>JAIEZT010001214.1:33496554-34133908 GCA_019594935.1 Periophthalmus modestus
CCTCGTTTTCAACTGTGGATATGACCATTCTTCGGACACTTCACGCATCTTCCCAAATCTTTTGCATTTTGTTCTTGGGTTGATCTAGCACCATTTCAGACCAAAGCTCGTTTATCTCTGACACGAACCCGTTCTCCTTCATGAGTGGTGTGATGATGGACATTTCTCCCGTTCTTTATTATTGGTTGGTACTGTGTGTTAGTCCAGAATAATCTTGACTGTATATAAACTTACTAGCCTTTTTTTCCCAAAAAAACATGAAAATTGTCAAAAAAAAATCCTTCTCATTATACTGCCATTTATCAAATTGAAATAATTGTGTTAATTCCTTATTGACCTATATATATATATATATATAAATAACTGTGTGAGTGTATGTAGGGCCAAGATTCCATTTGCAGTGCACATGTTATACTCATGCAGGACTTTAACATTAAAGAGACGAATGAAACCAGAGCAGTTAAAATGAATCCAGCCCATGTTCGGCCATTACATCGTGTAGTGTTGTGCTTCTGCTGCTGTCCATGGTGCTGATGTGGCTCTTCCAGCACAGTTCTGCTCTCATTGTGCCACTGGTCAGGGTAACTTAATGTTGTGTGAACATGTTTGAATGTTGCAGTGTTTGCGTTAGCTCTTACCTCCTCTTCCTCGCCGAAGCCCGTCAGGTCCCAGATGTAGTTGAGTCTCATCTGCCTCCTTTTCCAGTGCTCCATGAACAGGACAGCTGCAGGACAGGCACAAAGTCAGGCACTAATGTGGATTTAAAGGCCCTGTATTAGGCTGGTTTTTCATCTCTGTTCTAATGTTTCCTCATCACAAACAGACCTGGAGTGTTTGTTTCATTCACGTGTTTAACACACAAACACAAAGTTCTTCTCTCAAAACACAGGAAGTGCTCCACTGTGTTTTTAAACTCCACACACCTTCACTAAAATTATTTGGATAATTTTAGCCCTAGACTTGACAATCTCTACTGAAGGTAAAAGGAGCTGTTGAGTTGAAAACTACCACTTCATGACATCACAAGGTGAGTATTTTGAGCTTTGGTAGACTGTACTGTTGTCAGTACAAATGTATCAAAGCAATGGAACAGAATAATCGTGTCAGATTCATTCCAATCAAATCAGTCTGACTGGTAAAATGTTGTCATCTGCAGAAAACTAAAACAGTTTAATTTAGACCTACACACATGTTCTGAAATGCATTCTTCTTGTGTTAGTTTAGCAGTTCATCTTTCTCAAATGTGCATTCTCTTAGATGTGTTTGAAATGTGCACTGATAAAGATTTTGATTTACATAGAGAAATGTATGTGGCCTGACTGTGTCTCCAGAGAAAGGGAAACGATACAATTCTAATACTGGTTTATTTTTAATTACAAAATATTGGACATGATGGACAAGTTGTTTACGTTTTAACTTAGTATTTAAACATAAGAAGACTGACAACCAAAGAATATCCAATCAGAAAGCAGAATGAGCCTCACATGACTCTCTCATTTGGGTTGCCAGTTTAAATGCTGAAATCCAGTTGGTTTAAACTGAAATGCCTCTCTCTGATCTGAACGGTCACTATCTAAACCCCAGAATTTGCAGCCAATCAGGACTCAGTACTAGTGCAGCCTCTGCAGCTCAGAGAGCGATTCTGGAGGTTCTGAACATGAGGTATGTCCATAAACTGAGAATGAGACACGCCTGTATGTGTCTCTATCTGCAGGTCAAGGCTCTGGACACACAGGCTCAGATAAGATGGTAGTGCATTGTTTTACGCACAGGCTGCACACAGTTCCTTTAACAAATTGTAATTAGAACTGCCGTAATTGATGCCAGTTTTGTAATGGTTTTATGTCAGTTAACTGATGGCTATCGGGACTTTCTGTTCCTAATCTACAAGGCTCAGCGGGTGGATCCATAGAGTGTAGCTTGGCTTGGAGGTTCAGTTCAGCCGATGGACTAATTGAGAAACGGGATTGGATGTTTGTGTGTTTGGGTGTTAGGAGCATTGAAATGGAAAGACTCACTTAAGCATTGGTTATTTCTGTGTAAATGAGGAGCACAGTCCCCAAAGCCAAAGTCAATCATGGAGCCAGGTCTGACCTACGGCATTAATCCCGTTTAAACCTCCAAGGCTCACACGGCTCTCAACTGGTTCCTCCTCAGAAATGACCAGGACAGAACATTGATTTATGGAGATG
This sequence comes from Periophthalmus modestus, assembly GCA_019594935.1. NCBI lineage: Eukaryota > Metazoa > Chordata > Actinopteri > Gobiiformes > Gobiidae > Periophthalmus > Periophthalmus modestus. The sequence continues at coordinate 33,498,747 of JAIEZT010001214.1, forward strand.
AGCTTTTAATTTATAGACGAGCAGAAGTCAGGAACAAACCGCATTACAACATTTCCTTACAGAGGGGGTATTACACTTTCAGTGAGGTATTAACGGCTACACAGAACATATTTAGATTACCATGAATGTAACAGTAACCCAAATATCGTGATATTGTGTCGTCAAAAGTCTCACTAACAAAATATATCAAATTACAAGTCTCTTTGTCTAAATTCATTGTTATGAGATTAAAAAAAACTGAGGGAACTACATAGACCATAGACCATCCTCAGTTTCATGAAGAAATAACTGTTGTTAAGCACTTTTAAATCTTAGTTATTTGATCTATGACAGAATCAAAGTCTTGTCAAGGAATTTCAAAAGAAAAAAGCTCTCCATGCTAAGTCACTCCTTCAGAGTGCTATCACATTCCAATGAAACTACTGCACATCGCATCAAGTTTGTTGAGTTGTAGTGTATTTTTTGTATCCTGCTCTTGTAGATACATGAAATATGGCCATGCGGGGGCCTGGGGGACCTGTGTGGCCTGAATCTAAAGCCTCGTTTACACTGGTTCACTGAACGTCTCCACTCTCTAAAAGTGAACTGTACTGCCCTGTCTGAGGGGTCCAAAGTGGACCTGGAGGGCACTAGCAGTTTACAATGTCTTAAATAAGAGGTTATGGAGCTTCCCCTGTTTAAAAGACAAGCCGACAAAGAGAAGCAGTCCTGCCTGACCTCGTAATCGTCCACTGTGTGCAAAACAAATAGAGATTTAAATTTTTTGATGTGCTGATGACATGAGTAGAGGGATTCTGTTTTAAAAACTGACTGTTACTTCCTGTATCCACATGTCCTGCTCTGAAGGCCCGATGCCACCTCCAGATGGCACCTCCATTTGGCACCAGTTCACAGGAGAGCCGGGCACATTTTCATTCTGTTTGTTCTGCTAAGCTGCTAGAACTCTGAGACAGCTGCGAGATTTCACTCGCCGTGTTCAGGCCAAAAATGACTCACCACATGGTTAACTTTTTCTGATTATAGTTGCAGTATTTGTCAATGCAGTGGAGTATTGGAACTGTACATTAACTATGAAATACAGCAACACATGTTATATACTAACTAACTTCAAACATTTTGAATCTTTGAATGGTAGTTTTCGTTTAATATGGAGCATAGACGTTTGAGGGTTAGGCGGGATGTTGTCTCATGTTTCTGTACTTTATTCCAGGTTTGTGCACACAGCAGGTAAGTCTGAGATGCCATTTCTGTTACCAATTTTTAATGCACATATCAAAAATATTTTGTTCTCCAAACTTATTAAATCAATATCTGTAGTAGCAGAAGCATTGACTAGCCACTGGCAAAAACTGTTTAAAATGTCATTCCTGTGACCAAACTGACCATCCCAATCAAAAAATAAAGCACTGGGGCAAGGCATATTTGTCTCAAATACATGGGGTAAAAAACATGTCAGGCCGTGTAAACTGTAACTGAGCTGTATCTTGTCCAAGTTTGACTCACCCCACAGAGCCATGAAGATGGAGAAGAAGACAGTGGCTGGGTTATCAAACAGGTGGCTGGCCCGCGCAGTGCCGCAGGCGTCGGTCAGCTTCCAGTAACTGCAGGCCTGATCGCACAGTGGGCACATGGTAATATTGTTCCGGGCGTCACAGATCTCCATACTGCAACAGGACAGACGGAGCACATACGAGCAGGTTAGTGAGGAACCAGCCATCACTGGTATCCTCAAATGTCTTTCAAAAGAAGCATCTAGAAGAAATGAAGTGCTTGTTTACATATTTACAGTGTGCAGTGAAGCGTGACAGTCAGGCTGCTGCTTGGATGTTTTGTCATTACCGCGACTAAATGGGCGGATAAAACTATGTGTCATCAATGCTAATGTTATGGACTAGGGCTGTCAAAAATATAGAAAATCAGAAACTAACTAGTATTGAAACTAGATACTCGTTTGAGCAGGTATCGATACTAAAAAGTCACATTCTAAGGACAGAAATGAACCTTTCCTGAATAATGATCTATAATGTTTATAATGATGATGAGCTATAGCAGGACAAGTATAAGACACAGAGACTAGCACACGCCCGTGGATCACTATGGAACCTATTGGACACTGAGGGATTACACAGATATAAGAACACATGGAAAAATGAAAGAAACTACTACCACATAATGTTGAAAATCATATTCCATTGTCTAAATATTCTTTAGTTATCATCGTGGAATCAGAATCAGTATTGAATATCGAGTCTATTCCGTAGTATCGAATCGAGTTTCAAATTTTTGTATCGTGACAACGTTAGTTTAAAGTGTCACATATTATATCAAATGAACCGGAAACATAAAAATGCAAAGTAGATACTTTGGGAAGTGATGGTGCGTCCCAGCAGGTTGCAGTCAGTACATATATATATATATATATATATACACATATATAAAAACACAGCTCAGGCTTATTTAGCAGAACATTGACTATCGGCCTTAAGGTTAGTGGTTCCAAGATATGTTTTGTGGTTCTAAGAAAGAACTCAGACAAAGCCGATTAACATCATCTGAATACTACACTATACTGAGTGTGTGATATATTGGTCCAATATTTCTTCTACACATCTGTGAAGGCAATGAAGCTGAAATACATCTGTTTGTGTCGCCATGTCATGTACCAGCTGTCTTTTGTGCTTTGTGTCAAGATATCTCTGGACTGCTAGTCTATGATCGCCGGCCCCTTATTAGTAATCTCATGAGTGGTTTCTTTTGAGCCTCAGACACCCAGATTCCCTCCTCACTTGGTGTCAGTCCCGGCCAACCTGCTGCGCTCACCTGTCACCTCACGGGGGAAACTGTCCAGAGAGCGTGGGAGACACTAAGGCATCTTAGTGAGATTATAGGAATATCGGAGGTCCATTTCTGGAATTATTGCTCTCCTTACTGCTCCCAGAGACCCAGCACTTCAAAGATCACACATATTATGATGGATCCACCCTGTGAGCCCCGCGCACCTAGACACTAATCTGTTGTGAATTCAGACCTCAGGCAAAGGGCTTTTTGAACGTGATTGAGTCGTTGAACTTAACCCAGGCTCAACACACCAGACAAATACTCACCCTATGTCATATGTCTGTATATTTGTTTTTTATTGACTTTTATGTGAGGCTCTTTAGTTCAGCTGAAGTTGTTTTAAATGTGACATATAAATAAAATTTTACTGAATGGGTCCCTCCAGTTGCTGGGTGAGTTTGAACCGTACAGCGAAAATATCTCAAGATAGATTCTCATGAGTTTTTGAACTCAGGAGTATCACAGAATCAATCTTGCTGGTTGGGTTAGGCCATGCCATCAGTTTTAAAACATGATTCTCGATTTCCAACCATCTCTACTTTGATTCTGAGTCCCAGACTTCCTATGATTGACTTGATTGATTGCGTCTTTAGGCAAGGCACTTAACTTACTGTATATGAGTGAGGTTTGGGTCTGAGTCTTTCCTAACAGCAGTGGCTCATGTGGATTCTGTGAAAACTGGATGTGGCAATGGTGCCTTTGACTGTGTTAGTGTAAATAGGCCCTTACAACACTCTGTCTAAGCCTAATAACACCACATCTGCATTGTGTGACATGGATTTCTGCATCTGAGTACAGTTTAAAGGGCCTGTTGTAACCTCATTAAAACAGACATGGAGTTGTGTTTTTCTTTCATTCACACAGATTTAATTGTGCTCCCATGTTTTTAAACTCCATGCACTTTCACTGGAATCATATGAATAATCTGAAAAATGTCAAATTGCCAAACTCTGAAGCTACATCTGTTGTTTCAGTCTTTAAACTGCTTCACTCCTCAGTCAGCGGCAGATATTAGAGATTTTCTATTGACATTTTACTGCATCGTAGAGTATGTCAGTTCAGCCGAGGCTAAAATAATTAACGTAAAAATATGACATCACAAGCTGGAACAGAGCATTTTGAGCTTTGGAGATGTAGATAGACTAATAATAAAGTGTTACTCAAACGTGTGAATGAAACACAACTCCATTATAACATGGCTAAAAGCTCATGAGGGGTAGTTTGTATAATACATTCGACACGACATCTCTCACAGTGTGTCTGCAGTAATGGTCCTCCACTGTGAGAGATGTTGCGTTAAATATGTGACTGTGTGCAGATGTGTGTCGTGTGTTTACCTTGGTTTATTGTCATCCACAGAGGCACAGCCGTACAGAAACACGATCACTCCCACCAGAGCCGCAGGGATCAGCATCTGCGTGTAGACTCCCAGCCAGGCGAAGTACAGGCCCACCTTCTCCCCAAAGTACTTCCTAAAGGATAAACATCACAGCTCTTACTTTAGGGGCTACAGATCTGACAGAAATATACAAAAGTAAACTACACTTCTGTGAAAAAAGACATTGGCTTCCTGTGTCTCATGTAGCTAGGCGGTAATTACAGAAAAGGTACTGCAAGGACATGTGCATTCTGAATGTATATTTATACACTACCGTTCAAAAGTTTGGGGTCACTTAGAAATGTCCTTATTTTTTTTTTTCACTGAAGATAATTTTAAAACTAATCAGAAATACACTCTATACATTGTTAAATGTGGTAAATGACTATTCTAGCTCCAAAATGTCTGGTTTTTGGTGCAATATCTACATAGGTGTATAGAGGCCCCTTTCCAGCAACTATCACTCCAGTGTCTAATGGTACAATGTGTTTGCTCATTGTGTCAGAAGGCTGATGGATGATTAGAAAAAAAAATATAATAATAACCCACAATGTCAAACAATTAATAAAAAAAAAAGAAAAAAAAAAAGACAACCTTGTGCAATCATGTTAGCACAGCTGAAAACAGTTTAGCTGGTCAGAGAAGCTATAAAACTGACCTTCCTTTGAGCAGGTTAAGTATCTGGAGCATCACATTTGTGGGGTCGATTAAATGCTCAAAATAAAAAAAAAGAAAAAAGAAAAGAAAAAGAGAACTTTCATGTGAAACTCGACAGTCTATTCTTGTTCTTAGAAATGAAGGCTCTTTCATGCGAGAAATTGCCAAGAAACTGAAGATTTCCTACAACGGTGAGTACTACTCCCTTCAGAGAACAGCACAAACAGGCTCTAATCAAAGTAGAAAGAAAAGTGGGAGGCCCCCTGCACAACTGAGCAAGATGATAAGTACATTAGAGTCTCTAGTTTGAGAAGTAGATGCCTCACAAGTCCTCAACTGGCAGCTTCATTAAATAGTATCCGCAAAACGCCAGTGTCAACATCTACAGTGAAGAGGTGACTCTGGGATGCTGGCAAAGAAAAAGCCATCTGTCAAGCAAGGTGGGGGTAACAGGATGGTCTGGGGTTGCTTTGGTGCTGGTAAGTTGGGAGGTTTGTTCAGGGTAAAAGGGATTCTGAATAAGGAAGGCTATCACTCCATTTTGCAGCGCCATGCCATACCCTGTGGACAGCGCTTGATTGGAACCAATTTCATCCCACAACAGGAGAATGACCCAAAGCACACCTCCAAATTGTGCAAGAACTATTTAGAGAAGAAACAGGCAGCTGGTATTGTATCTGTAATGGAGTGGCCAGTGCAGTCACCAGGTCCGATCCACAGCAAAAGATGAAATTTAAATCTGTCAACTGGACAAATCGTTGTAGGAGGGAAGACTGGCAATCTGACCAGAATTGAAGAAGCGACTTAGATAAGCAGCAAAACATCTTCACTGCTACAACAACTTGTCCAGTTCACAGATTTAAATTTCGTCTTTTGCTTTGCCTCCTTTTGTATTAAATGTTATTGGCCTATAGAATGACGTCATCTGAAACACAGAGGTTGATTACACCGTGCCATGAAATATCTAAAAGGTAAATTCAAAATATTGAACCAAATCATTTCTATTGTGACTGGACCCAAGAAGTCACTGCATTACAACACAAATCTGCATTTGAACAAGAATCATTTGATCTGCCTCCATCTGTATTAAATATTATAGGTCTATAGCTGTGATGTCATCTGAAACACAGCAATATACATCTAATGGAATTCTATGGTCAAAATGACTAATAATATTATTTGAGATGCACTGATAGATTGGCAAGTATTGGTTGAGTAATATTGGTATTGTAACGCTCTTGTAATGAAAGGGTTCATCAGGAGCTGTAGGTTAAATGTGTGTAAAATGGATCTGACCTGATGAGTCCGATGGGCTGGTACTTGTAGAAAACACTGTAGCTGGCCCAGTCCTCGTACAGCAGCTGAGGACAGAACAGACATTATGTTTAGCACAATTTCACACAATTACAGTAAATGCATTTGACCCCATGGCTCACTTTATCATATGGAAGATGTTATATTTGTTGAAACAACATATTGAATTTTAAAAAGAATTAATCGCGAAAAGTGGTTTTTGTGTATGTGTGTACTGGACATGAGGAAGAGTGCTCTTTTTAAACAAAAAGAGTCTGTGATCCTGGAGAAATGGCCCAAAAAAGTCTGCAAATAAAAGTGACACTAAAAATGTGATTAAATATGCACATAGAGGATTAACGATCAGCGGCAGAGTTTACCGCTCAAACTGAGAGAATCCCACATGTGTGAAGTGGTTTGAACCAGGACTGGACCAGAACTGAATCAGAACTGAACTAGAACTAAACCAGGGCTGAACCAGGACTGAACCAGGACTAAAGAGGAGGACTGACCTTTACCAGATGTGAATCAGGACTAAAGCAGTGTATATGAAAAATGGCATTGTGGGAGAATGGCTGATGTAGGCTTGTGGGCCTTGTACAAGAGGCGTGAGCTCAGCAAACTGTAAAGAGGGTTTTGAATAGGGCCCAGGAGAGACAGGCAGATTACTCAAACATGCATGGATGACGTCTAAAACCTCTTCAGGCAGGTTCTGATGATGGAACAATGCTATAACAAGGTAGAAGCTCCTCTTTAAAGTGACTAAACATGAGCACTGTTCGTCTGCCCAAACATGGATCAATTGGAACATTTACTGTGTTTTGAACACAAGACTAAATATATACTGTTTTTATTTATATATATTTTCCAACCACACGACAGATGGTGGATACTGTACACGGTAACAGAATATAAGATTAAACGCATAAATCATTTTTATGGGCCTGAATACAGCTCAATATGTCACTGATACTAGAGCCATGAGTACAGCCTCAAGATTACACCATACGGCACACATATTTATGAGTAAAACCACTCCAGGTATGTGAAAACTATCTTGTTCTTTTCAAAAGAGGTTATGCAGATGACATCAGTGTTTGGAAGTGTGTTAGTGAATGGCAAAGGTACATGAGAGTCAATGGTGAGTCATGACACTGTCTCCAGTAAAAGCTCCAAACACTGAATCTAAAATGTGATTGAGCTGCTACAGCTTAATAACAAATATAAAAGTCTACAACTCTGTGAAATATTCAGTTTGTATCTGACTCTAAAAACAAGAAACTCTAGTCAACAGAAGAAAAGCAGGTAACAGTTAGCAAAACAATGTGTGATGTCAGAATCATGCACCACGTGACCACTTCTGTCAGTCAGTCAGTGACAGCAGCTAAAGCGGAGCTAGCGCGGTCACAAAGCATGGTTAGGCTACATCCCTATAAAATCTGACCTTTGTGAAAGGCGTGGATGCCCTGTCAGCCAAACATGGGCAGTTTGAAATCACACAAAATGCAGTGTGCTACGTGGGAGAATTCTTTCTTTCACAAAGGGATGGAGGGGGATTGTCTTCTGAACCTGTCTTCCCTTAAATAACACATTTCTGAGTCTTGAATAAATATTGAAGGGCAAAAATATCCCCACAGATAAAAATGAGACAATAAAAAGCCAAGAAACACGTTTAGTCTTTTGAGCCACACATAGTTCTGCCTCAGGGACCGTCAAAGGCCGTGGTTTCAGGCTCATTCTGTGTGAACATTACATAGCCATTAAGCTAGACACAACAATACTTGAGCTAATTATGTGCAAATCAATAAGAAAAGGTCAATTCTATTTTGTGTATGGCTGCAGTTTAAGGGCATTTAATGAGGTGATCATGGAGATACATGTTACACCAAAAAAGAGAGAGATAGGATTACACACAACCTGTGAAACTACAATCAAATCTAGTTTGAATTAAAAGTGTGTTACCTTTCTGTGCGGCCGTAACTGAATTATTACGTCGCCAATTACATGTGAAAAGCGATGTGTAAAATAGGATACAGGACATTGGCTGGCTACACAAAGACCCCATCCATCAGAGAGTCAGGTTATCAGGCAGCGTTCACGAGCAGCAAATGCAACAAATGACTGTGTTTAATCACACAAGGAAGGGCCAGAAGATCGTTCCAACACCATGGGGTCAGATCTGGAAGAGAGCTGGAAGAGATGTGGAAGAGAGCTGGAAGAGAGCTGGAAGAGAGCTGGGAGAGAGCTGGGAGAGAGCTGGGAGAGAGCTGGGAGAGAGCTGGGAGAGAGCTGGGAGAGAGCTGGGAGAGAGCTGGGAGAGAGCTGGGAGAGAGCGCTGGGAGAGAGCTGGAAGAGAGGTGGAAAAGAGAGCTGGAAGAGAGCTGAAAGAGAGCTGGAAGAGATGTAGAAGAGAGCTGGGAGAGAGCTGGAAGAGAGGTGGAAAAGAGAGCTGTAAGAGAGCTGGGAGAGAGGTGGAAGAGAGGTGGGAGAGAGAGCTGGAAGACAGCTGGGAGAGAGGTGGAAGAGAGAGCTGGAAGTGAGAACTGAGAGAGAGGTGGAAGAGAGGTGGAAGAGAGCTGGAAGAGAGCTGAAAGAGAGGTGGAAGAGAAAGATGGAAGTGAACTGGAAAACAGAGATAGAAGAGAGCTGGAAGAGAGCTGGAAAAGAGCTGAAAGAGCTGGAAGAGCTGGGAGAGAGTGGTGAACAGAGTGGTGCACAGAGTGGTGCACAGAGTGGTGCACAGAGTGGTGCACAGAGTGGTGAACAGAGTGGTGAACAGAGTGGTGCACAGAGTGGTGCACAGAGTGGTGCACAGAGTGGTGAACAGAGTGGTGAACAGAGTGGTGCACAGAGTGGTGCACAGAGTGGTGCAGATGGCACCTTTTAGACTCTAATCTCTGCATAACTCACACTGCTTCCTAATTTTAGCCAACAGAATGTGATTTGTTGAAAACCACATTTGACTGGCTAAAGAAAGAGTGTTTTTTATTATCACTGTGGTACTGGGATTGGAGTATATCTATTCCTCAGTACTGAAATGAGTTTGTATTGTACCAACACTGTTCTCAACACTGTTATTCTTTGTCAGAACATGAGCAGACCACGAGCATGTGTAGAGCCTGTGACAGGGGTCTCCGTGATGATGGATAGACTAATTCAGGAGCACCCACCTTCCTGTCGTTGGGTTCCGCTGTCAACCCTTCAATGTCGCCCTGTAAGCACAATCACATGCACGATTAGCCCCACTTTACTGTGGAACGTCATTACTCAGCTTATGAATAAAACATGTAAGGAAAAAGTGAATTACTCTGACCATCTTTACAGTGAACATATTTGGTGTTTTGCTTCATCATACAGGACCAGGGCCCTTATTGCTATAGGAAATAAGCAGCTATTGTCAGGAGCTGCTGTCAGCACAGAGAGCGAGCTGTACTCACATCATGCAGAGGATAAGCAGCGGTGTAGATGCCGTTGGCGAGCAGACTGGTGATTCCTGTAATGGGGGAGGAGGCAGGCAGAGTTAGCGCAGTCACGTGCACACTTGTACTGCTGTTTTATGATGGGATTCTTTAAAGAGCTGTACAATGCTCATTTTTGATCCGTCATTATGTTGTATCATCACAAACATACAAAGAGTGGTGTTTTTGTTTCATTCACATGTTTAACACACAGATCATGCATATTTAGGCTATATAGTCAGATTTAAGCATGTACAGCCTATTTATACTCATATTTATGCCTATATGCCTGCAACACCTCCCCAGCAAGGCGTCCAGGAGGCGTCCTGAGCAGATGCCCGATCCACCTCAGCTGCTCCTCTCGACGTGGAGGAGCAGTGGCTCTACTCCGAGCTCCTCCGTGTGACCGCGCTCCTCACCCTTTCTCTATCTCTGGGGCATATAGCCCAAAAGATAAAATCTCGATTTGTTTTGCACACACTGGACGATTACCATTTTAACTGGTTTTAATGGAGGTCAGAGCAGGGACGGTGTTTTAAACGGGGGAAGCTCCATAACTTGTGATTTAAGAAACTGTAAACTCATCAGTTACATATGTTACTTAAGCAATCCACATTTAATAGTTTACATTAGAATGACATTTCTTTGTCAATTGTTTAATTGGACAATCATCCTCCTTTGTCAGAATAAAAGTCAGGAGTGAACTTTGAAAAATAAAAAAAAGCTTTTGGAATTAGATTTTTTTTTTGGTAAAATATCCCAAGAAATGTTAAGGCCCACCTAAAACATACTTCTATACTTTTTGGATGGGATCATCCTGTGTCAGAATAGATAGATGGAAATGGCATGAAAGTAACAGGGATGACACTAACGCAGATGACAGAAACAGGGATGAGAGTAACACGGATGACAGAAACAGGCAGATCCACGTGCTGTACATACTGAAGGTAAATGACTTGCCAGTATTGATTAACTAAGTTTAGAGAACAAAAATATATAGATTTATGCATTTAAAACTGGTAACAGGAATGACATCACTAAAAATATGTATAAAAAATATTAAATTTAACAGAACAATCGTCTGGAACAATTCACATTTTAAAAATTGCTTTAATATAAACTTTATGAATTTAAGTTGGGACACAAAAGGCACATTCTAAATCTAATGTAGAGGGAAAGATGTGTTTGGTTATACTTAAAGCAGAGAGCTTTAATGGCAGGCTGAGGTGGATTAATTGCATATTGATTTTTCTGTGAGGAGATCTTACCCATGCTGTATTTGGCCCGGGTGCATCTGGTCCTCTTCAGCACCTCATACACCTGAGAACAGCACACCGTTAAAACCATGCATTAAACCACAGACCTGCAGGGACGTCACTTATCAGTGTTACACTGAAGAAACAGCACAATTTAATGAATACATTTACAATTATTGACCCATAACAAAACTAAAATGAAATTCTTCATTTTCTTTCATCATCACTCCTGTTGTATGTAATATGTAATACCACTCCCGTCATACGTGTCGTAATCAAACTTTCTCAGAGAGGGGTATTTTACTTGTATTCGCTCTTAAAGGGGGTATTTTACTTCTGTGGGGTGTTAAAGGGGGTATTTACTTCTATGGGGTGTTAAAGAGGGGTATTTTACTTCTATGGGGTGTTAACTGTTACACAAAACATATTTAGATCACCATGTTTCCTTTAATTATTTTGAAAATGTTATATTTGCCCAAAACAATGTATTAACATGTTTTATAAGTTTCACTTTCATTTTTGACACTCTCCCCTCCATTTGTTCTCTGTGCTAAGTCCCTCCTCCTTCAGAGCACTATCAGCTGCATCCCACTAATGAAACTCCTGCACATCACACCACGTTTGTGAAGTCGTAGTGTACAGTTTGTATCATGTCTTTGTATATTTATGGAGAATTGTCATATAGGAGCATGGGTGATGTAGGCTTGTGGGAGGAGCATGGGTGATGTAGGCTTGTGGGCGGAGCATGGGTGATGTAGGCTTGTGTGGCGGAGCATAGGTGATATAGGCTTGTGTTAGGAGCATGGGTGATGTAGGCTTGTGGGAGGAGCATGGGTGATGTAGGCTTGTGGGAGGAGCATGGGTGATGTAGTCTTGTGGGAGGAGCATGGGTGATGTAGGCTTGTGGGCAGCGCCTTGGACAGAATCTTACAGTTTGGATAGGGGCCTGGGAGAGATCGCTAAATTACTCAAACATGCATGGCTGACATCTGAAACCTCTTCAGGCATGTGCTGGACGAGGGAACAGTATATAAAGATACATTTTGCATAATGCCCCCTCTTTTATGTAAAGGTACATTTACTGTGACGTAACAGTCACTACACATTAAGGTTTAGGTTTTTGGAGTCGAGATTGAATTGAAAAACTTCACTTCACAGTTATGATTATGGATTAAGCTAATAATCTTGACCTCCAGCCTACAGGCTGTGTTCTTTTAAATGTAATGTTCATATATTTAAACATTTTGTTTCAGAGCATAGGCCTCATCACACGAGCTGAACTGTCGCTCTGGAGGGGCTGCGGCCGACTGGGAAATCTCCCATGTCCCCGATGCCACGGCGCCTTTGTGTGAAAATCTCATTTGGAGGTCAAGAGGACGCCAGGAGGGAGACACTAATTAGGAATTGAATCAATGTCAACGATTGGCTACAGTCACAATTTCAATCTTCACACTGTCACTAATTTGAACAAAAGAGGGAGAAGACGTTAACTCTCTTTCGTGAAGACAGACCCAATATTCACAGCTGTAAATTAAAGAAGACAGGAGCTTTCTTTGGTACTTTGTACTGACTATAGCATGAGGTAGATCATGATTTTATACATTGTAAACCCCAGTATTCTGTGGTTGAAATGGTCGTGATTGGCTGCTCTTGTGGCTGACTGGCTGACACTGTGCAATTTTTATATTTTTTAAATTTTTGTCTTAATAATTTGGAGTTTTGACTGACTTAAAAGTGCAGCTTGTGCAGTTCAAAGAATGGAAGAATTGAGCAGTTTATTTTTCCTGTATCCATGGAGACCTTGCAGGGAACTAGTATGAAATGTTACATACTTTTTAAACCAATGTTATGGGCTTTCTACACCAAATATGGCAGAAGACGTTTCAGAGGGAATGTCCCGTTTCATCACCAACCGTAACAGAGCGGAAAGAGAGTGAGGCTTAGGGTTTACTGTGTCCAGAGTCCACCTGGCTCCCCCTGGAGGCTGCTGTGACGCTGCAGGACACAGGTGGCACAGAGATCGGACACCTTTGTCTTAAGGACAGTTCCTCACCTCACACTGATACAGGGCATGAGGACTCTACCTGTGAGCTGCACTCAGACTTTGATTATTATTGTATTATTGCATTTATGGCTCAGTGTTTAAACTGCCCCTCGGGGCAGTTTTGATTGATTGATTGATTGATAGATATATAGGCCTAGATCTAAAACGGCTTAATAGAATTGGGTCCATTGACATTGTTGAGCATTCTGTGTTTGATCTAGTGGTTTTCTTTGACTGGACTACGCTGGTTTTCTTATGCTATTATGTATGTTCATGTATAATAAATACACTGTATGTATGTTCACTTATACATAAATGCACTGTATGTATGTTCACTTATCAGCTGAGGGTGAGAAAACGCTTTGTTAGGGACACAACAGCTCTTTGACGAGAGGACACTCTATCAGGGAGGTAGACTGCTGCTCTGTAACGGAGGTAGACTGCTCTATAACGACATTAGACTGCTCTGTAACTCTCTTAAAACACCGTTACTTACTATTGAGCTTCTGGTCTTGCTGTCGAAGAACTTGTCTCGGTCGGACAAAATCGAACCTGGTCAAAGCAAAACACGGAGACTGTCAGTGAACACACGTCAGAATACACACAATTTGTCTTAGGATATTTCCCCGTGCACGAGCAGCTCAATACGACTATCCATGTGTGTATATAATAAGGGCTGGTGCAGGCTGAATGCATCATGGGTAATTAAACTGAGAATGCACTACAGCAGATATATACCCCAGGCCCTGACAGGAGGAAACGTCGGCCCGTACAGTCTCACTGAAGGCTTTAGTCCAGGAGTCACAGGCACAACTCACGCTCTGTTCATGGGTCATATCATCCTGTTATGAACTACACATCTGAGGTCCCATTCGAAAGAAGAAGGATTTAGTTTTAAACTGTTAATCAATCCTAATTTTTCATCATTCTTAAAACCATGGATATAAGACATATTGTGACTTTTTTATTTTGTATTTAGTCAGAGGGAAAGTGATACTATCTAACCAGCATGGTTCCAAGGAAATAAGAAGTTAAAAATCTTTGGAATAGTCTCTGTGCAAATAGATTTTATGACATACTCTGGAAGATTACAGCCAAAGCAAAATTTCCATGGAAACAAGCAGGAGAAGGCCCCCCTCCAGCCCAAGTCTGTACTTTTTTCGAGATTGGATTGTGTTACTTGTTTGGCCAAACCCTGAACCAACAGCCTTAAACTGATCTAAGCTAAAATATTATCCTGGATCTGTGGACGTGTGTCTGGTCAGAGGATCAGCTCATCACAAATAGGATCTGTGCCTTAAACAGTATATGTGAAAAACACGTGGATTTCAAAAGGGATAAAGGAAGAGAAACATTTACAACTGCTGTCCATTTGTCTGCAATAAATCCGGATTAAATATTACAATTCTTAACATGCACTTTTATGCCGCTGAGAAGGCCCGATGCTCCGGCTGAGAGCATGAGAGGGGTGTGTGGTCCTAGCCCAGTGCTCAGACAGTGAGGAGCATGATGACGGGTCTGCTGTGAGTCAGAGCTGTAAATATAGTTTCTCTGCCCACTCACAGCTCCATACATCCATAGGCCTGTCACAATAACACGAGTGTGATATACTGCAGGATTATCCCCAAAACACTATTCTAAATGTGTAAAATTGTTTCAAATGTTGCTTATTTGACCCTCAAATGCCTCAGTCTTATGGCACTATAAAAAAGCACAGAACAGAAAGTTACACTGTGCACCTACGTACCTAAGAGAAGAGTAGAATTGAAGCTCCCATGTACAGAACAAGTTTGTCTACAGAGTGAGCCGTTTTTTTACAGAATAAGGCTGCCTCATTGCTTCATACTGTGAATGATATTTTGTTGTAGAGAGAGTGGATTTTCTGTTGGGCTGCAGTCAAACTCCTGTCTGTTTTGCAGTTTACACCTCTCTTGTTGTTACCTTTGTGTTACATTAAATATTAATGCATCACTTTTGCCAGTTCTGTTAGATAAGCACAGTGGCAGAACAGCATGGAATATAGAGGCAGGAAAAAGATTGGCTCGGCCCCTAGTGTTACAGCGCTATAGTGCGGCCATATCACACCACGGTCAAGATGAATTCAAAGACCTTTTCTCCACAAAGAGCAGCCTGGTGCATGGAGCCGAGGGGCTTTTTTTTATCAGCATGAGGGTTGCTAAATAAATTGCAGTCAAATCAAGATTCAAATTTTTTCTGCAAAATACAAATAAATATTAAGTTGTGTTGAGTCTAAAAGCTGTTAAGCCAGTGGTTTGAAATGGGGTTCTTGCATTAGTTTAGCGTCTAACATTTCATTCTTCTGTCATGTTTAAATTGATGCATTCTGAGCATCCTAATTATTTACCACAATGAGTTTACAAGTGCTCTTCCCAAGAGGCCAGAGTAGAGATTCACCATCATGGTAAATCTAAAAACAACTACCATGCTAACAGCACACTTCCTGATTATTATACTATAAAACTCTTCATAATTAGATGCGGACACAGCTGATAAATGCGTTCTACAGACGACAGAGCTGGTTTAAAGCCTCCAGAGAATCATTGCTGTGTGACAACATTTTACACATATCAACCCACTTTTTTCAGATTTTAGCTGCAAAACTTTTCTCATATGAACAGGATTCCTGCTTAACCACAAAGCTAATGTGGTTTGGAACTTTCAGAGACAAACACGGGAGGGGCAGAATAAAGTCATTACAATATATCTGTATATAGACACGTTTTGTGACTGTGATTTTCACAATAGTGAGACGTTTTACACAAACCTCTGTTGGTCAGCAGAGAGAGGAGCTGTACTCACAGATGCTGCTTCTCCCTGGAGAACGGGTGACACAGCCACTTGATGCTCTGCGGGCGGGTGGCGTCCACCTTCGGGTGCAGAGGAGCTGTGACCTTACGAATGAAAAGCCGGATTTTCTCCACCACGTTACTGCCCTGTTTAACCTCATAAAACTAAAAGAAAACAATGATGGCAATATAATTCATGATAATACAATGAATATAAATAATAAACTCAAAAAACTCTTTTTTACATGTTGATAATGCAAAAAAGTGGATAACTGTAAAAATGGAGGATGAAAAGAAGAAACAAGTATAAAACCTCAGAGAACTCCTTTCACACAACACAAACTCAAAGGAGAGCTAGCGTTAGCGGCTAGTGCTAACGGTTAGCGGTAACGGTTAGCGTTAGCGTTCACTGTAGCTAATGCGCACGGCTAATGCTAATGCGCACGGCGACTCTTAAGTGAAACCTTCAACATGAGCAGCGCCGGTACCATCAATTTATGATAATGTCTTGTTACTGGATCCTTATACTGCAGTACTTATGTTATTATGAGACTGTAGTAGTGAGACACACTGTCTCATATTTCAGTGGTGAATATAATCAAACGATAATCTTACCTTTTTGGTTGGCATCTTGAGCTTCATGAACTCTGCCTCTCGACAAAGAACATGCCAAGGAGCGTGGATCTTCAGGAAACCCGTGTCAGGGATGTTGCTCTGAAATCAAACATATTGAGATACAGAACTGTTATCGTGGGCTGCTGTATCGATTTATCGCCAAGAGTAATTTTTGGCGTCTTTTATTCATTTATTTTGTGTCAATCCTAGTTTAGAGAAAATAAACTTAATAATATATCTGACATATTGACTGTTTTGATGATTATTTCATGTTAAATTTGCACAGAAAGTGGTTTAACAAAGTAATGCTGTTATGTATCTGGTTCTTAAAAAATATCATGTGCATTACACTTATTATTACATTATCGGACATATTGAGATGTTATAGTATCGTGAGCCATGTGTCAGTTCCATAAAGAACTGACTGAGTTGGAATTACAACAGCTGATTTGTGCTGATAAAATTCTGTCTAAAATCACAGACTGGATAAGACTCTCCGTCCTGTGTGAGACTAGTGGCGCTCCAGAGGTACTGCAGTTCCAGAGAGTTTAACATTTATCTTTGTAAGATTTAGCCTCGCTCTGCTCCAGCAGCTATCGCTCTGATTAAATCCATTTCTTAAAACATTTTGGCAGTGTTTGCGATTGTGTGCCTTGTGTCATCATGGCAACTTTTGAATATTCCTCCATATGCCCACAGAACGCCCCCAGCACGATGCTGCTGCTAAGGATCAGTGTACATGTTAGTGCTGCGTAGTACATGTTGGTGCTGCGTAGTACATGTTGGTGCTGCGTAGTACATGTAGTTGTTGGTGCTGTGTAGTACATGTGGTTGTTGGTGCTGTGTAGTACATGTGGTTGTTGGTGCTGTGTAGTACATGTGGTTGTTGGTTCTGTGTAGTACATGTTGGCAGACGGACCGTGTGGCCGTACGGGCCGTGCTCATGTACTGCTCATGTACTGCTCGTGTGCAGTACTGTGCAGCTTTGTTGCAGGGGACAGGATTTGTGCAGAAATCCTTCTCTGCACAAGACCTATTGGCCACATTCATTGATGACTTTGATTCTGTCGAATGGCAGGAGTTGGAAATGATTTGATTGGATTTCAGATGCGAGGTGAACAGACTCTTCAGTGTAAGTGGTGTCGGGTGTAACTTAATCATCTGTGGAGAACTGTAAATGTAACTGAATACATCAGATCAGTGAACCTCCATCATAGACTCACTTAAAGTGCTGCCAACAGCGGTGGAAAGTGCAGGTCAGATCAGCACCAAGTTCTGTAACTCTGACTCTACTCACACAATCAAACGGAGCTTAACGAGGCAAACTACACAACCTGCTTTTTATAATAATGTGGCTCAGTGTGTTTACCGCGTTAAACATGTTCTGACATATTTTCTCTCCCATATTTTTCTGATAACATTACCCATAGTTTATTCCTCTCTGACTCCAGGACAAGCCCCGCTTCCTCAGCTATAATGTCCTGGCACCTCTGGTCAGATAAAGCTGCTCCTCAGAGATAAGACTCAGTCCAGGCTCTGCTCTCATCACCTCTGCTTCACTCTCAATGCAAACACATGCTTACACCAGCCACTTACAGCTAACAGCTGCGAAAATGTGAACCTGAGATGCCATTATCTGTCATAAACTGAGGAAACAACATATCCTAGAGTGCCCTTTTGGATTTATTACAAACTGGTTTTAGTTGTAGGATCTGGCAACCCAAAGTTCCAGTCTCATTCAGCTTGATATTGTTTAATCATTGTAAGAAACAACACAAACTTTTAAATTATTATAAAATGTTTTTATAATGGTGACTACATCTATATTTGATTATTATTAAAAACATTTGGATTATCTGAGGACATGTCTATGAAATATTTCATTTAAAAATCGTCCAAATGCACATTCATTATCATCCTTGATTCTAACGTGGACTTGACTTGAATCAGCAGCGTCGTGCCCATCTGCTGCAGTTAAGACGAGTGCTCACTGAAAACCCAGAGATCCACGGCTCCACACACGGCTCCTGGAGATGGATCCTGTTGACGCCTATAATTCTGGAAGTAAATTTTCATTTTTTTCCCCAATAGATTTTTCAAAAAATTCAAAAATTAAGAGTTTAAAGACATGACGGGTGCTACTCAGTTAGTGGTAACCGTGTCCATTAAGTGATTATTTTTAGTTAAAATTTGAATCACATTTTTGACTAAACCTTTTTGGTTTATAAAATGTTATAAATATATTGCATTATGCATTTTATTCTCATTTGTTGCCACATGTGATTATCCTTTACCAAGTTTGTATTTCCATCATACCCATGAGCCACATGAATCCAGCACCGATGCCGTTTGCTCCGCCTATTTTCTACAGCCGTCCAATCAAGCACACGCATGTGGAAAGTAAATAATGACAGCATGTGTAAAGCGGGACTTGTGAAATAGAATCCAGAGACAGAGAAGTACGTCCCTGACAAACAGCGAGATCAGAGTAGAGAACAAATGACAGAAAGAGCACAGTGTGTTTGTAAAAAGGAGAGACACAGGTGCTCAGAGTCAGCTCTGGCAGAGGACTGGTGCTGTTAGCCATGTGGGAGAAGGTACTGACACTGACTTAGGATCAAAACTGACTTATCTTTAAAAAAACAATTGATGAGATGTTTTGCCATACAGTCTACTATAATCATCAAAGAGTTACTGACCAGCTCCTCCTTCTCCAGCTCCAGGCCGGTCTCCCGGAGGTTCTGTTCAAACTCGTCCCTCTTGAACCTCTTGTCGTCCTCGTGGTAGTCGTGCGGTTGTTCCTGTGCTGCCAGCTCTGGGTCCTCTTTGGGCTGGAGGGGCGCACGGCTGCTCCTCATGCTCAGGCTGCGTCGGAGTCTCCGGATGAAGTTGCCCTCCCCAAACTTGTTGGAGTGACGTCGGGCGCTGGCGGGTTTGGGGATGTGGTAGGCCAGGACGTAGTCCACGCGTCTATGGCCATCGGACATGTACGGGCCCAGGAACGGGTGAGGGGAGCCGTCCGCAGCGTACAGCGTCTTCATGGGCTGGAGGGGCACATAAGGAGAGACTGTTACAGACCTAATCCACCAGTGCTGGACTTGTGCCCATTTCAAAGCCAGTTCTACCTCAACACCATTTACAGCTGGGCTAGAAATTCAGCAAAAAGTAGAGGAAGCAGTTAGGAGAAAAACAAAGAAATGCTAACTGCTGGCTAATAGACTGTGCTGCGCTGTAGCCTTTATATGATGGAAAACCGAGCTGACACAGCTCAGAGCCAGCACCAGTACCAGCTCTGAACCAGCCTGGTGGAAAAGGGTATAAGTATGTCTATAGACCCTTCAAATAACAGAACATCTGCTTTCTAAAGGCCTGCACTTCGGCTCTAATGCATTTTCAATGGGAAAGACAAAGCCACCAAAAAAGCTCATGTCCTTCAGTAAATCCACAGAGACAGTTTTCAAATAACATAAAGCAGATTGGACTAAAGTTTGTGAACATGTGTGCCCACCATGTTTAATGTTTAAAGCACCAAACAGTTCAGTTAACTCACTCTAAACAGAGTTGAGTGACAAAGACAGAAAACAATAACTCAAAGGATTGAGAACAGTCTGAAGAAGCGCTCTGACCCCAAACATCACATTATGGTGACTCAAAATAAAATAACTGGAGCTCCAAAAGAACTGCTACTTTCTTTCTGGACCCAGTACACAGGCTCAACTGTTTCTGGATGTGCATCTCTCTGTCTGCTCACTACTGCATAATATTATATCATGTAGAAGAGCAGCAGCCCTGTAGAACCAGAGAGGCAGCGCTCTGTGCAGAGTGAGCACTCAACTCAAACGTAAAGATTCCCATTTCAAAACAAAAATCTAATGACCGTGAGGGACTCAGACCTTTTATGTATATGAGGTAAAATAAAGTTGAATGATAAAAGAATTGTTCGAGAGGAGATGTGCGGCTGTATTCAGAAAATGTACTGACTCTCCAGGCAAATATTGACAGTTGAACAGAACACACAACAGAAGAGACGTCACACAAGGAGAGCTTCATACGAGAGGTCACATCTTCTCCTGTCACACATCCATCATCTGTGTCACGCTGCACTGGCCTGACGAGGCTGAACACGTCTAAGTTACACCTCTGTACAAGAAAACAATGTGTCCGTACATGAGCTCAATAATGCAGCACATAAGCTGGTGTTGTACCCGGGTGACATGCCTGGAGCAAACTGCATGAATAAAATATAGTGTGTATCGACCAAAATGCACAGAATACAACTTCATCTAAATGTTGAATGGAAAGTTATGATGAAATGAAATTTTAAAAAAGGCTCCTAAATAGCTGTTTATTTTACCTTTTAACTTTTTAGGATTAAATATACTCTAGGATTCACTCTGTGTTGTTCTGCTTGATTATTTCTGTATCTGGGACTAAGTTATTTGAAAATCCATCCATCCATTTTCTTCTGCTTCTCCAGGGCCGGGTCGCAGGCAGCAGTCTAAGCAAGGACTCCCAGACTTCCCCCACCCCAGACACGTCCTCCAGCTCCTTCGGTGGAACCCCAAGGCGTTCCAAGGCCAGAGAGACATAGTCCCTCCAGCGTGTCCTGGGGCTTCCCCGGGGTCTCCTTCCGGTGGGTCATGCCCGGAACACCTCCCCAGGGAGGCGTCCAGGGGACATCCTGAACAGTTGCCCAGGCCACCTCAGTTGGCTCCTCTGGAGGAGCGGCAGCTCTACTCTGAGCTCCTCCCGTGTGACTGAGCTCCACACCCTATTTTTAATCGAGCGCGCAGCCACCCTTGCGGTCATTACCTAAAGCTCATGACCATAGGTGAGGGCAGGAACGTAGACTGACTGGTAAATCGAGAGCTTTGCCTTTCGACTCAGCTCGTTCTTCACCACGACAGTCAGATCCAACGACTGCATCACTGCAGACGCTGCACCGAACCACCTGTCAATCTCCCGCTTGATCCTTTCCTCACTCATGAACAAGACATTCGGCTGCAAACTGCCCCAGCGCCTGCTGCAGGTCCTGGCTCGATGAAACCACCACCACAACCATAGTTGTAATCCAATGAAATTTGGTACATTCATTCTTTATGTGACTTTGAGCAAAAAAAACTATGTGGGACCACACTCCATCTCCAACGTGAAGGCAGCCATTTTGAATCAAAATATGCAAATGTCCAAAATCTAGACCTCGTACTTTAACGAACTTGTCCTAGGGTTTTTATTCGACAGACTCCAAACTGAGACTTCATCATCAGGACATATCCAGGATCAAAAGTTGTTAAAAGAATTTGTATAAGTCTCAGAGTGTGGTTAATGAAGCGGCCCTTTTGAAAGCATAAAAATTCCTGTACCTTTTACAAACATCGTCAGATTCAGACAAACCCAACATAGCGTTTGTGTATTTTGATAAATTGGACAAAATGACGTGTGGATTAAAATTCTTTAAAAATTGCTCTCCAGCGACTCCTGCAAAGAGCCGTAAACATTTATCTCCAACATCACACTGTAATTATTGAATCACATGTCAAGCTCAGGTTCATCTGTGGTGTGACCTTCTGCGATCACAAGGGCCTTTATCACTGCTTGCAGTTTGAATGTTCATCTTGTTGCCATTATCGTGCAGTCCTCAGAGAGCATTTCTTTTGTACATTTTCATAGTCCAATTTTGCTGAAAAGTACACAGCTAAGCGGCAAAAACAAAAAACATACAAATGACTCATTATTCCAATATGGCCGACTGCCCCAGACCCTGCGGTTTGCTACGACCTTGTCCAGTTACATTTATCCGAGTACAGCTGAGCACAGTGGCTCTGGCTCTGGATTGGGGCTGTTTTTGTGTACTTATGTTCAGAAAGCTCAGGGCAGCAGTGCAGTATGATGAGGCCTTACACGACAGGAAGATGGTGGGGAGTTCGCTGGCTCTGCTCACACTAACACGGGCCTTTACTCTGCACAGGACAAGAAACGCATGACACATTTCAGGAAGCAGAAAGCATGTGCTGCCATTGGCTCTGAGTGTCTGGGCTATAAATAGTAAAGAAGCAGCCAAGGTCACATACAAAACAATATTGACATGATCGTCCTCAAACTGTGCCGTGGCCATTTCCCATTAGTCGGATGCATCATTTTGATTTGGTAAATGGTAAATTCGGTAGAGAAATTACTCAGCATCAATCTAGCGAAACATAAATTCATTAAAAATACAAATCGTTAAATGGTTCCACATGACAATTCTCCATAAATATACAAAAACATGACTCAAAACTGCACACAGCGAGTTGACAGTCCTGATGTGCAGAGTTTCATTAGACGGATGCAGCTGATTGTGTTGTGATTTTTTTTTTTTTTAAGTGTGGAATTCTGACACCAGACCAAGGAGACAAGCAGGTGCCAGACTTCCACCAGGAAAGTTACAAGAACCTTCATGTTCTCAATGACCTCTTGATCTATCTGATTCTCGCAGACTGCAGAACGTGCAGGTTTTAACATGTTGCATAAGGACGTGTTTAACCACAGAGCTGTTTGACTGACACGACTGAGATACAACACAAATTTATGCTCCCTCTGGCACTTTGTCAGTTAATAACCGTGTAAACATCCAAACCACTAATGAGGCTCCTCTCGCTCTCTATGCTAACCAGCTCCCATAACTGCAGGAACTAAGAGGGCAGGGGCTGCTATAGCACCCCCTGCTGGAGGGTCAGGGAGCTGCAGGAAGGCCCATTGGTTATTGGATCTGTCCAGAGCAAACCTAGATTTATTCCTAACAAAAATAACATCAAAATAAACTAATTCTAAAAGTAAATTTAAATACATTTATATTTTTACTTTATTGAATCGTTTGTGTCATAAACTGTTTGCCTGAGGGTTAAACTGTGAGTAAACGCTCATATGCAGCGCACTAACCTGTGAGCTCTTTTTTAGCTGTGGATCCCTAAAAGTTTGGACTTTGGAGTTGCAGCCTGGATTTGTTGTCATGTTAATGCAAAATAATGCATCAGGACTTGTTGTTCTTGTTTACATGAAGAGAAAAAAACAGCGTGACACTAAACCACGTCCCCACATGTCAGTGGTAGATTTGGCTTCATCTGACCAGGACGGCACCTCGATGAGGCCTCATCTGAGCAGCACCGCCGTGAGGCCTCATCTGAGCAGCACCGCGGTGAGGCCTCATCTGAACAGCACCGCCGTGAGGCCTCATCTGAGCAGCACCGCTGGTGAGTAAAACTAATGAAGTTATAGTGCGCTGCTTTCCTAGAGCGATAAAATCAGAATGCTGCAGGACGCTGTCTGCATCTAATGATAAATCATTTTATCTTTCCCCAAACCATAAGTAAGAGCCATAAGCAGTGTAGGATTAACTGAGCTTTCAACCTGTTCTAAAGCCGTGCATGCACCCGAAAGCAATTAACAATGTGCCAGAGGGTTTGTGAGAGACCGGAAGAAGTTATAAATTTAAATACAGACTTCCTCCTACTGCGGTTTGGAAATCAGGTCCTGGCTTTAAACCCAACAAGCTGTAAGCTGTGTAAGCCGTCCCTCATATTGTGATATATAGAGCAAATATTAGCACAGCCCTCACATTAGCCAATACAGCTGATAAGGCTGATGCTTACACACTGAGCGGCCCGCTTGATGTGAGAAACAGCAGGAAATTGTCGGCCGCTTTGTCAACTGAGCTTCATAAACTTGAAGTGGAGCTTGTTTGGTTCAAAATCAAACAATGTGTCATGGATCTAATATTTGCTTACTCTCTGTGCTGGAATTAAAGACAGATTTAGTCATTTACTGCAATGTTTGTGTGAGCCACTGGGCAGGAAGCAGCCTTATTAGAGCGGGCCAAAGAGCACGGGTCAGAGGGAGAGGGTCAGAGGGAGCAGGTCAGAGGGAGAGGGTCAGAGGGAGCGGGTCAGAGGGAGAGGGTCACAGGGAGCGGGTCAGAGGGAGAGGGTCAGAGGGAGCGAGGGTCAGAGGGAGCGGGTCAGAGGGAGCGGGTCAGAGGGAGAGGGAGGGAGAGGGTCAGAGGGAGAGGTCAGAGGGAGAGGGTCAGAGAGAGAGGTCAGGGGTCAGAGGGAGAGGGTCAGAGGGAGCGGGTCAGAGGGAGAGGGTCAGAGGGAGCGGGTCAGAGGGAGCGGGTCAGAGGGAGAGGGTCAGAGGGAGCGGGTCAGAGGGAGCGGGTCAGAGGGAGCGGGTCAGAGGGAGAGGGTCAGAGGGAGAGGGTCAGAGAGAGCGGGTCAGAGGGAGGAGGTCAGAGGGAGAGGGTCAGAGGGAGAGGGTCAGAGGGAGAGGGTCAGAGAGAGCGGGTCAGAGGGAGAGGGTCAGAGGGTCCTCCAAAGGCATGTGAGGATGTGGTCCAGTTCCACTGGGGAGGAAAGCTGCAGGAACAATATGGGGCATTTCCATCAGCCAAACAGGGGACCCTCTCCTCCTCTGGACAGTCTCTCCTCCTCTGGACCCTCTCTCCTCCTCTGGACAGTCTCTCCTCCTCTGGACTCTCTCTCCTCCTCTGGACCCTCTCTCCTCCTCTGGACCCTCTCTCCTCCTCTGGACCCTCTCCTCCTCTGGACCCTCTCTCCACCTTATTGAAAATAGTTTTGCATATCAAACTTTCTCCTCTATAATCAAAGATTTGAAGGAACTGTATGTCAGATGATTTTAAATTCCATAAACGTGCCTTAGATAAAAACACAAGATAAACCTGTTCAAATAAAATATAACTTTTATTGATAACAGTTTTATTTCAGATTTATTCTTAATTACAAAAACATTTGATGGCCAAGTTGTTTATGTTATAATTTGTGTGTTTTAGTTCAAGACAATTATCCAATCAGAAAGCAGAATGCGCTTCACATCAGTTGTTTTAAACTGAAATGCACATGCATCATGACCCTATGCTAGTGCAGCCTCTGCAGCTCAAGTGAATCTGGAGGTTCTGAACATGAGGCCACTCCATAAACTGAGAGTGAGACAGACATGTGTGTCCTCTGGTGCAGGTTAAGGCTCTGGACACGGGGTCAGATGTGATTGTTGCACATATTTTAAAAGAGGGCAGACTACAGACAATTGCTTTAAATGTCAGAATCGTGACAACACTTTCCAGACATTAGAACATGTAATATTGTAAGTGCTTGTTCTTGTTTTGCCCTTTAGTGCGTCGCCTCTGACACACATCTGCATTAGTTCTGACTGTGCTTAGTGCTGGGATAATGACACACATGATTAGCCGGCTCCCTGCTGTAGCCATCAGCAGGCTGCAGGCACAGCTTTAAACACTGCTCGTACATCCCACAGTGCACTGGGCTCTGAGCACTCGCCAGACAGGTGTCAAGCAGGTGAGAACACAGTTACATAAGCCTCCTATGTATACTCACTCGGAACTGGATTTGGAAAATACTGACAATGCTGGGACAAAGTGATGTTTGTTAAGGTACGCTCAACAATGTATGCCACCAGACCAGTTTAAAGCCTTAGTGTGGGGCATTCCAGGCAAAGTTACATAGTGCATCTTGAAAGAAGACATGTCTAAGTCTAAACAAAGAGTTATCAGGATTTTTAAGATAAGATAAGATAAGATAAGATAAGCCTTTATTAGTCCCACAGTGGGGAAATTCCAGCATTGCACCGCACACATAGATAACAGGCACACATAGAGAACAGAAGAAACAGGGTAATAGATAAATAGTTAGAAATAATTTAAGAAATAAGAAATAATTTAAGAAATAAGACTCAAAAATAAAACTCTAATATACACATATATATACATATAGATATAGATATTTTACATGTAGTTATACAATGATGTAGCTGTTTTCACACAGATTATATTGTAAAAGTGTCTCTGACCAAATCTGGTGCTGCCCCTGTCTCTAAAGGCCTCACATTCACTGTCTAACATTAGTGATGTGCCTCAGAGACATGAGTTATACGTACTTCCTCCTTTCACTGTCTGAAAATCAGCCCCACACTGCCAGCTCAGTCCTTGCTATCCTGGCTTTCGTCACCGGATGTATAATACTCCCTACAACAGGTGTCTTAGTCAAAACAGTCAGTTTAATAATTATACACAACAGCTGTATTAAGTGTAACACAAAACATTTTTAAATCACCATGTTTCCTTTTGTACTATATTCACCCAAAACAATGGATTAACATGTTTTATAAATGTCACTTTCATATTTGACGCTCTGAGTGTTTTTACATTACATTTCCGCAAACGAAGCTCCTGCACTTCACGTCAGGTTAGTGAAGCTGTAGTGTGTTGTTTTGTATCATGTTATTGTATATTATTCTGAGATTTGTCGTGTGTGAGGACAGGTGATGGTGACTTGTGAGCAGAACATTGGACAAATCTTGCATCTTTCACTGTAAGAAGAGTTCAAACAGGGCCGGGGAGAAATCCCTAAAATTCTCAAACATGCATGCACATGTACAATGTGTGACTGTGTGAACATCTACAATCCTAACATTTTTTAACTTAGCATTATTAATAAACATTACAATTTCATCAAATGTCTTGGAATCATAGATGTATTACTGATACGAGAGTATTATTTTGTATTTGGGTGGCACATTCTGAAAAGCAGGCAGGGTTTTGCAGCCGGCATCAGAGGTAAAACTCCTCAGACCGGGACAGATGGAGCTCTCAGGGCAGAGCAGATGGAAGCAGCAGAGCGGAACTAGACACCTTAAATTTATCTCTCAGGTATTTAGTATTAAACCCTCCTCTCTGATATCTGTTCTGATGTTGTTTCACAAACAGACCTGGAGTTTTGTTCTGTTTCATTCACACATGTTTAACACACAAACCTGCAGATTTAGGCTGAGTTCTTCTCTCAAACTGACAACACTCTGTTCCACCTTGTGATGTCATGTGGTAATACAGGAAGTGCTCCACTGTGTTTTTACACCTTCACTAGAATCATTTTGATCATTTCTTGAGAGAAAGAAAACATGCTCAAAAAATCTTGAAAATTGGCACAAAATTTAAGTTATATAACATCACCAAAAATCTACGTTGCAGGATGGCTCAGTGGCGCCCTCTGGAAAATTAAAATACATTACAATATAGGAGGGGGCAGAGCCTTTTATCTCATTGTGAGCTCATAAAACTCGGCAGGTTCACAGAGCATCTCGAGATGAACAGGAAAGTATATTATGGCCCCGCCCTAAACCACACAGGGCGTCGGCCATCTTGAGTTAAACTTGAGACGTCCAAAATCTAGACCTCGTTTAACAAACTTGTCCTGGAGTTTGATCCGACAGACTCCAAACTGAGGCAGCATCATCAGGACATATCTGGGGTCAAAAGTTGTTAAAAGAATTTACAAAAGTCTCAGAGTGTGGTTGACGAGCTCTTAACGAATCGGCCATTTTGAAAGCATAAAAATCCCTGTAATTCTTGCGAAAATTGTCGGATCTGGACGAACCCAATGTGGCGTTTGTGTATTTTCATAAACTGGACATAATGATGTGTGAATTAAACTTGTATCTTTAAAAACGTCTCTCCAGCGCCCCCTACAAAGTTAACCACTTACCGTTCCGACGGCCCGCCCGCGGGCCGTCGCCTTTTCTTTACAACTTTACAGCATGTACATTCACTTCTGCGTCACCCACACAAGCAAATCTACACATCAAATGAAAGCTACGGATCTCATCTTTCCGAATATGTAAACCATTTTCACCTAAAGTCACCACAGTGCTGTCAGGAAGCCGTTTTTACAGAAAAGCCCAAAATGCCTATTTGGACTTCACTTACCTTTGAGGGCTCTGGTTCTGTCAAACATCAACATATTTCCACAATATCGGTCTCATTCTTTCCGTAGAGGTCCAGAGAATATAATCCAGTCAAGAAATTATGTCCACAAAATAACTTTGATCCCTCCATGTCCAATCTGCTGCAGGAAAAGTGAAATCTTCTCCGTGATTTTTTTGCATTTCTTTTGTCAATTTCAGGCATAACAAACTTCAGACAGCGCCAACTTTGTTTCTCAGTGATAGACAAACATGCTAGCTTCTGATTGACACCAAGTTTGGCCAATAAGGTGGGGGTTGAGGGTCACTGGAGCCCCAGACAGCGAATCAGTGCTACAGGTGACTGAAAGTGTACGCCCCACTCTACCCCGTGTAGAATCACCAGTCACATCTCACACATTCAGTGACGTTTTCTCCTTACAGCCAATGAGCAGCTGAACACGAGGATGTATGACATGCCATGGTTTTCTGTAAACACACGGAGCAGGCCCAGTGCGTAACGAAAGTAAATGAATCACGGCTTTTCGTGCGTAAAGTGTGCGTAAAATGACGCACTGTGATTTTGCAACAGTTTTGCGTTCTAAACTCAACGAAACGGATAAAACAAAGGCAGTACGCGACCGAGGGCACGGTGGATGTTTGTACAAGTTATACCAGAGGCATCTCGGACCCGGAGCGGTCCGTGGCAGATTCCACGGTGGACTCAGAAGTGGAGGAGCATATTCTTTGATGGACTGGATGCTGTTCTGGGTCGGTAAGCCTGGTTTATTCTGCTATTTACATAATTGTAGATAAAATATATCGTGTGTAATCATTAGCATCACTTCTGTGCATAGTGGCATTGGAACCATGGGCTCAGGCACATTTGTGTTTATCTGTATGAATCAGACTTCATTTGTTTATTGATTGAAGGTGTTTTATTCTGCAGTTTACAGTATTGTAAGTAAAATTTAATAATGTATATGATATAATATTACTTCACCCTCTCTCAATTTTGTACTTTCTTGTTACTAATGTGTTTGTGTTTTTCCTTAGGCACGTGGGTGACGTTATCAGATGCTCTCATCGGCTGTTACCAGGTTTTGCACAAAACAAAGAATGGCATTTTGGCAAAGACATTTTTTCACATTTTTTGGACAAGCCATAATCATGTACAGTGAGCTTTTCACTGCTGTTTACAGTGTGTGTGTTTGTTCATTGTTTGCAGTGTGTGGAGTTTTGTAAATATATATTTATTTTGGACCCCTACCACTTGTTTTGACTATATTTCATAAACAAATATGTATTTTTATATTATGTTTTGATATGCTATATAAATTTACATAAGTAATAGAGCAGCTTAGTGTGCAGATACAGATTCCTCTAAGTGTGAGCTTTCAGTAGAGCCTCATTGATGTCTGTGGGTTGAAGCATTCAAAAGTTATTGCAGTTTTTCCAAAACGTCTCCATTTGGAGAGGTTTGGATAAACTTGGATACATCAAAAAGTCCCTCCATAAAGCGCCTGGATTTAGTCATAATAAAATAAGTGTAAAAATCTCATTTTTTTATAGATTGACCTCAAATCTGAAATGTGAGAGGTCAACAACATTTTCAATTGAAATATGGTGTATTTTTGTCCCCAGCTACCTACTGCAGCTTTCTTCCCCTTAATTTTTACAAAAAAATTTAGGCGAGGATGAGAAAAATCATTTTTATGTGTGTTCCAAAGTGTATAAATACTTACCAGACAAACTTACAGTGATTCTGACACCTGAGGGTAAAACTAGAGGATGCTACCTTTACAAAGACCCCAAACTTGTGTAAATAATACTTATGGTTCAATAACAGTAATCATTTTAATTTGGAGAGGTCAGAACGTAGGCAATTTCATCAAAAATACCCGGAATGGTAAGGGTTTTAAAATGGGGCAGAAAAATTCAGTATGTCATAGAAAAATGAAATTTGGTACAGACAGCCTTTATGAGATTCTGAACAAAAAAGTCAATGAAGACCACGCCCTGTTTACATCCACATGGCCTTAAAAAAGTCAGTGATAAAAAAAAAAAAAAAAAAGAGTCAAATTATTATTATTTTTGTGACCCTGAGCAAAAATAGACATCGCAAAAATGTTAATATTAAGAGTTCAAATCACAAAGGCTAACTACCGACTTATCCGATAAACTGACTTATTTTTACTTCCAGATCCAAAGGCCGGCGTCACTCACAAGCTCCACACATTTTAAAGTATTCTTCCCATAACTGGTGCTAAAAGTGTAAAAATTTAAGGTCTGAAAAGCGCATTAGAAGCTGTAGGTTTGGCACAGGGTTCTTACTATGGAATTGCCGCTGGCCTTGTAGTCCACGTCCAGGTTCTTCTCCTCTCCTGGGACAGGCCAGTATGTGTCCGTACGTCTCATGGTGGCGCCCTCCTGTGGCTGCTCACTGCTCGACTGCTCACCAGACTCTGGTGTGGGAGGGGCGTCTACGCACAAAAACAAAGAGATAAAACTTCAAATACATCATGATACAGTTTAAAGTACAGAGACATGGACCCTGCTCAGTTATAATTACTAAAGTATATTCCCTTGGCTTTTAATTAATGGAAAGAAAGTTTATTTGTACAGCACAGGTCAAAGCTGTAATTCAAAGTGTTTTACAGAATAAGAAAGACATTAAAATCTAAATAGAACAAATCAAAACATAAATAATCATAAATAATCATCAAAAATAAACATTAAAGGAGAAGAGGCAGAATAGTAATACAATAATAAATCTTTCAGTCACATGCAGCTAAACAGAACAGGAAGAATGTTCCAGGTTTTAGCTGCTCAAAACTCAAACACTGATTGCCCATGTTTAGACCTGGTTTAGTCCTGGTTTTGTCCTGGTTTTGTCCTGGTTTTGTCCTGGTTTTGTCCTGGTCCTGGTTTTGTCCTGGTTTAGTCCTGGTTTAGTCCCGGTTTAGTCCTCAGAGTGTGAGATGGTTCATGTGGCTCTAACATGTGGGAGATGTTCTTTGGTTCATGGAGAGACTTGTTCACACTGAGCTGCTTTAAAGTCTCTGAGCCACAGGAGCCAGAGACACAGGACACATGTGTGAAGTACTTTCTGGTTCTAGTCAGGACCTGAGCAGCAGAGTTCTGGATGTGTGTAATCCCTGTGTCCTGTAGGTTCATCATGGTCCATGGGTTTATACTAGTCTATGTCTTATACTTGTGAAAGATACAGCTCAGCATCATTATAAACATATTCAGGAAAGGTTTATTTCTGCCCTGTGAATGTGACAGAGTCTTGTCCTTGAGCTCTGAGCCCCAGCTCACTGCATCGTCCTGGGCTCAGAGCACCACAGCCACGAGACCCTTTATCCCATCAGCACGTTTCACACAAGAGGCATTACCCGCAGTGTTGCATAATTATTAATACTCCCTTTTCTGTGTAACATCAAACGTGCTCAGAGAAGCAGCTCTGCTAAAGTAGCCACAGCTTAGATCGTGAGTCTGGGAGGACTTAACACTTTACTGATAAAGACCATAACGTAACAGGCAGTATCACGAAAAGTGAAAATATATTTTCTAATTATGTACGTCTATTAGAATTACGGCTGTGAAGCTGTGAAATTCATGTGCAAATTCAACACAGCAGAGACAATATTCTATTCACAATTTATACTCCTACATGAGGGCAAGAGCCAGTTTTCTCGACTGAATAACTCAGGGACTCCAAACTGGAGGTTGGGGACTGATTTCAAGGTACAAAAAGGTACAGTATTTAGTTTAATAGGAATTAGGTTCATTTAAGAGGGAGAATTATGCAAAATTTACTTTTTTGAGCTTTCTACTGCATTATAACACGTTCCCTCATCAGCCTGAAGAGCTTTTAGATTTTTGTATATTATATCCCTCTTCCCGCTAAACTTGTACAGAAAAAGCTTTTTATTGAGAAATGTTAAATATTAATATCTTTGCATGAGAATCGATACATCTCAATGCCCCAGTCAGTACGGACGAGTGGCCAGGATCTGGTCTTCACCAGCTCTGGACCTGAGCCTTCACGGAGTCAGATCCGACCTTCAGGGGGTCCTAAGTAAAGCCTGATGTTAGGGGCCTTTGCCACGATTATTCACATTCCACAACTTGATGAACAGCTGTCAACATCCGTCTAAATGTATCTCATACTCACATCAGAACATTTTCAATCTTATAGATATCAATTATTTTTCTGTTTTCTTGTGCATTTTAATGTGTTCCACTTGGACTCAGTAAGGCCACACTAGGCCCTAAACACGCTCTAGGATGCTCTCCAAATAAATACTCTTAACATGATGCTTGGATTTAGACCTACTTATATTATATTAAGGCTCACCATCTCTTTATGTTGATGTGATCTGCCTCTGCACTGCCACTTTCACTTTCAGCTCAGCTTCACTTCACGATCATGTTATTTGAGTTCAATAAAAGCAGCGAGTCGAGTGTATTGTAATGTACAAACACATTTAACCAGTCAGAAGTGATATTTACACTGAGGAGCAAACCAGTTGTTTTGTCATAACACGGAGATCGGCAGACTGACAAAAATGATAAAACTCTCGGGACTCTGGAGGCGGGGCCCTTCGCAGCTGCGGGATCCTCCATCGTTTATGTATCGGAAGATCCAGCTTTGGCTTCACAGGCGCTGATTGTCTGTGGTCCTCTAAAGACTCACATGTCCCAGACCCACTTCAACCGCAAACAGCTCTCTGCACTGCTACTTATGTGCACTCACTCAACACTTAAGGCTCCTGACCACAACATTATGTCCTGACAAGATATGCACTGTGTTTTTTCAATCTAGTCTCCAGTGCTCACAATTCTCACTGTGCGCTGACTATACTGAAGAAACAGCTGCCTGAATATGGATCCATCATTTGGAGAGAGCAGCAGGCACAGTATGAACAAAGATTGGCGTTTGTTAGACATTTTCCTTTAAAGGTGCACTACTGGACCTTTGTGGAGGAGAGTCAACCACCTGCAGGGAGATTGAGGTACACGCATGGTCCTTTCATATCATCTGCTTACGAGGAAAAAAAGAAGCATCACAAGTGGCTGGAAAACATCACAGAATCAATAAGTGAAGTAGGGTTGCCAATAGTATCCAAAACTAGAACTGAAACTAGGCATTCTAGACGTGAACAGGTATCGATACTAAAAAAAGATTGACAGGACTGAGATGAACCTTTCCTAAATATGTTTATAATGATATTGAGCTGTACCTTTCACAAGTCTAAGACACATAGACTAGAATACACACGTGGACCACTATGAACCTACTGCACACTGAGGATTACACAGATATAAGACACATGGGGATATAAAAGAAAGTACTAACATTTAATGGGGAACAGCACAATCTATTGTCTAAAGAATGTAGAATGTTGTCATGCAACCTACTGGGCAATAATCCTACACAACAACTCAGAGCACACAATTTCAGATTTGGCTCAAAGAACGCCCTGCAATCTAACAGTACTTTTTAAGTACAGTTTCCTGTTGTTTGTCTTTCACACAGACAAAAGAGATACTGTGAGCCGGCTGCACATACCTGGGCCTGTCCTGACATGTGTGCATGTCAGATCTGTCTGTGACACACCTCACCTGCATAACACATGTGTCTACTGCACCAGCAGGCCCTCTACTGCACCAGCAGGCCCTCTACTGCACCAGCAGGCCCTCTACTGCACCAGCAGGCCCTCTACTGCACCAGCAGGCCCTCTACTGCAGCAGGCCCTCTACTGCACCAGCAGGCCCTCTACTGCACCAGCAGGCCCTCTACAGCACCAGCAGGCCCTCTACTGCACCAGCAGGCCCTCTACTGCACCAGCAGGCCCTCTACTGCACCAACAGACTGTCTACTGCACCACCAGACCTTCTACTGCACCACCAGACCATCTACTGCACCAGCAGGCTCCTCCCTCTGTAACTACTGCAACAGAAGTACTGTAGCTAGAGTTTGATCACTGAACAACAAAACTCAACTCCACAAAAGTAATGGGACTAATTCATGTACATAAGACGTTCTCACAAACATTTTTGGCGTCACATAATGTTTTCTTAATGGAAAATGTTCTTCTGGAAGAACAAAACATCGAACAGTCAGTAGCTCTAAATTCTGCTGTTTTACAAAATTGTTACACGTGTAGTGCAACCAAAAATTCTGATCCCTGCATGACTGCAAGTTGTATATTTTCATGATTTTTTTTTAAATAACTAAAATTATGAAATAATTTATTGTTTATAAGTGGAGTTTTACAAAGAATAGTCTAACAGCCTTTATACGAGCTGCTGTTCAGTCTTTATACGAGTTGCTGTTTGGTCTTTATACGAGCTGCTGTTCGGTCTTTATACGAGCTGCTGTTTGGTCTTTATACGAGCTGCTGTTCGGTCTTTATACGAGCTGCTGTTCAGTCTTTATACGAGTTGCTGCTGTTCAGTCTTTTGCTGCTGTTCTGTTCTGCAGTGACAGTGACTTCCTGCGCTCTCCCCCGCTCTTTACCATGACTCACTGAAAACACCATAAAACAATTACTTATTTCAATAATTTGTCGTTTTTAAACACGACCAGGAGCATTGGTATTTGAGCTAGGACTCAAAGCTGAACTGCTGAACTAATACAAAATACTAATACTACTGTGTTTTTGTAGAGGATATTCTATGACCCAGATTATTATAGTCTTGACAATAGCACAGACTCAGAGGAATAGTGGATTGGCATCATGTTTTTCTAATTCTGACTTGATTTGGTGGGATTGTAAATTATCATAAATATTTACCACAGGTACATCAGTCATATGGGAGTTTGTGGGAGAAAAATTCAAGAAGAAATGCACAAAAATACAGGAAATAGTGCTACATACCTAAAGTATGTCATTAACATTTTAAACCTCTGACAAAATAAAGATGTTACCAATGATTTTAATTATTCTAATCATGTAAGTCTCATTAACATCACAGAACTGCAATTATGTAATTACCTCTATGTCATTTATCTGAA
This sequence comes from Periophthalmus modestus, assembly GCA_019594935.1. Lineage (NCBI taxonomy): Eukaryota > Metazoa > Chordata > Actinopteri > Gobiiformes > Gobiidae > Periophthalmus > Periophthalmus modestus. The sequence goes on from JAIEZT010001214.1 coordinate 33,533,862, forward strand.
CAGATTCTTTTTTTAGACTAATGTTTAGTTTGTTTTCATCCCTGACAGGTTGGACTGCTCACTAGCGCCTCAGAGTGGTCACATGATGCTGTTGTGATGTGTCGGCTCAGCTGGTTTAAATAGGTTTTGACGCTCTCTTCTTACCAGTGGAGCCAGGACGACGGTGCCACCTAGAGTCCGACTTCTTCAGGACAGTATCTCAGGTGTATGAGAGTAAAAAGGCCCCTCATCCCGGTTTAAAGTCCCGTGGGCTTGTTTCCGCATTTTTATTGGCTCCTTAATCCAGCGACGATGTTTGTCGTCCTCTGGCCCAGTGAAGTTCCCTCCGTCTCGGTCCATAATGTGGTTCTCTTTTGCAGTGATCAGAAATGACCCTTTTGAGTCAGTCCTGTTCTGCTTTGTGTTTTGTTGTCAAAGGCAGTGCCTTTGGTGAGTGAGGTTTGCACAGGGCTGAGTTTCTCACTGCTAATATCCTCCTCATATAATATACATGTGGCCCTGTTCCAGCGATCGCACTCGGCTCGATCTCGCTCTGCTCAGTCTCGCTCTGCTAGATCTCACTCTGCTGACTCAGACACCAGCAGCTCTCCATTATTTTTAGATAGTTGTTCTGGCTCATTAACTAAACCGGGTTGGTCTTTTACATTTTCACACAAATATTAACAGCAGTTTGTCTGACCAGCTCTGGTCACAGAATTCTAGTAATAGATTAGAGCAGTGCGTCCCAACCAAGGGTCCGAGGACCTCTGTGATATACGAGCAACAGTCAGTGAGCATTTATTGTACTCATCAATGGAAAATCATTTTCATTTCATTTTATGTCATTAAACATGAACTGAATAACTTTTCTGGAAGATCCACATTATGGTTAATACCACACTGTGGAAAAATATAATAATGGAAACAAGGTGATGCCAAGTTACAGGTCAGATCTATGGAAATGAGGTTTGAGCAGTAAAAACCTGTCATTAAATATCTTTAACATACATAGGGCCGCCCTGTGGTCTGACTGTCATTTGTGAGAAGTCCAAACTCTGTGGTGTTGTCTATAAATTTGACAATGAGCCTGGAGGAGGAAGTCGCTGAGTCTCAGCACACACCCTGGGGTGACCCGGGGTTGACGAAAAGGGTGGAGGAGATGTGCTTGTCCACTCTGACTGTGTGTGGTGTTCTTCTGCTCCAGGTGTTCTTCTGCTCCAGGTGTTCTTCTGCTCCAGGTGTTCTTCTGCTGCAGGTGTTCTTCTGCTGCAGGTGTTCTTCTGTTGCAGGTGTTCTTCTGTTGCAGGTGTTCTTCTGCTCCAGGTTCTCTTCTGCTGCAGGTGTTCTTCTGCTCCAGGTTCTCTTCTTCTGCAGGTCTTCTTCTGCTCCAGGTGTTCTTCTGCTCTAGGTGTTCTTCTGCTCCAGGTGTTCTTCTGCTGCAGGTGTTTCAACAAAGTGCAAAAACTAAAGCACTTGTAAGAGCTCCAGGCCAATGTGTCTATGCGCACCACCATCTATCAGTTAAAGCCTAAATATTTCCATTTAAAGCCGACGACGCACCTCTCCCAGAAAAGTTACATATAGTGCACCTTTAAGAATGACTGATTTTCAATGCAATATAAGAAAAACTGTTTTAATTATCATACTACACACATATTTGATTGGTTCATTTAATAATCCCCAGCTCGGGGCACGCAAGATTCAGGGCAAAGCACAGAGACAGCAGAGTTTGGAGGTTGACGTCACATAAAGAATTACACAGCAATAAACGGAACATGAATATGAATGAAACAATCTTGCTGACATCACTACATGAACGTCCTAACCCATGAGCAGCACGATTTCCTTTTAGACCCTCACAGGGTTTAGACCCTCACAGGGTTTAGACCCTCACAGGGTTTAGACCCTCACAGGGTTTAGAGCCTCACAGGGTTTAGAGCCTCACAGGGTTTAGAGCCTCACAGGGTTTAGACCCTCACAGGGTTTAGACCCTCACAGGGTTCCTCACTCCCTCTGGCACCACATCTTTGAACTGTGCTGCATTAAACGTTTTAAACCAAAGAGCCTTAGAGCAGGTTGTGTCTGTGTGTTTGGCTCCTCTACAGACTGACATCAGTCTACTGCCAAACACAACTTCAATATCAGTCAACAGAGTGTCTGCCTCATAACACGACTTTAACACATCTTTAATTCGATGTTGTCCCAAATAAACTCTCTCCACGCGCTCCTCAGACTCAGATTAAAAATGCATGATGGAGAAAAGTTTTCAGACGCACAAACTACAGCGCAGCTGTGTGAAACTGTCTCCTCTCCAAAAACACAAACACACGCACCTCTGCGCTCCCGGCACGGCCCTTTAAACCTTAGCTGGTCCAGGCTGATAAAGCGGTAAATATCTGCGTTTTGTGCGTGTCCAGGGTGAATGTGCGTGTCCAGGGTGAATGTGCGTGTCCAGGGTGAATGTGCGTGTCCAGGGTGAATGTGCGTGTCCAGGGTGCGCTCTCTTACCGCGCTGCTCATCTCCTCCTCTCTCCTTGTCTGGCTCGTGCTCTTGACGCTCCATTGGTCCAAAATCCGCGCTCCTCTGTTCTGTTCTGTTCTGCCTCTGTTCTGTTCTGCCTCTCTTCTGTTCTGCCTCTCTTCTGTTCTGCCTCTCTTCTGTTCTGCCTCTGTTCTGTTCTGCCTCTCTTCTGTCTCTGTGTCTGTCTGCTCTGCTCTCTGTCTCTGTTCTGCCTCTCTTCTGTCTCTGTTCTGCCTCTCTTCTGTCTCTGTTCTCTCTTCTGTCTCTGTTCTGCCTCTCTTCTGTCTCTGTTCTCTCTTCTGTCTCTGTTCTGCCTCTCTTCTGTCTCTGTTCTCTCTTCTGTCTCTGTTCTGTCTGCAGGTGTGAGCTGAGAGCCTCGGAGCTGTTGCGTGGAGACGCTGGTCCGCGCGTTAACGCGTGTGCATCTCTTTGGCAGAGGTGTGAGTCTGTGCTGTCAAACGGCCCCCTCAAACACGACTCTCGTTTAACCCGCTGCGCGCCGCTCTGCTGCAGGAGGAGGTCATCTGTCACCGCGGCTCGGTCACGTCTCTGTGCCGCGCGCGCTCCTCCATAACGCGCGAGGAAGCAGCGATAATCTCTCCAAAACAGACAGGATGGAGGCGCGTTCAAATACCACGAGAAAATACGATATGAGACTCTCGGCGCACGTGTGAAGGCTCCAGTGAGGCTCATGATGATATTCCAAATGTTACGTCAGTTACGTTACGTACGTGTGAAGGATTCTGAGCAAAAAAAAATACATCAGGGTCCAGTAAAAGTATGAAATAAACGGCCCCTGCTGAAAACAGCAGTGAAAACTGTGAATAATCCATCTGCAGCCAGCCCCGTGCAACCAGGGAGGGTTAGGGGGCCTGGGGGCCCCAGAACCGTATACAATGTGTGCGCCAGGGTCCCCAGGACACTGTATACAGTGTGTGTGCCAGAGGCCCCTGGACACTGTATACAGTGTGTGTGCCAGAGGCCCCTGGACACTGTATACAGTGTGTGTGCCAGAGGCCCCTGGACACCGTATACAGTGAGTGTGCCAGGGGCCCCACAGATTGAGGGCCCTGCTCATGGATGTTTGTATGTGGTTTGTTTGAAATGACACATGAAGCACAGGCTCATGGAGGAGACATTGTTTTTCCAACAGACAAATGTCACATTGTGAAAATGACGTGTGCACGTCCTTTATATCTGAACCAGATTCTGTTCTGATCTAAAACAAAAACACACTTTTCTCTGAGATAAACTGATGTCTTTGAGTTTAGAGGCTCTCTGTGTGTCAGAGCTGCACTAATGACAGTATCTCACACATTTATAAATCTCAAACATCAGTGACTCTGCTTCTGGAGGTGCAGTGTGGGCGATCATTTAGAGAACAAATATGAATTATTTTAGTTTGTCTGTTCAATAAGAAACTGTGAAAGTTTAAAGTCTATATTTTGTCCCAATTGAAAACGAGAGAAAAAAACAGAAAACAGAACAGCAAAGAAGTATCTGCATTCATCAGATTCGTTGGGTGTTTCAAACCATTTCACTTCAAAATTTCTCAAAAACAACATCGAGCAACATCGTAAAATAGATGATATGAAGGTGTTTTAGTCTTATCTGAATCTGGACAAAACGCACAGTGACTGTGTTTTTTCTTTGAAAGGGAGTGTAGTAGTAAATGTGAAATATTATTGGTTGTATTTGAGATTTGTGCAGGCTGATGTTCTGGGCTTGTATCTGCAGATAAAATGGTCAGTGTGGCTCATTATTTGTGATATTCCTGTTTGTGCTGCTCTGAGGCTCAGACTCATCATCTGAACAGAACATGTTCCCTCGTTTATCCTCTCACTGTTTGGTGAAGCTCGTTTTTCCAGCGAGACGTGAAGGCAGCGTGTTCCCCAGCACCAGCATCACTGATCCGCCCACACACACGGGGCTATTCCAGGCGCGCACCCCCATGTGCACGAGAACACCAGCTCCTCCACCACGCTGAAGGCGAACAGCTCTGACTCACTCTACTGGTGTCTCACTCTGCAGGCTCTGCCTCACTCTACAGGCTCTGCCTCACTCTGCAGGCTCTGCCTCACTCTGCAGGCTCTGCCTCACTCTGCAGGCTCTGCCTCACTCTGCAGGCTCTGCCTCACTCTACAGGCTCTGTCTCACTCTACAGGCTCTGTCTCACTCTACAGGCTCTGCCTCACTCTACAGGCTCTGCCTCACTCTACAGGCTCTGCTCACTCTACAGGCTCACTCACTCTCAGGCTCTGTCTCACTCTACAGGCTCTGTCTCACTCTACAGGCTCTGTCTCACTCTACAGGCTCTGCCTCACTCTACAGGCTCTGCCTCACTCTAGAGGAGTCTCACTCTACAGGCTCTGCCTCACTCTACAGGCTCTGCCTCACTCTACAGGCTCTGCCTCACTCTACAGGCTCTGCCTCACTCTACAGGCTCTGCCTCACTCTACAGGCTCTGCCTCACTCTAGAGGAGTCTCACTCTACAGGCTCTGCCTCACTCTACAGGCTCTGTCTCACTCTACAGGCTCTGCCTCACTCTACAGGAGTCTCACTCTATAGTCTCTGCGTTTAGGACCTTTATGTGTCAGAGTCCACGGGGACTTTATCCGTGCACGAACTGTACCACCAAACCATCACTTTAATCCAACTCCAGGAGCACACGGGGTTAAAGGAGGAGTGTTGTGTTTGTAGCAGACACAGTTGCAGCCGGTGGGACGTGCGTAAAAACGCACCAAAAACAAGGCCTGGAGCGCGGGCACAAACGCACCGACAGCAACTCATTCAAACTGTCCACGGGCACATAACACTTGCCACATCCACGCACAACACACGCCTCCGAAAACACGGGCCAAATCCACGCACAACACACTCCTCAGATAACACGAGCCACATCCACGCACAACACACTCCTCAGATAACACCGAGCCACATCCACGCACAACACACTCCTCAGATAACACGAGCCACATCCACGCACAACACACGCCTCAGAGCAAACGTGTCAGTCCTGCACGGAGCATTTATCCGCGTGTCAGTGGAACAGGGCGCGTAAACTGTGGAGTTTCTGCGATTCAAAGACACAAATGTAGAATAACAGGAAAGAAAAGAGCTGCTGCCAGAGCAGACACACAAGTGGCACAAAGCGTAAAATACTGTGGAGACATTACCTTGTATCCGGGGTTTGTGACGGCGCAGGGCGCTGACTGAGCTCAGGTGTAGAGTCAGACAGGTATAGAGAGGGGGGCGGAGGAAGAGGAGGAGGAGGTACTGTCAGACAGGTATAGAGAGGGAGGAGGAGGAAGAGGAGGAGGAGGTACTGTCAGACAGGTATAGAGAGGGAGGAGGAGGAAGAGGAGGAGGAGGTATCTGTGCAGACAGAGACAGGAGGGGGGAGGAGGAGGCCCACATGTGGTTCCGGTGGAATCTCTCTCCTCCCACACGCTCCCGGTTGGACACGCGCACGTCACTGGCAGGTTAAACAGAAGCGCGCGGGACTGGCCCCTGTGGATATGGCCCCTGTGGAAATGGCCCCTGTGGAAATGGCCCCCGTGGCACAGAGGTGCCTGTAGGAGGCTGGACAGACACCTCGGCCCTGAGGAGAACAGGACTTTTCTGCAGGAAATATAACTCGAATCCACTGAAGAGTAAACTCAGTATTATCCCAAACATTTACACAACTAAGAGTTACTTTCAAATAATAAAACTCAAATACAAGAACAAAGGAGTGATCCAAGAAATTACTTAAGTAAAAGTAAACAAGTATTTGGGGAAAGTACCCAGTAACTAAACAAAATAAACTAAAACTCAATCATCTCTGAAGGAGCTGCATGAAACACAAATGTTCAGATCATTTCATATTGTTACATAAAGCTCCAGTAACTTTAGACTCACAGAGGGAAGAGACTCAACTCAGAGTACTACTACTACAATACACAAATATGAACTGGGCGACAGTGGCTCAGTGGTTAGAGCGTTGGTCTCCCAACCCGAAGGTCAGAGAATTGAGTCCCGCCTCGGACCAAGTTCTGTCGTTGTGTCCTTGGGCAAGACACTTCACCCACATTGCTTAGTATGAAAGTGGTGTGTGCGTGAATGATCGGTGGTGGTCGGAGGGGCTGATGGCGCAGATTGGCAGCTTCACTTCTGTCAGTCTGCCCCAGGGCAGCTGTGGCTACAATAGTAGCTTACCATGACCAAGTGTAGAAGTGAATGAATAATGACTATAGTGCAGCACTTTGAGAGGCTCTGACAAGCCTGTAAAGTGCATTACAAGTGTAAGGCATTATTATTTATTACTTCAGTGAGTATGAAAGTTCACTGAACAGTACATTTTTCAAAAATAGTAAATGTAACTGGGACAACACCTCCCTAGGACACCTGGACACCTCCCTGGGGAGGTGTTCATGTCCCAGCGGGAGGAGACCCCAGGGAAGACCCAGGACACACTGGAGGGACTATGTCTCTGGCCTGGGAACGCCTTGGGGTCCCACCAGAGGAGCTGGAGGACGTGTCTGGGGTGATGGAAGTCTGGGAGTCCCGACTTACACTGCTGCCCCAGCGACCCGGCCCCAGAGAAGAGGAAGAACATGGATGGATAGTTAATGTAACTACTGTGTACTACCCACCTCTGAGTTCTTGTGTGAAAACTCATTGGGTTGAGTCAAGTCCAGGCTGTTCCAACTTTACCAAACAAATAACAAACAAATGAACTACTGCATATTCAAAGTCTGATGGTCACATATGTGTCGCCTTAAAGACACAGTAACAGTGAGATCGTCAAAATGTGTTGTTTTGTGTCATGTTTTTGTATATTTATGGCCGTACAGGAGCATGGGTGATGTAGTCTTGTGGGCGGAGCATTGCACACAATCTTACAGCTAATTGTAAAGACAGTTTGAATGGGGCCCAGGAGAGATCGCTAGATTACTTAAACAAGGGTGACCTGTAAAGCCTCTTCAGGTGTGTTTCTATGAATGTTTAAATATGGTAGAAAGTTCCAAAAGTTGATTTTGCATAATGACCCCACCCCCCCCACTTTAAGTAAACTTCGCTTTGGAATTTCTTTTTAAAGGATGTGATTAATTTGTGACTGGAAAAATTGGAGAGAACATTTCAAATCGATTTCAGAATTTCACCGACTTGGGTCAACAAGAAGAAGACAAGAGGAGGAGGAATCAGGAAGGTTCCACTTCAGTCAATGGACACTAGTCGTGGAGTGAATACATTTTGCATCTCATCCCAGAAGCTTCTTCAGCTCAGATCTGAACTCTGCTTAACCCTTTTTTATGTTAAAAGATAATTGTAAACATATGTATGAGGCTCGTGGACATGAGTGGACCACACTGGACAGGCGCTCATGACAAAGCACATTATAAACCACAGCACTGACGAGTGTGGGCACAAGTGTCACTGCAGATGACAAACTGCACTTGGGGAAGTTGTTATGCTTAAGTTTGAACTACTGAACAACACTAAGACATCCATGGGTTTCAGAATAAGAAATAAGGCCTGTGGTCATAGCAATTAACAATTTAAAACTAAATATCATTTCTTTTGAATAGAAAAAGTCACCAGCTGAAACTTGTGAATAGGGACTAAAATATTGTTTGGTCAAAGTGGGAGCAGCGGCTCTAGTCTGAGGTCCACAAGTCACTGGGCTTCTCTCACAGTCCATATAGTTAAGAGGAAGGAATCAGGAACTACAGTAAACCCGTCTCTGAACCGCCACGTTAGCGTAGTGAAAAGGTTTGAGCGCCTGAGTGATCCTGGGAGCTCTGCTGTGGGGGGCTCCATGGATCACCCACGGCAACAAGGTCCTAGAGATGAGTCAATTAAGAGCGCACAAGCCCCTATGACAAGTGAAAGGTCATGTCAACAGGACTGGCTTCACCGGGGTCACACCCTGGAGCCAGGCCTGGGGTGGCGCGGCCTGTGTAGGCACTGGGGTGGTGAGCGCTCCTTAGGCCTGGGGTGGGGCGCTCCTTAGGCCTGGGGGCGCTTGGGCCTGGGGTGGGCGCTCGTTAGGCCTGGGGTGGGCGCTTGTTAGGCCTGGGGTGGGGCGCTCGTTAGGCCTGAGGTGGGTGCCCAATAGGCCTGGGGTTGGTGCTCAATAGGTCTGGGGTGGGCACTCGTTAGGCCTGGGGTGGGCGCTCGTTAGGCCTGGAGTGGACGCTCGTTAGGCCTGGGGTGAGTGCTCGTTAGGCCTGGGGTGGACGCATGTTAGGACTGGGGTGGGCGTTCCTTAGGCCTGGGGTGGGCGCTCGTTAGGCCTGGGGTGGGGCGCTCGTTAGGCCTGGAGTGGGTACTCGTTAGGCCTGGGGTGAGTGCTCGTTAGGCCTGGGTGGACGCACGTTAGGGACTGGGGTGGGCGCTTGTTAGCCTGGAGTGGGTGCTCCTTAGGCCTGGGGTGGACGCTCGTTGGGCCTGGGGTGGGGCGCTCGTTAGGCCTGGGGGCCTGGGGCGCTCGTTAGGCCTGGGGTAGACGCTCGTTAGGCCTGGGGTGGGCGCTCGTTAGGCCTGGGGTGGACGCTCGTTAGGCCTGGAGTGGGTGCTCCTTAGGCCTGGGGTGAGTGCTCGTTAGGCCTGGGGTGGACGCACGTTAGGACTGGGGTGGGCGTTCCTTAGGACTGGGGTGGGTGCTCCTTAGGCCTGGGGTGGGCGCTTGTTAGGCCTGGAGTGGGCGCTCGTTAGTGAGGTGACAGTGACACCTGGAGAGTGGTGATTGGGAAGAACAGCCTCCTGATCTGATTCTGACCTTCTGTTATTGGACGTCTCTAGAGTCACATGGCACCAGGACACTCTAGAGCAGAGTTCAATGATTGACTTGTCGTGTCATCTGATCTTCGGCTGCGGGTTTTGGACACTCAGGTGAAGAGCTGAGCTGACACCCAGTCACCACGTGGTGATGAGTTGGATCCGCTGGTGGGGGAGAACGTGGATGCCTAGCTGTGGTGCTTGTTGCAGCAGCACGGCCCGAACAGGCTGATGACCATCTGACTGAAGAAGGAGTCCTATCCAGTCTTGTTGGCCCATGGGACTCCTGAGGCTCACGGGACTCCTGAGGCTCATGGGAATCGAACTCCTGAGGCTCATGGGACTCGAACTCCTGAGGCTCATGGGACTCCTGAGGAAGTTAGTACCTGTCAGATCCTGAGGCAGTTGCCAGGTGCAAATGGACCCGAGGTTTGTGCAGTCACAGAGGCAAAAACTCAGGTTTGGGAGGAGTTTGGGAAGGCCATTCGATGTGGACATTTGTTGACCCTCAAAGAAATTTTGGCACACCATCCAACGCCTCACGATGAGGAAAAGTTACATGATGCACCTTTAAAGGGCCCATATTACTCTATTTTCTGATCTATGTTATAATGTTGTTATAAACAGACCTGGAGTTGTGTTTTGTTTCATTCTCACATGTTTAACGCACAAACCCTGAAGATTTAGTTCTTCTCTCAAACTGAAAACACTCTGTTCCACCTTGTGATGTCATCATGTGGTAATACAGGAAGTGCTCCACCGTGCTCCACCCCACACACCTTCACTAGAATAATCGGGATAATTTCAGCCATAGAATTACCAGTTTCTACTCAACTGAAGGTGAAAGGAGCTGTTAACTTGAAACCTACCACTTCATGACATCACAAGGTGGAACAGTATTTTTAACTTTAGCGATGTAGACAGACTAATAATAAAAGTTTGCTCAAACGTGTGTGAATGAAACAAAACACATCTCATTTCTTATCCTTGACTCCTCTGCTTCTGTAGGAAATGAGAGGCAGGAGGAGAGAGCTGAGGGCTCGGGTTCTGAACAAATGACCCTGTACTGACGACTGTACTGAGGCTTATTTCATATTATTATTTCAGGACTTTTAAATCAAAGTCAGACCAATGTTTTTGCTTTCAGATAAACATGTTTGAATATATGTTTTTATTAATTTTAATGTCAAACTCAGAATTATGCAATTCAAATACCCTTTGCAACAATACAACCTCCTCAAAGTGAGACAAATACAGTTGTATGATTGTATCTGATGTCTGCCTTCTGAACTCCTGCTCCTCTGTCCTTTACTTCCCTCGCTCATGTCTCCTCTGTCCTTTACTTCCCTCGCTCATGTCTCCTCTGTCCTTTACTTCCGTCGCTTATGTCTCCTCTGTCCTTTACTTCCGTCGCTTATGTCTCCTCTGTCCTTTACTTCCCTCGCTCATGTCTCCTCTGTCCTTTACTTCCGTCGCTCATGTCTCCTCTGTCCTTTACTTCCCTCGCTCATGTCTCCTCTGTCCTTTACTTCCGTCGCTTATGTCTCCTCTGTCCTTTACTTCCGTCGCTTATGTCTCCTCTGTCCTTTACTTCCCTCGCTCATGTCTCCTCTGTCCTTTACTTCCCTCGCTCATGTCTCCTCTATCCTTTACTTCCCTGCTCATGTCTCCTCTGTCCTTTACTTCCCCTCGCGCTCATGTCTCCTCTGTCCTTTACTTCCGTCGCTTATGTCTCCTCTGTCCTTTACTTCCCCCGTCATGTCTCCTCTGTCCTTTACTTCCCTCGCTCATGTCTCCTCTGTCCTTTACTTCCGTCGCTTATGTCTCCTCTGCCTTTACTTCCCTCGCTCATGTCTCCTCTGTCCTTTACTTCCGTCGCTTATGTCTCCTCTGTCCTTTACTTCCCTCGCTCATGTCTCCTCTGTCCTTTACTTCCCTCGCTCATGTCTCCTCTGTCCTTTACTTCCCTCGCTCATGTCTCCTCTGTCCTTTACTTCCCTTGCTCATGTCTCCTCTGTCCTTTACTTCCCTCGCTCATGTCTCCTCTGTCCTTTACTTCCCTCTCATGTCTCCTCTGTCCTTTACTTCCCTCGCTCATGTCTCCTCTGTCCTTTACTTCCCTCGCTCATGTCTCCTCTGTCCTTTACTTCCCTCGCTCATGTCTCCTCTGTCCTTTACTTCCCTCGCTCATGTCTCCTCTGTCCTTTACTTCCCTCTCTAATGTGGTTGTCAGCTGAAAAAGGAGCGGAATCAAGGAGAAGGAAGCGAGCAAAGAAAATTGAGACACACCCTGTGTATGTTTTTGAGGAAGTAACAACACAACATTATAACATGGTTTAAACATGGTGGGACATGCCTAGAACACCTCCCCAGGGAGGCGTACAAGAGGCATCCTGAACTGATGCCCAAGCTACCTCTGATGCTCCTCTTGACTGGACCCCCTCCGGCCCCTGGCTGCGGCTAGAAATTCTGTCCATAAAAACTTCGCCAGGGCTGCCCTTTGTCCCCAAATGGGGCCATGCAGAGAAAATATCAGTGCAAAATATTGGTTATATTTTTAATATTGGACTCATGCGATATCCTCAGATGACCTGTCTTCTTTGGGCGGTGAGTTCCCGCCCCTGCACCCTGCTGTCTGCATGTTTAAGGTGTGCATGTCTCAGCCAATCCTGCCTTGAAGATAATGTAAATATTAGCACAGCAAGAAGAGGATTATGTGCATTAAAACTGCAACATGCATGCTCATTTCTTCATATGCACGTTCAAAGTGTTTAAATTCATATGACAGGTTAGATTACTCATTTCAACATTTTTCTACAGACAGGTGTAAAACTGCTAAATATTTTTACTATTCTACGAAACCAAGTCATAATCATACAAATATGACTTTGCGTTTTAAGCCTCTTTGGGTCCACTTTACATAAAAACAAGTAGATTCCTGTAACTCTCGGCCATGTGTCAGTTTGAGCCCGTGAAGTTTGTGCTGGAGACCTCAGACTCATGTGGAATTTGGCGAGATTTAAAAGCGGCTGAAGCTGGTTCTACTTGCCGCTTTGCAAAGGAGGGCCACCTGTCAAGGGGTGTGTTAAAGAAGTGTGCAGCCACGTCACTGATGTTAGGCCTGGGCGATTGATCCAAGTGGCAATGAACAAGGTTGTAAAAGGGTAAAGTAAACAAAAGGATCTAAAATACTGAAACAAAAGGGTAACAAAAGGGCTAAGTTTAACTAAGAAACAAACTTTACAAAAACGTAACAAACACAGAGTCAGTGCTGACAGTCGAGTGTCTTAACACAAACAGTCACTTCCACATGAGGTGAGATGACAAAAGAGACACATACAAAAACGACACACTGGCCCCCAAGGCCTGCAGCCCTGAGCAGGTGAGGGAGTTGAGTGGCTCTGGCTCTTACTTGAGCGGCTCTGGCTCTTCGTTGAGCGGCTCTGGCTCTTCGTTGAGCGGCTCTGGCTCTTCGTTGAGCGGCTCTTAGTTGAGCGGCTGGCTCTTATTTGAGTGGCTCTCTGGCTCTCTTAAATTGAGTGGCTCTGGCTCTTCGTTGAGCGGCTCTGGCTCTTATTTGAGTGGCTCTGGCTCTTAGTTGAGCGGCTCTGGCTCTTCGTTGAGCGGCTCTGGCTCTTATTTGAGTGGCTCTGGCTCTTAGTTGAGCGGCTCTGGCTCTTAGTTGAGTGGCTCTGGCTCTTCGTTGAGCGGCTCAGGCTCTTCGTTGAGTGGCTCTGGCTCTTAGTTGAGTGGCTCTGGCTGATGATGCACATTAGTCTTGGACACATCTGCAGCTGTCCGTCCAGGGGTTCTCTCCTTCACTGTGGTTCTTCTTGAGGTTTCTCTTTTTCCCACAGTTTTTCTTTTTTTCATTGAGTTTCTGAGTTTTGAGTTTACTGAGTTTCTTTGCCAAGAAGGATGGTCTAAGGACAGGGGGCGCTCTGTGACACTTGCTTGTTTTCATTGTCTGTATCATTGGTGATTTTCTAACTTTCTGTTGGTTAAATTCTCATGTTCAGTCCTAAGAGGCGACTGCTGTTGTGATTTTTGGCGACTGTAACAGAGAACTGCTCATGGCTCTGTCTTTGGGACGTTCTCCAGTGTGTGGAATATTATAGCCAAAGAAGCAACATTTCCATGGAAACAAGCAGGAGGAGGCCCTCCTCCTTTGTGTAGATGCAGGCCCGCTCAAAGAAACAATGCATGTTATGTTTTCTTTGTATTTCAGTGCAATGGCACGAGGTTTGACGATGGCTTGAACTTCCAACAATCATTTTATACCAGTTTTTGTTTCACGTGGATAGTCTCAGTAATTTTAAATATATTAACCATAAACTATTTCCACCTGCTTGTCTCCATGGACATGCTATTGCTTTGAATGGTATGTTCCACAGAGTGACATTAAGAATCTGTCAGCATCGAGACAAGCAGGTGAGCCCCCTACTGGCCAAGTTACAGATCAGATCTGTGCAGAGGTGACCCGCTCACATCACGCAGCCTGTTTTTGTGATGTTTAATACATGAAAGACAAACCAATACTGTGGAGCGTTCTGGGCAAAGTTCATCTAAAACTGTCTGCAGTGGTCCAAAGTTATTCCTCACTTAACCGCGATGCATTTTTACAACTTTCAGAGACGGTAATTAATCTAACAGCTATCATTCTAACAGTGCACTTTCTGATTATCAGACAATAACACAGACAATAACACTTTTTATAAATCTGACACAGCTGGCTTATTTTGACCTGAATTGTTATATATCTGTACAGGTGCAAGACAAACTTTGCTCAAATACATGTGAAAAAATCAGGTACAGGGCCTTTCAATGATGATTTGATTTAAATAGTACTCGCATAGCTTCACCTTCAGACTCTGCAGAGGATTGTGATGTCACGTGACCCACACAGACGGGGAGTGAAAGGTGTGATCTGTAATGAGGTGTTTTCTGACTGAGTTGTGAATGGGAGTGATGAAACCTGAGTGCTGCAGATCTTGGGCTTTGTTTGGCCCTCGAGTCTCACCTTGAGCGAGCAGGATGTGCAGCCAGGTGTAGGGTTACCGGACACACCCGTTCTCACATGCAAAAATACAGGTGACATGTGAATATTGTTAGAGTCGGCCTAAGTAATTGAATATTACTCAGATAAACTAAACTGGCAAATATTGTAGATGCTGTTTATTTTGCCCTTGGTGGAAGAGAATAAACTATGTGAAGAGCAGAGATTAAGGGCACTATGTGAGGAGTAGAGTTTACAGAGGAGCACTATGTGAGGAGCAGAGATTAAGGGCACTATGTGAGGAGCAGAGTTTAAGGGGCACTACAGAGAGGAGCAGAGCAGTTTAGGGCACTATGTGAGGAGCAGAGTTTAAGGCACTATACATGAGGAGAGCAGAGTTTAAGGCACTATACATGAGGAGCAGAGTTTAAGGCACTACATGAGGAGCAGAGTTTTAAGGCACTACATGAGGAGCAGAGTTTAAGGCACTATATGAGAAGCAGAGTTTAGGGCACTATGTGAGGAGCAGAGTTTAAGGGCACTATGTGAGGAGCAGAGTTTAGAGTTTAAGGGCACTACGTGAGGAGCAGAGTTTAAGGCACTATGTGAGGAGCAGAGTTTAAGGGCACTATATGAGGAGCAGAGATTAAGGGCACTATATGAGAAACGGAGTTTAAGGGCACTATGTGAGGAGCAGAGTTTAAGGGCACGATGTGAGGAGCAGAGTTTAAGGGCACTATGTGAGGAGCAGAGTTTAAGGCACTACATGAGGAGCAGAGATTAAGGCACTACATGAGGAGCAGAGTTTAAGGCACTATGTGGAGGAGCACTAGAGGAGCAGAGTTTAAGGCACTACATGGCACTACATGAGGAGCAGAGTTTAAGGCACTACATGAGGAGCAGAGTTTAAGGCAGAGTTTAAGGGCACTATGTGAGGAGCAGAGTTTAAGGCACTACATGAGGAGCAGAGATTAAGGGCACTATGTGAGGAGCAGAGTTTAAGGCACTATGTGAGGAGCAGAGTTTAAGGCACTACATGAGGAGCAGAGTTTAAGGGCACTATGTGAGGAGCAGAGATTAAGGCACTATGTGAGGAGCAGAGTTTAAGGCACTATGTGAGGAGCAGAGTTTAAGGGCACTACGTGAGGAGCACTACATGAGTTTTTAGGCACTACATGAGGAGCAGAGTTTAAGGGCACTACATGAGGAGCAGAGTTTAAGGCACTACATGAGGAGTAGAGTTAAGGGCACAACATGAGGAGCAGAGATTAAGGGCACTATGTGAGGAGCAGAGTTTACAGATGCTGACGGTTACAGGTCCCCGGTGGAGGTGCATGATGGGAACGATTGCAGGCTGAAAAACCCGGAAGTTCGGACCAAAGAGGGAGACATGCGTTAGAAGTCCTCTGGCTGGTCGCTGGGAGCAGTCGTGGTGGAGGTAGAGGTCCATGGTGGAGGGTTAGGATGGAGCATTCAGAGGACAGCTGTGGGCCGACTGAGATGACATAGCATGAGCGAGGAGGAGTCAGAGATGAGATGGCGAGAGCATCGCCGAGGTGATTTAAGCCAGAACAATGAAAGTCGGCATGAGAAAGTGAGCAACTGCACGAGATCAGGTGATGGAGACTAAAAACAATGAGAAAAAATGGCATAAGCTACCTGACGTCCTCACTCACTCCTTCCTCACTCACTCCCTCCTTCCTCACTCACTTCCTCCCTCCTCACTCCCTCCTCACTCACTCACTCCCTCCTTACTCACTCACTTCCTCACTCACTCACTCACTCCCTCCTTCCTCACTCACTCTCCCTCCTCACTCCCTCCTCACTCACTCCCTCCTTCCTCACTCATTTCCTCCCTCCTCACTCCCTCCTCACTCACTCACTCACTCACTCACTCCCTCCTTACTCACTCACTTCCTCACTCACTCACTCACTCACTCACTCCCTCCTTCCTCACTCACTCTCCCTCCTCACTCCCTCCTCACTCACTCCCTCCCTCCTCACTCACTCCCTCCTTCCTCACTCATTTCCTCCCTCCTCACTCCCTCCTCACTCACTCCCTCCTTCCTCAGTCCCTTTCTCCTTCCTCACTCCCTCTTTCCTCACTCACTCCCTCCTCACAATGTAACAGATGCAGATGTTTTTTGCATTCTTTTGCAATATTTTGCATAATTTCACCAGCTTTGACAAAGACGTGCCATCTTTCTCAACTCCTTCTGAGATGGTCTCTGTGATTCTCTTGAGGACTCGGTCATGCACTATCTGGGTGAGACACTGTATTCTGTGGGATTCTGTTTTACACAGTCACTCTTCTCTGGAATACAATCTTCCGTCTTGACCAGACGCCCCGTTTGCTCATCCACATATAACCTTTCTTCCTCCGCCCTACCTCTTGCCCCCTCTTGAACTTGTGACACTTTTCCTTTGAGTGGGATGTTCGCAGTTGAAACAGATCCCAAAGCTCCCCTTCCTCCTCGCACAACACTGTTGAAGTACAGTCTTGACTCTTGAGTCTTGGGCCTGTCAAAAGGCCTTCTCGACACTCCCTTTCCTCAGTCACAGCATTAGATACCTTTGGGTGTTTCTATTGGAGCCCTGGCGTTTATCACCATATATTCTTCAGATTTCAATGGCAGTTGTAGTTTCTTACTATGGCCATAGACTGCATTGCTGCTCAGATGCTTTTGGAAGTCCAAGCCATCTTCTGAAGTTCTTTCTCTCCAGTGTCCCCACTGTTGATATTGGCACTTCATAGACCAAGAGTGGCCATAATATTCTAGGGAAGACCCCACGCTGGTAAATCCATGCTTTAAACTTTGGACAAGTTTGCGTCGATGGACATAAGGCTCTATCTTTTAAATATTTATATACAGCCTCTTATCCACAAATCTACAAATCTATTTTGAATCCTAAAATCTACTGTTCCAGGGGTTTACTCTAATCTACTGTTATAGAAATGTGCCTTTCTTTATAGTGTTGTTTCAGGACTCTGTTGTTCATGTTCCTCACATCTGAATTACAGCACAAGTTCGACAGTAAGAAGAAGCCTTTCTCCTCCATAACTCTCGTGAGTTACTCCCTTACACCAGTCACAACATCATTCTATCTCACATCTCCACATATTGACTGTGTCAGATGTGTTTCTAAGAATGCTGATTCTGCACTCAGCCCGTGTTACTGAACAGTGTCACCACACAAACTGTCAGCAGATGTGTGTGAAAAGTGAGAGAACATGAACTCTGTGATAGCACTCCCAAGAGCTCACGTTCCATATGAATAATATGAGATCGTAACAGTGCAGTTGCAGGACTCTATTTCT
Source organism: Periophthalmus modestus (assembly GCA_019594935.1). Lineage (NCBI taxonomy): Eukaryota > Metazoa > Chordata > Actinopteri > Gobiiformes > Gobiidae > Periophthalmus > Periophthalmus modestus. The sequence continues at coordinate 33,551,440 of JAIEZT010001214.1, forward strand.
CCTGTTGGTGGTTAAATTATGAGTTTGGGATGTTCTTGTGCTTGGTCTGAGGGGGCGAGGCATGTAGGTGTGCCCAGACACAGGTGGGCTGGAGGGGGGGCTGACCTGCTCTGACTCACCTGGTGTCCTGGAGCCAACCTGCCTAATCTCCTATTTGTCTGAAATCAGTTTGATGTTACAACACTGTCCCACATGTGATCCCAGTGCAGGTTGTGTAAAAGGGCTGAGAGAAGGAGGGGCGTGGAGCAGGGCCAGGGCAAAACTCTGAGGAAAACAGATATCAGAATTGCTTCTGAAATTCAGCATAGGAATGGATGATATGCAAATTTAATCATAAAGCTAAAAAATACGAAGTATCCCATTTCAGATTTCAACCTTTTAATAATTCATCTGCTATACTGAAAGTTCGCTCACACTGTGTTTGATTAAAGGTGTCATAATGCCACACTGTAAGATTCAAGAGAAAGTAATAACATCTAGAGTCAAGCAGGAGGTGGAACCCTCCAGCAGGAAAGTTACATGGTGCTTGGTATTTAAGGTTAAGTCTAAGGGTTACCCTCTGCATTTGACCCATCCCTCCACAGGGTGTCACAGCGCGGTGCTCGGGGACCCAGCTCCAGATTCATTCACCTTCTTACAATATTCTTTTCTATTACTTATTTGCTACTCATTACTTAGACTACTTGTACAACAGTAAAAAAGGGCTAGTTGCTAATTACGTGTGAGAACTGTGTTATAATCATGTCCAAATGAATAGAAGGAAGCACCTATGATAATGTGCATGTACTTCTGTGTGGAAACTCTCTCCTTCCCTGTTTCTAACACTGACACCGGTGTCTGTGCAGCCCATCTAACATGTCCATAGCTTCTCATTACGCTTTCAAACAATTCCTCCAATTTCTGTTTCCTCTTCACCCGCTGCTGTTGTTGTTTTTTCCAAATAACTGCAGCAGCACAGATGTGTATCTACTGGGAGTCCCATCCAGGCTAACACTAACACTAATATTAGCTTGGGAGGCTAAATTTAGCATTAGTGCGAATAAGTGGAAGTCAAGCAACCCCCCTCACACCCCAGTCCAATCATCTGGTTCCCAGGGACCAGCATCCCACTTCCTGTGCGCCCTCCTCTGCCCCACACACTTCCTGTGAGGGGCCTGTCACTGGAGCCCTCCTCAGCACACACTTTCTCACAGTCTGCGCACATCAGGATCTTTGACTCACTCTTTATGATGAAAATGGTATGTCACAAGAAAGCCCAGATAATTCAAGCTCAGAGGAAAACATTACACAAGAATGATTATTACATACAGCAACTTCCAGGCACTTGGTCTGGTGGCATCACCTGCTCGTCTCCATGGAGACAGAGGCAAATGTCATACTGTGGAACATTGTAGGCATATCCACAGAGACAAGTAAGTGGCAGACTTCCCATCAGAAAAGTTACTTATAGTGCAACTTTAAACTATTAAAATGCATCCAACTAATACTGAATGTTTTTGTAACAGTGCATGCCAGTGCGGTGATGGTCACACTGACCTCCTGTCCTTAGGGTAATGTTTAAGTTTGATTCTTTTCAGTCAGTTAGTTTCGCCTGGCAGCCTGTACATCTGTAACATCTTTTTTACTTTTTTGCTTTACCCGTTCATGCTCGCTGACACTACAGCTCTGATCCCGATCATTTGCAGAGAATTTGTTTTTTGTCTCAGTGGTTCTGCGGCTCCAGCAGACCACACAGTTTGGGATTTCCCATCTGTTACAGCCCTAATTATACGATCTGATTTGAATGGCCAGGGGGTCCAAAAACAAGTGGTAAAAGGCTGCATTCTTCTCTTGTGAACCTGGACACATTGTTTTTGAGATCTGACTCTCACATCACACCTCTCTGTTCTTAGCAGCTGTCAGGACTTTCTGTCATGTTGAAACAGAAGCAGAACAGTCCAGAGGTTTTCGGTCACCGCTCTATTTCAAATTCAGGATGGCCCACCCCAGCCCCCTCACAGGGCCCTCTGTGCAGGTACTGGCTCAGCTCACAGTGGCATTAGCTCCCTCTCCCAGTCTGTGGTTATTTCAGTGTGTTCTGCTCTCCTGGTCATCGACAGAGTTTGGCAGCAAATAGAAACGCACAGTGAGCCTGGCGACAAGTTATGTGATGTTTGCTAAAATGCAGCCTTTGCCCAAAGATATGTCTGTATTATTACAGTACTGTATCATTTTTAAGTCTGAGCAAAAATCCAAAACATGAGCCACAATAATAATGATGATGAATGACACTGATAGCACATTCATTAAAACAAAGTCGACTCACATCTGAATTACAGCACAAGTTAGATCATGTTTAGCAGCAAGAAGCATAACAGCCCTTCTCCTCCATAACCCCACAACATGACTCTGTCTCACATCTCAGCATTTGGACTGTCAGATGTGTTTCTGTGAATGCTGATTCTGCTCTGTCAGAGTTATAGTTAGGCCACATGTGCTCGAGGTGTGAAAGAACATGAACTATGTGCAGTTCAAACCCCGCAGACAGAGCTCAGACACCCCCCGCAGACAGAGAGCTCACACGCCCCGCAGACAGAGCTCAGACGCCCCGCAGACAGAGCTCAGACACCCCGCAGACAGAGCTCACACGCCCCGCACAGAGCTCAGACGCCCCGCAGACAGAGCTCAGACACCCCGCAGACAGACCTCAGACGCCCCGCAGACAGAGCTCAGACGCCCCGCAGACAGAGCTCACGCCCCGCAGACAGAGCTCACACGCCCCGCAGACAGAGCTCAGACGCCCCGCAGACAGAGCTCAGACGCCCCGCAGACAGAGCTCACACGCCCCGCAGACAGAGCTCAGACGCCCCGCAGACAGAGCTCAGACGCCCCGCAGACAGAGCTCAGACGCCCCGCAGACAGAGCTCACACGCCCCGCAGACAGAGCTCACACGCCCCGCAGACACCAGCTCGGATGGAAATGAACCTTTGGCTATAATCAGTCTTTACATTTGTTTGTATTTTGTCTGTTCATTAACATTTCAAAATATAAATATATCAGTTTCACATCATTCAGATCATTGCAGTTGCACTAAACATCGGCATTACTCATGTTTATTCTGCAGGGTCATAGTCCGGCTCGGCCTGATGGTCAAAGGAGGAAATTTAGGCCCAGCGGTCGTCAAATGAAATCTGTGAAATGACATCTCCATCTCTCTGGGACAGGCCAATCAGGGACAAGGGGTAAGGCTGAACACGGGGGACGAGGGGTAAACACGGGGGACGAACACGGGGGGACGAGGGGTAAGGGTCTGAACACGGGGGACGAGGGGTAAGGCTGAACACGGGGGACGAGGGGTAAGGCTGAACACGGGGGACGAGGGGTAAGGCTGAACACGGGGGACGAGGGGTAAGGCTGAACACGGGGGACGAGGGGTAAGGCTGAAACACGGGGGACGAGGGGTAAGGCTGAACACGGGGGACGAGGGGTAAGGCTGAACACGGGGGACGAGGGGTAAGGCTGAACACGGGGGACGAGGGGTAAGGCTGAACACGGGGGACGAGGGGTAAGGCTGAACACGGGGGACGAGGGGTAAGGCTGAACAGGTTTTAACTGTTTTATTTTGTCACTCATTTGTATTTTCTTTGGTTCGTGCATGTTTGATTAATTCAGTGTCCAGGATTTGAGGCCTGAAAGCTCAGAAAATGTCTGGTTTCACCTACCCCCCATCCCCGCCCACTACACTGTACATTTTGACTCTGGGCCACAGTTTTTCAAAAATAAAAATCTACTGCATATGGCCCAGTGTCATTATGAAGTAGCACTAACATTTCAGACTCGATTTCAACTCAATACTCGATACCAGTTACGATACCATGCTGAAGATTATAAAATCCTTCTGTTTTTAGTAAAAGATTTTCAGACTCAGAATAAGTCAAACTAAAACTGTGAGGAAAGTTCACATTTTGTCCTGTGAATGTGACTTTTTAAATGAAATGAGAATAATGTTCATTAGTTTTAGAATAAATGAGTGTTTTTTGATTCTTTCCACAGCCCATGAAGAGGTGGGGCTGCAGCAGATGATCTTTTCTTATTCTTTTTTAGATTAATATTACAGTTTACAGGAGCAAAGTGTAAGACGTCCCACAGGAGGGTAAATCTCTCAGGTGATTGTGACGACGTGCAGCTTCTTCATCTCCTCTTCATCACAACAGGGCCCTGGATCCGGGGCGTTGGAGCGTGTGTGTGTGTGTGTGTGCGGCAGACGATGGAAATGTGTGTGTGCTCGCTCCAGGGACCAGCGTCTCACCACGTTAAAGCTGCAGTATGTCACTATGTATCTGTAACGACACTGTTCACACACAGGTCTGAACACAAAGACCATACCAACACCAAGAGATGGACAGAAATCTGCAGAAAGAAGGAGAGAAAAAGATCAGAAGTGTCAGGGATGATTTCAGGGCTTTAAACAGAAGAACGTGCTGCTGTGTGACTCCAGAGCACACGTTTGCAGCAGATGTGGACAGTACTGAGCTGGATCTACTCCACATTTACCTGAGTAACTTTTCTGGCAGCGTACTTTTACTCCTACTTGAGTAGTATTTTTATTGAGGTGACAGTACTCAAGTATGAAATGATCTGAGGATTTGTGTTTCCTGTAGTTATTTAAAGTTTTGTCCTTCACATTAACTTCAAAATTATAAATCAGATGTCCTGACAGTTAGTCTTTAAGTTACTTTTTAAGTTACTCTTTAAGTCACTCTTTAAGTAACTCTTTAAGTCACTCTTTAAGTTACTCTTTAAGTCACTCTTTAAGTTACTCTTTAAGTTACTCTTTAAGTTACTCTTTAAGTCACTCTTTAAGTTACTCTTTAAGTTACTCTTTAAGTTACTCTTTAAGTTACTCTTTAAGTCACTCTTTAAGTTACTCTTTAAGTCACTCTTTAAGTTACTCTTTAAGTCACTCTTTAAGTTACTCTTTAAGTTACTCTTTCTTGAGTAGAACTTTTTCCCAAATACTTTTTTACTTGAGTAATTTCTTAGACCACTGCGTGTACTTGAGTAATGTTCTTTTGAAGTAACTTTACTGTTACTTGAGTAATATTTTTGTGGTATAAATACTGACAGTACACAATTTTACACGGGGCCAGTTTGTTGGAGTCATTTCTAAACGACAGTTACAGAAACTCACTCCTCGTGTCGCTTTTGTTTCAATCAGGAAGTACAATTATAAACTTGATAAATTGCCAGACAATAATTTAATGCTTTGCCTTGAAGGTTTTAGACCCAGGTTTTTGTCTCGGCTCTGCACAAATACTACTGTCATGTAAAGAATATCATTACACCTGAATGTTCTCGTTTTACTCCAGTCTCATGAAATATAAGGTCATGTGATGACCTTATATTTCATTTTACTCATTTAAAGGAAAAAGGAGAACACAGGGTTTGGTGTAAATGTCTGGACTCTTAAATGTATTAAGTGTAACCTGCTCGGGGACGGCAGATGGAAACGAGCTTTAGCTGAATCTGCTGTGGAAATTTAAAAGTAAAAACCTTAAAAATATAAAATAGAACAAAGAAGTTGTTTTGAATCAACGAGTTTGGTTTAATGAATCAGCTGTGAACAATCGCCAAAGTGAATGTACGTATGTGTATTTATACACAGTAACAGTGTATTTATACACAGTAACAGTGTATTTATACACAGTAACAGTGTATTTATACACAGTAACAGTGTATTTATACACAGTAACAGTGTATTTATACACAGTAACAGTGTATTTATACACAGTAACAGTGTATTTTTTACACATTAACATATGTAAAGTGTATTTTTACACATTAACATATGTAAAGTGTATTTTTACCATCAGAACAATAAAAAACCAGTTCAGTCTGGTCCGAGTGGCTCGATGCTGCTGGAGGCATCTTCCCGTTGGCTCCAGACGCTGAAAACAAGAGATACACCCGAACAGAACAACAGATGGAATGATGCAGGTCGGGTGTGACGCCTCATGAATAAACATTTAAGGTAAAGAGATTCAGAACAGACAGTAAAGATTCAGGGTAAAGGCCAAAGCAACAACGTCTCTTTGGTCCCAGTTAAAATAAAACAATAAACTAAACTTTGTGGCACAGCCCTGCTCTTCCACAGGCGGGGAGGGGCAAAGAGATGCAATAAAAACTCAAGTTACACTGTTTTTTTATTGCCAAATACATCTATAAGTGATACACTGGAAACGTTTTTACATTCTCACTTTGAGGAGCCTCTCCACAGATCTGACCTGTAACACTTGAAGTTGAATGACAAATTGTGGAACATTTCAGGCAAAGAAGTAACATCTCCATGGAGACGAGGGAGTGGGGGCCTTCCACCAGAAAAGTAACGCAGTACAGCTTTATATATTACACAAAAAAACATTATTAGTCTGTAACATCTCCAAAACTCAGAATGCTCTGTTCCACCTTGTGATGTCATGTAGTGGTAGATGTTTCACCTCAACTGAACCGATATATATCTATGTCTAAGGTTATTAAGTTTAACATAGATCAAAAAAGAACAAAGCAAAAACATGTTATTTCTGCTTAAGTGGGAAATCTGTGAAGCTCAGTGAGAAACAGACAAATTTATCCACAATTACCATAAAAGTGTCACTGAAAAACCCTGCAGAAGTCCCTCTAAACCTCTTTAAACGCCGGGTCCACGCCCTTGTTGACTCACTGATCGTGTTGCTACTGTCCTGACCCTTCCTCCTGTGAGTCAGTGGAAATCTACCAACATGCGCCGTCATGCCAAGCCCATTCATGTCCAAACCGGCCCAACCTGCCCGGCCCGTCTGCGCCATGTGAACATGAGACAGAGGAACTGAGCAAACGCACTGTGGACCCAGGACACGACTCAGGAAGGACCCCTGCTGGACGAGCCCGACTCCTGCAACTGTAGTCACCACCACACAAACAGCATCCGTGTGTGTTATGTGTGTGTAAATGTTGTACTTTGTGTTACATGTGTGTTATATGTGTGTTATGTGTGTAAATGTTGTACTTTGTGTTACATGTGTGTTACATGTGTGTTATGTGTGTGTTATGTGTGTGTAAATGTTGTACTTTGTGTTACATGTGTGTTATATGTGTGTTATGTGTGTAAATGTTGTACTTTGTGTTACATGTGTGTTACATGTGTGTTATATGTGTGTAAATGTTGTACTTTGTGTTACATGTGTGTTATATGTGTGTTATGTGTGTGTAGATGTTGTACTTTGTGTTACATGTGTGTTACATGTGTGTTATATGTGTGTAAATGTTGTACTTTGTGTTCCATGTGTGTTATATGGGAGTTGGGTGGGAGTTGGGAGGCATAGCGGGAGTTGGGTGGGAGTTGGGAGGCATAGTGGGAGTTTGGAGGCATAGTGGGAGTTTGGAGGCATAGTGGGAGTTGGGTGGGAGTTTGGAGGCATAGTGGGAGTTGGGTGGGAGTTTGGAGGCATAGCGGGAGTTGGGTGGCATAGCGGGAGTTGGGTGGGAGTTGGGTGGCATAGTGGGAGTTGGGTGGCATTGTGGGAGTTGGGTGGCATAGTGGGAGTTGGGTGGGAGTTTGGTGGCATAGTGGGAGTTGGGTGGGAGTTTGGTGGCATAGTGGGAGTTGGGTGGGAATTTGGAGGCATAGTGGGAGTTGGGTGGCATAGTGGGAGTTGGGTGGGAGTTGGGAGGCATAGCGGGAGTTGGGTGGGAGTTGGGTGGCATAGTGGGAGTGGGGTGGGGATAGTGGGAGTTGTGTGGGAGTTGGGTGGGCATAGTGGGAGTTGGGTGGGAGTTTGGTGGCATAGGGGGGAGTTGGGTGGGAATTTGGGTGGCATTTGGAGGCATAGTGGAGTTGGGTGGCATAGTGGGAGTTGGGTGGGAGTTGGGTGGCATAGTGGGAGTTGGGTGGGAATTTGGAGGCATAGTGGGAGTTGGGTGGGAGTTTGGTGGCATAGTGGGAGTTGGGTGGGAATTTGGAGGCATAGTGGGAGTTGGGTGGGAGTTGGGAGGCATAGTGGGAGTTGGGTGGGAGTTGGTTGACATAGCGGGAGTTGGGTGGGAGTTGGTTGACATAGCGGGAGTTGGGTGGGAGTTGGTTGACATAGCGGGAGTTGGGTGGGAGTTGGGAGGCATTGCGGGAGTTGGTCGGGAGTTTGGAGGCATAGCGGGAGTTGGGTGGGAGTTGGGTGGCATAGTGGGAGTTGGGTAGCGCAGAGCCCCTGGACCTACCCCAGGCGTGGGCACAAGCGTAAAACTCCAAAAACCAAGTGTTAGACTGCAAGAGATTAGAGAATCACTGGAACGAACAATACACTGACTCAGTGGTCCCCAACCTTTTTATCACCGGTCAATGCTTGAGCACTTTACTGTGGCCCGGGGCTCACCTGTAGAGACAAACTCATATTTTAAGTAGGACTCCTGGTGTTGTCTGTTAAATTGATCTTTTTCTTGGAGGCTCCTCTTCTGACTCCTCAGTTTGGCCTTTTCCCCTTTGCAAAAAAGCTCTTCAAAGACTTTTGTTTTGACTCATTTTCACGAGCTTGTGGGTCTAGTTTTGACGCGTTATACGTGATACGTCATCGCGGAGACAAGAGCAGCTCAGATATAATAAACTCACTGATTTATCAGATGGATTTCTGTGGTGATTTCCTGTCAGGATTTTCATTATATATCCACAGACGAGCTTATTATGTGTCATGAGGGACGGGCGAAAGTTAAGTCGGAGAAAATGTGGTCGCTGATAAATTATTTAGTGTTTTTGTGCGGCCTGGTAACAAATGCGTTACGGACCGGTACCGCCCCCGCGCGGTGGTTGGGGACCACTGCACTAACTACTAGCTATTTGTTTTGGTTGGCTATAAAATGTTTATTATGCTGCCCCCTAGTGACCCACTTCATATCATACAAACAGAATTACAAATCAACTGTAAAATGCAAAAAGAAGAAAGAACCCAACACTTTTCAACACTTTTCAGATGTCTGAGGGCAGAAGTGGGTCGTGTTTATTACACCACTTAGATCTGGAAACATATATATATTTTGCAATACACATTTAATATTGAACAATGTTTAACATTATAACAACTTAATATAAAACCTATCCTGAAGTTAAATAAAAATAACAAAATAACTTATACACTCTGAGGACTTCAGGGACCGGCCTCCTGCTTTAGTCCTGGTTTAGTCCTGCTTTAGTCCTGGTCGAGTCCTGGTTTAGTCCTGGTTTAGTCCTGATTTAGTCCTGCTGTAGTCCTGCTGTAGTCCTGATTTAGTCCAGGTTTAGTCCTGCTTTAGTCCTGGTCGAGTCCTGGTTTAGTCCTGGTTTAGTCCTGCTGTAGTCCTGATTTAGCCCAGGTTTAGTCCTGCTTTAGTCCTGGTCGAGTCCTGGTTTAGTCCTGGTTTAGTCCTGCTGTAGTCCTGATTTTGTCCAGGTTTAGTCCTGGTTTAGTCCTGCTTTAGTCCTGTTTTAGTCCTGGTCGAGTCCTGGTTTAGTACTGCTGTAGTCCTGATTTAGTCCAGGTTTAGTCCTGGTTTAGTCCTGGTTTAGTCCTGTTTTAGTCCTGGTCGAGTCCTGGTTTAGTCCTGGTTTAGTCCAGGTTTAGTCCTGGTTTAGTCCTGTTTTAGTCATGGTTTAGTCCTGGTTTTGTCCTGGTTTAGTCCTGGTCGAGTCCTGGCTTAGTCCTGGTTTAGTCCTGTTTTAGTCCTGGTCGAGTCCTGGTTTGGTCCTGCTGTAGTCCTGGTTTAGTCCTGGTTTAATCCTGGTTTAGTCCTGGTTTAGTCCTAGTTTAGTCCTGGTTTAGTCCAGGTTTAGTCCTAGTTTAGTCCTGTTTAGTCCTGTTTTAGTCTTGGTCGAGTCCCGGTTTAGTCCTGGTTTAGTCCAGGTTTAGTCCTAGTTTAGTCCTGTTTAGTCCTGTTTTAGTCCTAGTCAAGTCCCGGTTTAGTCCTGGTTTAGTCCCGGTTTAGTCCTGGTCGAGTTCTGGTTTAGTCCGGGTTTAGTCCTGGTTTAGTCCTAGTTTAGTCATGGTTTAGTCCCGGTTTAGTCCTGGTCGAGTTCTGGTTTAGTCCGGGTTTAGTCCTGCTGTAGTCCAGGTTTAGTCCCGGTTTAGTCCCGGCCTCCTGCTGGTCCCAGAGTCAGGACTAAACATGGGAAATCATCGTTTGAGTTTTGTGCAGGTTAAATCTGGAACATTCTTCCTGAAGATGTGAGTCAGGCCTCGACTCTGACAGTGTTTAAATCCAGACTCAAACGGTTCTGCAGCTGCATGTGACAGAAAGGTTTTTATTCGGCCTCTTCTTTTAATGTTCATTCTATGATAATCATTTGTGATTTTTAATTGTCAAACAAACGCTTTTCACCTGGAAAATATAAAAAATACAAAGCCTAAGAGACAGGTAAGATTTACTTAAGGCCAAGAGAAAATTCCACTTCACAATGTTTATTGAAAGAGGCAAAATAGCAAAATGTTAGTTAGAAAACGTGTAATTCTTTATTAGACCAGTTTCACTTATTAAAACACTTCACACACACATTCGCCTGAACAAACCAGGGAGCTTGGTGGGGCAGGTGGGTGATCCTTAGGGATCCATTGTCTTCTTTTATCTGACCAATCTGATCTCTCAACCCCTGTACTTCATCATGGATACAGGTGCTTTACCAATGAGTGGCTCAGAAATGTACTGCTGCGTGAGCACCAGTAACACAGGCACATACTTAACCCTGGAGCATTGTAGCTGCTGCAGGAGGAGACTGGGAACCTACGGAGTCTGTGGACAAAATACAGAGGGCTAAAGCTCAGGGACCACGAACAGCCACATACACATTATATGTTATTATATGTAATTATATGTTTTAGATGAGAGCACCGGAGCATCACTAACCTGCGGCGAGGTGCAGAGGAACACGGAAGTAGAAGAGCAGCAAAGAGACATGTGCTTTTATGGCTTGACAACTGGCCTGAAGAGCCAATGAGAACCCGGGCCTCAAGTGGCAAAGCCCGGCTAACACATGCCACATTTATGTGTATATATATATATATATATATATATATTTCAACTCCCTCCCCCATTTTCTATGGAGTTAAGATCTGGAGACTGGGCCACTCCAGGACCTTGAAATGCTTCTTACGAAGCCGCTCCTTCGTTGCCCGGACGGTGTGTTTGGGATCATCGTCACACTGAAAGTCTCAGCCACGTTTCATCTTCAGTGCTCTTGCTGATGGAAGGAGGTTTTCACTCAAAATCTCATGATACATGGCCCCATTCATTCTCTCCTTTAAATGGATCAGTCGCGAAATGATGATGTTTCCACCCCCATGCTTCACAGTAGGTCTGGTGTTCTTTGGATCAACTCAGCATTCTTCCTTCTCCAAACATGACAAGTTACGTTTTTACCAAAAAGTTGTATTTTGGTTTGATCTGACCATGATATTCTCCCAATCCTCTTCTGGATCATCCTCTCTGCAAACTTCAGACGGGCCTGGACATGTCCTGTCTTAATCAGGGGGACACGTCTGGCACTGCAGGATTTGAGTCCCTGGCGGTGTCGTGTGTTACTGATGGTGCCTTTGTTACTTTGGTCCCTCTGCAGGTCATTCACTAGGTCCCCGTGTGGTTCTGGGATTTTTGCTCACCTTTCTTGTGTCATTTTGACCCCACGGGGTGAGGTCTTGCGTGGAGCCCCAGATCGAGGGAGATTATCAGTGTTTTCCATTTTCTAATAATTGCTTCCACAGTTGATTTCTTCATACAAGCTGCTTAACTATTGCAGATTGAGTCTTCAGCCTGGAGCAGGTCACAGTTTTGTTTGTGGTTCCTTTGACGTGTCTTTGGTCTTGGCCATAGTGGAGTTTGGAGTGTGACGGTTTGAGGTTGTGGACAGGTGTCTTTTATACTGATGAGTTCAAACAGGAGCCATTAATACAGGGAACGAGGAGGACGGAGGAGCCTCTTAAAAAAGAAGTTACAGGTCTGTGAGAGACACAAATCTTGCTTGTTTGTACCGGTATAGTGGTGGTGGATAAATAACAGAGTAAAGCCGTTGTGGTGGACATCGCAGAACCAAGTGAACATCAGGAAAAAGGAGCATGAGAAACTAGAGAAATACCAGGGGCTCAAAGAAGCTGGAGAAAGCCTGAAAGGTGAAGGTATCGGTGCTGCACGGAGCAGCATTGAGGTTTGTGTGGAAGTCAGAGGTGCACAAGCCAACTAAAATGAACATGCGTCGATACAACTATTTTGTCTGTGCCGCTTTTGTGATGCTTCAACCAATCATATTCAAATATTTGTCATGACGTTCCTCGGATGGGTGGTGAGTCTCTGCCTCAAGTGGAGTTCAAGTATCTCGGGGTCTTGTTCATGAGTGAGGGAAGGATGAGGCGGGAGATTGACAGTTGGATTGGTGCAGCGTCTGCAGTGATGCGGTCGCTGCATCGGACTGTTGTGGTGAAGAAGGAGCTGAGTCGAAAGGCAAAGCTCTCGATTTACTGGTCAATCTACGTCCTGCCCTCAACTATGGTCATGACTCTGGATAATGCCCGAAAGAACAAGATCACGGATCCAAGCGGCTGAAATGGGTTTCCTCCACAGGGTGGCTGGGTGCTCCCTTAGAGATAGGGTGAGGAGCTCAGTCACACAGGAGGAGCTCAGAGTAGAGTCGCTGCTCCTTCACGTCGAGAGGAACCAGCTGAGGCTCAGGCATCTGCTCAGGATGCCTCGTGGACACTTCCCTAGGGAGCTGTTTCGGGCAAGTCCCACCAGGAGGAGGCCCCAGGGAAGACCCAGGACACACTGGAGGGACTGTCTCTCGGTCTGGAAACACCTTGGGGTAACACTGGAGGAGCTGGAGGACATGTCTGGGGTGGGGGAAGTTTAGGAGTTCCTGCTTAGACTGCTGCCCCCGCGATCTGGCCCTGGATAAGAGGCAGAAAATGGATGGATGCACGTTCCTCATTTTACGATCGCTTTCTGCAAGATCCATCTCAGACTGATAATGTGCAGAAGTCAAATCAGAGGGACACACATGAATCTGCCCTGAGCCAGGTTAGTTAAAGTCCGGCTCCCTTACCCCGAGAGCCGTCTACAGGAGGAGTGAGAGCCATCTACAGGAGGAGTGAGGGCCGTTCACAGGAGGAGCGAGAGAGGAACGAACGAAGGAAAGCGAACCAAGAGACTCCCTGCAGGGTCTGTCTCTTATTGGCTCGTTTTCTTTGGTGGGCGGATATCAGGACTCAGGAGTCGAGGGAAGAGTCAGACTGGGAGGAGCCTGGTGATGAGCAGTGTGGAGTCTGCACGCACAGGCGCACGAGAGCCGGCCTGGAGCGCATCGAGGGCCGGGCTAGAGCGCGCCGAGGGCCGGGCTAGAGCGCAGAGGAGCGGGGAGCGCCGCCTCCTTCCGCGTTACTTCCCATATCTCCAGCAAAACTTTTTACAGCACTCCGTCTTAACTTTGGAGCTGGTTTATACAGTTTAGCCTTCCCCTGAGTCTTCCCCAAACGTCTGTCAGGCTCTAGAACATTTAAGAGCGCCTCCAGGCCCATGGCAGACGAGCGCAAAGACGAAGAGAGGAGGCGCAGAGGCGCTCCGGCGCGAGGAGCTGAGGGTGGAGAAGGTATGTGAGCCATGTCGAGCCACATTTGAGCCATGTCGAGCCACATTTGAGCCGAACACAGTTTTAGAAAAGGCAACTCGAGCCACAGTCCACACAGTCTGATCTAACTCCTCCTGAAGCGTCAGGCTGAGTTAGATCAGACTCTGGCTGCAGGGTTAGGGTTCAGAGAAACTGAAAGAACAGTGTGTTATCTTCAGTCTTATTTTCAGTCTTATTTTCAGTGTTTTGTTGTTTTGTGCTTTTCCTCTCACGTCTGCTGCCTTCTCCAGGTGAGTCTCTGTCATGTTCTCACTTCTCATGGTCAGTGTCTCTGACCCCAGTGAGTCACAGCCCTGTGCACGCGCCTGTGCACGCGCCTCGTGACCGCGCACATGCTTCAGTGCGTGATTTCAGATTGTCCCGTTTAATGTGGCTCCTCCTCATCAGTCTGGCTCTGGCTCTGGCTCTGGCTCTGAGGGACCGGGTCCTTCACTGAAGAACAAAATCAGATTTCTGGATCTTTGAGTGAACAGACCTTTATCAGAAAGAAATGAGATGATTTTACTCTTTAAAAATCATTTTAGCCGGTTTAGGCAAGGCAAGTTTATTTGTATAGCACAATTCGTACACAAAGTAACTCAAAGAGCTTCACAGAAGAAGAAGGACACTGAAATCACACAAATCAAAACAATACAATCCAAACCTGTATAGAGGACTTTAACCTGTTTTACTATCAGGACTTTAACCTGAACACGGAACCTTTCTTTGTGAGGGACTGAGGATGGTTTAGGATGCTTGCTGTGATGTCACGCTGGGGGTGTTCTACATGTATGTGTATGGCAGTATGTTCAGCAGTTACCATGGAGACTCAATGCACACTTTAGCAAACACTTTGTCTGAAAACTCAAGAAAAAATACAAAATGGATTTAACGAGCACATTTTCACTGTCCCACGGTCAGTCCGAGCTCATGGTCCTGTTCAAGACTTTAATTTACACAAAAACATGAGAGTGACTCACTGAAAAACTGTTGGCTAATGCTAATGCTAATACTAGCGCTAGCTAGTCCGTGGCTGTAATGTTATTTGAGAGGGACTTGTTTAACAGCACAAATCACCTGTTGGAGGTCAGTCAGTTCTCTGTGGTCAGATTGTGTTAATATAAAATTCAGATTAAAGTCTAACAGAACCTCAGACAGAGCAGTGCCTACAGTTAGCATCACACCCTCAGGAAATGTGGATGACATCATCTGCAAAGTCTAAATAATGTAAAACATGTCTGATAATCCGATTTTGAGTGAGCTTTGAATACTTGGCTTGTTTATTAACGGTTATCTACTTATTGATATATTTTTTTCTAGTGTCACAGACTCAGATTCTCAGCGTCTTGTGTCTGATTTAACTTTAACCTCAAATACTTAAAGTTTCTCGTGTCTCGTGTTGATCCTGTCGGTCTTTGCAGATGTTGTGGACGACCCGATTCTGGAGCAGGGAGCGGTCGTCCTCAGAGGGTAAGTGTCCACCAGCGTCTTTTCTTCATCCTGATGTGTCTCCTGTCCTACTCTACCTCTGTGTCTCCTACCTCCTCTGTGTCTCCTACCTCCTCTGTGTCCTCTACCCCTGTGTCTCCTACCTCCTCTGTGTCTCCTACCTCCTCTGTGTCTCCTACCTCCTCTGTGTCTCCTACCCCTGTGTCTCCTACCCCTGTGTCTCCTACCCCTGTGTCTCCTACCTCCTCTGTGTCCTCTACCCCTGTGTCTCCTACCCCTGTGTCTACTACCCCTGTGTCTCCTACCCCTGTGTCTCCTACCCCTGTGTCTCCTACCCCTGTGTCTCCTACCCCCTCTGTGTCTCCTACCCCCTCTGTGTCTCCTACCTCCTCTGTGTCCCCTACCTCCTCTGTGTCCCCTACCTCCTTTGTGTCTCCTACCCCCTCTGTGTCCCCTACCCCTGTGTGTCCTACCTCCTCTGTGTCTCCTACCTCCTCTGTGTCTCCTACCTCCTCTGTGTCCTCTACTCCTGTGTCTCCTACCTCCTCTGTGTCTCCTACCCCTGTGTCTCCTACCCCTGTGTCTCCTACCCCTGTGTCTCCTACCCCTGTGTCCCCTACCCCTGTGTCTACTACCCCTGTGTCTCCTACCCCTGTGTCTACTACCCCTGTGTCTCCTGCCTCCTCTGTGGCTCCTACCCCTGTGTCTCCTACCTCCTCTGTGTCCTCTGGATGTACAGTGTATATAGAAACAGAGCAGACCACACCTATGTTTTGAATTTGTGAACTGTTTTTGTCCTTTTCTTAAACACTTTGACCTGTTTGTACTTGATCCCCTCATGTGTGTCTGGACTGTTGTGTGTTCACAAATGTCAAATGCATTTCTCCAGTCTTAACGTGCTCTTGATTCTCGATGTCGATGAACATAACCTCACATGTTACGAGAAATCAAACCTTCAGCAAAAACATCCAGGTTCAGCATTTATACTTCTGATTCTTGAACATGTCGTCTAGCAAAAAATGGCCTATAGGGAGACGGCATAATATAATAAAAGGGAATGATGTTATGTTTTAGCAGTTAATACCTCATAGAAGTGTAATACCCCCTGTTTAAAATGTGAACTTTGAACAAAATTGTATTATTAAAACATAAATCGAAAATCTAATCCAAATGCTTGTCCGAAAAAATTTCAATTCGATATTTCCCCAAATGTGCCGTACTGTGCACCTCCCACACTTCAGAGCGTGAACCATCTGTGCTGCAGGTATGTGCTGGAGCGCATTCACACGGAGCACCCTCAACGTCGCATCTCCTCGGAGGACCTGGGGGGGAGGCCTCATGAACTGGAGGAGCAGAACGTCAAACAGGTGGTGGAGCAGCTCCTCAAGATCGCAGACGAGATGAACCGCAACGCCGAGCTGCAGCGGTGAGTCTGGTGTGAACACAGCAGGGCCGGAATGAAGAGATCAAACATAAAGCTCTTTATTGACCCTCTAAACTCTTCCATCAGAAAGAGTACAAAGTGCAGCTTTAAAAAATACAAAAAAGAAACACAGCTTAAAGGTACAGTATGTAACTTTCTGGAGGTGGCATGTCTCTGTTTTATGCCACACTGTTGTATGTCATAGGCAAAGGAACATCTCCATAGAAACAAGCAAATACGAGTCAGGTTTGTGGAGATGCAAGAGGCAAAAGTCACACAACCAAATATAAAAACATGTTTTTATTACCAATATTTGTAATGACATTTGTTAATGTTTAAAATTAGATTTTACTTTGGTTAATGTCAGTGTTTTACATTTAGACTCTGCAAAGAAACAGCTATAGCAAAAGACAAAGTTAAAATCTGTCAACTGGACAAATCGTTGTAGGAGTCGACAGATTTTAACTTTGTCTTTTGCTGTGGATCAGACCTGGACGACTGAGGGTTTACACAGACAAACGACTGTGAATGTCACACTGACACATCATCTTTACTCAGATTCATTTAGTTTTCACATTTTGATTTGCACTGGCAAAATAATCGTCTCCTGTGTTTTCCTGTAGACTGATCAACCAACTCGAGCAAAACTGTGCTCAGGACATCTTCATGAGGGTGGCCCGCAGCATCTTTGCTGACGGCATTAACTGGGGCCGAATTGTGGCTCTGTTTCACGTGGCGTACAAGCTCATCTACAAGGTACTGCACCTACGCCGCCGCTTAGCCAAAACCACTGCTCTGCTTTAAAAAGAGGGTATTATGCACAATCGATTTAGGTTTTTTTGTTTTGTTTTATTCCATGTTATAATGCTGATCCCACATCAAAAACATGCCTGAAGAGACATCAGCATGTTTGAGTATTTTAACCCTCTGTCTCTTTTCTAACCCTCTTTACGTTTGCTATAAATCCACAAGCCGATGTCACCCATGCTCCCACACGACAACTCTCCATAAATGTATAAAAACATGACACAAAACTACAGCAGCTCGAGAAACCTGATGTGATTCTTTGTTTTGGGTGAACATAGGATTTTCAAAACAGTAAAAGTTAGTATGGTGATGTAAACAGGAGGCTCTGCTCCCTCTGAGCCGTGAGGAGGCTCTCCTCCCTCTGAGCCGTGAGGAGGTTCTGCTCCCTCTGAGCCATGAGGAGGATCATGTTTTATCCTCCCTCTGAGCCGTGAGGAGGCTCTGCTCCCTCTGAGCCGTGAGGAGGCTCTGCTCCCTCTGAGCCGTGAGGAGGCTCTCCTCCCTCTGAGCCGTGAGGAGGCTCTCCTCGCTCTGAGCCGTGAGGAGGCTCTCCTCCCTCTGAGCCGTGAGGAGGTTCTGCTCCCTCTGAGCCGTGAGGAGGATCATGTTTTATCCTCCCTGTGAGCCGTGAGGAGGCTCTCCTCCCTCTGAGCCGTGAGGAGGCTCTCCTCGCTCTGAGCCGTGAGGAGGCTCTCCTCGCTCTGAGCCGTGAGGAGGCTCTCCTCCCTCTGAGCCGTGAGGAGGCTCTCCTCCCTCTGAGCCGTGAGGAGGCTCTCTCTCCCTCTGAGCCGTGAGGAGGCTCTGCTCCCTCTGAGCCGTGAGGAGGCTCTCCTCCCTCTGAGCCGTGAGGAGGTTCTCCTCCCTCTGAGCCGTGAGGAGGATCATGTAAACTCTTTCTGCACAAAATGTCAGAATAATGAATTGTTTCCCTTTAATGTTGATAATGTTTATATTTTTTTATAATTATCATCCATCTGTTTTAACTCACGAGACACTGAGGCAAAGTGAATTAAGTACAATATTCCTGTTACACTGGGGTCTTATCGTGAAAGTATTTTTCTCTGTTGTGATTGGCTGATTGCCTTCGTCTTATATCAGAGGAGCAGAGGGACTGTCCTCACACCTGAGGCAGGTCAGAGGAACCAAACATTTTACTAATGAAACTGAACCAAGAGCAGGAGCGAGCAGGAGTCTTAAAAATGCCGTCTACACAGTATTGAGTTTACAAGTCCAAACATCTAAGGCTCGGCCCACGAGGAACAAAAATATGAAACTGAAACAAATTCAACTTTTCCACACATTGTTTTCAGCAAAGATCATGTTCTAAACAATAAAAGGAACATGGTGATCTAAAAATGTGTTACCAATTAATACTCCATAGAAGTAAATACCCTCTTTAATACCCCATAGAAGTTTAATACCTCCTCTTTAATACCCCATAGAAGTGTAATACCTCCTCTTTAATACCCCATAGAAGTGTAATACCTCCTCTTTAATCTTGTGGACTGTTATGTAACATCTTTTGTTTTCTAGGCATTAACCACAAATCACATTGAGAACATCAGACTCGTCGTCAGCTGGGTGCTCCAAGTTATCAAAGACCTGCTGTACTCATGGATCGTCCAGCAGGGGGGCTGGGTGAGTACTGGGGCAGTGCTGGGGCAGTGATGGGGCAGTGCTGGGGCAGTACTGGGGCAGTGATGGGGCAGTGCTGGAGCAGTACTGGGGCAATACTGGGGCAATACTGGAGCAATACTGGGGCAGTGCTGGGGCAGTACAGGGGCAGTACAGGGGCAGAACTGGGGCAATACTGGGGCAGTGCTGGGACAGTGCTGGGGCAGTACAGGGCAGTACTGGGGCAGTACTGGGGCAGTGCTGGGGCAGTACTGGGGCAGTGCTGGGGCAGTACAGGGGCAGTGCTGGGGCAGTACAGGGCAGTACTGGGGCAGTGCTGGGGCAGTACTGGGGCAGTGCTGGGTGGTAGAGCAGTTGGAGAAAACACCTGGAGTTGTGTTTTTGTTTAATTCTCACATGTTCATCCTGTTATGAGGCTGTTCACATCTACAAAGCTCAAAATGCTGTTTCTCCTTTTTAAATCTTAACCTGTCTGTCTTTGTGTGTGTGTGTTTACACATGTGCGTTAATCCTGCGTGTTTGTGTGTATTTGTCTGGTTTTGTGTGTCTGTGTCCGTGTGTGTGTTTATGTCTGTTTTTGTGTGTGTTTTATGTCTGTTTTTGTGTCTGTTTGTGTGTCCGTGTGTGTTCTTTGTGTGTTTGTGTGTGTTTATGTCTGTTTTTGTGTGTGTTTGTGCGCCGTAGGAGGGGGTGATCCGCAGCTTCACTCGGTGGAGGACAGTTGCCATCGCAGCCTCGATAGTTCTAGTGGCGTCTTTGGTGTACTACAGGAAAACGCGCTGAGAGCCTAAACCTCACGACCTCCTCATCCACTCCTGCTCCACTGGACATGGATTAGTTTTAAAAACTGCAAACCACTGCTCAAAAGATTTAAAACACCGTTTACATCAGTCTCGCTCTGTGTCTGTTAAGAGGAGACACTACAGACAAAACCCTTTTTTGTTTAGTTCAGTCTCTTGACACAGAGTTATCCACTCTGCACCGAGACACAGTGATTTAATTTAATCCACCTGCCTCCATAGAGTCTGGGACATTGTAACTTACAGTTGAAACCAGAAGTTTACACTATATAAAAACACACATATGTTTTTTTTTCTCACTGTTAGACATGAATCAGACTAAACTTTTCCTGTTTTAGCTCCATTCAGATTAACAAAATTATTTCTATTTTCTAAATGCCAGAATAATGAGAGAAGGATTTTTAAAAACATTTGTCATGGCTTCTTTCAAAGTCAGAAGTTTACATACATTTATTAGTATTTGGTTCAGAACGCCTTTAAACTGTTTCAAATGTGTTGGATTTCCTTCCACAAACTTCTCACAATAGTTGGCAGGAGTTTTGTCCCATTCGTCCTGACAGAAATGGTGTAACTGAGCTGAGTTTGTGGCCGTCTTCCTCCACAGGCTTTTTCAGGTCTGTTCATACATTTTCAACAGGATTGAGATCAGAGCTTTGTGATGGCGACTCCAAAACATCGACTTTGTTATCCTTAAGCCTCTTTGTCACCAGTCTGGCCGTATGCTTCGGGTCATTGTCCATTTAAAGACCCATTTGTTCCAAGCTTTAACTTCCTGGCTGATGTCTTGAGATGTTGCTTCAGTATTTCCACATAATCTTCTTTCCTCTTGATGCATCTATTTTGTGAAGTGCACCAGTCCCTCCTGCAGCAAAACAACCCCACGACATGATGCTGCCACCCCCGTATTTCACAGTTGGGATGGTGTTCTCTGACTTTCCTCTTTTTCCTTCAAATGTAACGATGCTCATTATGGTCAAACAGTTCAGTTTTAGTTTGATCATGTCTCCAAAAATGAAGCTCTTTGTCCCTGTGCATTTACAAAATGTAATCTGTGTTTTTTTATGTTTCTTTTGGAGTAATGTCTTCTTCCTGCAGAGTGTCCTTTCAGTCCATGTCGTACAGTCCTCGTTTCACTGTGGATAATGACACATTCTTCTTACAGCTTCAGCAGCATCTTCACAAGGTCTGTTGCTTTTGTTCTTGTGTCGATCTGCACATTTCAGACCAAATCTCGTTCATCTCTGGGACAGAACCCGTCTCCTTCCTGAGCGTGTGATGCTGGACATTCTCATGGTCTTTATACTTGTGTATAATTGTTTGAATAGATGAACGTGGCACCTTCAGGCGTCTGGAAACTGCACCGAGGATGAACCAGACTTGTGCAGGTCCACAGTTTCTTTGTGTAACATCATGTGAAAGTCAAAAGAAAACGGCAAAGAAATCAGGAAGAGAACTGAGTGTTTCAGGTGAGCTTCAGATACATCCACAGGTGAGTCTATAATTAACTCAGATCTTGTCAATAAACCAATCAGAAGCTTCCACAGACATGACATCATCATCTGGGTTTTCCCAAATTGTTTAAAGTCATAATAATCTTACTGTAAACTTCTGACTTTGAAGAAAGTCACAAAAAATCGTCTATCCTGGCATTTATCAAGTAGAAATAATTTTGTTAATCCTAATTGACCTAAAACATGAGAAGTTTAGTCTGATTTATGTCAGCCAGTGAGGGGAAAAATATAATGTATGTATCTTGGCTTCATCTTTTCTGTACATGTCCCAAATATGGTTAATTTAATACACAGAAATTGTGCCTTTTAATATGAAAACATAACATGATATTGTAATCGTGATAATATTTCTGTAGAGAGCATTATTCCCCTCATCACAACATTTAGCTGTTAGCCGTTAGCCGTTAGCATTGTGGAGTCGGTGGCGTTTCGTTCGACTCGTGACCTGCTCAGTCTGATTGTGATGCCTTTCTTTAGTTTGAAAACCATTACTCGTGTAAGTAAAGATGAGCTGATGTCAGGGGTGTCCGGCGGTGACAGATTTAACTTTGGATTTTAGGATGGGACCAAAATGACGACATCACATTGACTTTTTTGGGTTTCTCTCCAAGACGGAGTAGATGATATAAAACCCATAAAAAGTGCAAACGTTTACAGTTATGAAACAGTTACAGTGGAAGTTTCTGTTTAACTGCTTTTGCACAGTTTTTATGTTATTATTGATAGTTTGTGGATGATCATCAACATTCCCTGGGGGTGTGATGCTAACCGTAGGCACTGCTCTGTCTGAAGCTCTGTTACTCCAGTTAAACTTTAATCTGAGCTTTATTTTAACACAGTCTGACCATAAAGATCTGACTTATCTAAATTCCAACAGGTGATCTGTGCTGTTAAACACGTTCCTCTCAATCAGTCACAAGCTAGCTAGCATTAGTATTAGCATTAGCCAACAGTTTTTCAGTGAGTCGCTCTCAGCTTTTTCTGTAAAATCAAACTCTAAACTGGACCATGAGCTCGGACTGACCAAATGTGCTGTTTAAATCCAGTTTTTATTATTTCTTGACTTTTCAGACTACCTTAAAACTTTTTAGGCAGTGTTTTGCTGTGAGGCTTGTGTGGCCATATTTACTGCTGAACATTCCACCATAGAGATGCATGTAAAACACTCCCATCGTGATGATTGACCTTATTTCAGAGCTCGCCGTGAGCACCGCCGTCCTCATTCGAGTTGTATTATTTTGCGTGTGGCTCATCGTGACTGAGCCGCTTTAAAGCTCCAGAGAATCGGTTCTGTCACATGAGCATTAAACATTTTACCAAAATCAAACCACTTTATATCAGATATTAGCGGCAAAACCTTTCCCACGTTCTCCACTTAAAAGAATGGGATTCTTAAGCTGAAGTGCCACCACACGAGGTTTAAGATTATTTCGATGTAAAAGTGGGATAAGGTCATTGGGCTCAGCAGTGAAATGTGTCTCCAGAACAACCAGATATTTCTCCTGCCTCTTAAAGTGTCCTTTAATTGTTTTGAGCAGTGTAACCTGTGTGTTTTATATGAATTCATATTTTTTTACTGCAGAGCCATAAAACTGATACTCAGGTTTTCTAAAGAGTTCTATCTGGATATTTTTTTTTAATGGAACGGTCTCTTATGCAACAGTATATGTATAACAGCCTCTGTGATGCTTCAGGCTCAAAAGGTTTATTCTGGTTAAATGCCACCACGGCGATATATACACACTGTATTCTATGGGCGATACCAGTCCGATATGCAGTAATACTATGGAAAGTATCACAATAACTATCTCACACACAGACCAGCGAGTCTCGTTTCAAATGCATAAAAAATATGTTTTTTTTGGCTTATAGAGAGCCTGTGTTTTGTTTCATTCACATGTTTAACACACAATCCCTGTAGATTTAGGCTGAGTTTTTCCTCTCAGACTGAAAACACTCTGTTCCACCTTGTGATGTCATCATGTGGTAAAACGGGAAGTGCTCCACTGTGTTTTTAAACAAAACAAATGTGTGTTTTTGATGAGGTAATAACATGGCTTAAAGCTACAGGAGACAGTTTAACGTAATATTTAACTGTAGATTCTGTAGAGTATAGACTGGCTCCGCCCATCGCTCCTGTTCTTACTGCAGCTGGTAAGAACCCTGTAAACATAACTTCTCATTTATTTCCAAAGATAATAAGCTTGTTTAAAGATGGCTGTTCTCAAAGCATCATGAGCTCTCCGAACATTCAAGACATTTACTTTTTTCAAAATGTTTTCAAACTCTGGAATGTCTAAATCTGTATCTGTGTCTCCTTTGCCAACACTCCTTTTGTGGCCTTTCCAGCTTCTGAACACTAAAGTTGGACTGTTTTAATATTGGTGAAACTGTAATGTAACTGCTGTTGTTTAGTTTTTGAGTATAGATTTTAAAAAGTGAGATTGAGATCTGAGGAGACGATGTCCTGTTTACAGTAGCCCACTGCTTCTGTAAGAAACAGCTGTTTGCAAAGGGAGTCTGTGATTCTTTTATTGAATCATGTGCTGAACTGTGCACTTTGAGTCCAAATCACACTATTTATATCATGTTCTCATGGTAAGAAGTGAATACTTTTGTATTGTATGAAGTTGATCTTGAATCTTGAACCCAAAGTAATAAAATGTCTAATTTGACCTGTTTGAATCCCGTTCTTCTAAAACTGCTGCTGCTGCACAGAACAAGTCTCATTCTCCAGTAAGGACCATGCCACGTTATACAATAAAGATATTTATTGGTGATATGAACAGATTTGGGGACAGACTGAGGATGGGGGTCTGTCTCAGGTGGTTAGTCCAGCTCATTCAGGACGTTCCCTCTGTAGATGGTGAGGTCTTTGGGCTGAAGGGTGAACAAGAACCGGGAAGGGTCGAGAGAGCGAACACAAACCGTGTCCCCGGGATACGCTTCTGTAAATGAGGTGAGCTGTGGGTCTCCTCAAGGTTTCTCTTTTTCCCCACAGATTTTTAGTTTTGGTTTTCCTTGAAGAGAAGGAGGGTCTAAGGACAGGGGGCGCTCTGGGACAGTGGTTCCTGCAGGAGGAGGGTCTGAGGACAGGGGGCGCTCTGGGACAGTGGTTCCTGCAGGAGGAGGGTCTGAGGACAGGGGGCGCTCTGGGACAGTGGTTCCTGCAGGAGGAGGGTCTAAGGACAGGGGGCGCTCTGGGACAGTGGGTCCTGCAGGAGGAGGGTCTAAGGACAGGGGGCGCTCTGGGACAGTGGGTCCTGCAGGAGGAGGGTCTAAGGACAGGGGGCGCTCTGGGACAGTGGGTCCTGCAGGAGGAGGTTGAGGCGTGGTCATTTTGTGAGTGGCTGTTTTTAAAAGCCAAACACATTTTTCATGTTACCTCTGCAAACCTCACATTAAAAGTACAGCTCAAAAAGCTTTTAAAGGTGCACGGTGACCTCGCTGCAGGTACAAGTTTAATGCTATACTCTGGCACATTCATTGCAAAGCAAGGAGCAGACAGGTGTACTTGACAGGAGCAGACAGGTGTAGTTGACAGGAGCAGACGGGTGTAGGTGACAGGAGCAGACGGGTGTAGGTGACAGGAGCACACAGGTGTAGTTGACAGGAGCAGACGGGTGTAGGTGACAGGAGCAGACGGGTGTAGGTGACAGGAGCAGACAGGTGTAGGTGACAGGAGCAGACAGGTGTAGGTGACAGGAGCAGACGGGTGTAGGTGACAGGAG
Source organism: Periophthalmus modestus (assembly GCA_019594935.1). Taxonomy (NCBI): domain Eukaryota; kingdom Metazoa; phylum Chordata; class Actinopteri; order Gobiiformes; family Gobiidae; genus Periophthalmus; species Periophthalmus modestus. The sequence continues at coordinate 33,576,421 of JAIEZT010001214.1, forward strand.
CAGACGGGTGTAGGTGACAGGAGCAGACGGGTGTAGGTGACGGGAGCAGACAGGTGTCGTTGACAGGAGCAGACGGTTGTAGGTGACAGGAGCAGACAGGTGTAGTGACACAGATTCGTGGATCCAGACACTGCTGAGTTTATTTACAAAGTAAACAGTCTGTAACTGTGCCACATGTGGACTCTGCATCAGTGTGCTGCACATTCACACTTTCACCAGTAGAGGGCATTAACGCCACACTAATCAATGAACAGTTCAGTTTAACTCAACGTGTGTGTCCCTCTGGAGTAAACTGCAAAACCACTGCTCGTCATACAGCACTGAGCAGGTCAGATAGTCTTAAATAAATACTTGAGCTGTAAAAAAAAGTCTTATCACACTAGTGTCCTTCACATGTCCTCTGCTGCTGTCCTCTGGCAGGACGTTGTGCCCGGGACAGTCTTTTAGAAGGACTGCTCTAGAGCTCTGGGGCTCTGCTCAGGCTGAAGTGGAGTGTTGTGGTCTCTTCTCTGGACTCTGGACTCTTTAGCCCTGTTTTTGGAGGTGAATGTGTCCCGCCTGTGCGAGTCTCATCTCTCATGGAAGCTGGGGCTGTGGATGATCTGAGAGAGTTTTCCAAACGCGTCCATGTGCTCCAGCGGCTCCTGGGGGTGTGTGGCGAGGGGTGGGTCAGAGGGGGGGAGGCGGGGCTGAGCGGGCCCCTCCAGAGTGCTGACCCGGGGCAGGAATTGGGCCAGAGCCGGCGCTCCTCTGTCCCGCCCCCTCTGCCTCTGCCGTGGGCTGCCCAGGCTCAGCAGCAGCCCGTGCGTGTCAGACGAGTACGCGCTGTATCCATCCGCCAGCACCTGCTCTCTGAAGGAGCAGTCCTCTCTCAAGTAGGCCCTCTGCAGGACACAGGACACAGGACAGAACATCAGGCATCACAAACCCTCATCATCTGTTCTTTACCCTGCGTTTCTACTGTAGCTGTGCAGTGTGTACAGTGAACCACAAAACACCAGTCTCATGCCAAAATGAGATGTTTGGTTGAACAGGGAAGCAGAGCAAACCACCCTCTCACAGGGAGAACATGCAAACTCCACACAGTCTCTGTCAGACCTGGGACCATGCTGCTGTGAGGTGTTAGTGCTGGTACTAAGTCACAGTGAAGCCCAGCTCCCCCTTCCTCTTATACAATATCATAAATGTACATGTGTGATTTATTCAGCAGCTGAACTCTCTCGGTTGTTTGTGTTGTGCATATCCGCTCGGGGCCACATGTTCCCAGGGGGCTGTTTGTGTTGGCGCACACTCGGGGCCAAGGCTGCTGTGGCTCTGCTGTTCATTCAGCTTTTGGGCTGGGTAAATACCTGCTCCACTGGACAAAGGTTGATGAACCCAGTGTTTGAGTGCTGCCTGTTTTCACTGCAGCAGCACTTTAATGAAACGAGGCTCTCCAAGAAATGTCCTCTGAAATAAACATATACCGTCTGTGTGTTTCTGCATATTACTTTGAATGATTTAAACTACACTTCATTTTCTAAATATTTTCAGACATTTTTGACATTTTTTGATGTAAATGTAAAGTCAATTTCGAGGTCAGTGTCAGTGTTTATTTGGTTAGCAAAAAAAAAAAAAAAAAAAAAATAGCATGGTAAACTGTTGAAAATATATTTCTTCAAAATTTAGCTTGTCAAAGTAGTGTCCCATCTTTGTGTCGAAATATGTGTTAAATATTCTGAAAAACCTCATTAAATCAGTAATTTAATGAGCTAAACCGGCGAGGGCCCTGGTCCCGTGCAGCACTGCACAGTCTGGGAACTTTTGAACTTTTTCATATTCAAGACCAACAATGTCGAAATTTGTGCCACAGTTGGAAGTTTTCAGACATACTTTTACTGGACACATAAGCAAATAATGATGATTACGACACAGATTAAATGAAGTTTCTGTTGAACTGTGCATCTGACGGAGCTGACACGTGGAAATATGCTATTATTGTATAAATATAAACGCTCAGAACCTGCTCCTTCGTCTTTCTGTACAGCTCAGACCTCACTCTACATAAATGTAAAATGCTTTTTAGAAAATCATTTTCAATTATTATTATTTTTTTTTCTAATGCAGAAAAACACAAACACAAACAGGCAAAGAAGTGAAAAAAAAAGACTAGAAATCCGACAGTAAATTGGATGTAGTTTTCTTAAAGCAGTGCATGCTTTTATAAAATAAGTCTCGACTACTCAAATCTACTGCAATGTACTGTAAACTACTGTAAATTACTGCAATCTACTGTAAATTACTGCAGTCTACTGTAAACTACTGCAATCTACTGTAAACTATTGCAAACTACTGTAAACTACTGCAAACTACTGTAAACTACTGTAATCTACTGTAAACTACTGCAGTCCCTGTACTTTGGGTTGGAGCAGGTGTCCATTAACAGTTCACATGGTCCAAATGGCCATTCTCCTGAAAGAGACCAAGAGACAGAGACCAGGCGACAGGGACCAAGAGACAGGGACCAGGAGACAGGGACCAAGAGACAGAGACCAGGTGACAGGGACCAAGAGACAGGGACCAGGAGACAGGGACCAAGAGACAGAGACCAGGAGACAGAGACCAAGAGACAGGGACCAAGAGACAGGGACCAAGAGACAGAGACCAGGAGACAGAGACCAAGAGACGGGGACCAAGAGACGGGGACCAAGAGACGGGGACCAAGAGACAGGGACCAAGAGACAGAGACCAGGAGACAGGGACCAAGAGACGGGGACCAAGAGACAGGGACCAGGCGACAGGGACCAGGCGACAGGGACCGAGAGACAGGGACCAAGAGACAGGGACCAAGAGACAGGGACCAAGAGACAGGGACCAGGCAAGCCTTTGTATTTAAAATCTTAAATAAAATGATATATTTGTCTGAGTGCTCGTCCATGTCCACAGCTCTGCAGACCTGCTCCTCTTGGACATGTCCACAGCTCTGCGGACCTGCTCCTCTTGGACATCAACTTCAAAAAATGTTTCTATTTTAAATAGAAATCTGTGTAATCCCTCAGTTGTCCAGGTCTGATCCAGAGCAAACGACGAAATTTAAATCTGTCAACTGAACAAATTGTTGTAGGAGTGAAGACGTTTCGCTGCTCATCCAAGATTCTTCTTCAGTTGTGGTCAGATTACAGCTGGACACTGCTTTATATCTGTCTGAAGGAGGAGCTAACTACACTGAAACTGTAAACACCTATTGTCTCCTGTTTCAGCCTTAACAATTTTCCCTATTCAACCTGTAATGACTGCCCATTGTTCTCTTTGTTCCTGCTTGTTTTGGGTCTGAGGATAGAATTGTAGATCTGTGAGAGATTATGTCTCAGGCTCCATTCCTGTTTAAGGAAGGATTCTCTTTCCTAACAAAAATATCTTCTTAAACTCTCCTCTCAAACCATTTCTTTTCTCTGGCTCAGATCTGAACCTCACTATCTTCAGAGGAGTGGTTAGTGTCTTTGAGATGGAGATGTACAGCAGACTGTGGTCCTGAGCTGCTCTCTCGATGGTGTTGGTACATTCTATGGAGTAGCTGGATCAGGGTTTTGTCCTTTGGGTTGAACCAGTTTCTGTCTTAAAGTGTTTGTAGGTTTGAAATTGACCAAAATCTCAAACTGTCTGAAAATTCTCTGATGTTTTCCAGACAGACAGTTTTTCTACACGTGGAGAAAGCCCTCCCTGCTTGTGGATTTCCAAAATGGGCCTTTAATAGATTTAAGGACAAAAAAGGACAAAACCCTGAGCCATAAACAAAGTAATGTGTCTACTCCATTCAGTGCCGTGAAGAGGCCGTGAGCCTTACACTGGAGAAACTAACCACTCCATAAGAGAATGTACCAACACCATCGAGAGAGCAGCTCAGGACCACAGTCTGCTGTGCATCTCCATCTCAAAGACACTAACCTCCTCTGAAGAGAGTGAGGTTCAGATCTGAGCCAGAGAAAAGAAATGGTTTGAGAGAAGAGATAAAGAAGATATTTTTTGTTGTGTATGTTGATGTATCAGAAAGGACTGACAGAGGTGACATTTTCCAGTTTCGACAGCAGAAATTTCAACATTGTTGGTCTTATGTCTGTAATCTCTCAGTCGTCCAGGTCTGATCCATTGCAAAAGAAAAATATAAATCTGTCAACTGTTCTTCAGAACTGAAGAAGTGGCTCGAATGATCAGCCAAACGTCTTTACTCCTTTAATGTTTTGTCCAGTTCACAGATTTGATATTTTTCTTTTGCTGTTGCTGGTCTTAAATATCTCAGTCTCTTCTTTCTCAATGTGGAGTTTTTAATTATTATAAAGTTACACTTGAGTAACTTTAATGTATTTATACTCCTCAGAGTACTTTTCAAACAGTACTGATACTTTTATTGCTACTTGAGTCATATATTTGAGATTTTTCTCTTTTTGGTTACTCTGCCCACAGTGAAGTCTAAACATGTGAAAAGCTTTGTGTTGATCATTAGAATGTCTCCTCCTCAGCTTTGTCCCCTGCTCCTGTCTCTTTGCCCTGTCCCCTCCTCCTGTCTCTTTGCTCTGTCCCCTGCTCTTGTCTCTTTTCTCTGTCCCCTGCTCCTGTCTCTTTGCCCTGTCCCCTGCTCCTGTCTCTGTGCTCTGTCCCCTGCTCTTGTCTCTTTTCTCTGTCCCCTGCTCCTATCTCTTTGCCCTGTCCCCTGCTCCTGTCTCTTTGCCCTGTCCCCTGCTCCTGTCTCTGTGCTCTGTCCCCTGCTCTTGTCTCTTTGCCCTGTCCCCTGTCTCTTTGCCCTGTCCCCTGCTCCTGTCTCTTTGCCCTGTCCCCTGCCCCTGTCTCTTTGCCCTGTCCCCTGCTCTTGTCTCTGTGCTCCGTCATATGGCCGAGTGGTAGGAGATGTTTCTGCAGACAGGGGGCGCTCTGGGGAGGCTCGGGCCTCTGCGTGGATAAATGAACTGATGTGATTGGCTGAGAGCTGAGGAGGTGTGTGTAGCATCAAGGGCCGTTTATCCTTTGACAAGTATCTATGTCTCTAGACTGTAATCATGTTTTTGTTGCTCTTCTTCATTAGGCTCTTCCTCAGATGTGGGAGGCCTCACATGAGCCGCAGTGTTACGCAGGAGAGCAGGACTGATATTTACAACTGCGTCTTTCCCTCAAGTGCAGGAGGCTGAGGCGCCATGTAGTCCTCCTTCTCAGTCCAAATACTTGTGTTTATGTATGCCTACATATTCTACATGAAAACACCTTTTCTGTGTTCTGTTTCACAAAGGGAGGGAGAGTTAAGTGAAGGTTCCTTACTGATGTGTAGAGCGTGGCGTCCTCGTGCATACACAAGAAGCGGTCAGACGCGACGCCTCTGAGGGCCACACAGCCCGGGCTCAGCGGGGTGATCTCCAGCAGACCTGCGGCACACACACGAGCACACACATGAACACACATGACACACACGAACACACATGAACACACAGGAGCACACACATATGACACACACATGACACACACATGAACACACACGAACACACACGAACACACAGACATGACACACAGACAGAGCACACACATGAACACACACACACGACACACACAGACATGAGCACACACATGAAAACAGACATGACACACAGACACACACACACACACACACACACACACACACACACACACACACACACACACACACACACACACACACACACACACACACACATAAGCGCGTGCACTTACTGTATGGGCTCTGGTCCACGGAGCCGTGCACGTGTCCCTCGGCGCTGATGAGCAGGTGGAGGCCCGTCCTGGCCGCGTACAGGTGTCTGCGACGCACCACCTGCGCCCAGCCGAGCGCCTCCGCACCGTGCTCCACCAGAGGCGCGCACCCCACTCCACTGCTGAGCACAACACCCGCCACGGTGAGAATGTGCACGAGCAGAGGCATCGTTCAGAATGTGCAGAAAATCCACAGTGATGACGTCTGCAGCGCTCGCGCCGAGCTGGAAACTAACGTGGCCTTATCGCAAAGCTTCTTTTTAAATGACGCTCTTATCAGCAGCTGATAACCTCTTTTCAAGAGCCAATTCTCAGAAGAGGATCATAACACACCCCTGAACCACTGCCCACCTCCACAGCATTAAACACGCACTGCGGAACTTTTCAGAAGAGGATCATAAAACACCTATGAACCACCTCCACAGCATTAAACACGCACTGCGGAACTTTTCAGAAGAGGATCATAAAACACCTATGAACCACCTCCACAGCATTAAACACGCACTGCGGAACTTTTCAGAAGAGGATCATAAAACACCTATGAACCACCTCCACAGCATTAAACACGCACTGCGGAACTTTTCTGGAGGAGGTTTGATATCAGTTTGGTCTGGTCCACACAGATACCAATAACCATCCTGTTTCCATGGAGACAAGCGGGTGATGCTAAGTCACTGGTCAGATCAGTGGAGAGGTGACCCTGCTCATAGTAAGAATTGTTTTGTTTTTTGTTTTTTTTTTAAATTTCTGTGCAGGTAAAACACCTGCAATCAAAAACATCAAACAGTTTAATGCCACACTCACCAGTGAAACTCCCTGTTATTTGGGCCTGTGCTTCACAGTCTGGCTCTCCCACAGGGTGAGCTTTTACAAACACCAAAGTCACAGGGATAAACCGGAGCCTTGGTGCAGAGCCTCAGTCGGTGTTTGGTCATTCACGGCCCCCTTCAGATGAACTCAGTGAGTTCAGTCAGATCAATACGGAGATGGTCAGTAGGGCTGACACAGACCTGCCTCTGTGATACATGTGTGATATATGTTTCAAAAGTAATGAATGTACATTTAAACATTTAAGGAGCTTTCACGTTTGAGGGAAGAAATGTGATAATCCACTGCATTTCAGAAGATGTTTGTACAGGTCTGAACCACAGACACAGGGTTTTCTATAAAACACAGAGACAGGCTCTTTCTCTGGAGCCTTTGTGATTTCATAATTGCACCAACTCAAATAGTGATTTCAATTCCATAATAATGAAATGTGTTGCCTTATAACACAAACATTGTGAATGCACAGGTTTATTCTTATTGCACTGAGCAAATGTTATGAGTGTTCTGTTCTCTCTGTGTCTGATCTACTGAACTGACACAAGGAGCCTCATGTTTTTATGTTTGTAACACACAGCTTTGGGTTAATATGGAGCATATTACACTGTTTACTGTAAAGAGTAAAGTTCATGTGTCAATTTAGAGTCAGACAGGAGCTTTAAACAAATGTGTCTGAGCAGAGATCTGTGGTGTAGATCCATGTGGTGTAGATCTATGTGGTGTTGATCTATGTGGTGTAGATCTATGTGGTGGAGATCTATGTGGTGTAAAGCTCTGTGGTGTAGCGCTCTGCGGTGTACAGTTCTGTGGTGTAGGTCTATGTGATGTAGATCTATGTGGTGTAGATCTATGTGGTGTAGATCTCTGGTGTGGTGGTGTAGAGATCTATGTGGTGGTGTAGAACTCGTGGTGTAGAGCTCTTTGGTCTATGTGGTGGATGTGTTTCTGATCTATGTGGTGTGTATCTATGTGGTGTGGTGTAGTAGATCTATGCTCTATGTGGTGTAGATCTATGTGGTGTAGATCTATGTGGTGTATCTATGTGGTGTAGATCTATGTGGTGCTTCTATGTGGTGTGTGTAGATCTATGTGGTGTAGATCTATGTGGTGTAGAGCTCATGTGGTGTGGATCTATGTGGTGTAAGCTCATGATCTATGTGTGGTGTAGATCTATGTGGTGTAGATCTATGTGGTGTAGAGATCTATGTGGTGTGTGTAGATCTATGTGGTGTAGATCTGGTGTAGATCTATGTGGTGTAGATCTCTGGTGTGATGTCTATGTGGTGTAGATCTATCTGGTGTAGATCTCTGTAGATATGGTGTAGATCTGTGTGGTAGATCTATGTGGTGTAGATCTCCGTGGTGGAGATCTGCTGTGCCATAAAGTAGATCTCTGCAGGTGTAGATCTCTGTGTGTGTAGAGAAAAACTCTATGTGACTTTCCGTGTAGATCTATGTTGGTAGAACATAGATCAATGTGTGCCCGTGTAGCTGTGGTGTAGATAATGTCTCCCGGGTACAGATCTATGTGGTGTAGATCTATGTGGTGTAGATCTATTGGGGGTGTAGATCTAGGTAGATCAATGGGCATGTAAGATCTATGTGGTGTAAGATCTATGTGGTGGAGATCTATGTGGTGTTCTATGCTCTGTGGTGGCCTCTGCGTGTGTTACGCTCTGTGGTGTAGATTCTATGTGATGTGTGGTGTAGATCTATGTGGTGTAGATCTCTGTGGTGGTGTAGAGCAAACATCTGGTGTAGAACTATGTAGATCTATGTGGTGTGTAGAACTCCATGTGGTGTAGATCCAGATGTGGTGTAGATCTATGTGGTGTAGAGCTCAGTGGTGGTAGATCTATGTGGTGTAGATCTATGTGGTGTAGATCCATGTGGTGTAGATCTATGTGGTGTAGATCTATGTGGTGTAGATCTATGTGGTGTAGATCTATGTGGTGTAGATCTATGTGGTGTAGATCTATGTGGTGTAGATCTATGTGGTGTAGATCTATGTGGTGTAATACCCATGTGGTGTAGATCTCTGTGGTGTAGATCTATGTGGTGTAGATCTATGTGGTGTAGATCTCTGTGGTGTAGATCCATGTGGTGTAGATGTGGTGTAGATCTATGTGGAGTAGATCTAGTGGTGTAGATCTCTGTGGTGTAGATCTAGATCTCTGTGGTGTAGATCTCTGTGGTGTAGATCTATGTGGTGTAGATCTATGTGGTGTAGATCTATGTGGTGTAGATCCATGTGGTGTAGATCTATGTGGTGTAGAGCTCCGTGGTGGAGATCTATGTGGTGTAGATCTATATGGTGTAGATCTATGTGGTGTAGATCTATGTGGTGTAGAGCTCCGTGGTGGAGATCTGCACCACCATAAAGTTGGTGCATATTCTCTATAGATTGAGTCACATTGGCAGAGTGACCACAACAAACAGTTCCTCAGTTACGTTGCCAGATACGAGAAAACTATAAGTTTAGACTTGTCATGTTTGAGTATTTCTTGTGTTTTTGCCAGCAGAACATGCACAGACCGGACTCACGCTGTGCCCGCCCTGCTGCAAAGGCGTTACATAAAATCTCCACAGACTCACACTGCGATTATTTGTGCCCAGGTTAAAGTCTGGTGGTGCTCAGGGTCTTGGCTGTCACACTGGGTCACTCAGCGCCGGCGTTAGCACACACTCACTTCCGCTCTTATCACGCTCTGTTTCCGAGTTAAAGTGTAATAGAGAGTAAACAGCTCATTCACTTTTCCAAACCAGGAGGCAAACAGGTGCTGTAGGACGCTCCTGAATGTCGTTACAGCTGCGTTTACACTAGATGGCGCCCAAGAACCTGATACTGCGTCTGCCCCGGGACAAAAGACACTTCACAGAGGACGATTTATGCACAGAGCCAAACATTACAGCAACAATACTTCAAAATCAGACAGAAGTATAAAACAGTCGTCCAAAAGCTTCACTCAAGTAAGAGGAGCTTAAAGAGTCTGGACTTATTTGATTTACAATTTGACAATAATGTGATTTGAAGGACAAAATTTTAAATAATGCACAAACTCTGGAAACATATAAAACCTGAAAAAAAAAAAGTTTTGGGTGAATATGGCATTTTTAAAACAATAAAAGGAAACACGGTGACCTAAATATGTTATGTGTTACAGTTAATACCCCATAGAGGTAAATAATCCCTCTTTAATACCCCATAGAGGTAAATAAACCCTCTTTAATACCCCATAGAGGTAAATACCTCCTCCTTAATACCCCATAGAGGTAAATAAACCCTCTTTAATACCCCATAGAGGTAAATACTCGCTCTTTAATACCCCATAGAGGTAAATAAACCCTCTTTAATACCCCATAGAGGTAAATACCTCCCTCCTTTTAATACCCCATAGAGGTAAATACCCCCCTCTTTAATACCCCATGGAGGTAAATACCTCCTCTTTAATACCCCATGGAGGTAAATAAACCCTCTTTAATACCCCATAGAGGTAAATAAACCCTCTTTAATACCCCATAGAGGTAAATACCTCCTCTTTAATACCCCATAGAGGTAAATACCCCCTCTTTAATACCCCATGGAGGTAAATAAACCCTCTTTAATACCCCATAGAGGTAAATACCTCCTCTTTAATACCCCATAGAGGTAAATACCCCCTCTTTAATACCCCATGGAGGTAAATAAACCCTCTTTAATACCCCATAGAGGTAAATAAACCCTCTTTAATACCCCATAGAGGTAAATAAACCCTCTTTAATACCCCATAGAGGTAAATACCTCCTCTTTAATACCCCATAGAGGTAAATAACCCCTCTTTAATACCCCATAGAGGTAAATAAACCCTCTTTAATACCCCACAGAGGTAAATACTCGCTCTTTAATACCCCATAGAGGTAAATAAACCCTCTTTAATGTACAAATTCAGTGTAAAATCCTGTGCCACATACATTTCTGTCTCTCGTGGCTACGTGTTGCTGGGACAGTGAGGTTTGGGGAGTTTGGGGAGTAGTTTGGGCACAATCACATGACGAGCTCCGAGAACCAGTCAAATCTCAGCTGGATGCAAATGCAGGAGAGCAGGTTTTGCATGGGACAGAATGAGGAGCTTAAAGGCTCTGCTCCAGTCAGCACTCAGCTTCTAATGACCCAGGACCATTCAGGTCTATACAGTATAGTGCACACCTGAATAATAATACAGAAAGTGCTCCACTGTGTTTTTAAACTCCACACACACCTTTACTAGAATCATTTGGATCATTTCAGATCTGGAGTTTCCAATCTACGACTGAACTAAAAGGTGGAACAGAGCATTTTAAGATTTGGAGATGAAGACAGACTAAGAATATATGATTACTAAAACATGTGAATAAAACAGTACTCAGCTGGTTCAATCAGGAGCACAACATCTACAGACAAATGTTTTGGTCGGCACAACAAACCAAACAAAGAACACATCATAGAAAAATAATAAATATAAGTAGATGCTCAAGGACAATAAAACTCTTTCTGCTCTTACACTGTTCTCATTATTTAATAGACTGTTCATTTTACTTCTATTCCCTTTCTAAACTATATATGTAGGTTTACAACAGGCATCATATCTCTGTACTCTCAGAAAATCTTAAAGAGAGAGACGACGCTTTTAAGTGAAATGAACCGTCAGAGAGTTGAGTCTACACAGAGCCTGGGCTGGGCACTGGCTTTCAGAGCTGATACTGGAATAACACTTTTTAGACTTAAACTTAGACAGAACATGCTTTAATGTCCTTCAGAAATAACTAGAGAAGTACACAAAAGGATATTTTGTTGCTTATAGGATCTAAAAACATCTGCAGCCTGACTATATTACAGGGCGTCCACTCTCTTTACAATTAAAAAGCAAATATTACAAAGGCAATTGATGAGAGATCTTACTCAGACTTGTTTTATTGGACTCAGTAGTTCCCAAAAATTATACCTCATTTACTGTTTATTTAATTTATTTGATGTTCTTGGTGGGTCACGTCTCTGTCTTTCTAACACTGTCCCTGTCTCCATAAATTTCTTGTGCCATGAACGAATTGACGGGCGTGATGGCAGCTCTCTTCCAGACTTTGTTCTGTCGTTTTTGTCTGCGTACTCAGTTTAGTCTCAATAAACCATCACACACATTGTGCCTTCTCTTAGGGGTACATTCAAAAAGACACATCTTTAATCAACAGGGTTACAAAAAAATACAATGAAATTCAAAAATGCAATGTGATTAAAAACTTTTACAACCACGAAGTACAACAGAACAAAAAGAATAGATCTCACCAAGTGTCTTTGTAATTACATTTTAAAATTATGAAGACACTTTATGGACACCCTGTATATCCTCAGGTCCCTCCAAACCCCAGGCCTCTGCTGTGAGGTCCCTCCAATCCTCAGGCCTCTGCTGTGAGGTCCCTCCAATCCTCAGGCCTCTGCTGTGAGGTCCCTCCAAACCCCAGGCCTCTGCTGTGAGGTCCCTCCAAACCCCAGGCCTCTGCTATGAGGTCCCTCCAAACCTCGGGCCTCTGCTGTGAGGTCCTTCCAAACCCCAGGCCTCTGTTGTACCAATTTAATAATATGGGAGAACATTTTTACCCAATCACAATAGCCCGTCTTTAACACTATGATGCTGTATTTCCAGTGTATTTCCGTTGCTGCATCAGCCAAGATTTAGGAGGGAAAGTATCACAGAGACTCTGCTCTCTGCCCGTCCAGAACTGTGTTTACTACTGTTTACATGCTGCTATAAAGCAGCTTCAGCTGTGCGGTGACCTACTAAAACCCCTGCAACCATCTCCAGGTTTAGACTTACCCCCTGTGCACTGCACAAATATACACAGAAGAGAGAGTTCATCCTGACGTTACCATGTCTGAAAAAGTGTCAGTAATTGATTTCAGCCATTGTGAGGATCCATTCGTGGTTTTGCCTTTTCCCCTCTGCTCCGCCCCTTGTGTCCTCCCTGGGCGTGGCTGGTCTGCTGACACACCTGTCTCCTGTCAACTACTCATCAGCTGCAGTTCATCACCAGTTCGTTGTTGCTACTTCTACTGTGCCAGCTACCATTTTTCTTGTCTCATAATCCTGTTTGCCTCGTAAACTGCCTGCCTCTTAACCCACCCGCCTGACTGTCCTTACCTGCTCACCGCTGTAAACCTGCTCCACCTGGAAGATATCAAATACTCACCTTTCTGTAATAAACTTGTTACAAAATTACCCGCTGTCTGGTTCTTCTGGGTCATTGTACACCGTGACAATACAAACTGTCCAGAAATGGACACAGTAGAACCAGATCCCGTCATCTAAGCTATCACCAACCGAGGGGCCGTCCTCAGGCAGCATGCTCAACTTTTATGGAGTTTAACGAAGAGCCAACAGATAACTTCTGAACAGATTGCTCAGTTTCTCATATTGTACTCGACTTTGTCACCAGCCTACCTCAATCCCAAGGTAACTCTGTGATACTCACCATCATTAACAGATTCTCCAAATCAGTCCATTTTGTTGCTCTACACAACCTCCCTTTCCCCTGAACCTGCAGACACTGCACACCTGCTTGTCCAACATTTCTTCCGTTTTCATGGGATTCCTCTGGATATAGTTTCTGACTCTGGTCCAGTTTTTTTCCAGAGTCTGGAAAGTTTTTGCCAAAGCTTGAGAGCCAAGGTGAGTCTGTCTTCTGGGTTCCTTTTGCAGATGAATGGCCAGTGTGAGAGGGCAAACCAAGACCTTGAAGCAACTCTCCACTGTGTTGCTGCCCAGGAACCGAGCAGTTGGAGTACTCATCTTCCATGTGTGGAGTATGCTCATACCTCTCGTACCTCATCTGCCACTGGCTTACCTCCCTTTGAATGTGCTTTAGGATACTTATACCATTATTTCCTGAGCAAGAAGGGGACATTGCAATTCCATCAGTAAAGAATAACCTGCAGCACTGTTGCTGTGTCTGGAGACTGACTCGAGCTGCTTTACTTTGTGCTGCTGCTCAAGTAAAATAAAACAAAGAATTGACAACACCGTTCTCCTGCTCTGGACTGTCAACCAGGTGAACGTTTGGCTTTCATCCCGAGACATTCTTTTAAAAACAGAAGTTGCTCCCCACTATATTGGACCATTTGAGATTGACAGAGTACTCAACCTATCTGATGTACGTCTGAAGCTGCCTTCATCTCTTTACATACACCCCAGTTTCTGTGTGTCCCAGTTGAAACCAGTTTGTTCCAGTCCACTATGGTCTTCATTGTTTTTTTTGTCCAGAATCTCATAAAGGATGTCTGTACCGAATTTCTTTTGTCGAGATCAAAGGTAAATTTTTTCTGTCCCATTTTAACTTTGCAGGGGGCGCTGGAGAGCCATTTTTGAAGACACAAGTTTAGGATCTCTGCCAAACTTTTGAGCAAAGGTTTGAATGGAATTTTGAAGCTTTCACAATGTCGGCTTCATTAAAAGCTCAGTATGACCACACCCTGAGACTTCTGTAAATTCTTTTAACTTCTTTTGACCCCAGGTATGTCCTGATGGTACTGCCTCAGTTTGGAGTCCGTCACATCAAAACTCTAGGGCAAGTTTGTTAAGTACGAGGTCTAGAGTTTGGCCATCTTGAGTCAATCTCTAAATTTAGAGATCGACTCAGATTTAATTTACATAACGCTGCTAAAAATCAGTGGCGCCCTCTTAAAAATAAAAATACATTATGAGATAGGTGGGGGCGGAGCTTATTATTTCATTGTGGGGCTCATAAAACCTGGCTGGTTCATAGAGCATCTTGAGATAGACAAAAAGTATATTATGGCCCCGCCCTAAACCACACAGAGCGTCGGCCATCTTGGATAAAAAATATAACCCTTGTACTTTAATATAACGTACTTAAACTTGTCCTAGAGTTTTGACAGACTCCAAACTGAGGCAGCATCATCATAAAAGAATGTACGTAAATCACTAGTCTTCTATAGTTCTATAGTCTCATTATTGAGCAGTTGTAACAATTGTTGAATTTTACTCCAATAATAATTTTTCTGCTTCTCTTTCTCTCCAACAGAAATCTTTGGAAAGGACTAAGCTCACTGCTGGCTTTAGTAGATACAGGATATACACATATATTTTCATATATTTTGTTTTTTATGAAATTGTGACACAATATTCTGAAAGGGACATTAGTACTAACCCTGCTTGAGGAGGTTATACGGGTGTGATTAGACTTTAGAGTTGGACAGAGACTCTGTTCCTGTAGTTCCACACTGTAACATTCATTGTTTCAGGTGGTTTACAGGTTTCAGTTCTGACCAGTACAGTGACCACCTGCAGATCCAGTGGTAAGTGACATGAAGATTAAATTGTTCAAACACAAAGGAAGGCCAAAGGAGAGGCTGTAATCCTATAGATTAAATTAAGATTACATTTTGTTGGTAGTTAGTTAGTATCTTAGTTAGTACCTTTTAAAGCTACATTGCTTATAACTTGCCTAAATCACACTGGGTGCTGATTGCAAAAGTAGAGCCACATTTGACTCTAAATATGTGGCTGAACTTTGGCTGTAGGTATTCCTATAGTTCACAAATATTGAAAGACATTTAACTCCTAGTGGAAAAAAACAGAGTCATGTTGAGATTAGAAGCCATCACAAGGAGCCTAAAACAGTCAAATTAGCTCCCAATATACCGTGTTACATGAAGGAGAATCTCTAGTACAACTCTTTGAATAGTGTAAAACTAGTCCACACTGTACGCCTGAGAAAAGGAGGCTCTGAGCTCTCTGATAGTTTCCTTCCAGCCTGTGGATCTACAGTCATCTTGTTTGTCATCAGAGGTGAGAGGTTGGGCCACGTACCTCTCATTCTTGTTTCAGGTACGACTAATTAAATCAACATCATAAAGACTGTTTGACTCATCATAAAGCAATAGCACAACAGAGCAGAGGACTCAAGTACAGATTCACCTGAGGACTGGTCCCCTGTGTGATTAAAGTCAGACTGTGTGTGGTCTCCTCTTTCCTCACCTGGCTTCATGACCCAACACCTGCTGGATGATCCCTATCGTGTCCTGGATGAGCTCTGTCCTGAGTCTTGAGTGGCTCTGCCCCGACAGATTTGAAGTTTATCTGCAAATAGATACGCATTAGTCCTGATCTGTATCCTGATTTAGTCCTGGTTTAGTCCTGGTTCAGTCCTGGTTTAGTCCTGGTTTAGTCCTGGTTTAGTCCTAATTTAGTCCTAGTTCAGTCCTGATTCAGTCCCAGCTTAGTCCTGTTTAAGTCCTGGTTCGGTCCTGGTTCGGTCCTGGTTCGGTCCTGGTTCAGTCCTGGTTTAGTCCTGGTTTAGTCCTGGTTTAGTCCTAGTTCAGTCCTGGTTTAGTCCTGGTTCAGTCCTGGTTTAGTCCTGGTTCAGTCCTAGTTCAGTCCTGGTTTAGTCCTGGTTCAGTCCTAGTTCAGTCCTGGTTTAGTCCTGGTTCAGTCCTAGTTCAGTCCTGGTTTAGTCCTGGTTCAGTCCTAGTTCAGTCCTGGTTTAGTCCTGGTTTAGTCTCTTTCACTGTGGTTCTCCTCGTGGTTTCGTTTTGCCTTAGTTTGAGTTGTTGCTGCAGGAGGAGGGTCTGCAGACGGGGATCTGTCTGGGACAGTTCTCTATTTGCTTGTTTTCCACTGGTGAATCTGTTATTGACCAATGTCTGTTGGTCAAATCAATGATCTGGTGCAGCCAGAAGAGGCGACTGCTGTTGGGATTTTGTGATTTACAAAAATATGTAGATTTGAGTAGTGTTGTGTGTGTGTGCGAGTGTGTGTGCGTGTGTGTGTGTGTGTGCGTGTGTGTGCGCGTGTGTGTGTGTGTGCGCGTGTGTGTGTGCGTGTGTGCGCAGGTGTGTGTGTGCGTGTGTGTGTGAGGGTGTGTGTGCGTGTGTGTGTGTGAGGGTGTGCATGTGTGTGCAGGTGTGTGTGTGTGTGTGTGTGTGTGCGCGCGTGTGTATGTGTGTGTGTCTGTGTGTGTATGTGTGTGTGTGTCTGTGTGTGTGTGTGAGTGTGTGCATGTGTGTGTGTGTGCACATGTGTGTACGTGTGTATATTTGAATGGTGAGTAGTTGATTTGCCTGTGCACTGCCGGGACAGCAGCTAGTTTTCATCATGCATGACGTTTTTTTTGCAGAGGTCACTCTCCGAGTGTGAGCAGGGCTGCACTCAGACATACTCGCTCACAGAAAAACTAGAAAAGAGCTACAAGGAGTTGAATTTTATTTCTATTTCTTTTTTTTATGTGTGTAATTTCTCGCTGAAGTCTGACCCATAGTAAAAGAAAAATTCAAATCTGTCAACTGGGCAAAAAGTTGTAGGAGTGAAGATGTTTGGCTGCTCGTCCAAGTCACTTCTTCAGTTCTGGTCCGGTTCCTGCTGGACACTGCCTTAAATCTGAAGAGAGGAGCTAACGACACTGAAGCTAACGACACTGAAGCTAACGACACCTGTTTGTTTATAGTTTCTGTTTGTAGGCTCTAGGTCTAATGAGCTACACTAAGTGTGCACTGTGCCTGAGTCATATTTAGCATAATCACTCCAGTGGGTGCTCTCACAGCTATTAGCATACTGGCTATTAGCATACTGGCTATTAGCATACTGGCTATTAGCATACTGGCTATTAGCATACTGGCTATTAGCATACTGGCTATTAGCATACTGGCTATTAGCATACTGGCTATTAGCACTGTTGTTGTGTACATATAGTTCTGAGCATGGAGTTATAAAAAGGAAGTGATGTCTAAGGCCTCATTCCTGTTTAAAGGAGGATCGTCTTTGCCTCTTTAACTCTTCCCTCAAATTGTTTATTTTTCTCTGGCTGAAATCTGTAACTCATTATTTTCAAAGGAGTGGTGACTTTGAGATGGAGATGTACGGCAGATTGGGGTCCCTAGGAGCCCTCACAAGCTCTCTTTTTCACTTCACTGAAGAATTCTATCAACTTACATTTATGTTCCTCGTATCTCTTCTCCCCAAAGCCTCTGTGTAAGTGTGTCCACATCCTGAAACTGCTCCAGAAAGCAGCAGACACTCCAGTCCTTACCTGGCCCTCTCAGTTACCGTGCATCTCCTCTTGAGTGTCAATAGTCACCTGCAGAACTATTCATGAACGATATTTCCTGGCTACACAAGGATTACTCCACAAAAGAAACATGAAAAAAACAGGAAGTAGCTCCATTCACAGTGAGATCAGTAATGTTCACCTAGATCCACCTGAACTGTAACACAAACACTAAACCACACAAACCAGGACTGAGGTCGACACGTCAACTACAGAAACCAGACAGGCTGAACTTATTAAGTTAAGGACTCTACTTATGAAGAGGACACTATGAAGAGGACACTACTTATGAAGAGGACACTATGTATGAAGAGGACACTACTTATGAAGAGGACACTACTTATGAAGAGGACACTATGAAGAGGACACTACTTATGAAGAGGACACTATGTATGAAGAGGACACTACTTATGAAGAGGACACTACTTATGAAGAGGACACTACTTATGAAGAGGACACTATGAAGAGGACACTACTTATGAAGAGGACACTATGTATGAAGAGGACACTACTTATGAAGAGGACACTACTTATGAAGAGGACACTATGAAGAGGACACTATGAAGAGGACTCTACTTATGAAGAGGACACTATGTATGAAGAGGACACTACTTATGAAGAGGACACTACTTATGAAGAGGACACTATGAAGAGGACACTACTTATGAAGAGGACACTATGTATGAAGAGGACACTACTTATGAAGAGGACACTACTTATGAAGAGGACACTACTTATGAAGAGGACACTATGAAGAGGACTCTACTTATGAAGAGGACACTACTTATGAAGAGGACACTACTTATGAAGAGGACACTATGAAGAGGACTCTACTTATGAAGAGGACACTACTTATGAAGAGGACACTACTTATGAAGAGAAAACTACTTATGAAGAGGACACTACTTATGAAGAGGACACTATTTATGAAGAAGACACTACTTATGAAGAGGACTCTACTTATGAAGAGGACTCTACTTATGAAGAGGACACTACTTATGAAGAAGACACTACGTATGAAGAGGACACTACTTATGAAGAAGACACTATTTATGAAGAGGACTCTATTTATGTGAAGAAACTATGCAGCACCTGTGTCCCACACGAGGACGCTCCAGCCTCGTCCCACATCACAGCGATGCTCAGATCACAGAGCTGTCAGCCGGGTTTAAGGAGACACATGAGCGAGGACACTCTTGTCTCTGTGGAGTGAAATATGTAAGTGTCTCTTACAATAATAGCATTCTAAAGCTGTTTGACAGTGACAGGGCATCAGGGCTAAACAAACACAAGCTGCAGAGGTCGGCGTCAGTGCTGGGGGGATTTGCATGGCCCACAGCAGGTGCCTCATACTCATCATATATATTCTGTTAGATGTTATATTATCGTGGTGATCACACAAAGACCAGTGAACATGAGGGATCAGGATTTTATTATGAACCTTTAAGTTAGACTTAAGCCATGTGCACAGCACATACAGTTACACTGAGTCCTGTATAAAACTACAGGGAATATTCAAATGTATTTGATACAAAATTATCATAAGGCCAAACGAGGAACCACATCACATTCACACATCAGAGCAGCCCCAGAGCACTGGATACACCGCTGACGCACAGACAGATCCTGGAGCTTTGGAAGAGGATTTAAGGCCTGTTCATGAGGCAGAAGGCTGAGGTTGAGCCACAGTCACTGGAGCAGAGAGAAGCCAGAGTAAAGCGCTGGTCCTGGGGCAGATGTAAACCTGATGCCCTGCATGCAAAGCACCTGAGCGCACTCCCACTGCACCTGAACGCTCCACGCCACAGGAGCAGGACAAAGCCTGTGCAGTGGACCCCAGGGCAGTGGCAGTTTTTGGGGTCAGTATGGCCCTGTGTCTGTCACTCCATGTGCAGGTGTCTAGGAGAGAAAAGAGCCCAGGACTCCAGGACCCTGAGACTCCAGGACTCCAGGACCCCAGGGCAGTCTTTGGAGTCAGTATGGCCCTGTGTATGTGACTCCAAGTGCAGGTGTCTAGGAGAGGAAAGAGCCCAGGACCCCAGGACTCCAGGACCCCAGGGCAATCTTTGGGGTCAGTATGGCCCTGTGTCTGTGACTCCATGTGCAGGTCTCTGGGAGGGGACAGAGCCCAGGACCCCAGGGCAGTAACAGTCTTTGGGATCAGTGTGTCCAGACTGTCCGGTGGAAGGTTGTGCCTGGAGGAGCCCAGCTTGGAATCTCCTCTCACAGTTTGCATGAGATTTGTTTGAGCCCTTTGCAACTGAATCCCCAGTGTGTGCATGCAGCATGGAGCAGCGCTGAGCGGAACAGGGTGCTCAGGCAGAACACAGCCACAGTCACAGGTCTATACAACTTTACAGGTTACAGGTTTGGAATGTCGGGTGTGAACAATGGGGTCAACACAACAGAACCACAGCTCTCCCAGTGTAATGGTTGAATCCATCTGAGTGTTCGTTCAGTCTGTCCCCTCTCCTGCCCTGTCAGGTTAAAAGTGGCCCACCCCGATAGAAATGCCAGCACCTTGAGTTACATAGAGGTTATATTTACAAAATATATAAAGAAAAATATAGGGTTACTGGCCCTAGCATATAGTCCAGTCAGTTCGGCAGCTGTCTGTGGATATTTCTCCCATGATTCTCCTTTCTAAAAGTAAATCGCTGGGTAAAGATAGCTGGAACGTGACAAGGCGCAACTAGGACAACATGGCCCCTAAGCTGGCCACAGTACAGTAATGCAGAGTTCATAGGAAGGAGGCCAGTCCTAAACGCTTCTCCACGCTTAGAATACTGAAACAGACTTACACACCACTAACCTAACCACAGCCTGAAACGAAGAGCATTCAAATGACATTCATTTGGTCTGTAAGTTAATTTCTAGGTTCATAAATGGAATTGTTGTGTTAACGTAATATCACGTTGAAGTAGTGGTCACATCCAGCTTACTTTGTTGTTGTCAGTTAAGTCTGTAGGTTTTGGTAAGGACGTTATAACAAAAATATATAAATATGATATACAAAAATAGGGAAAGTGCGTTCAGCAGTTTTTCAGAACAATGTCCGTTGGCCGTTTCTATTCTGGTCGATAGTAAAATTTGTCTGTGTACAGTAAAGGCCGGCGCAGACCTTGCCTTTAAACTGTGCGCGTCTTATATAACGTGAGCGGATGGTGGTGGATTCCTCTGACAGTGACGGACCAAAAGTTCAAAGTTCAGGGCACGGAGCTATAAACAGCGCGGAGCATGGGGGCTTCTCCAGCCCCCTCCTCTCTCGAGGAGCGAACGATCCACTTTCAATTAGACTCCACAAAAGCTCCGCGCCATTGGCCAATCCCTGACACATTTCCCACCAATCACAGTGGACACTTTACCATCGCACTGGAGAAACCCACATCCACATGAGCGAAATGGGCTTGATTCATTAGCATTTTTAGTTTTTTGCTATTTTTTCCCCTAGTTAACTTGTTGTTTAGTTTGTTGATTTAGATGTTTGAACTATTTCTGACACTTTTTGCTATTTTTGACTAATTTTAAACCCCCCCCAAAAAAAGAAATTGTAATAATAACAATAATAATAATGTTAGTCAAAATTTCTCAATTTAAAACATTCTAAATCAGTTATTTTTACTCATGTAGATTTTGAGTTTTTGCCGTGCACTGATAGACGAGGCCCCGGCCTCCGCTTCAGTCCACCACAAGTTCTATAGCAGCAATTCTCCCATAAATTAGAGCAAAAACATCAATATATCTCTGATCCCCCCTAAATTTCTACTAAGACTTGTTAAAAAATATACAAAAACCTGTAGATAAGCATGAATGCCAGTAGAAAAGGCTGTACACATCACAAACGCTTGCATATAGCTTGGAGTGAAAGTGCATCTTGGCTGGGAGTTCCCCTTCCTCCCTCCCTCTCCATATCGAGGTGAAGTCTATTTCTGAGGCACTAGATTCTTGGCAAGAAATGTGTCACCGTCATGGCGGGGGACACTCGGTTTCCGCGTTTTGTTTTGCCGTTCTTGCTCAGGCCGATGAACATGCCCGGGTACGCCACCGACTCGTAGGCGTTGTAGTTGTTGGCCAAGAGATTCTCCCGGAACTTGCACTCATTGTTGAAATACAACTGGAAGAGAATAGCACAGGCAACAGTCAGCGGTCACAAAGGCGGGACAAAAGAAGCTGGGGGATTTAGGGGTTAATTTTGGGTTACAATTGTTCAGTGTGATAACTATCAAACAATGTGTGCACAAATGAGAATGGGGCAAATACAAAAATGAATTGTAAAATGAAGAATGCTGTTTACTGTGTATCAAACGGCTGTAATCTGTCCTGTGCATGTGTCTCTGGGTCTGGAGAATCGGTGGGAAACCTGGATGTGTGCGCAGGGTCATATCTGTACAGGTCTAGGTTCATTCTGGGAGTTTAGATTATATCTCTGGATTAAGCCTGTACCTCTAGTTTCACCATAGAAATTGAAGGTAACTCAGTGATCGGGTTTGAAGTCACTGAAGCTGCTGCAGAGTCGCACTACAGCAGCTAAATAAAGAGCATTTTGATACCTGTACCTGTAAATGACTGACCATAGTCTTTCATTACAAAAGGGATGCACTGCTGCTGGTCAGAGCTCCTGGGAGACCAGGGGCCCCATGGGGCAGCAGTGGCACTAGAGAAAACTGTCATTGTGTCCTTAGGCAACACACTTCAGCTACAGTACCTAGTATGAATGTGAAGAATGTGCGTGAGTGTTTGTGATGCTGCAGATTGGGTGTCCTGAAAAGCGCTGTGTAAATGCAGTGTGCTGTTAGAGTTAAAATATTGGGTCTTTCAGCAGGTTCTTGAGTGTTTGGAGGCCTCTTGGACCCTGTGTGGGTTTGGTGTGACTTGGACAGCCCTGAGTGGGTTTGGTGTGTCCATGTTTGGGTAGGGAGAGGCTGGACACTCACAGAGCCATAGAGTTTCCCTCGTCGGTTCATTGCCACAAAGAGGCCGCTCCGAACCCCCAGCAGAGTGACCACTCCCCTCTCCACCGGCGAGATCTGCAGAAGACCTGGAGCAGAACACATGGGTTCAATGGAGGCTTTTGAGTGAGCCACATGAGAGGCGCATTCAAACCGGTGTTTGTGTCCAGGCTAAACGCTGAAACTCAAACCCTTTAGGAGCTGAGGATGGTTCACAGTGACAGTAACAATGGGCCCTGCGTTTCTCTGGTGCAGACTCACAGAGTTCATGTGGAGAGCCTGGCAGAGCCCGGCACTTCGCTCTTTACGCCGCGTGGATTTGTTGCTGTGATTTTGTCAAAATGTGTGTCCTCAAATGTGTCTAGTCCCAAAAAAAAATGGTCTCAAAGCAGCAGTCAAACAAGCCTGAGGCTCAAGGGGAGCGCTGGCCCCTCACATGACGCTGTTTGTGCGCTGGCCCCTGGCTGCAGCGGAGAGCCCACCAGAGTGTGCCCCAAAAACACGAGAGCGCACTAAAATCTGCGCCAAAAACACGAGAGCGCACCAGAATCTGCGCCTAAAACACGAGAGCGCACTAGAGTCTGCGCCAAGTGGCCATTACAACAGGTGCCGGAGCGTCAGGTGCAGCTGCTTCGCGCGCACAAACCCCGGGTGAAACTAATGACTACAGTATAAAACTTTACTACAAACACTTAATATTTAAACACAGTTATGACTTCACGTGTGGTCGGTGAGGAAAGTACTCACTGTATCTGTTCTCGTTGTGCACGCCCGTGATTCGTCCGTCCGGGAGCACTTGAATGTGGAAACCGATGCCCACGTTACAGTAAAGTCTCCTGAGCCTCTTGATGCCCAGCAGGTAGCCACTGTCCCGGCTGGCGTCGTCCCTCTTCTCTCCGGGGATCCTCGCCAGGGAGCGCGAGTACAGCGCCTCCCAGCGCTCTGCTGTCCGGTTAAAGCCCGGGGCGCAGCCCGCCAGCCCCGTCACTAACCCCAGAACCAGGAGGGTCCTCAGGGCCGCCAAAGAGCCCATCCCGGGCCTGCCTCTGGCCTCGGCCTCCCGGAGCTTGTTTTTCCAATAGAGCGAAAGAAGAAGAATGAAGCGTGCGTGAAACGTGTGTGCGCTGTGCTCATTCCCAGACCCACAGGCGCACTGGCTCTGCGCGCTCCAGCCACATTGATCTGCATCTGCGCTCCGCAGCCATGCCTCTATATTTATACCTGCAGACACATTACATCACTGCCTGAGAGAGCGCGCCCTGACAGTGCACTTCACACTCTGCTTTATCTGAGAGTCTGAAGGATCAGACTGATGTATGGGAGGATGTAAAGACACTGCAGAGCCGAGACAGGAGACAGTTCTATAAATGAACAATAACAGGAAAAAACACCAGTCCAATTCAAACCAATGAAACAGGCCGTGTCCAGGCCCTTATACAACACAATGGAGAGACTAAATAAAGAGCAGCAGCTGATAACTCACCTGACACTGGCTTCAAACGCCAAAATGGTAATGACAAATCAAATTAGAATGAAAACAATCACTGAAAATACTGAAATGTTCCTTATTTTCGCGCGTGTAAAGACACGGCTTGAGCAGCAGCTTCATTTTACTTTTTAATATTTGGCTACTTTTCCATGCAAATGTGAGCTGCTGTATTTGCATACTCTGCTGATGCCAGACTGTCCGTATCTTCTGACCTTTGCATCTGGGAGCATCCGAGCGAATCCTCCGTGAGTGACACATGCGCACAGACCTGACAGAAGCTCTCCTGCTCCCCCTGCTCCCCCTGCTCCTCCTGCTCCTCCTGTGTGCGCTCGGGAGGCGCGCTGGTGTCATGGCACTGCGCCTTTGATGAACCATGCTTGACTCTTTCAGACTCATCCATGCTCACAGGCCTTTTCTTTCACGCCTCATCACTGGTCGTTCCTTGGAGATGTTTGCTCCATGGACAGGTCCCTGGAGGTCTTCAGTCCCAGAGCAGGACTTTGATCTCCGGGGTGGCGTCCTCCTGCTCCACTCTGATCACGCATGACACGTTTTCTCACGTTTACAACTGGCTGCTCGTCAATGTGGCGCAGCCTGGCTCTTTCTGTGCAAGGCTGAATGCAGGGACATCACAGGGCCCTTGGGTGGAGGCCCCTCACTGCTCCTAAATGACCAGCACAACCTCCAGAGCTGCTCCACTGGAGAAGAGGTGAGTCCGAAAGTGTGAGGAACGGGCCTTCTCAGATAACATGTGTCCAAATTCATCAAAAGTGAATGAACCAGGTAGACTCCAGCCCATAAGAAACACACGGCAGAGCAGAGAGAACATGCAAACCCCACACTGCCCTGTCTGCTCCAGGAATCACCATGTTTTCATTTTCATTTGAACCTACCTCAACCTGTGAGGGATTACACCGACATTGTTTCATAAATAAATACATTTGGCTGTTGTGGTTTCACTTTCAAATCTTACATAGTCATGTGTCTGAGTTTGTGCTGTAAAAAGCCTCAGAAATAACCCAGTAAGACTGATTTTGAAAACATGCATTGTAGTTGTGTTTGTTTAGTTGTGAGATATGAAAAGAACACGTAAAATTCACATGAAAAACACCTCTAGAGAGTTTAAAAACAGGGTGTTCACCTGAGCCTGTTTCACTCATTATTACATGTAATTCTGGGCCTAATAGAACAGTTATAACATGTTTATGAGCTTTGAAAAGTCACAATAATATAACACTTATAACCTGTTTACAGGCTTTGAAAAGTCCATTCTGCACAGTCCATCTCCTTTAATGTTTGACCCGCCGCAGGACAAAGAGATGCAGCTCTTTACTCTGACATATGCTCACATGCATTTATGAATGTGCACTGTGTCCAAATAATTCAAATATTTACTTCTAATTAAAGAGGGGGTTCTTGGGGTATTAAAGAGGGGGTATTAAAGGGGTATTTACTTCTATGGGGTATTAACTTGTGTTGCCCGGGACATCATGCCCCTGTAGGGTCTCCTATGGCAAACAGGTCCTAGGTGACGGGTCAGACTAAGAGCAGTTCCCAATACCCCTATGACAAGAAATAAAACAAGGACTGTGATGTTGCCTGGTACAGCCAGGGCCCCACCCTGGAGCCAGGCCTGGTGTTGGGGCTCGAATGCGAGCACCTGGTGGCCAGGCCTTTGCCCACGGGGCCCGTCCGGGCTCAGCCCAAAAGGACAACGTGGGTCCACCCTCCTGTGGGTTCACCACCCGCAGAGGGTCTCATAGAGGTCGGGAGCTTAGAGGACTGGGCAGTGGT
This sequence comes from Periophthalmus modestus, assembly GCA_019594935.1. Taxonomy (NCBI): domain Eukaryota; kingdom Metazoa; phylum Chordata; class Actinopteri; order Gobiiformes; family Gobiidae; genus Periophthalmus; species Periophthalmus modestus. The sequence goes on from JAIEZT010001214.1 coordinate 33,602,302, forward strand.
CGAGGACAGGTGTCTCAGCGACCCGGTCCACGGACACAGCATCTGGCTGTAGCGACGTGGAATGTCACCTCACAGAGAAGGAAGGAGCCTAAGCTCGTGCAGGAGGTTGAGAGATACTGTCTAGATTTAGTCGGGCTCAATTCCACGCAGAGCTGGTGTAGGCTTACTCATTGCCCCACAGCTCAGCCGGGGTTGGAGGTCACCCCGGTGAACGAGAGGGTCACGTCCCTGCGCCTTCGGGTCGGGGACAGGTCTTTCACTGTTGTGTCGGCCTACGGGCCGAACAGCAGTGCGTCTTCTGAGGAGAAAGCAGAGACTGGGGACCCGTAGCCGGACTTGTCCATCACCCTGGCTGAAGTCATTGAGGTGGTTGGCAAGCTCCTTGGTGGCAAGGCTCCGGCGGTGGACGAGATCCGTCCTGAGGATCTTAAATCTCTGGATGTTGTGGGGCTGTCTTGGGTGACACGTCTCTGCAACATCACGTGTACTTTAGTAATTAATCTTTACAACCAATTATGTCCTTGAATCCTTTGCCAGTCTCAGTTACCTGCTGCAAAGGCGTTCCTTCTCATTTATTCTGCTGAGGTTTTATTTGGTGTTTGTTTCTTTTTTAATCACTCATTTTCCAGACAATTTGCTGCAGATCAAGCCCCATTTTCAGTGTGACTGGCACACGCCTCCTGGGACGTACTTCTGTCATGTATTTTATTTCTACAGGGAGAGTCCCGTGAGAGCTCCAGACTCCTTTTCCTGAGCGCCTTGTTCAAATACACAATACAAACAAAAACAATCAGATCTTGTATTTAAAAGAGATAAAAGAAATATTGAGTCAGTCTATCATAGTCCCTTAAATACATTATATAAATACTTTTTATAAATACATTTTATAAATACATTTCTACAGTGTTCTCTTCTGACAGACAACGATGGCTAGCCAACATTTTCATCGAGTTTCATCTTGGTGCAGTTTTAAAATTGCCCGATCAGCAGAGGGCGCACAAAACAGCATAATCTACATAAAAATGTATCAGACTCACATTACAGCCAGTCAAATATGTTTTATTGTAAGCAATCTAACTCCAGTCTTATTTTCTTAATGATACATGTGAGTTTCAGCAGCTTTGTGTCGTCATTTTGGTACAAACTAGTGTGATGTGCAGCTATCCATAGGGGGCGCTAACAGCATGTGGCGCTTTGTTGTGATCATGTTTATGGCGACATCAGCTCCTGTTGTTCACCACAGTTTTCTAACACAGTCAGCGGACTTGTTTCTTTTTTTTAATTTCATTTAAAAAGAATATTGTGATTTTAAATGTGCAAATTAACATAATGATCCACAGTGTCGTAGACAATAGAGAGACACAAGCACAATACGGCTGATTTAAAATCAATGTGACATCCAGAGCCTTCAGAACCTGCAGGAGTTCTGAAGGCTCTGGATGTGAATGTGGAACCAGAACATGCACTTTGTGGTTCTGCTCAGCCCAGTGTCTGAGGAGCATGTATCTGCTGAGGAGCAAGTATCTGATGAGGAGCATGAGTCTGTTGAGGAGCATGTATCTGCTCAGAAGCAAGTATCTCCTGAGGAGCATGTAGCTCCTGAGGAGCATGTAGCTCCTGAGGAGCATGTATCTGTTGAGGAGCATGTATCTGTTGAGGAGCATGTATCTGATGAGGAGCATGTATCTGTTGAGGAGCATGTATCTCCTGAGGAGCATGTATCTGTTGAGGAGCATGTATCTGATGAGGAGCATGTATCTCCTGAGGAGCATGTATCTGTTGAGGAACATTTATCTCCTGAGAAGCATGTATCTGCTGAGTGCGTAGCTGCTCACACACTGGGATGATGTCTGCTTGCAGCCATGTTTACGTTGCTTTGGGCTCATTGTGAGCTTGGGTTGCATGTACGCGGTGAATTATGCTGAGGGGAAAAGGTTTAGGTTTCACTGGGTGACAGCTGCACTCCACGGCCCAAAATGTCTCTACATCCACCTCATGCTTTGGTTGACGCTCTTATTTATTTATTATTTCTGAATGAAGAGTGGCTCACACATGCCACCATTTCTTTCTTTCTTTCGTTCTTTATTTATTTATTTATTATTTCTGAATGAGGAGTGGCTCACACATGCCACCATCTTATGTCAGTTTGTTCTCCCACATGACACATACGGTTTCACCCCAAATCACCCATAAATATGTTGGATCTATCTATGCATCTATCTATGTCTGTATGTATGTATCTACATATCCATATCTATCTCTCTCTCTCTCTCAAGATAGAACATGTCAAAACAGTTTTTACTCTGAACGCGCGGTCCGAGAGCCTCCAGTGTCCGTAGGAGGCGCTGGTGTGTCCGTAGGGGGCGCTGTGTCCGTGTTTCCTTTGATATTGTTGGCACAGCGCAGCTTGGAGCGGGGCCAGACACAGGAGACAGCTGCACTCACTGAACCGCCGCCAAAACAGACGCTCCAATTTGTCCTGATTATTGCATTTCCTCACAGACAGCTGCGCATGCGCATTAGGACTCTGTGTGCACTGAAATCAACCCCACTGGTTTGGACAGGGATTATTTTGTGTATGATTGGAAGCTCCTCGAGCCAAAGCTCCTACACAGCGGGTAGGAGCCGTCCCGGAGCATGTGCTTCCCTCTTCAGACTGCAGGGGGCGCTGTCTGCTCTGTGTCTGAGCTCTGAAGGCCTCCACACCGGCAGGACAGCGCCTCTGTTTGAACTCATGTGAAATAAAACGTTTGCTTCTATGTGTTTGATAAATATATTTGATAAATATATTGGTCCATTTGTGTGTAAACTGTCCTGTCCCTAAACTGTCTCCTATGGGACGTCTGCTTGTTCTCATGGAGATGTTATTGCTGTGCCTAGAATGTTCCACAGTATGGTATTAAACATAAAAGTCTTGCACTTATTTCATGACTCACAATGGAACACTGTGAGAGGGCTCGCCATTCACCAGATCTGACCAGTAATCTGCCTGTGTCCACGGAGAGAAATATGTTTATGTCATGCTGTTTCCATCATTCCATCCCTCCACGAGAGAAGTTACACAATGCATCTTTAATGATTCTTACTAACTAAATAGCATCTATACATATTTCCATAACTCGTCTGTTAAAATGCTGCATTTCTGTCTCTGCTCTGACAAGTTCTGACATATTGAGCCTTAAAGTTCTGACCATTCTTCAAGGACAATATCATAAAAACATAGAACATACTGCTAACCATAAGGAGAGATCTCTAGATTACTCAAACATGCATGGATGATCTAAAACTTCTTCAGACCTGTGTTTGATGAGGGAACAACATTATAACATGGTAGAAAGATTCACAAATATTGATTTTGTATAATACCCGTGTTTAATGGTAGAAGTGTTTCCTTCAGCGAGATGTTGTGGACGAGGCCTCAGCAGAAGAATGAGAAGACATGAAGCCGGTGAGTAGAAAAGCATTCCATTCATCCCACTTTGAACGCTCTGAAAGGGCCGCTCTTTATAACTCTGCTGTACTGCTTTTGGTCAGGGCTTGAAAAAGAAAAAAAAAAGCCTAAAAGTCTCTTGCGGCACCGCTTCCCAGGCCCCCCTTGGGAGGAGCCATTGTCCGACCCAGGAAGCCTGCCCAGCCCGCAGGTATAGGGTGACAGGGCTTTCTATGCGGCAACCTATAGATGTGAGTGCGCCAAAGCAGAACGTGAGCGTCCACAGGGCCCGACGCTGCTCTGATCACTTTTGCTTCACGCTGTTTTTTGGACTTTCAGCCGCAACAGGTGCAGCACTTTAGCAAATGAGCCACCCCCCATGTCGCAACGAGCCGAGTCACCGGGCGGCTCGGAGTACGGGCCACACCTGTGCACACACTGGCTCTGGGGCCAATCCTCACTGGGACTATCTGCAGCCACAGGACCAACATTCCCACCACTCACTATCACAAAAAGTACCACAAGGTCCTGGGAATCTTTATTATCTCAATTATTGACTCATTTATGAAACTTAAATTGTAAATTGGTAAAAAAAAAAATCAGAAACTATTGATACTGAAACTAGTATCAAAGACACTATTTTGAGCAGGTATCGATACTAAAACAATCCCATTCACAGGACAAAACTGAACCGCTCCTGAATCTGTTCATACTGATGCTGAGCTGTATCTTTCATGAATATAAGACACACAATCGAGTATAAACCCACGGACCACGATGATCCTACTGAGGATCACACATATAACACACGGAATATGAAAGAAAGTGCGACCATTTAATGTGGAATTTCACAGTATGTTGTCTAAATAAAGAGTGATTTTTTAAATTATCATTGCTGAGTCTTTTCCTTAGTATCAAAATCAAATTTGAGATTTTCTTTGAATGAACTGCCAAAGACACAGGACCAGTGAAGGAGAAGTTTTTATGTAGAAATAGAGACATTTGTGTCTCTGACATAATCAGCAAATGTCTGATCAATAACTTACAGCACAGGCACCAAATAAATATTCATCTCATCTCATTAGTAAAATATACACAGTCCTTCTCTGACAGTAGACATCACATTGTAATCATGTTACAAACACGCTCCCACTGCTCCCAAAGTGCTTTGCGGTCCGTTCCTCAGTATCCATCATGTAAGTATACTCTTAAAGGGCCATGACACGTTATATACAACACCTTTAACTGTGTACTTATATTTGTGACCACAGGAGTCCAGACTGTGCGTGCTGTGAGGGTGCACCAGTCCTCAGGTCCTGAGGTCTCCGTCCCGTCAGTGCTCTCCTCAGGGACAGTTCCAGTGCTCTCCTCAGGGACAGTTCCAGTGCTCTCCGGAGGGACAGTGCTACTCCAGACTTAGGATATGTCCAGACTTGGGGTATGTCCAGAGTTAGAATATGTCCAGACGTAGAATATGTCCAGAGTTAAAAAATGTCCAGACTTGGGGTATGTCCAGAGTTACGATATGTCCAGACGTGGGATGTGTCCAGACGTAGCATCTGTCCAGAGTTACGATATGTCCAGACGTAGCATGTGTCCAGTGAGGGGTCAGTGCTTAGTCCAGTGCGCGTGGCTCTTTACCCCTGCGGCTGCGGTGCTGCCTTCTGCGGCGTTCGCGCCCGCCGTGTTGGTGCGTGTGGTGTGCGCTCTGACTCTCTCGGAGCCTCCTCACCATCTCATGGTCCTTGTGGGCCAACACTCGGGGCAAGAAGAGCGATGCCTTGTCCGTACTCCTGGTCTTGAAGCCTCTCCTCGGCCGACCTTTCCCGTTTATGGACACGTACCACTGTCGCTTGGCGCTGGCGCGTCTCCTGCTGCCCGCGGCGCCCCCTGTGGGCAGAGGCTGTTCTGTGGAGTGGTGACGGGAGGCGTATGTGTTGTAGCCCAGCTCGTGAATCCTCTCCACAAACTCACACTCTCTGTTAAAGGTTTCCTGAGGAGAAAAGATCAGATTAAAGCTCTGGAGGAACCAGCAGAAGGAGCTGCTCTGGATCCAAATGGGAGCTACACACAGGAGCTACACACAGGAGGAGCTACACACAGGAGGAGCTACACACAGGAGGAGCACACAGGAGGAGCTACACACACAGGAGGAGCTACACACAGGAGGAGCTACACACAGGAGGAGCTACACACAGGAGGTACACAGGAGGAGCTACACACAGGAGGTACACAGGAGGAGCTACACACAGGAGGTGCACAGGAGGAGCTACACACAGGAGCTACACACAGGAGGTACACAGGAGGAGCTACACACAGGAGGAGCTACACACAGGAGGAGCTACACACAGGAGGAGCTACACACAGGAGGTGCACACAGGGGGAGCTACACACAGCAGGCACACAGGAGCAGCTACACACAGGAGGAGCTACACACAGGAGGAGCTACACACAGGAGGTGCACACAGGGGGAGCTACACACAGGAGGAGCTACACACAGGAGGTGCACACAGGGGGAGCTACACACAGGAGCAGCTACACACAGGAGGAGCTACACACAGGAGGAGCCACACACAGGAGGAGCTACACACAGGAGGAGCTACACACAGGAGGAGCTACACACAGGAGGTGCTTTAATTTGGACAGGGACAGTGCATTACATTGATCTTAAAAAAACAGGAAAGATGTGTGTTGCCAGGTTATAGCATAAATACACACAGGAGGTACACGGGGGTACTCACAGAGGGGACACAGGGGTACTCACAGAGGGGACACATGGGTACTCACAGAGGGGACACAGAGGTACTCACAGAGGGGACACAGGGGTACTCACAGAGGGGACACAGGGGGTACTCACAGATGGGACACAGGGGGACTCACAGAGGGGACACAGGGGTACTCACAGATGGGACACAGGGGTACTCACAGAGGGGACACAGGGGGTACTCACAGAGGGGACACAGGGGGTACTCACAGAGGGGACACAGGGGTACTCACAGAGGGGACACAGGGGGTACTCACAGAGGGGACATGGGGTACTCACAGAGGCGTAGAGTCGGCCCTTGTCGTTCATGGCCAGGTATCTGCTGGAGAACAGACCTTTGATGGCCACAACTCCCACGTCCACAGCTGTGATCTCCATGATGCCTGAAACACACCACACACCTATAAACTCTCCTCCTGCTGCACACAGAGACACGGGAGGACCTCCAGAGACACGGGAGGACCTCCAGAGACACGGGAGGACCTCCAGAGACATGGAAGGACCTCCAGAGACACGGGAGGACCTCCGGAGACATGAGAGTATCTCAGAGACACGGGAGGACCTCCAGAGACATGGAAGGACCTCCAGAGACATGGAAGGACCTCTAGAGACACGGGAGGACCTCCAGAGACATGAGAGTATCTCAGAGACACGGGAGGACCTCCAGAGAAATGTGAGGATCTCCAGAGACACGGGAGGACCTCTAGAGACACGGGAGGACCTTCAGAGATACAGGAGGACCTCCAGAGACACAAGAGAACCTCCAGAGACATGGGAGGACCTCCAGAGACACGTGAGGATCTCCAGAGACACAGGAGGACCTCCAGAGAAGCGGGAGGACCTCCAGAGATACGGGAGGACCTCCAGAGATCTGGGAGGACCTCCAGAGATACGGGAGGACCGCCAGAGACACTTGAGGATCTCCAAAGACAAGGGAGGACCTCCAGAGACATGTCCTTGTCCACGGGAGGACCTCCAGAGGCACGGGAGGACCTCCAGAGACACGGGAGGACCTCCAGAGACACAAGAGGACCTCCAGAAACATGTCCTTCTCCACGGCAGGACTTCCAGAGACCTGGGAGGACCGTCAGTGCCATGGGAGGACCTCCAGAGACAGAGGATGACCTCCAGTGCCACCTCCTTCTCGCTGGTTTTCCCCTCAGCGCTCCTTTCCCCGGTGAGTCTTTACTCTGGGCGGCACGGACTCTGATGGAGTGAGATGCGTCCGTCCGGATATGATTAGATAAATGTGTCCGTCCGGAGGTGATTAGATAAATACGTGCGTCCGTGCGCTTTTTTTGTTGCAGGAGCATCACTTTCTGGCGCAGATGAAGCTCTGTCATGACGCACGCTTCGCTGCGCAGCTGTCACAGTCCAGAGCTGTTTGTGCACGTGTTGAAAAATATACATTTTTGCATTATTTTAGACTCAAACATCAGGAGTTTTTATTTGCCAAAATAATAGGGTTTTTTTGTTTTTTTGTTTTATATTTATTTTACTGTTTATTTGTTTTGTTTCAGAACACTTCTAATACAGGCCTGAAAAATATATAATAATAAATGTACAATAATTGACCTAAAGATTTGACCTGTAGCAAAATAATAATATACATATATAATTGTGATAAACGGGCCAAACTGTTGGAAACGATCTCGTATGTAAAAGTGCGTCAAAGTGCGTAAAAGTGCGTCAAAGTGCGTAAAAGTGCATAAAAGTGCATAAAAGTGCGTAAAGACTCACTGTACGGGTTATTCTCCTCCAGTGACCCGTCTATCTTCCCGTTGGGGTGTATTTGTAAATGATATTTGGTTGCGCAGTAGAGCTTCCTCCTCCTGGGCGCTCCTCCGAGGTGCTCGTACACTCCTCCGCGGCCCCCGGCGTCCCTCCGCCGCCGGGGGTCGCAGGCCTTCTGTCCAGGGCCGCAGGACACCCGCGCACTGCCTGGATCCAGCGCACTGAGCAGCAGCAGCAGAGGGACGAGCATCAGCATTGTGGCATGACTGTCCTGACACGACTGCGGCGAGAAAACAGAAAACAAGTCCTGACACAGTCCCGGGGTCCCATTAAATGTGCAGGGGGCCCTAACGCGGGAGAGCCCCAGCCAGCATCCAGCAAAAGTCACATCCGAGCCGCAGTCCCGCTCCTCGAGCTGCAGAAATCCCTCCCGTGGATGTGACTGAAAGCCTGAGCGCGCACACAGCGCACATATAAAAGAAGCTTGTGGCAAACAATAGGCTGAACTCCGACCAATTGATACAAAGGAGGGGGAGGCAAAAGGTATCAGCCCCGTGTGAAGTGAGAGACTGCGGCCTGGATAAAATTACACAGCGGCTGAGAACGAACCAGTCCTCTCCTCTGAACTCCTCTTCTGAAATATCCGAAAAGAGCAATTAGACATCCCCAAATTATAGGAGGGCCGAGCCCAAAGCAGCCACAGCAACAGGTGAGGGAGAGGTACAGGAGCAGAGAGGAACCACGCTCCAGCACTCCCAGGATGATGATGATTATTGTTTTATTATTATTATCATCATCATTATTATTATTATTATTATTATTATTATTATTATTATTATTATTATTATTATTATTATTATTATTATTATTATTATTATTATTTTAAACAACAGTTTAAGCTTGTTGTGTACGGCTAAAACGTCACATGAAAAGTTCAGGAGGCACCATGGAGTGAAGCAGTGTCCAACAGCAATGTGTCCAACGGCTATATGTCCAGCAGCAGTGTCCAGCAGCAGTGTGTCCAACAGCAGTGTGTCCAGCAGCAGTGTGTCCAACAGCAGTGTGTCCAGCAGCAGTGTCCAGCAGCAGCAGTGTCCAGCAGCAGTGTCCAGCAGCAGTGTGTCCAACAGCAGTGTGTTCAGCAGCAGTGTGTCCAACAGCAGCAGTGTCCAGCAGCAGTGTGTCCAACAGCAGCAGTGTCCAGCAGCAGTGTGTCCAACAGCAGCAGTGTCCAGCAGCAGTGTGTCCAGCAGCAGTGGAGCCTGTCCCCGACAGGATGGGCTCAGGTCACATCTCATTCTGAACTGGCCGTAGTTTCAAATGTAGCTGGAGGGAAAGTGCTGATTCTTTGTCAGAACTTGTTTTTTAAGGATCCAGTTGTTTCATAAATATTTGTTGATTTATTTTCTTTTTTTCCAGACAGGTTTATGGTTAATATCTGTGTAATAAACGGGTTCACGTGAAACCAAACCTGTGACAAAGCTCATAGTCGTGATGCATGAGCACACATTTTACTTCAGAATGTGGTGGCATCGTTACAAAGTCATGATTGTAGGTTTGAAATGTTTTTAATATTAACAGTGTTAACCCAATTTACAAAAAAAACCCCAAACTTGAATCACCCAAACAGTTACAGACAGTTACAACAAAGCGCCCCCTGTGGACAGCACCACCCCAGCGAGCAGCAGATAAAAAAAAAAAAAAGTACCAAAATGACTATGCGAATCTATGTGAAGTATCAGCGATTAAGAAAAGAAAACTGGAGAAGGAAGAGCGTTCGCTGCAGTGGGCGTGTCACAGTGGGCGTGTCACAGTGGGCGTGTCATGGTGGGCGTGTACTGGTGGCGGTGGAAATGGGAGTTGATTGGCAATATGGAGTCTTGAAAATAAGTGATAAAAGATTACTCGAATCACTCCAAATACAACTTAGAGTGAGCAAAGGGTGAGGCAAAACTACATAAAAACTCAAGTCAATTGTGCCAAATAGGTCTGTTCTAAGTATTGATTTTCTCGAGCAGAACTGGATTTCAGTTTGTGCTTCAGTTGTGCACGGTCTTCCCTTTAAGTTGTTCTGAGGGCTTCACAGAACAAGTGAGAAAACCAACCAAGCCTCATGTTAGCACTTAACCCGAGTGTGTTTTCAATTGTCAACTTGAATAGTCTATCTTTTTCCAGACTCTGAACTCTGTCCGCTAATGAGGTAAGGCATCTCTGCTAAAAGGAGATTAAGAAACAAAAGCAAACTAATGATCTGTCGCTGCATTTCTTCATTCCTTCCCGAAGAACAAGCTGCTCCCAGACGGTTCCCATCCTACGGCCCGGCTCTGGCGAGGCAGCAGCCGGTGGGCGGAAGAGCAGCAGGCTAAATGACTACTGCCTAAATTGCTTCCATCTTGGTCGCATTATGGTTAGCATTCTGGTAATTAGCACCATCATCTACAAATCTTTCTGCCCTTTGGCGCTGCTCCATGGCTGTTATCACGGCCTGTGCTGAGAATCCCCCCGAGACTGGCCGCTTAATTTGTCTTCCCCTCCCATACATCACTCTTGGAGCTCCCTGTGTCACCTCTGCGCCTGGACAGCCAGAAAATAGCAACATTTTTGGGGAAGACTGGGGCTGTGTTTGGTCCTGTGCAACTCAGACTGCAACAGCCAAACACGAGGGAGCTGTGTGCATGCCGCCTTGTTCTGGTGGCCGCTTCTAAGTGAGACGCTCTTGATGTGGTTAGAAGCTGGAAGAGGGTGGAACCTCAGATGTGGTGTGCTGTTGCTCTCAGAAACTATTTTAATGACGCACCCTCCACACCGCCCACAGAGCATCCCAGCCATAAGCAGCCATAAGCAGGGCAACACGACACGCACATACCTGCACACATGTTGTTTCTCAGAGTGTGGAGCAAGTGGAGACCTCCGTCAGCAGCAGCCTCCACCATGATCCTAATCATTTCTAACTGTGTCAATCCCCAGTGTGTTTTCTGAACACAGACTGGCTGTCGTTAACTCTGCTTTGACAACAGAAAGATGCAAAACACACTTAATAATTAGGATTAAATCAATTTAGGATGCTAGGAATGTGTTATAAAAGTGAGAAATTATTTTAGACAACAAAATTAAACAATGTAAAAGCTGCAGTATCGAGCTTCTCTAGTGGAGGTTTTGCCATCTGCTCGTTATTATTTTGCCTGCAGTGTTCCAGAGTAAGGCATTAACTATCACAGTTGTTTAGTTGCTAAGAAATATATGGTAAAACATGCATTCTTAGTGTCTATGGGCTTGCCTCTCCACAGATGTTGCTTGTCTCCAAGGGTCCAAGGGGGGAGATTTAAATGCCATAATGTGGAACATCCAGGCAAAGCATTAATAAGCCACACAAGCAGATAACAGCGCCTCCATCTGAAAATGACACAAAACAATTACACAAAACATTGTGAAAGAGGGTTTTCGAGCTGATAGGAGACATCTCAGGCTGAAGTGTCCCTCCTTGTCCTGGACCCCTCTGTGTCCGGGGGCCCTCTGTGTCCCGGGGGCCCCTCCGGGGGCCCTCTGTGTCCTCTGTGTCCCCCCCTGTGTCCCGGGCCCCTCTGTGTCCGGGGGCCCTCTGTGTCCCGGGCCCCTCTGTGTCCCGGGCGGTCCCGGACCCCTCTGTGTCCCGGGCCCCTCTGTGTCCGGGGGCCCTCTGTGTCCCGGACCCCTCTGCGTCCCTGGCCCCTCTGCGTCCCTGGCCCCTCTGTGTCCTGGACCCCTCTGTGTCCCGGGCCCCTCTGTGTCTCATGTGTTTGAGTCTTGTCCCAGTACAGGTGTTTTTTATGGGCAGCTCTTCAGGTCAAAGTAAGTTTTATTGTCTGATAATTAGGAGCGTTAGCATACTAGTTGTTGTTAGCCTTACTGAGAGTTGTGAAAAGCACTTATAAACTCATCGGGGTGAATAATCAGTCTGCTCAGGATGGATAAGGTAAGTGAGGGATGTGGACACCTCCCCTGGGATCATTGACGTGTTTGTCCCTGTGTCATGTGTGTCGTCTTTGTCCCTGTGTGGACAGTCATGTGTCGTGTGTCTTCAGTGGGACGAGTGGACTTGGCGTTCCGTTGCACAGCTCGGAGCAGTGCGATATGCTGCATCTGTCCAACCTGTTTGTAGACGGAGAAGAAAAGCCAGTTCTGCATTATTTACTCAGCTGAAATATTTCCAAAGTTTCTTTTGCCATCCTCCACTTGACAAATGAATCTAAACGCAGCCACATGAAGTGCCTCCACACAAAACCTAAAGCATACATTTGAACTCTCCCCTTTTCTCTCCTGCAGCCATGAATGAAAGCAAGAATTTCAGGGCTCCGACTTTAATTGACCTCCCAAAAATTCTCCCCCCACCACTTGCCCAAAACCCCTCTTGGCACAAAAGGGTTTCTTTTCTGCAATAATACAAAGGTTATTAGCCAGGTCCTTTTCTTGCCCCCTCCTCTCGCAGAGGAAAAAGGAGGTACCAGTAATCCAGAGCAAATCAAAATGACCTTTGAACCCTTTCTGCTGTACTTTTTCTCATGGGCCTGTTCTTTGGAGGGCGCTGATCAGAGGCTGGCCCGGCCCGCTGCCTCTCCTCTCCTGACAAATCGCTGCTGAGCCTCTTTTGTTCGCCACACTTTGATCTCACCTGCCTGTCAGCCGCTTCAGAAACAGAGCAGTACTGTCCAGCGCCGCAGACACACTGGAAACTACAAATGTCTGACTTAAGTTCTCTTTTGCATCTTAAATGACACATTCTCTAGTTTATATCTGTAAAAACACTTCTACTTTCTGTTTGAATTCTGGGGAGTCTGGGACCTTGTTCAAGGCAATTCATTTCTCCATTTCTGAATAGCACATTTTTCTACTGAAGACAATTTTCAGCAAAAGCACAGAATGAAAAATGTTTTTATCACTTCAGAGCCATTGTTTATTGGTGTAATGCTGCTGGGTTCCTTAATACCCACTTCTTCAATACTTTATGAACATGTGAGTCTGGACATTGGTCTGGACACTGGTCTGGGCACTGGTCTGGACACTGGTCTGGACACTGGTCTGGACAGTGGTCTGGACAGTGGTCTGGGCACTGGTCTGGACACTGGTCTGGACACCAATGGTCTGGACATTGGTCTGGACACTGGTCTGGGCACTGGTCTGGACACTGTTCTGGACACTGGTCTGGACAGTGGTCTGGACAGTGGTCTGGGCATCAGGTCTGGACACTGGTCTGGACACTGGTCTGGACACTGGTCTGGACATTGGACTGGACACTGGTCTGGACAGTGGTCTGGACACTGGTCTGGACACTGGTCTGGACATTGGTCTGGACAGTGGTCTGGACACTGGTCTGGACACTGGTCTGGACATTGGTCTGGACACTGGTCCTGACTGGTGAATCTCCTCATTTTCAGATGAACATGACTGACGGTGGAGGAACGCCTAAGTTCCATCAGTACAAGAAAAAAAAAAGGAAAAACATATCACAGCGGTTATTTCTGCAGAATCGATGACCGAAGCACTAAACCAATCATTTAGATTTTATTTGTAAATCAGAGGTGACCAATGAGGTCCTTTTTTTCACGTGTTACTGAAGAAAACAAATCCGATCACGTTTGGCTTGAGACGTAACAGAGGGATCAGACTCATTTCAGTCTGTTTAAAAACATACAGAGAGATCAGTCTGGGTTGGTGTAATGACACTTATAATGTTTGAAATTCTGTTTGAGGCTTTTCTCTATAAACGACAAATCAAGACCAGTGAGTCTCAAACTGTGGCTCTAGATACATTTGAATGTTTTACTGTAAGTGCCATTTTGACCTTGTCTGGGACCCAGAAAACACACGTCTCCAACACTTTACAAAGGTGTGAGTCTCCCCAGATGGGTGTGATTGACAGTCGGATTAGCCAATCAGGGGCATGCATGGTTCATCCGTGTCAACACAAATATGACAGTTTACAAAGAAAAAAGAAAGAAAAAAATATATCACAGGGGAGTGAAAAACATAACGGGTTTCTGCATAATTAATGAGTAAAGCTCTATTGTTGTAGAAGAGATAGTAGTAACCTGAGAGTTGAAGGTGATCGCTGGAGAACATTTACATGAGCACAGGACCCTGCTCCCAGAGACATGACCCTCAACACTGTGAGAGTGTTGACCATCACAGTCCAGTCCGGGCCATTCCAGGTGTGCTTCTGTTGAAGGGAGTATTATACCTCTGATAACAAGGACTGAGCTGGCAGTGTGCCCTCGGTATAGCACAGAAGTTATGAGATGAACCACAATGAAACCACAATGGTGCATCAGACAGGCCTACAGTACTGACCACTGCATCAGACAGGCCTACAGTACTGACCACTGCATCAGACAGGCCTACAGTACTGACCACTGCATCAGACAGGCCTACAGTACTGACCACTGCATCAGACAGGCCTACAGTACTGACCGGTGCATCGGCGTTTCCTGCTGTAGTTTTGTGGATTATGTGATATTTTCTCCCAGCGTTTCCTGCTGTAGTTTTGTGGATTATGTGGCTGCTGTAAACACTTTCACACAGACAGAGCTGGTTATGGCCAAAGCCTGAGGACAAACTCTGACTCACTGCTAATGTGAGTTGATAAAGTGAAGAAGATACCTGCATGAGCGGCGTCTGGGGACGGTGATCCCATGTGAGGAGGTGATGGGTCCGTGTGCAGCAGACTAGAAGAGGACCTCTGGGTGAGTGGCCCGTACAGCAGGGCTCTTTGTGGCTGTGCGCTGGGACGTGGAGCCGCGGGTCTACGCCTTGGCACGGCTTGAAGCAGCAGCTTCAGACTGTTCATTTTTACTCAGACCTATTGATCCTTCATTATGTTCAAGGAATATAGTATAGTGTTCACCTGTTACAGCGCTAGCATCAAACACACAGAGATCCTTCCCTCTTCAAATAGTCTATATGAGCCGACATGGATTGTTTGAGCTAGTACTGATCTCAGTATTTGACCTGCTGCTGAGGCCGATATCCTGTATTTGCCAGTGGCGATATTTAGCTTTCAAAATCCATAGTGAGACCCACAAATGTATCTTAAGTTAAAGTAACAATCACAAATTAACTTTTCACTTTTGCAACATTATCGGCATTGAATATCAGCTTTGAGTATTAATATAAGCCGATGTGTGTATATGTGTATCGATATCAGTCGGTAGCTATACTGGAACCAATATACTGCTCAGCCCTATGAAATAGTAAAGCTCTGAAACAAACAGGTGTGTGTGGAGCAGGGAACAGGTTCTACTGCAGAACACACGTGTGATGTAAAGAACGTGGCTGCAGAACACACGTGTGTGTGTGTGTGTGTGTGTGTGTGTGTGTGTGTGTGTGTGTGTGTGTGTGTGTGTGTGTGTGTGTGTGTGTGTGTGTGTGTGTGTGTGTGTGTGTGTGTGTGTGTGTGTGTGATGTAAAGACCATGGCTGCAGGGCTCACACTTGTGCTGTTACATTCAGCCCTGAATGAACTGAACAATATGTTATTTTTCGTGTCTTTTTCCTCCATGCTCTCTCTTTCTCACCACTCGCTCTCTCTCTTTCTGCACTGTCACTGTTTGTCTCTCATCCCTCGCTCTCCCTCTGTAACTCTAGAGCTTTGTGCTTTACTCCTGCTGCTCTTTGATTTTCTGCTGCAGGTTTCAGATGCAGAGCGGCTGCACCTTCAACAGGCCAATGATTGTGGAAGGATGAAACTCTAGAGGCCATCAATGGGTCCAACACACAGACACACAGCGCTATGGTACTCACAAACACACACGCACACCTCTGTGGTACTCACAAACACGCACACCTCTGTGGTACTCACAAACACACACACACATCTCTGTGGTACTCACAAACACGTACACCTCTGTGGTACTCACAAACACACACACACCTCTATAGTACTCACAAACACACACACACACCACCATACACACCTCTATAGTACTCACAAACACACACACACACCTCTGTGGTACTCACAAACACACACGCACACCTCTGTGGTACTCACAAACACACACGCACATCTCTGTGGTACTCACAAACACACACGCACACCTCTGTGGTACTCACAAACACACATGCACACCTCTGTGGTACTCACAAACACACACACACACCACCATACACACCTCTATGGTACTCACAAACACACACACCTCTGTGGTACTCACAAACATACACACACACACACACACACACACACACACACACACACTCACCTCTATGGTACTCACATAGACACACACACACACACCTCTATGGTACTCACATACACACACACACCTCTGTGGTACTCACATACACACACTGTATGGTAATCACACACACACACCTCTGTGGTACTCACAAACATACACACACACAAAGACACACAGACCTCTGTGGTACTCACAAACACACTCACACATACTCACAAGTACCACCCACATCTAATTAGAAACCCAGAGAATCAGGAAATGCATGTTAGCATGCTAGTTGTTGTTGTTGTCACCTTTATTGTGAAAGTTGCTGAAAGTTGAAAAGTCTGGGGCCAAACTATACTCACCTCAGTGACCTTTACGCTCTCGGAGCAGATGCTGGACGCTGCCCTAACACCACAAACAACATTAGCTTCATAGATATAAAAAAAAACTGTGAGAGTGTGAGGTTTGGAACAGTTCACAGCCTGGTGGAGGTTTGTGGGCGGAGCACACCGGGGGCTGTTGTTTATATGTTACATTTGGGAGTGAAAAATATAAGCCAATATTTGACTTTCAGCTCTGCCAGATTTGTGCTGTTTTGTGAAACTATTGTGTGTACTTTTGGTTCATTGTCCAGCATAATGTTAGATTTAGTTAACTAGATGGTCGTTAGCATGTATGCTAATTGCTCTAACTGCTAACGTCAATAATCTGCACAAAACCCACGTGGTGATGTGTTCTAATGAGGCTCTGAAGTTCCTCACGTGTGGTCGAGTCAGGTGCCAAAACAGCCCTGGTATTTCATAGATGTTTGGAGGCTAATTCATCCTCTTCAGTTGAAAATACATTGGAGCTAATGCAGGGAAGAGTACCACATTTTGCAGGCATCTATGTTACTAGTCAGTTTGGCCTTATGACGTTTTTATATTATCAAATAAATGATTATCAGTATGAGTTTGTCATCGGTCGTGACATGTGGCGATGGGAGAGGGAGCAGGTACACATGGCCTGAGCAGCTTGTGTAAGGCTCGCTCGTGTAGGTGGTCAGGAATGCTAACACATACACCACCACATAATTAACAACCATTTGCAAGTTAACGGTCATGTGCATGCATTTATACTGTTGGATGGAAAGGCCAACTACTCATTTACTGAAGCTGAATCGACTGCCTGTGGAATGAGTCATGCCGAGCTCCCTCAGAAACTCACTCCCGGTGTCAAAGCACAATCTACGAGCTGGACTTTCTACTACTCCTATATTACGCAAAATTGACTTTTTTGAGTTCAAAGCCATGTTATAACATTCTCACCTCATCAAAACCGAACCCGGAGTTGTGTTTTGTTTCATTCACACATGTTTGAGTAATCCTGGATTATTAGTGTACCTCTCCAAAGCCCAAAATGCTCTGTTCCACTTTATGATGTCATGGAGTGGTAGTTTTAACAGCTGCCTTTTATCTTTTCAAGTTTTGGGAGGGTTTGTGTGTTCAATATGTGTGAATGAAACAAAACAGAACTCCAAATATATTTATGGTGAGGAAACAACATTATAACAGAGATAAAAGTATAATATGGACCTTTTAACATCACAAAACCCAGGACTAAATGTTTGTTTAAATAGTTATAAGGATATTGGTTCCATTTTGTAAAGTATTTGAAGTTGAGGCCAGCATTGTTCTAAACTGGCCCTATTCATCACAGTAATGGCTCTGGGGGCAGTTGATGGGCAGTTGACAGTCACGGAGGGATTTCCTCAGGAGCTGATTTGAAACTGAATGTCCCGTCGTTTCTGCGTGATACTGGGCCTCTCCACAGGTGCTGCTGTCTCTGATCAATGAGCCACATGATCAACGAGCTCTCTGGAGAGAAAGGAAGGAAGAGGGCCAGTGTCACATCAATCAGACATACACAATGCCATTTTTAAATATGTCTTTACAGTCAGTCCTCTGTGAATTCTCACTAGAGCCACATAAACACCTCAGTGAAACCTGACATAACAGTAATGACAGATGGAGTTTATCAGTGCTGTTTATGACCAGTCCCGTTGTCTTTAGACTTTGACAGTTTGTGTCACTGGTTTGAGGTCTCACTGTGCTCTTGAGAGCTCCTCTGCAGAATCACACTTACTCTGGATTTACCCAGAGCAGAGCTTTACCTACAGAGCTTCAGAGCAGAGCTTCACTCAGAGCTTCACTCAGAGCCGAGCTTCACTCAGAGCAGAGCTTCACTCAGAGCAGAGCTTCACTCAGAGCAGAGCTTCACTCAGCGTGTTCCGGCCTGAGTTGACAGCCTCCGTCTTTAAGGCCCTTGAGGAAAGTGTGTTTGCTTTTGTCTTTCAGCCGACATGCAGCAGGCAGCTATATGCTAACGCTCTGACCTCTGCAGGACCCTGGGGCCTCGTGCAGGCCTCTGTTACATTTTTTCTACTTGAGATACTTCAGATGTGATCTGTTTTTTTTTTTTTTTGTATCATTATTTAATGATTCATGATTCATTTCTAAATCAGATGTTATGTCCCGTCACCCTGACATTTACTCTTACCCAAACGGTGGTTTCCCCAAATTCTTGAATTAAATTGCTCACATTACTGAAGCATCTGCTGCTTGGAGCATAGCATCCTTGATGTTTATTTTTGCTTTTCCTAATGTTATTTTTATTTTTTGTTTCAAGATTGAAAAAAAATCGTAAAACATAAACTATAACAATGCCTAGTCTAGGTACATGGGAACAGGTGGATTTTCATAGTGGACCAATAAAAAGTGTGGGCCTGCGTGTGCATGTCAGCCTCTGAAGTGTCACTCTATTGGGTGGTCAGAAGGAGCGATGATGGATGATGATCTGTGTGAGGCAGGCAGAGGGATGTGGGAGTGGTGATGGAGGGAGAGGGACGTGGGAGTGGTGATGGAGGGAGAGGGACGTGGGAGTGGTGAAGGAGGGAGAGGGACGTGGGAGTGGTGATGGAGGGAGAGGGACGTGGGAGTGGTGAAGGAGGGAGAGGGACGTGGGAGTGGTGTGAAGGAGGGAGAGGGACGTGGGAGTGGTGAAGGAGGGAGAGGGACGTGGGAGTGGTGATGGAGGGAGAGGGACGTGGGAGTGGTGATGGAGGGAGAGGGACGTGGGAGTGGTGAGGAGGGAGAGGGACGTGGGAGTGGTGAAGGAGGGAGAGGGGTGTGGGAGTGGTGATGGAGGGAGAGAGGGACGTGGGAGTGGTGATGGAGGGAGAGGGACGTGGGAGTGGTGATGGAGGGAGAGGGACGTGGGAGTGGTGATGGAGGGAGAGGGACGTGGGAGTGGTGAAGGAGGGAGAGGGACGTGGGAGCGGTGATGGAGGGAGAGGGACGTGGGAGTGGTGATGGAGGGAGAGGGACGTGGGAGTGGTGAAGGAGGGAGAGGGACGTGGGAGTGGTGATGGAGGGAGAGGGACGTGGGAGTGGTGATGGAGGGAGAGGGACGTGGGAGTGGTGATGGAGGGAGAGGGACGTGGGAGTGGTGATGGAGGGAGAGGGACGTGGGAGTGGTGAAGGAGGGAGAGGGACGTGGGAGTGGTGAGGAGGGAGAGGGACGTGGGGAGTGGTGATGGAGGGAGAGGGACGTGGGAGTGGTGATGGAGGGAGAGGGACGTGGGAGTGGTGATGGAGGGAGAGGGACGTGGAGTGGTGAAGGAGGGAGAGGGACGTGGGAGTGGTGATGGAGGGAGAGGGACGTGGGAGTGGTGATGGAGGGAGAGGGACGTGGGAGTGGTGATGGAGGGAGAGGGGACGTGGGAGTGGTGATGGAGGGAGAGGGACGTGGGAGTGGTGAAGGAGGGAGAGGGACGTGGGAGTGGTGATGGAGGGAGAGGGACGTGGGAGTGGTGATGGAGGGAGAGGGACGTGGGAGTGGTGATGGAGGGAGAGGGACGTGGGAGTGTGGTGGAGGGAGAGGGACGTGGGAGTGGTGATGGAGGGGGCTTGTGTGGGAACATTCTGCTCAAACCCTCTGGACCCAGCGCTGACCGGATGCTGGAGTTGTGCCGTTCCAGTGCTTTCAATGAACATGTCAGTGATGTCCCAAACACCAACCAAACAAACAAACAAACATGTCAGTATTTGTCCAAATAACTACAGACAACAGACTGTGAAAGCTCCACTCTGCAGCACACCTGCTCTGCACGTCGTCTCCATCTGATCCATCTTAAACGACAGAGGGACAGACACATGTCTCAGTCTGATGGAGTTACTGTCAGGACTGATTATTAATAATACTGTATCAGTGGTTTTATAGAGTGATTTTAAAAACAACCTCAAGGACGCTTCATGTAGGCAGAAAAAAGACAAGGACAATATTGGAGGTTGTAGGGTTGTCAGCATATTCAAATTTATATTTATTCATTTTATTTAGACAATAGAATCTAGATTCTGGGTCATAAACTTAGGGTTTTTGTGTAAAATGAAACATAGAATCAGTGTTCCCATTCAGCTGGAGAGTAACAAGGTGGTTCATGTTAAATAATGGCCTGCGTATGTTATAGTTTTTTAGTAATTACTAGAAAAAAACATCATTTCTGTTTTCATTAACTTCCCGAGCAACTATTTGAAAACACGTCTTCACTCTTACAACTTTTTGTCCAGTTGACAGATTTAACTTTTAGCTTTTACTTTAGAGACAATGTTGAGACGTTTTGTTTTAAAGTATGTCATGAGTGTGACATTAAGTAGTACAGCTATGACCAGAGACATAACATCCGTCTAAAAATAGTTGTGCGACGTGACGAAAGCGTGACTGTGCGGTGTTCCTGAGCTCAGTGGGTTAACAAAAGCCTACCCCTTTGATTTGGACCACAGAAACTGCAGGTGCTGTTAGCTTCAAATGGCACAGAGCCTCAAACCACAGGCTTTGTTAATGTCGTTCATGGGAGCTGATGTGTATTCACCACCGAGCTACACAAATATGGCACAATATGAAAGATTTAAATGGGGTACAACTTTTAGGAGTGTCCCAAACTGTCTATTCCCCCTTTTTTAAGCCGTAAAATGAAACATACCTAAATTTATGCCATAGTTTGGAAAAAGTAGTGACGTGAGTACTCAGATGTATCTATACAGCGAGAGCACAGTGGGCACGTACAGTGAGAGTGCGGTGGGTACATTTAGGGACATTTAGGCAAGTTTATTTGTACAGCACAACGTGATTCAAAGAGCTTTGCAGAATAAGAAGGACATAAAAATCACACAAATCAAAACATAAATAATCACAAATAATCATCATAAAATTTACATTAAAACAGAAGAGGCAGAATAAAAACCTTTCAGTCACATGCAGATAAACAGAACTGTTGAGTCTGGATTTAAACATTGTCAAAGACGAGGCCTGTCTCTCAGGAAGAATGAGGACTAAAAACGGCAGATTTGAGATTGGTCGGTAATTGTTCAATATCGTGACATCAAGACTACTCTTTTCAAAGCTCTTAGGAAAGTTCCAGATTAAAGCGACATATTAACTATGCAAACGAGTGGTGACAGCAAACTGTTGAGCACAGACTTTAGAAATGTAGTGGGTAACACATGGAGGCAGCATGTAGATGAAGTCAGACTGGTGACGCTCTCTTGGACAGTTTTGTCAGTCACAGGAGCAGAGTGAGTCAGCTCTGAGTGTGGAATTGCACCGCCAACCTTCAAGTCAGTGGATCTAACCACTCAACCAATGATATTTTATGTAGAGAGCAGGATTTGAACCGCCAACCTTCGGATCAGTGGACAAACCCCCAACCAACTGAGCTACTGTCGCCCCACACATATTTAGAGTGTGGTGGGTACATTTAGAGTGTGGTGGGTACATTTAGAGTGTGGTGGGTACAGGGAGAGTGTGGTGGGTACATTTAGAGTGCGGTGGGTACATTTAGAGTGTGGTGGGCACATTTAGAGTGTGGTGGGTACATTTAGAGTGTGGTGGGTACATTTAGAGTGCGGTGGGTACAGGGAGAGTGCGGTGGGTACATTTATAGCGAGAATGCGGTTGACTGTCTAATGAAAAGCAGACTAGTCTGTGCACAGTCAGCTTCATAACTCTGCTGATTTTTCACTGTGCACCTCCTGTTTACACAAGCTGCCAGTGCTACACTCATGACTTTAGAAGTGGGAATATTTGGGCTTGTTATTAATGAACTTTTCACACATGACTCTTCAGTATTGGTTAAAATGCTACATACATAGAACGAGCCACATGCATCAGCATTAGCGAAGTTAGCTCCTGCAGATATTTCTACAGGACACACATTAAAATGGCATTTCTTAAAACAAACCTGAACTGAAGTGGGGCACAAGGGGATAAGCCTCTGCATAACACAAATGTGAAAATATCGTGTTGGTGAAACAACAGTTCATGTTGTAGTGTGCATCCTATGCTCTTAATAGTTTGTCTTGTCTTTAAAGTTTCTCTCCTGTCCTGAATAAATAAAAAACATGTTTCTGTAGGATCAGAACGTTAAAAGTAAATGCTAAAAGGTAAAGACTAAAGCTGCGTTAGGACCTGTGGCCTGAGCTGAAGGGAGAGTCTGGATGTCCCTCCCCAGGTAACATTATCTGTCCCTGAGGAGGCTGCGCTCCTGCTGCTCCTCCTGCCCCACACTGCCTCCTCCATAAGCCACAGCCTCACTCCTCCAGCACCACTCCTGCCGATTGTTGGAGCTTTTGTTGTGATACCTACTTAAAATATCAAAGCGAGCAGAGCTTTCAATGAGACATCTGAAAACCAAGAAACACTGGTTTTATGTGTCAGGTCTGCGGAGCAGCACCCCGCCCCCCTTTGGTATGCCATTCATACTCCAGGCTCCCTGTGCACGGCCCTGCTCTGCACCTCCCATCTCTCCTCCTCTCTCTTCTCCTCTCTCTCCCATCTCTCCTCCTCTCTCTCCCATCTCTTCCCTCTCTCTCCTCTCTCTGCAGCTCTCTCTCCTCTCTCTGCAGCTCTCTCTCCTCTCTCTGCAGCTCTCTGCAGCTCTCTTCAGCTCTCTGCAGCTCTCTGCAGCTCTCTGCAGCTCTCTGCAGCTCTCTCCCCCTCTCTCCCCCTCTCTCTGCAGCTCTCTGCAGCTCTCTGCAGCTCTCCTCTCTCTGCAGCTCTCTCCCCTCTCTCTGCAGCTCTCTCCCCTCTTTCAGCAGCTCTCTGCAGCTCTCTTCCCTCTCTCTGCAGCTCTCGCCCCTCTCTCTGCAGCTCTCTTCCCTCTCTCTGCAGCTCTCTGCTGCTCTCTTCCCTCTTTCAGCAGCTCTCTCTCCTCTCTCTGCAGCTCTCTCCCTCTCTCTGCAGCTCTCTCTCTCTCAGCTCTCCCCTCTCTCTGCAGCTCCCCTGTCTCTGCAGCTCTCTCTCCTCTCTCTGCAGCTCTCTCTCCTCTCTCTGCAGCTCTCTCCCTCCTCTCTCTCTGCAGCTCTCTTCCGTCTCTCTGCAGCTCTCTCTCCCCTCTCTCTGCAGCTCTCTCTCCCTCTCTGCAGCTCTCTCCCCCCTCTCTGCAGCTCTCTCCCCTCTCTCTGCAGCTCTCTCCCCTCTCTCTGCAGCTCTCTCCCCTCTCTCTGCAGCTCTCTCTCCCCTCTCTCTGCAGCTCTCTTCCTCTCTCTGCAGCTCTCTCCGCTCTCTCTCTGCAGCTCTCTCCCCTCTCTCTGCAGCTCTCTCCCCTCTCTCTCTGCAGCTCTCTCCCCTCTCTCTGCAGCTCTCTCTGTCTCTCCCAGCTCTCTTCTCTCTCCCTCTCTCCCCCTCTCTCTGCAGCTCTCTCTCTCTCTGCAGCCTCTCCCCTCTCTCTTTCTCTCTCTCCCCTCTCTCTGCAGCTCTCTGCAGCTCTTTAGGTGGGACATGAATGGTTGACATGGTTGCGACCAGAACAATACGTGGAGTCAGGAAATCAGAGGCTCTAAATAGAGGGAACCAGGTCAAAGGCACCGAGGAGCGAGTGACCAGGGCCTCTGTGTGTGTGTGTGTGTGTGTGTGTGTGTGTGTGTATCTGTATGTGTGTGTGTGTCTGTCTGTGTGTGTGTGTGTGTGTCTGTCTGTCTGTGTGTGAGTGTGTGTGTATGTATGTGTGTGTGTCTGTGTGTGTGTATGTGTGTGTGTGTGTGTGTGTCTGTGTATGTACGTGTGTGTCTCTGTATGTGTTTGTGTGTGTCTCTCTCTCTGTGTGTGTGTCTGTGTATGTGTGTGTCTCTCTGTATATGTTTGTGCGTGTGTGTGTCTGTGTGTGTGTCTCTCTGTATGTGTGTGTGTGTAGGTGTGTGTGTGTGTGTGTGTCTCTCTCTCTCTGTATGTGTGTGTGTGTGTGTGTCTCTCTGTATGTGTGTGTGTGTAGGTGTGTGTGTGTGTGTCTCTCTCTTTCTGTATGTGTGTGTGTGTGTGTGTATGTGTGTCTCTATGTATGTATGTATGTGTGTCTGTATGTGTGTGTGTGTGTGTGTGTGTGTCTCTGTATGTGTATGTATGTATGTGTGTGTCTGTGTGTGTGTGTGTGTGTGTGTGTGTGTCTCTCTCTCTATGTATGTATGTGTGTGTGTGTGTGTGTGTGTGTGTGTGTGTATCTGTGTGTGTGTGTGTGGTCTCTTTGTCTGTATGTGTGTGTGTATGTGTGTGTGTGTGTGTGTGTGTGTGTGTGTGTGTGTGTATGTGTGTGTGTGTGTGTGTGTGTGTGTGTGTGTGTGTGTGTGTGTGTGAGCTGTAACCAATCACTGGTCTTCCAAAGTGCACCAGCTCTTCCTGACCACTTCCTCTCAGTGTGATTAGCCGGAGCCGAGCCAAATGCCCTCGTGTGGGTGATTAGGGCTGTTTCTGCCCCAGGGCTCACAGCTAAACCTGGGTGACATTAGTCAGCTCTGGTTAGTGTGCGTGTGTGTTCTGTGTGTGTGTGTTTTCCTGTCTGCTTAGTGTTGTCATGATGTTAAACTATTCCAAACTCTCTGTCAGCGCTGAGGTAAAAGCCTGATTCTCTGTTTAAATACAATGATTTTCAAGAAAATGCCTTTGTGAATCTTATCATTTGCTTTTGTTAAATAAATTCTTGTAAAGTTTGAAGCCCCCTGTATCTGAGCAAAATGTGTCTTGCCCCAGAATAAGTCTGTCTAATTAGAGGTAATCAGGAAGTGCAAGTTAGCATGGTAGTTGTTGTTAGCTTTATTGCCATGAGTTGTAAAGCACTTATAAAATCATTGTGGTAAATAATAAAGACGCCCCGGTGTACCCCAGAATTAAGTGAGGAGGTGGCCCCGGTGTACCCCACTGTTATGGAGGAGGTGGCCCCTTTGTACCCCACTGCTCAATGAGGAGGAGTGGCCCACGGTTTAGTAATGCCCACTGTTATGGAGGAGGTGGCCCCGGTGTGTACCCCACTGTTATGGAGGAGGTGGCCCGTGTGTACCCCACTGTTATGGAGAAGGTGGCCCCGGTGTACCCCGCTGTTATGGAGGAGGTGGCCCGGTGTACCCCGCTGTTATGGAGGAGGTGGCCCCGGTGTACCCCACTGTTATGGAGGAGGTGGCCCCGGTGCACCCCGCTGTTATGGAGGAGGTGGCCCCGATGTACCACACTGTTATGGAGGAGGTGGTCCCTGGTGCACCCCACTGTTATGGAGAAGGTGGCCCCGGTGTACCTCACTGTTATGGTGGAGGTGGCCCCGGTGTACCTCACTGTTATGGAGGAGGTGGTCCCCGGTGCACCACACTGTTATGGGAGGAGGTGGCCCCGGTGTACCGCACTGTTATGGAGGAGGTGGCCCCGGTGTACCACACTGTTATGGAGGAGGTGGCCCCGGTGTACCACACTGTTATGGAGGAGGTGGCCCCGGTGTACCACACTGAGGTGGCCCTGGATGTACCCCACTGTTATGGAGGAGGTGGGTCCCGGTGCACCACACTGTTATGGAGGAGGTGGCCCCGGTGTACCTCACTGTTATGGAGGGAGGTGGCCCCGGTGTACCTCACTGTTATGGAGGAGGTGGCCCCGGTGTACCACACTGTTATGGAGGAGGTGGCCCCGGTGTGACACTGTGGCCCTGGTGCACCACACTGTTATGGAGGAGGTGGCCCCGGTGTACCCCACTGTTATGGAGGAGGTGGCCCCGGTGTACCCCACTGTTATGGAGGAGGTGGCCCCGGTGCACCACACTGTTATGGAGGAGGTGGCCCCGGTGTGAGGTGGCCCTGGTGTACCCCACTGTTATGGAGGAGGTGAGCATGGACTCCGTCATGGCCGTGTAGAACTGCACCATCATCTGGGCTTAGTACATCCTCTGGAATGATGGAGCTGATGGTGGGCTCCCACTTGAGGTCCTGAAGAAGCTACATCGCGGTGATCCTGGATTATGATGATAACTAAATATGAGAAAGGTGTAGTTAAAAACACAAGACTATAGCAAAAATATTTAAGGAGGTGAGTCAAGAGCCATTTGGGAGTCAAATCCAAAAAAAACTTAAACTTTGAAAAGAGCCACACACCCTAACCTGGCTCATGCCGGACTGATCGGGAAAAGGCAGAACGTCATGATGAACATTTGAATCTGATTGGTCAAAGTGTCACAACAGGCGAAAAACTTTTGCTATATCCAGGTGAGAGAAAAGCACAGACATGTTCTTACCTTCTGCACATTGTTCACAAACAAAATAATCAGTATTTTCACTAAGTACGTCTGTCAGCGTCACCATGTTTTTTGGTTTGCTTGGGTGCTAGCTGCTGGGTGGATTTGAACCTTATGTCTCAAGGTGGATTCTCATGAGTTTACAAGCTCAGTAATATCAGGAGAATTCAGCACATCACTAGTATGTAGTAATATCATGGAGTCTTTAAAATGCCCCGAGCCTCTAATGGGCTGGACGGTGCTAGAAAATGTGCATTTACTTCTGATCATGTTTCTTCTCATTGACCATCTGAAGTTGTATTTGGAGTGATTTGTGCATGTTTAATCTTTATTTTCCTGTACCACAATTTACCAGCCCAGAAGTCAGCAGACCTGGTTCTTTTGGTCAGTCATATTAGATCAAAATTGTGTTTAACATTATAATCCTCAGGTGTTATAGATGAAGTATCCAGCAGAAGCAACACAATATGTGTATGTTTAAACAGTTCACAATAACACTGAGAGCCCTTCGATTAGACGGATATTAAAGTGCCATTTTGCGTGTCGTCATGTGTAGTAAAGAGACATCCCTTTATTCAGCTGGCCTTTCATTTAGTGTTTAACCAAGCGCCGGATTGGCTGTAATTATAACTGTCAGACTTAGCCTGGCTGTGCAGTGCCATTGATGTGCTGGTGCTGTCCTCCTGAGCGTGTTTTCGGCTCATGTCTCTGTGTTCTGGTCTGTGTGATGTGGTCATGCTCCTCTGTTTGAATCAGTGTCTGATCTCTGTCACATAACCTCCTGCTCATGTGCACACGGCGCTTCTCCCTCTCAGTTATGCACCGTGCTTTGAGTGCTCATTCATAATTTTCTTTCTCATGTTTGTATTTCTTTTATCATGGACAGGACAGTGTGGAGTGAATGGAGTTTTGTTATTGCTATAACAACATAGGATCTGTGTCTAATCATTCATATCAACAATAAATCCTTTTGACTGAAACCCATTAACTGAATATTGATCCATTATTATATAAATCACATCTGTAATTATTGTGCCCTCTCCCCTCACCCAAATCAACACCACATGGTGTTAAAAGATGTATGTCCCATCAAAGATTAGCATTAGCATATGTTTGAGCTCAAGTATATTTGAGCTCATGTGGCTTCACCTGCAAATCGTTTTCGGACACATAAATGTGTGTATTTTGCAGCGTAAAAGTAGCAGTATATGTATATATGTATATGTACATGTTTCCCCCACCACTGGATCCCTGCACAATCCTACAGCAAAGCACTCACAGTATCATCATTCATCCTTCAGACAACTAAGGGTAAAAACACTATATGTACAGTAAGTGTCCATGCCTGTGTACAGCACAGCATATATATACAGCACACAGCAGGTAAATACCACCGCTTCCATTTAGTATAGAGTTTTATTACTATAGTACTGTAGTAGTACTATAGAATATAATATTATTTCTGAGTAGTTTTATTCGAGCACAGTTGTTGACTCTTCCCTGTACACAGGACTAAGTGAGGTGTTTTTGGAGAATGTTACGTGGAAGAGCAGAGACTGTTGGAGGCGGCCTGTCTGAGGTCTCACCCGGAGGTCTGCTCCAGACTGCACCGGGGAGGTGGGCCGGCGTTCTGCTCCAGACTGCACCGGGGAGGTGGGCCGGCGTTCTGTTCCAGACTGCACCGGGGAGGTGGGCCGGCTTTCAATTAGACGAGCAGCGGGGAAGGCCTGTAACTTACATGACACTGCATCAGCATCAGAGCTTCCACTCGTCCTACTGCAGTGTGACACCACAGGAAACAGCTTTGTCCTTCACATAACACTGTCTTTAAGAGCTGTTCCCAGGCCGGCCTCCCCAGAGAATGGAGAGGAGGGAGAGGAGGGAGAGGAGGGAGAGGAGGAAGAGGAGAGAGAGGAGGGAGAGGAGGGAGAGGAGGGAGAGGAGGGAGAGGAGAGGAGGGAGAGGAGGGAGAGGAGGGAGAGGAGAGAGAGGAGAGAGAGAGAGGGGAGAGGAGGGAGAGGAGGGAGAGGAGGGAGAGGAGGGAGAGGAGGGAGAGGAGGGAGAGGAGGGAGAGGAGGGAGAGGAGGGTGAGGAGGGAGAGGAGGGAGAGGAGGGAGAGGAGGGAGAGGAGAGAGCGGAGTCCCAGTTCAACATGTGTTTTCACCTTATGGTCATTAAGGAGCACCTCCACTTACACACAGACCATTTAAAAAACTGTTTTAGAGCCATTTGTCAACACTCAGCAAAGAATCAAAACACACTGACTCTTCAGACTCCTCCATGTTACTGCTCAGAACACGACCATACTGAATGAAAACACTAACATTTAAATTAGTTTCCATTTCAGATGAACTCTCTCTTGGCCTGGAATGGTTCAACAGTTTTGTAATGTCCGTGTGTTTTTCTCTTGCTCAGGGCAGCGTGATATAACATTCTGAAATATAAAATCTGTACCCATCACTATTAACATTTAACTGCCACTTTGAAAATTACAGTTGCTACATTTTCGTGCCTAAAATGGGACCCACTTGGTGCCAAACTTGACACATTAAGGGATTATTATTATTTTAGGCCTCTGAAAGAGAGCTGAGACATATCAAGTAAATGAATATATTTATATTCTATTTTATACCATATGGTTGGGGGAGATATAAACAGCACAATTATTAGTATAATTTAATCATAATATGTATGGAAACTATTAACATGCAAAATAATAATCATGTTTGGGCCTTTGTTCTCTGAAGTACTTGGTCAGTCTGGAGAAAGGTTTGGATTTCCCTGAAAGTAATGCAGTAAAGGGTTTAATAATCCAGATGAGATTAGTAGTTTATGTGTGGAAAAGAATACAACATGTTTTTTTACTCCTTGTAATGAGAAACCTACTTAATTGATTTACTTCTTAATGAGCTACAGCTGAGGTCAGCTGTACTCTCATTACTCCTTACATCCTCATTACCCTTTACCTCAGCTGTACTCTCATCACACCTTACCTCAGCTGTAGTCTCATTACCCTTTACCTCATCTACAGTCTCATTACCCTTTACCTCAGCTGTACTTTCATTACCATTTACCTCAGCTATACTATCATTAACCATTAATTCAGCTGTACTCTCATTACCCTTTACTTCAGATGTACTTTCATTACCGTTTATCTCATCTGTACTCTCATTGCTTATTATTCTCATTACCCTTTACCTCAGCTGAAGTCTCATTAACATTTACCTCAGCTGTGCTTTCTTTACCCTTTACCTTTGCTGTACTCTCATTACTTTTTACCTCAGCTGTACTCTCATTACCCCTTAGCTCAACTGTACTTTCATTACCTTTTATTCTCATTACCCTTTGCCTCAATTATACTTTCACCCCCCTTGTTTCAGCTGTACTCTCATTACCCCTTATCACAGCTGTACTCTCATTATGCCTTACCTAAGCTGTAATCTCATCATCCTTTACTTCAGCTGTACTCTCATTTCGCCTCACGTCAGCTGTACTCTCATTACCCCTTACCTCAGCCGTACTTTCATTACCTTTTATACTCATTATCCCTTATTTCACCTGTACTCTCATTATTCCTTAACTCAGCTATACTCTCATTACCTCAGCTGTACTCTCATTACCCCTTACCTTAACTGTACTATCATTACCCCTTACCTCAGCTGTACTCTCATTATTCTTTACCTCAGTTGTACCTTGTATTGTCATTACGACTTACCTCAGCTGCACTTTCATTACCCCTTACCTGACGTGTACTCTTATTACATCGCTGTACTCTCATTACTATTTACCTCAGCTGTATTTTCATTACCTTTTACCTCAGCTGTACTCTCATTACCTTTTATTCTCATTACCCTTTACCTCAGCTGTTTTCATTTATCTTATTATTATCTTTAATATACCTTTGTTTTCACTGGTTTACCTGTCATTACACGTGAAAGTGGAGGCTACTGTATAAACACTGGGGAGAGACCTTTACATCAAACGTCTGCCTGGTCATTAAAGGTGTACCATGTAAGTTTTCACCACCAGCTTGTCTCCATAGAGATGTTGTTTTGTCTGCGACCACACTCAAACACACCTTGAAGCAGAAGCAGAAGAGCCGGTTGTGGAGGCAAGGTAAGTTTATTTGTATCACACAATTGGTACACAAAGTCAATGTTTTGGAGTGGCCATCACAAAACCCTGATCTCAATCCAAGTGAAAATATATGAACAGACCTGAAAAGGCCTGTGGAGCAAGGCGGCCTACAAACTTGGCTCAGTTACACCCTTTCAGTCAGGATGAATGCCAACTATTGTGAGAAGTGGAACAACAATGGAACCAAATTCTAATAAAATGTATGTAAACCTCTGACTCTGAAGAAAGTCATGACAAATTCTTTCATAATTCTGGCATTTAGCAATCCTAATGGACATAAAACAAGAAGTTTAGTCTTTCATGTCAGAGTATGTAAACTTCTGATTTCAGCTGTAGATCTGAGTGTCGTCTGCATGGTTGCGGTAGGACACATTAGTGCTGCATATTAACTGGCCATGTAGAGATTGAACAACAGGGGTCCCCGGTTGTGGGACTGGTTGTGGATCTAGTTGTGGAGTTTTATTCTTATTCTTTTAAATTTCTATTTTAAATTTCTATTCTCTGGTCGTGGGATCTGTGAACGAAGAGAATTTCCCCTCGGGGATCAATAAAAGTGATTCTGATTCTGATTCTGAGCTGGTTGTGGAGCTGGTTGTAGGGCTGGTTGTGGAGCTAGTTGTGGGGCTGGTTGTGAGACTGGTTGTGGGGCTGGTTGTGGAGCTGGTTGTGGGATTGGTTGTGGAGCTAGTTGTGGAGCTGGTTGTGGAGCCGGTTGTGGGTCCAGAGTGGCTTACCTGCTCCTCGTGCCCCGGTGCCGTGTGTGCTTTAGTGGGCGTGGTTGTGAGACTGGTTGTGGAGCTGGTTGTGGAGCTGGTTGTGCAGCTGGTTGTGGAGCTGGTTGTGGAGCTAGTTGTGGAGCTGGTTGTGGAGCCGGTTGTGGGTCCAGAGTGGCTTGTGAGACTGGTTGTGAGACTGGTTGTGGAGCTGGTTGTGGAGCTGGTTGTGGGGCTGGTTGTGGAGCTGGTTGTGGGGCTGGTTGTGGAGCTGGTTGTGGAGCCGGTTGTGGGGCTGGTTGTGGAGCTGGTTGTGGAGCTGGTTGTGGAGCCGGTTGTGGGGCTGGTTGTGGAGCCGGTTGTGGGTCCAGAGTGTGCTTACCTGCTCCTCGTGCCCCCGTGCCGTTACCTGCTTTAGTGGGCGTGGTGTGAGACTGGTTGTGGAGCTGCCATGTGGCTTTAGTGGGCCGGCGTGTTGTGAGGACTGGTTGTGGGGCTGGTTGTGGGGCTGGTTGTGGGGCTGGTTGTGGAGCCGGTTGTGGAGCTGGTTGTGGGGCTGGTTGCGGAGCCGGTTGTGGGTCCAGAGTGGCTTACCTGCTCCCCGTGCCCCCGTGCCGTGTGTGCTTTAGTGGGTGTGGTGCTGTGTTTGAAGCTGCTTGTTGCGTCTGTGGTGAGACGGACACAGACGCACAGCCTAAACAGCAGGTGTGTCCTTTGAACGCCGCCTCAGCCTCTTGTTTTCATCAGGCAAAGAAAGGCCCCGCCGCCGCCAACTGCTCTTTTAAGTGAGCGGGACATGCACTCCTCTCAGGGCCTTTATGTCTGCGCTCCTCTGCACCCGTGACCCTGCTCTACACCCATTATCCTCCTCTGCCGCCATGACCCTCCTCACACCCATGATCCTCCTGTGCACCCATGACCCTCCTCTACACCCATGACTCTCCTCTGCACCCATGACCCTGCTGTACACCCATTATTCTCCTCTGCAGCCATGACCCTCCTCTACACCCATGACCCTCCTCTACACCCATGACCCTCCTGTGCACCCATGATCCTCCTGTGCACCCATGATCCTCTTGTCCACCCATAACTCTCCTCTGCATCCGTGACCCTTCTCTGCACCCATGATTCTCCTCTACACCCATGATCCTCCTCTGCACCCATGATTCTACTCTGCACCCATGACCCTCCTCTGCACCCATGATTCTCCTCTGCACCCATGATCGTCCTGTGCACCCATGATCCTCCTCTACACCCATGAACCTCCTCTACACCCATGATCCTCCTCTACACCCATGATCCTCCTGTGCACCCATTACCCTCCTCTACACCCATGATCCTCCTGTGCACCCATTACCCTCCTCTACACCCATGACCCTCCTCTGCACCCATGATTCTCCTCTGCACCCATTATCCTCCTCTGCACCCATCACCCTGCTCTACACCCATTATCCTCCTCTGCAGCCATGATCCTCCTGTGCACCCATGATCCTCCTCTGCACCCATGATTCTCCTGTGCACCCATGATCCTCCTCTGCACCCATGATTCTCCTCTGCATCCGTGACCCTTCTCTGCACCCATGATTCTCCTCTGCACCCATGATCTTCCTGTGCACCCATGATCCTCCTCAGCACCAAGCTCTGCCCTGACTTGTCTTCATGTCTTCTTCTGTTTATTGCTGATGTTGAGCATGTGTTTCCTATGAAATAAACCAGAACAAGATCTTTTAAATTGAATAGAACCAGGACTAACTCTGTCCTCCGTGACTCCCTGTGTTTGAAACCTGGTTTCATCCACCTGCAGCACAGTTCAAAGCCCCCACCTGTCGCTGCTCTGACTGGAGGAGATTGGAAGGCTGGGCTGATGCCAAACCACAGCAGGGTGTGGCCCAGCGCAAAGGGAGTTTGCAGCACAGGGACTTTGAGGCCAAGCGGACGAAGAGAGTGCACACAGAGAGAGTGCACACAGAGAGAGTGCACACAGAGAGAGTGCACACAGAGAGGGTGCACACAGAGAGGGTGGTCACACGGAGAGAGTGCACACAGAGAGGGTGGTCACAAGAAGAGAGTGCACACAGAGAGGGTGGTCACAGAGAGAGTGCACACAGAGAGGGTGGTCACAAGAAGAGGATGCACACAGAGAGGGTGGTCACAAGAAGAGGATGCACACAGAGAGGGTGGTCACATGAAGAGAGTGCACACAGAGAGGGTGGTCAGGAGAGGTGCACACAGAGAGGGTGGTCACAAGAAGGGATGCACACAGAGAGGGTGAGAGAGTGCACACAGAGAGGGTGGGACACATGAAGAGAGTGCACACAGAGAGGGTGCACACAGAGAGGGTGCACACAGAGAGGGTGGACACATGAAGAGAGTGCACACAGAGAGGGTGGTCACATGAAGAGGATGCACACAGAGAGGGTGGGTCACATGAAGAGAGTGCACACAGAGAGGGTGGTCACATGAAGAGGATGCACACAGAGAGGGTGGACACATGAAGAGAGTGCACACAGAGAGGGTGGTCACATGAAGAGGATGCACACAGAGAGGGTGGACACATGAAGAGAGTGCACACAGAGAGGGTGGTCACATGAAGAGAGTGCACACAGAGAGGGTGGTCACACAAAGACAGTGCACACAGAGAGGGTGGTCACAAAGAGAGTGCACACAGAGAGGGTAATACGCACTACACTTACAGGCACAAGCAACGACCCTATGTGTCAGGATCCATCCCAGACTCAGAGCATCTCCGTCCACCTGCAGGTCCAGCCGGTGCTAACGACCGTCTAAGAGATATTCAGGGGTGACTGATGGTTTAGCATTAGCGCCTAAATGTGTAACTATAATTAATCATAAAAACATTTGACACATATATAAACAAATATAAGTAGATCTCATTTACTCTGAGCATGGGTTTGTTGAGATCTTGGGACGTGCTTTATTCAGCCTGTTCTAAACACATCGAAGCTCCAGCGTTTTTAGTATTTAGACCAAAACAATGAAACAGAACCAGCTGTAGTCCAGGGTGGAGAGGCCATCTTGTCATCAGTGTTAAAATGAGAGTCAGATTTTGGATTTTATTACATAAAGCAGCATTATTACAAAATGTAGCTGTACCCCACAGTCAGAGTTCTGTGTTTTCATTTAAGATTTTCTATTTGAATTTATCAAAGTGTTTCATTCAGCTGATTATTTATTGTAACTTCCACTTTGTTTTTAAACTCCACACACCTTCACTACAATCATTTGGATCATTTCAGTCTTGGAATTGCCACTTATCTCGACTGAACTAAAGGTAAAAGGAGCTGTTAACATGAAAACTACCACTTCATGACATCACAAGGTGGAACAGAGCATGAGCTTTGGAGATGTTACAGACTAAATGAAACAAGCAGAACTCCAGGTCTGTTTTAAAGGAGAACATTAGAACAGGATTTAGAACTCACAAGAGTCAGTTTTGTGTAATACAAGAACTTTAAGTGTCAAGTTTCAATATTGTCTCTTATCGTCTATATTTCCTCAGCAGCGTAACACACTTGTAAATGTGTTATCGGGACTTATTCATAAGAGTCATTAAGGTAATGAGCGGCAGCCTGACAGCAGCAGTGTGCCGCCCGGGGAGAGTGGCTTCATTCATAAAGTGGGTGCGGCTGCCTTGATCCATGGCGTCATGAGAACCGTGAGGTCAAGTTGAACATGAACGCAATCCAGAACATTCCCCAGCGGCCTGCACACTGACACGGAGCTGAGGAAGAGAGACTGCGGCGCTCCAGGCAGGAAGAACCACTCCGACAACACAAAAGGACGAGCTTCCAGTCGGCATTGTAGACATCAAAGCGAGGCCGTGGAAACATGCGTAAGGCAAGACAGGGAAGAAAGAAAAGAGACACATTTAAATCTTTCTGCAAACTGGATTTTCAGAGCATTTAAACATGTTATAGTTGTTTCCTTCTCATTTACCCTCGCAAATTAGTATTTGGAGCGATTTGTGCATTTTTATTTTTTTTTTGTGCTTATTTTCAAGACGCCATTTTGCAGATCAACCCCGTTTTTCACACGCCCACTGCTCTGTACTTGTTTCATTCTCTACTTTTATTTTCTTTTTAGGATGTGGCAGCATCGCGTTGTCATTGTGGTACAAATGAAAAATAATCTGCTGCTCGTTAGTGTGATCTGCAGCTTTCTGGCTCTTTGTTGTGATGATGTTTACAGCGACGTTTTCTGACCAGGAAGTCAGCGGAGTTGTTTCATTAAACTGGACTTTAGATTATTAACGATATAGCAGACAATATAACATACTATACAACTATATAGCAGACACAGGCACAATATGTCTTCTTTCTTTCTTTCTTTTTTATTAATTCTTTTTTTGTCAGGGACCATGTACAAATTCATTAACCTTACAAAAGAAAAAGAAATATTTGTACCAGATTTAGCTCCTGCTACTTTCCATCTGCTGCACCTGGACGGGCGCAGGCCCTGGGCCCTGCAGGCCCTGAGGGGCGCACAGTCCCTGGACGGGCGCAGGCCCTGAGAGGGCGCAGTCCCCGGACGGGCGCAGGCCCTGAGAGGGCGCAGTCCCCGGACGGGCGCAGGCCCTGAGAGGGCGCAGTCCCCGGACGGGTGCAGGCCCTGAGAGGGCGCAGTCCCCGGACGGGTGCAGGCCCTGAGAGGCGCAGTCCCCGGACGAGGCAGGCCCTGAGAGGGCGCAGTCCCCGGACGGGTGCAGGCCCTGGGCGGGTGCAGGTATGTAACCTTTTCTGTAGTTTAGAGATGAAAAAAAGTCATCATTCCTTAAAATTACCCAAGATTTGACATATTTACATTATTCAAATCTGAAAAATGGATTGAGTAATTTTAGGTCATACATATTAGATACAAATAAGTAAAGATGACACGATATATTAAAACTTCAAACTTGGTTTGATACTAAGGAAAAGACTTGATATTGATTCTGATGTGCTGTTCCACATTAAATCCTGTACTTTGTGTCTTATATCTGTGTAATCCTCAGTGTCTGGATCATTCTGAACATTTTCTGGTTCAATATTTCAGTGACATTCCAACATTCTCTGGGTTTATAATATTTAATAAAAGGGCAGTTAAAATGAATCTTGTTCAAATGCAGGTTTTTGTTGTTCTACAGTGAGTTCTTGGCTTTTTGTACATTCTGGAAATTTCATGGAAAAGTTCAGTGTTATCAACCAGGTGTTTTTATGATGAGGAAACAACATTATAATAGGTCAGACAATAGCGTAATATGGACCTTTAAAGTAAAACTCCTCAAATCCGTGTTTTTCCACTGGTCCCAAACATGGGCGTTAGTGTGTGGAGCGTGTTTGTGTTCAGCGGGTTCTCTCTTGTTCTCCTCTAATTGATCAGCAGATGGCACTGACAAATAGCCCCCTTCCCCCGTCCTGTGTCATCACTCATGTCGTACACGGGCCCTCACACCTCACGGCATGGGAGAGTGAGCCGGGACATCTCCGTGCTTCACTGGGGCCCACAGAAGCAGATTCCTCACATAGCTTCCATTAGTGCGGAGCTGTGTGAGGAGCGGTCCATCCCTCCCTCGCCTCCCTGGCCTTTCATGTGGCAGTCAAAGGCACTGGCTGCTTTTAGAGCCTTTCAGGAGCCACCACCTGTAACTGGATGCAGCCTTTTCTCCTTTTGTGTGGCCTCTTTTCTCTCCGACACACACGCCGCGTTGTCATGTATCAAGGAGACATCACCTGGACAACAAGAGCAACCGACCCCAAGACAAACACTGGGGCTTCACGGACTTGGGGTCAGAAAAAACACACTTGAAAAAGACTTATTGTGCTTGTGTCGCTCTATAGTTATGATCTCTGACCCTCGTGGATCATTATGTTATAATTTACACATTAAATCAGAATATTCATCTAAAACGACGTAAAAGAAACAAGTCCGCTGAGTCTGCGGTAGAAAACTGTCCAGTGGAGCCGACGTCGCCGTAAACGTCACCAGAGGAAAGAGTCGATCGCTCCTGTGGATCAGCAGATCACGCTCACGAGAAGCATATTTTTTATTTTAAATTCTTTCATAAAGGTTAAGAAAACTCGAGCACGCGGTCTCACTCTTATTCACACATGTTTCGAGACTGAAGTCAGAGTCTACACACAAACCTAATTTTTCATCTGTACCAAAATAACTACGCAAAGCTGCCGAATCCTACGAGTATCACCAAAAAAGAAAATGAAACTGGAGAATGAAGCACAGAGAAGAGGGCGTGTGCCGGCGGAGGATAAAACGGGGCTTGAGCAGCAAGATGTCGACTTGATAATAAACGATTAAAGATTATCCAAACACGAATCACTCCAAATACAACTCCCAGTGAGTAAATGGTGACGGGAAACAATTATAATACGGTTAAAAGATTTAAAGTGGAATTTTTTACATTTGAAAGTATTTGTACTTTCTACTCCACTTCTGAATGGCACTGAAAAAGTGTTTCTGTTTTAGTTTGAGACCTGGAAACATGGTTTTACATGTCCTCCATGCAGGTCCCTCCGTCCCCTCACTCACGTCCTCCTCGTCCCTCATGTCGTCCCCTGTCCTCCTCCTGTCCCCTCATGTCCTCCTGTCCTGCCTGTCCTCCTCCCTCATGTCCTGCTGTCCTGTCCTCCTGTCCTCCTCCCTCATGTCCTCCTCCTGTCTCCTCATGTCCTGAATGTCCTCCCAGTCCCCCGTCCTCCTCACTCATGTCCTCCTCGTCCCTCACGTCCTCCTCGTCCCTCACGTCCTCCTCGTCCCTCACGTCCTCCTCGTCCCTCATGTCCTCCTCGTCCCTCACGTCCTCCCTCGTCCCGTCATGTCCTCCCCCCGTCCCTCACGTCCTCCTGTCCCTCATGTCCCTCATGTCCCTCATGTCTCCTCCCCTCACGTCCCTCGTCCCTCATGTCCTCCTTGTCTTCCCAGTCCCCTGTCCTCCTGTCCCTCATGTCCTGCCTGTCCTCCTGTCCCTCA
The DNA here is from genome assembly GCA_019594935.1 of Periophthalmus modestus. Taxonomy (NCBI): domain Eukaryota; kingdom Metazoa; phylum Chordata; class Actinopteri; order Gobiiformes; family Gobiidae; genus Periophthalmus; species Periophthalmus modestus. The sequence continues at coordinate 33,640,840 of JAIEZT010001214.1, forward strand.
TGGTGGTAATGAGGTAACAGATGAGTGTCCTGAGGTGTGATGGAGAGGCCCCCTGCCGCTGCCCTGCGGGGCCCGAGCTCGACCCCCTGCCCACTGTAAAACAACAATGCTGCGGCTCTTTATTGATGAGACAGGCAGCGGTTTTCACTCACTTGCCATTTCCCTGCAGCCGTTTGAACAATTGTCCGTCTTTGCTTTCTCAGGGAGGGTGATTGACAGTTCTCCAGGAGGAGCACAGAGGAGGACAGGTCTGTGGGTGCGTTTCCCAAAGCTCTGACTGGGCTCAAAGGCCAGAGAAATGCTGCTGAAAAGGCCCGATTGTTCTGGAGACACACTTCTATACGACACTAGGATCGTGAATTGTATTAAAAATCAGATAATAATCAATAGTAAAACTAGTATAAAAGCCAGATACTCATTTGAGCAGGTGTCCATACTGAAAAAGTCACAGTCACAGGACAGAAATGAGCCTTTCCTGAATGTCTCGCTGGGATACGTGGCACGGTACAGCTCCAGACATGGTTAAAACAATGAAACAGATGATTGGACAAGAGAGAACGGAAACTCAGGCAACACAAGATGACAAAAAGCAGATACGAACAATTTTTATATTACACAAAATGGACTCATGAACTTTAAGCCATGATATAATGTTGTTACCTCAAAACAATTCTGGAGTTATGTTTTTTTAAATTTACAACTCTTTATTTTTTAATCCATTTACATCTCCAAAGCTCAAAATGCTGTTCCACCTTGTGATGTCATGAGCTGGACAGACAGGTGAGGAGGACAGAGAGGTGAGGAGGACAGACAGGTGAGGAGGACAGAGAGGTGAGGAGGACAGACAGGTGAACAGGACAGACAGGTGAGGAGGACAGACAGGTGACAGACAGACAGTGAACAGACAGACAGGTGAACAGGACAGACAGGTGAGGAGGACAGACAGGTGAGCTGGACAGACAGGTGAGGAGGACAGACAGGTGAGGAGGACAGACAGGTGAGGAGGACAGACAGGTGAGGAGGACAGACAGGTGAGCTGGACAGACAGGTGAGGAGGACAGACAGGTGAGGAGGACAGACAGGTGAGGAGGACAGACAGGTGAGGAGGACAGACAGGTGAGGAGGACAGACAGGTGAGGAGGACAGACAGGTGAGCTGGACAGACAGGTGAGCTGGACAGACAGGTGAACTGGACAGACAGGTGAGGAGGACAGACAGGTGAGGAGGGACAGACAGGTGAGCTGGACAGACAGGTGAGGTGAGGAGGACAGACAGGTGAGCTGGACAGACAGGTGAGCAGACAGGTGAGAGGAAAAAACAGGTGAGGAGCAACAACCTAAAATATCAAAAAGCCAAGTGACAAACTACTAACGAGTAGGATGGAGGAGATTGTCGATGGAAGCCAGGTGTGCAGTAGCCACGCCCAGACAGGAGGAGACAGACGACAGGATGAGGAGGAGACAACTGGAAGAGCAGGACCAGAGCAAACTGTCGCCGTGTCCTAATTCAACAGCTGCACACTTCGCAGGGCCCTGTGCTGTCGGTGTTCTTATGTTACGCCGCCTAGCAACCATGACGACTGCTGAATAATGACCTAAAAGTGTGAAATGGACACCGAAATAATTACAATTTTACTTTTAATTCTTTACTACTTCATTGAAAAAGAGTCAAGATGTTGTTGTTACAAACGTTTATTTCTGTTTAGATTGAATAAAGACAGATTTAGCGTTCAAGGTGACTTTTTTTCCCAATTGTAGCTAGTATTACATAACTTTAAGAGAATATACCTTGTTTCTCCCGTAGAAGAAGTAACGCACGGTGCATGATGGGATACAGGGGTGTGTCTGCTCGGATGCTTCGTCTCTGAAGGGACTGCAGGGCACATTTATCGGCCGTATTTGTGGGGGGCATGAAATGGGACAGGTCTTGTTGCGCCGGAAGTAACGTAAGTGCTCTTCAAATGCAGCCACGAAGTGTGAAACCGTCGAATTGACACATGGCTTATGACACTTACTTATAACTGTTTTTGTACTATAGTGTTTTATTTTTCTTGGACATGGAACATTTCTGCTCTTCACAGCTCTCTGAAAAAACAGATTTAGCATGGTCCCAAAGGTGATTTGGAACACCAATTGTGCAGTGGTAATAATAATAACCTCAAATGCTTCAATCAGTTTCATTAAAACAAAAGTAAAAATCTGTCTGCAGGTCACATGGTCCTGTGGCTCACGTCGTAGAGTCTGTAGAGTCCGGTTCTGATTCCTCTTGTGTCATTTGGCTGTCCCTCCACACTCTTTATCATTTATTTTATTTACCCTTGTTCTTACAATTGTGCAACTCTTTGTATTTGTCCGTTTCCATACTCATGCTCTGTGCTTAAAATGTCCACAAAATGTTGTCGGTTCACACGGCTTTTGACACTTCCACGACATGTGGGACATTTTTTGGTTTGAGAGGCAATTTCATAAGATTTGGAGGGTATAAATGTTGAAACAATAACTTAATGAAACATTACACAGCTCCAGGAAGTTTGACTAAACGTCACATAATAACATAGATCATAAAAAGTTTTTAACAGTACTGTACATTTAGTATAGTTTTAGGGAATTGTTCTGACTTAAAAGATTATGTCAGTGCCATAAAGGTTTCATTATGCAAATGAAATGTCTGTATTTACCTCAGCAATATATTTATTTTTCTTATGATATAGAAGGCATTTCTGCTCTTCACACTCGCTCTTAAAATGAAGAGCGTTTAGCATGATGTTTCCCAAACATGTGTGTTTGTGTTTTTATAAAAGAAAAAAAATGCTTAAAGATCTTACGTCAAAGTGACTCTTGTGAGTTTTAATTGAAACACTTTATTATTAGTCTGTAACATCTCCAAAGCTCAAAATGTCTGTTCCACCGTCTGATGTCATGTGGTGGTAGGTTTCAAGTTCACAGAGAAACTGATGATTCCAGGGCTGAAATTATTCAGATGATTCTAGTGAGGGTGTGTGGAGTTTAAAACACAGTGGAGCACTTCCTGTATTACCACATGATGACATCACAAGGTGGAACAGACTGTTTTCGATTTGAGAGAAGAACTCAAACTGAAGCCTAAATCTGCAGGATTTGCGTGTTAAACGTGTGAATGAAACACACTCTGTGTCTGTGATGAGGAAACACTATAACATAGATGAGAAAAGCCTGATACAGGCCCTTTAACACCCCTGAGTGAGCATTCTCATGGGAAAACTAACACCTCTCCTCTGTATTCTTCTTCTTCTTCTTGTCCCCCTCTTTCTTCTCCTCCAATAAAGAGCAGAGTCTGTTTGATCCCATGCACTGCTATCTCCCCTCTCTCCCTTCAGTGCATGTGGCCCGGGCTCAGTGGAGTGGACGCTGTCTGCCCAAAGGGACAAAAGTCTGCTGCTAATTGGTGCCACATCAAATGAAGAGGACATCCAGGCCCTCAGCCTGATGGAGAGGGAGCCGCACAGACTCACACTCACATTACTCAGCCTTTGGTGTATTCTGTGTGTGTGCACTGGCCCCGAGAGCCAGTGCACACAAAGACCTGCATTTTATCCAACATGAGGCTCACAGTAAACTCATGCAAATGCTTTTTTAGATTCATGCAGTGACATTTGTTTAACGATAACAAATTAGGCTTGTCAAAAGTATTAGAAAATAAGATATAATCGATACTAAAACTATTATCAAAACTAGATACTCATTTGAGCAGGAATCGATAGTAAATAAGAGGCATTCACTGAACAGAAATGAACCTTTCCTGAATAAAATGACCGTGAGCTGCATCAGAACATAGAACCACACAGACGAGTGTAACAAATGCACCACTACGGAACTTTCCACACAGATGTAAGGCCAGGTAACAGAAAAGACAGTATTATTATTTAATCACATTCTATCATTCTATTGTCTAAAAAAACACTATTAAAAATATAAATATATTGATGAATTATGCAGTGCCCAGATTGTAAGGAGCAGAGCCTCAGGTGACGCTGCACTGCTCAGATTCCACAGACGACCCGTCATTCTTCTCTCTAAATGTCTCTCATAATAATAAAGTTCACTGTGCTGCCGAGGCCGTGGCGTTCCCAGTACTTCAGCGGCTCAGTGATGTTCCAGTAATAATAAAAGTGTCATTATGTGAAGAGCATTTTCCTGGTGGGTCTATGTCTTTCTTTTGTTTCTTTTTGAACCAGGACAAGGTTTGTGGAGAAGGTTTGAGGAGTGACATTCCAAGATTAGTTCTGCCCGTGCGACTGCCTGTTATGTGATTTGGAAGCAGACAGTATGTGAGTGACTGCCTCCACATTGTTCAGAAGGCAGCGAGCTCAGTGGAGCAGCACCGAGAGCACAAAGGCCGCGCTCCGGCTCTGAGCATGTGCCGCTGTCATGGCCCACAGATACAAGTGTCCAAGGGCCAGCCGCCACATCCCTCCATATCCCTCCATCCCACCAGCACAGATAAGGACCGGGGGGGTGAAGGGAGGACAGAGAGACAGAGAGACAGAGAGTGTTGGAAGAGAGAGAGAGGGGGGGGAGGGTGGATGGAGATGGAGATGGGAGAGGGGGGAACAGAGAAGAGAAACTTGTCAGTTCACAGCACCCTTTGAATTTCTGCTTGACTTCTGAGTCCAGACCAAAGTCATACTCCCAGTCGTCCCGACACTAAAGAGGCTCTCAGCACAGCTCTGCCTCTTCTGGATTACTCTCGTAAAAAACAATATAATCCAGCATGTTGACAGCAGCAGTGTGCATGTCCTCTCTCTGCACTGATAAAATATAAGACTTATTTGCTTGGTGTGATCTTCTGAGAACTTTTATTTTTGGTATCTTAGTTCAGAACTTCAGATAAAAGCAGCACTTCCTCCTCCAGTGATCAGAGCTGCAGACACACAGTTAACAGCAGCACGTGACTCTGGGGCTACATTCAGATGTCAGTTATATATTCATGCGGCGCCACATATTAGAACATTTATCTGTATGTCCATTGGATTAAATGGCTGTTATAGATCAAGTCTAAGATTTACAAGGCAGATAACATGACCATCTGGAATATCGGCCATATCTGCTAGATTTTGGCTGATAGCCGATATTTCTCACACTGTTGTGCTTGTGCGGGGCGGGTTTTTGTTGCTGGAGGACAGAGCTCCACATGAGGCTGGTCTCTGGTCAGGGGTCACTGCCTGTTGGTGTTGTTGGTTTGTGGTGTGGTGCAGTGATGTGCAGCTGGGTCACGCTCAGCCTTTGAAAAGAACAAGAACAACACAACTTTAACACACGGGGCCATCAATCAGTCGACAACACTGCCCCAGAGTACACAGTACAGTAGAGAAGAGAGAGAGCGCAGTACAGAGAGAGAGAGAGAGTAGCGCGCGAGTACAGAGAGAAGAGAGAGAGAGCGCAGTGCAGAGAGAGAGAGAGAGACACAGTACAGAGAGAAGAGAGCGCAGTACAGAGAGAAGAGAGTAGTACAGAGAGAGACAGAGAGAAGAGAGCGCAGTACAGAGAGAAGAGAGCAGTACACAGTACAGAGAGAAGAGAGAGCGCAGTACAGAGAGAGAAGAGAGTACAGAGAGAAGAGAGAGCGCAGTACAGAGAGAAGAGAGTACGCAGTACAGAGAGAAGAGAGAGCGCAGTACAGAGAGAAGAGAGAGACAGAGAGAAGAGAGCGCGCAGTACAGAGAGAAGAGAGAGAGAGAGAGAGCGCGCAGTACAGAGAGAAGAGAGAGTACAGAGCAAGAGAGTATACAGTACAGAGAGAAGAGAGAGCGCAGTACAGAGAGAAGAGAGAGCGCAGTACAGAGAGAAGAGAGAGCGCAGTACAGAGAGAAGAGAAGAGAGAGAAGAGAGCAGTACAGAGAGAAGAGAGAGCGCAGTACAGAGAGAAGAGAGAGCGCAGTACAGAGAGAAGAGAGTATGCAGTACAGAGAGAAGAGAGAGCGCAGTACAGAGAGAAGAGAGAGCGCAGTACAGAGAGAAGAGAGAGCGCAGTACAGAGAGAAGAGAGAGCGTACAGAGAGAGAGAGCAGACAGAGAGAAGAGAGCGCAGTACAGAGAGAAGAGAGAGAGCAGCAGTAGAGAGAGCGCAGTAGAGAGAGAGAGAGAGAGCGCAGTACAGAGAGAAGAGAGAGAAGAGGAGAGAGAGATCATCTGACAACTGGAGACAGAATGTGTTGTAAGAGACAAGGACACAAAGTTTATATCTGTACAAGTCGCACAAGACAATGTCGAAAGACGTTAAAATCACAATATAACAAGTCAAAACATAAATAATCACCATGAAATTAACAGTAAAGGATAAAACTGCAGAATCAAACCTTTCAGTCAAATGCACAGCTGAACAGAGCCTGGATTTAAACATTAAGTAGACGCCTGTCTCACATCTTCAGGAAGAATATTCCGGGTTTAAACTGCACAAAACTCAAACACTAATTCCCCACGTTTAGTCCTGGTTTAGTCCTGGTTTAGACCTGGTTCAGTCCTGGTTCAGTCCTGGTTCAGTCCTGGTTTAGTCCTGGTTCAGTCCAGGTTTAGTCCTGGTTTAGTCCTGGTTTAGTCCTGGTTTAGACCTGGTTCAGTCCTGGTTCAGTCCTGGTTCAGTCCTGGTTAGTCCTGGTTCAGTCCTGGTTTAGTCCTGGTTTAGACCTGGTTTAGACCTGGTTTAGTCCTGGTTTAGACCTGGTTTAGACCTGGTTCAGTCCTGGGTTTAGTCCTGGTTTAGTTCTGGTTTAGTCCTGGTTTAGACCTGGTTTAGACCTGGTTTAGTCCTGGTTTAGTCCTGGTTTAGCCCTGACTCTGGGCCCCTGTAGGAGGTGGGTCCCTGAAGTCCTGAAGTGTGAGGTATATGGCCTTGTGTATATGGCACTAACATGTTGCAGATCTGCGTTGGTGCTGGGCCCTGCAGAGGATTTTATTGGTTCCACTATTTTATAGTAAAAGAAAAATTAAATTCTGTCAACTGGACAAAAATTGAAGAAGCTGCCTGAGTGAGCGGCAAAACACTCACTCTAAAACTTTTGTCCAGTTGACAGAATAGATTTTTTCTTTTGCGATGGATCATACCTGGACGTCTGAGAAATTACACAGACTCCCACCACTTTAGCTTCCACTTCTATTTTATCCATAACTTTTTATCCTTATTTAGCCACGGTCCGTTCTTACAGTGACCCCATTTTAACCTGTGACACATTCACAAAGCCACGTGTTGTCCAAGGTTATACAAACTGTCAGTGTGACATGAGGCGTTCTAATTTGTGTTTCCTGGAGCTGCTGAAGTCCGGACAGATGGACGTTTGTTTGAAACCAGGATCAGAGCTGTCACCGAGACATGCAAGCCACAAGGTGAAGCACTCTGACTACTGCTAAATTTAAACGTGTCTTTAAACTGCCCTGTAAATGTGTGGGAGCCCCCTGCATGTCCAGCTCTCCACGCTCTCATGACCATCAGAGGAGGACGGGCACCTGAAAGTGATCAAATACAAAATAGAGAAGTTTAATGTCATACTGGGCAATATTCCACCCAAAGGAATAATCACAGGCAACAGCATTTGTTTGACTGTTCTTGGGCACGCCTGATGGAGGGAGTGGGAGTACCCTGAGTCACTTCCTGTCATCACGTCCCACCAGTGGGTCTTCTTCCGATTCATTTAGGCCTAAAGCAGAGTGTGCCGTTCTCTGAGCCCACAGCACAACATCTATGGAGGTACATGACTTCACATTTCTATTACTGGTGGGTGGATAGAGTAGCCAAAAGAGTACTCAAGTTAGAGTACTCCAACTTTCAAGAGTACTGTTTCTCCACAATATTACTCAAGTGTGGCCCTTGTCAAAGATTTTGTCAGAACCCAAACAGGTCTGGGCCGGATTCATACCTGGACGGGAGCCGCTACACTGGGGCATCAGAGGAAAAAAACTGTTGCTGTGTTTTTGGGCAAGGCACTTCAAACACATTGCCTAATATGAAAGTGATGTGTGTTTGAAAGTATGAATGTGTGTTTGCGTGAGTGCTGGTGGTGGTCAGAGGGGCCGATCGTGCAGATTGGAAGTCTCACATCCGTCAGTCTACCCCAGGACATCTGTGGCTACAATAGTAGCTTATCACCACCAAGTGTGGAGCAAATTAATAATGCTTGAAATGTGTATAAGACTAATGATTTAGTCTTCTTAAAAACCTCTCCTTCACACACAAGGTTGTACTTGTCTATCACTGAAGCTGCTCTCCAGAAGGAAACACTCAGCGGATGGTGTTGAAGGCGCAGGATGATGGCGTCCTGCTGGGCTGGTACATGAACTACTGCAGATCCATCTCTGAGCTCACAGTGAAGCGGAGGTGACCCAGGACTCTCCAGTGTCTTCATCAGATGAGACATGAGAGCCACAGGTCTGAAGCAGCTGGGGTCTTTAGGATGTGGAGTTCTAGACACTGGTATCACGCAGGAGGTCTTCCAGAGCGATGGTACCACTCTCAGATGAAGAGTCAGGTTAAGCCGTGCTCCATAACTCCACACAGTTCATCTGGGCTTATCCAGTTTACAACGAAAACCATGAAAAATACTCGTCTCTATGTGTAATAAATAAACAGCGGAAAACAAAAAAAGCAGAAGTGACAATGCAAACACGAGCTGGTCTTTGTCATTGTGTCCTCAGGCCCTGATCTAATGGGACACTGTCTCATCACAGCTCATCTCCGTCACGCGTTGACCTCTGACCCTAGACTCACAAAGCACTGACACTATTTATGGGAGAAGGGGGAAACAACAGGGAATTGGAATTTTAAAGAGCCTTATTTTTAATGTATTCTTGACATCATGCATCATACCGGAAAAGCTGCTAAACAAGGACATCACTTATAATGTAAAACAGAATCTATTCATCTGATTTTTCAGTGATAACTAATACAGAGGCTACTGACTAGATCACTTTTTCATCCAGTCACACACACTGCTCACAGAGAATCATGGGAAACCACCAGCTTGACAATATCCCAGACACTTGATTCCCCTTCATGGTGCAATTTCAAGAGTAACAGAAAAAATAAACAGTAGCAGAGAATAGAAAAGTCTAAAGAAACAACTGCATAACATTATCTCAGACAGTTGTTTCTGTGTCGTGATGCAATGTCACAGTGGAAGAAAAAACTAAGTGGGTGGGGCTAAAAGTTCAAACTAAAACATGTTTCTGCGGCACGGTTTAAATCAGGCACAGACCCTTTAACGTGATTTCTCCTCTTCATTGTGCTCTGTGGTTTCTAAAATCCTGTTAGTAAGTTTGACAACCCATTGAAAACATGCACTTGGAGGGATGTGGTTTGTAGATGTCGTTATATTGAGTTGGGTTCTAAATGTACCTCAGTAATGTCTCTGTATATTTTATTAGAGGATATTTGATTGGCAGGATTTAAGTTGAGATATTTTTTTTTTTCTGTTGGTTTTCTCCTCCTTCTTTGTGGATTTTTATGAGGCCATAGATACAAGGAATGGAGTCACCAGGATAGAGTCTGTAATACAGCTGTCTACCGTGACTTTTTTCTTCTCCAGCTTCTGTCAGCAGTGTATGATGTTCTTCTTGTACCGTACTAGTAGGGTCTCGTTTCAGCAGTTCATAGGTGGCGCTGTCACAGAGGAGGCTGGTCACTTTCTCTTCATAATCAGCTGAGTTCAAGATCATGGTGCATCTCCCTTTGTTGATGCTGTGGTCCTTCAACAGAGCGAGACAGTAGGGCCATTAAAGGTTGAATAGGGCCATTAAGGCTGAAGCTGTAAACAATAGTTGTTTCCAGTTTCAGTGTAGTTAGCTCCTCTCTTCAGACATAAGGCAGTGTCCACCAGCGATCTGATCAGAACTGAAGAAGCATCTTGGATGAGCAGCGAAACGTCTTCACTCCTACAACTTTTTGTGCAGCTGACAGATTTAACTTTGGCTTTTACTCTGGATCAGACCCGGACTGAGGGATTACGCAGACACCTAATCAAATGTACTTTTCGTTAACCTTCAAGGGGTCTTCAGTCCGGCAAGTATAATAATAATTAAAACGGTGATAAAGGCCCTCGCAACCATTTCAACCAGCCATTTTTAAAGACAGGATTTTAATCCACACATAATTTTGTCCAGCTCATCAAAATACACAGACGCTACTTTGGGTTTGTCTGAATCTGATGATGTTTACAAAAGTCACAAGAATTTTTATGGGATTTATGTAAATTCTTTTTCCTGATGATGCTGCCTCAGTTTGGAGTCCTTCAGATAAAAACTCTAGAACAAGTTTGTTAAAGTACGAGGTCTAGATTTTGGACGTCTGTATGATTAGATTCAAAATGGCCAATAAAAGCTAGAGTCATGTGACTTTCTCACATTGTGGCCCATCATAAATAAGGCCCCTGTGAATTTTTCAGTCCAAGACGGATTGCCTTATATAAAAAATAAAATTTCAAGAGGGCGCTAAAGAGTCATTTTAGATAGATAGCTCTGTTGACATGCATATCATTGTGTTCAGCTCTCAAATCTGCATAAATGCTTTATTGGCTTTTTCCAAACAAAAAAATGTGAGAGAGATTTTGTAAACATTTTGTAGAGAAACTCTCCTGGAGGTGTGAGTTGAAGACCCCCCTGACAGAGGGCTCTGCCAGACGTACCCAACAGACCCTTCCTCCTCTGGACACCGTTGTGCTCGAACATGGTGCTTGTTATGGACAAACTGTGACTAACACAGAAGTCCAATAACGGAACACCACGAGGGCGTTAAAGTCCCGCAGGAGAACAAAGGAGTCCCTGGTCGGTGCACTGTCAGGGACTCCAAGAAGGCCGGGTACTCTGCACTGCGGTTTGGCCTGTAGGCTGACACGACAGTGAAAGACCTGTCCCAGACCTGAGGACCCAGGGACGCGACCCTCTCGTTCACCGGAATGAACTCCAACACTGAGCCGAGCTGCAATAAGCCCACAGCAGCTCACCGCCTCTCTCCACGGGCAACTGCAGAGGAAAGGCTGGGGAAAGGCGGCTCTTGGCTCAAGGGTGGGGCCCCCGGTAACGCCGATCCGGGCGACGTTACTGGCCTTGCTGTTATGCTCATCATGAGGGGCTTCTGAACCACTCTTAGTCTGACCCGTCCCCAAGGACCTGTTTGCCGTGGGTGACACTACCAGGGTCATGAAGCCCCCAACAACATAGGTCCCAGGATCATTTGGATGCTCAAGCCCCTCCACCACGATAAGGTGGGGGTTCGAGGAGGGGTGTCATCTTTTGTTATTTTTTTAGAGTTCATCGAGTTTTAATTTTTGATACCTGTTACTGGCATATTGGGTTGTGCTTATTATTTTTACGATTTTTGCCATTTTTCGGGCTTTTTAATTAGTCCCTCTCTGGGACGTTGTCCCAGGCTCAGGCCTAATAATAATAATAATAATAATATTAATAATGATAATAATACCTGGTTGAACTTTTCCAGGCCCAAACTAAGGCTAATCAAGATCTAAAATTTAATTACAACATTAATACAGTGGAATTACTGCACGTAGCACCTAAAGGAGCCACACACCACAGTTTGAGACACTTCATCAGAGCGTACACCCGCCTCACTGTCTCATGGTGCAGCTTGAGCCTTCATCCTCGTAGCCATAATGAAACCACTCTGGCCATGTCCCGGCCCGGTCAGGGGTGGGAGGACAGGGGCTGGTCAGGCTGCGGGGGTCACAGGAAGGCAGGAGCTGAGGATTAGAGGGCAACAAAGAGTTAAATGTCCCCCTGCAGACCACATGGAGGCTGGCCCTAATTTGTGGGGATAATTGTATGTGGCAGTGGGCTCGGGCTCGCTCCTGAGGCTGGAGTGAAGGGCCTCTCACAGACTGGAGGGCCCTTGCTGTCACCGTGGAATCTGGAGAGATCTCCCGGGATCCTCCTAGACCCCCCGGACCCCCAGACCCCCCGCACGGAGCGCTCATGCCACTGCACACTCGTGTTTGTGCAGATCCAGGGCTGCAGCAGTGAGTCTGAACCAAACCCAGGAGGCGCTCTATCACTGTTGATACTGATGTCATCAACCAGGGGTGTGGTGCTAACTGTAGGCTCTGCTCTGTCTGAAGCTCTGTTCAAGTTAGACTTTAATCTGAGCTTGATTTTAACACAGTCTGATCAGAAATAGCTGATTTATCTGAACTTCAGCAGGTGCTGTTAAACATGTTAAACATGCATTTTTAAAAGTTTTATTTATTTATTTATTTATTTTTTGAGTTTTCAGACTATCTTAAAAACTTTGGCAGTGTTTACTAAAATGTACCTTGTGTCTCTATGGTAACTGCTCAACACTCCACCACAGAGATATATGTAAATGTATTGTGTATATGTTTTTTAAAAATAATAAATAAAGGAGTAGATGATGAAGCTGCTTCTGCTGCTGCTGGAGACTAATGACAGAAGTGATGTGGTACTGCCCTCTAGTGTCTACAGTCAAACATGGCACTCAGGGAAGAGCCTTTTTTACTAACAAATTCAATTCTGCTTCACTTTTGACTAAACAGTTTTGGGGGGTTGTTGTTTTTTTTTTTTTTTTTGGTTTTGTTATTTTTATTTTTTTTATTTATTTTTTTTTTTTTTTATATATTTAATGGAAAAATATCAACAACAATAGCAACAGACTTTGTACATATATTTTTATTTACTCAGTTACATTTACTCGAGTAACTTTTTTATTAATAAAATGAGTCTTACTTGTTGAGAATAGTTTTTAGACACCAGACTGCTTCCTGTGTAATATACTGAACAGTGTCTCTGTGGAGTCGTCTGAGCTTTATGGAACAAAATGAAGCAGGAGGATTTTTACAACACAGGGCGACTCCACCCACGTCACAGGCGGAGAACAGGACGTAGTACAGGAGTCATAGTACTGTGTGTTATTGAAATACAGACAGTGGGATGGTCACTGTCCCTCTTCTGACCCCGTGAGACAGACATGGTCACTGTCCCTCTTCTGACCCCGTGAGACAGACATGGTCACTGTCCCTCTTCTGACCCTGAGAGACAGACATGGTCACTGTCCCTCTTCTGACCCTGAGAGACAGACATGGTCACTGTCCCTCTTCTGACTCCGTGAGACAGACATGGTCACTGTCCTTCTTCTGACCCTCATGAGACAGACATGGTCACTGTCCCTCTTCTGACCCTCGTGACACAGACATGGTCACTGTCCTTCTTCTGACCCCGTGAGACAGACATGGTCACTGTCCCTCTTCTGACCCCATGACACAGACATGGTCACTGTCCTTCTTCTGACCTCGTGACCCTGAGAGACAGACATGGTCACTGTCCCTCTTCTGACCTCGTGACACAGACATGGTCACTGTCCTTCTTCTGACTCCGTGAGACAGACATGGTCACTGTCCCTCTTCTGACCCTGTGAGACAGACATGGTCACTGTCCTTCTTCTGACCCTCATGAGACAGACATGGTCACTGTCCCTCTTCTGACCTCGTGACACAGACATGGTCACTGTCCTTCTTCTGACTCCGTGAGACAGACATGGTCACTGTCCCTCTTCTGACCCTGTGAGACAGACATGGTCACTGTCCTTCTTCTGACCCCGTGAGACAGACATGGTCACTGTCCCTCTTCTGACCCCGTGAGACAGACATGGTCACTGTCCCCCTTCTGACCCGTGTGAGACAGACATGGTCACTGTCCCTCTTCTGACCCCGTGTGACCAGACAGACATGGTCACTGTCCCTCTTCTGACCCCGTGACACAGACATGGTCACTGTCCCTCTTCTAACCCCGTGACACAGACATGGTCACTGTCCCTCTTCTGACCCTGTGAGACAGACATGGTCACTGTCCCTCTTCTGACCCTCATGACACAGACATGGTCACTGTCCCTCTTCTGACCCCGTGAGACAGACATGGTCACTGTCCCTCTTCTGACCTCGTGACACAGACATGGTCACTGTCCCTCTTCTGACCCTGTGAGACAGACATGGTCACTGTCCCTCTTCTGACCCCGTGAGACAGACATGGTCACTGTCCCTCTTCTGACCCCGTGAGACAGACATGGTCACTGTCCCTCTTCTGACCCTGTGAGACAGACATGGTCTCTGTCCCTCTTCTGACCCCGTGACACAGACATGGTCACTGTCCCTCTTCTGACCCTCATGAGACAGACATGGTCACTGTCCTTCTTCTGACCCTGTGAGACAGACATGGTCACTGTCCCTCTTCTGACCCCGTGACACAGACATGGTCACTGTCCCTCTTCTGACCCTCATGACACAGACATGGTCACTGTCCCTCTTCTGACCCTCATGACACAGACATGGTCACTGTCCTTCTTCTGACCCCGTGAGACAGACATGGTCACTGTCCCTCTTCTGACCCCGTGAGACAGACATGGTCACTGTCCCTCTTCTGACCCTCATGAGACAGACATGGTCACTGTCCCTCTTCTGACCCCCTGACCCGCCGTGTGGGACATGTGTTTACTGGCTCCTGCTCCTGTTCAAATACCATCTACTTTTCTTGTGTAAAACTTCACTAAATATTTTGATACATTTCCAGTCACTCCAGTCAATGTCAGAGAGGAGCGTCTTTTGGGTCAGGTGGGTGTCTTTCGGGTCAGGACAGCTTCTTTCGAATCATGTGGGTGTCTTTTAGGTCATGTGGGTGTCTTTTGGGTCATGTGGGTGTCTTTTGGGTCATGTGGGTGTCTTTTAGGTCACGTGGGTGTCTTTTGGGTAAGGTGGGTGTCTTTCGGGTCAGGTGGCTGTATTTCGGGCCACATGGGTATTTTTCAGGTCAGGTGGGTGTCTTTCGGGTCAGGTGGTTGTATTTCAGGTCAGGTAGGTGTCTTTCGGGTCTTGTGGGTGTCTTTCGGGTCAGGTGGTTGTATTTCAGGTCAGAATGGTGTCTTTCAGGTCAGGTAGGTGTCTTTCGGGTCTTGTGGGGGTCTCTAGGGTCTTCTGGGTGACTTTCGGGTCTTTTGGGTGTCTCTAGGGTCTTGTGGGTGACTTTCGGGTCTTTTGGGTGTCTTTAGGGTCTTGTGGGTGTCTTTCGGGTCAGGTGGGTGTCTTTTGGGTCATATGGCTGTCTTTCGGGTCAGGTGATTGTATTTCAGGTCAGGTGGGTGTATTTCAGGTCACATGGGTGTCTTTCGGGTCACATGGGTGTCTTTCGGGTCAGGTGGGTGTCTTTTGGGTCACATGGGTGTCTTTCGGGTCACCTGGGTGTTTTTCAGGTCTTGTGGGTGTCTTTCGGGTCAGGTGGTTGTATTTCAGGTCAGAATGGTGTCTTTCAGTCAGGTAGGTGTGTCTTTCGGTCTTGTGTGGGGTCTCTAGGGTCTTCTGGGTGACTTTCGGGTCTTTTGGGTGTCTCTAGGGTCACATGGGGGTGACTTTCGGGTCTTTTGGGTGTCTTTAGGGTCTTGTGGGTGTCTTTCGGGTCAGGTGGGTGTCTTTTGGGTCATATATGGCTGTCTTTTTCGGTCAGGTGATTGTATTTCAGGTCAGGTGGGTGTATTTCAGGTCACATGGGTGTCTTTCGGGTCACATGGGTGTCTTTCGGGTCAGGTGGGTGTCTTTTGGGTCACATGGGTGTCTTTCGGGTCACCTGGGTGTTTTTCAGGTCTTGTGGGTGTCTTTCGGGTCAGGTGGTTGTATTTCAGGTCAGAATGGTGTCTTTCAGGTCAGGTAGGTGTCTTTCGGGTCTTGTGGGGGTCTCTAGGGTCTTCTGGGTGACTTTCGGGTCTTGTGGTTGTCTCTAGGGTCTTGTGGGTGACTTTCGGGTCTTTTGGGTGTCTTTAGGGTCTTGTGGGTGTCTTTCGGGTCAGGTGGGGTCTTTTGGGTCATATGGCTGTCTTTCGGGTCAGGTGATTGTATTTCAGGTCAGGTGGGTGTATTTCAGGTCACATGGGTGTCTTTCGGGTCAGGTGGGTGTCTTTTGGGTCACATGGGTGTCTTTCGGGTCACCTGGGTGTTTTTCAGGTCAGGTGGGTGTCTTTCGGGTCACATGGGTGTTTTTCGGGTCACATGGGTGTCTTTCAGGTCACATGGGTGTCTTTCGGGTCAGGTGGATGTTTTTCGGGTCAGGTGGTTGTGTTTCGGGTCAGGTGGTTGTGTTTCGGGTCACATGGGTGTCTTTCGGGTCACATGGGTGTCTTTCGGGTCACATGGGTGTTTTTCGGGTCACATAGGTGTTTTTCGGTTACATGGGTGTCTTTCGGGTCAGGTGGGCATGCTTAAGGTTAGCTGGGCATAGCAGCGGCGCTGTGTAGGTGCGATCAGGTAGATGCTCTGATCACGGTGCTGTTTGATGTGGTTGGGGCAGATAAACAGTTGGAGTGAGTGTTTGCTCGTCCTATCGGAGTCGTGCCCTTCACCTGTGCGGACCGGGGGGGCGCACATGTTTCTGTCTGCGGGACACCTCCCCCAGAGGACGCGGTCTGGAGCAGCCCCCTTTGAAGTGCTGCGTTTGCTTTGTGTCACCGTGAGGATAACAGCTGACCCGCTCGACCTCAGACGGGTCAGGTTACTATAGTTCATGTGACCCACTCAGAGCCTGGGATGTAAATTATATAAACTGTAAGAATCACACATCTGTCTTTTTTCTTATTCATTTATAAATCCTCAGCACATGTTAAAGTTCTGTCATGTGTCTGAACTGTCATTTAAAAAGAACTACTTTGTTTTCCATGATTTTGTGCGTTTGTGTGTTTGTGTGTGGTGGTGTGTGTGTGTGTTTGTGTGTTTGTGTGTGTTTGTGTGCGGTGGTGTGTGTGTGTGTTTGTGTGTTTGTGTGCGGTGGTGTGTGTGTGTGTTTGTGCGTTTGTGTGTGTGTGTGTTTGTGCGTTTGTGTGTGTTTGTGTGTTTGTGTGCGGTGGTGTGTGTGTGTGTTTGTGTGCAGTGGTGTGTGTGTGTGTGTTTGTGTGTTTGGTGTGTGTGGTGTGTGTGTGTGTGTTGTGTGCAGTGGTGTGTGTGTGTTTGTGTGTGTTTGTGTGTGTGGTGTGTGTGTGTGTGTGTGTTGTGTGCGGTGGTGTGTGTGTGTGTTTGTGTGTTTGTGTGCGGTGGTGTGTGTGTGTTTGTGTGTTTGTGTGCGGTGGTGTGTGTGTGTTTGTGTGTTTTTGTGCGGTGGTGTGTGTGTGTGTTTGTGTGGTGGTGGTGTGTGTGTGTGTGTGTTTGTGTGCGGTGGTGTGTGTGTGTGTGTGTGTGTTTGTGTGCGTGGTGTGTGTGTGTTTTTGTGTGTTTTGTGTGCGGTGGTGTGTGTGTGTGTGTGTGTTGTGTGGTGTTGTGTGTGGTGTGTGTGTGTGTGTGTGTGTGTGTTGTGTTTGTGTGCGGTGGTGTGTGTGTGTGTTTGTGTGTGGTGGTGTGTGTGTGTGTGTGTGTGTGTGGTGTGTGTGTGTGTGTGTGTGTGTGTGTTGTGTGGTGTGGTGTGTGTGTGTTTGTGTGCGGTGGTGTGTGTTTGTGCGTTTGTGTGCGGTGGTGTATACTAGTCTGTGTCTTGTACTTGTTCTGATGCAGCTCTGGATCACTCTAAACATTTTCTGGACAGGTTCATTTCTGTCGTGTCAAAGGGACTTTTTTTTTTTCTAGATTAGCGTCTGATGTTTTACTTTTGACAAAGGCAGAGGAGACTTTTTCAAAGCTCTAAAGAATCAACGTGAAAACCTGTCGCTCTCCAGTTTCTCTTTTAAAGGAGGGTGAGTTTGTAAAAGCAGCATGTTTGATTGTGTAGAAAAACACTACATAAATGTGAGAGAAGAAGGAGCCACATGCTTCTCCAGAAAAGTTCCGTAATGTTCCTTTAAGCTGAGAAAACCTGGTGAAACTGTAGGATATGTGGTTTTTGTGTTGTGTACATGGCACATCTGGCCTCACGGGCAAAAAATCGAGACGACCTTGAAATCTCTGCTGCTACAAACCCGACTAAACCCACACAGTCAAAAGTCATAATAATAAATGCTGTTATTGTTAATACTGAGTTTATAGACGTTTAAAGTGTGGGGCATATATCAAACCTACGGTGCTTGTGGAAATGTTATATAACAATATTGATCTTAACTTAATAAATGAAACAAATAAAAAATGAAGTAAAGACAACATGTTCTCAGTGAGAAGCTGATGGTGTAAACGTCACGAGCCAAAAAACAGCAGATTTTTGTTTCCATTTGTACCGAAATGATGCTGCTGAATCCTACATGTATCACCAATAAACAAACAAAACTGGAAAACGAATGGAGTAGGTGACAGTGGACATGTCCCGGGACACGTCAGAGCATCCTACTTGTGGCTACACAGAACTTTACATCTGTTATTATAAGTTTATATATTTTCCTATTTTAGATAGGCAGACTGGTCCTACAGACTGGTCCTGCAGACTGGTCCTACAGACTGGTCCTACAGACTGGTCCTACAGACTGGTCTTACAGTAGTGACTCGTGCACTTTCCAGGCTTCATCTTTGTGCAGGTCTGACCTTTAGGGCCCGTGTGGAGCTGGCCCGGGGACAACATCAGAGGGGAGCGTGGGCAGTGGCTGATGGAGCAGCGAGGTCATTGTTGTTACTGTTTCCCACCTGAATAAATCAATGCTAAACAAATAAACAGAAGTGCACCTGTGGACGGCACGATGTCCCTCACACTCCACCTGAGTCCACCTCAGATGGACTTTACTGTTGACATCTTTGGCTGCGGCCGCGTGTGGTCAGCTGGTCCAGAGGAAACACAGCTGTGTTTGGTGCGTGGCATCTTTTCCCAGGACTGTCAGGACCATGGCCAGGATGAGTACACCAGGGGTTACCCAGCATGCACGTGCAGAGCAGCAACAGCCTCAAATGTGTCCAAACACCGCCCTCTCTGCTGTTTCATATGGATACAGCAGAAGAACGAGCACAGCTGTCCTCGAGGTTGTGTTTTATCTCATGAGATTTAAGACAGGATTACACTGTCCTACAGACTGGTCCTACAGTCTGGTCCTACTGTCTGGTCCTACAGACTGATCCTACAGACTGGTCCCACAGACTGGTCCCACAGTCTGGTCCCACAGACTGGTCCTACAGACTGGTCCCGCAGACTGCTCCCACAGACTGGTCCTGCAGACTGGTCCTGGAGACTGGTCCTACAGACTGGTCCTGCAGACTGGTCCTGGAGACTGGTCCTGCAGACTGGTCTTACAGACTGGTCCTACAGACTGGTCCTGCAGACTGGTCTTACAGACTGGTCCTACAGACTGGTCCTGCAGACTGGTCTTACAGACTGGTCCTACAGACTGGTCCTACAGACTGGTCCTGGAGACTGGTCCTACAGACTGGTCCTACAGACTGGTCTTACAGACTGGTCCTACAGACTGGTCCTGCAGACTGGTCTTACAGACTGGTCCTACAGACTGGTCCTACAGACTGGTCCTGGAGACTGGTCCTGCAGACTGGTCTTACAGACTGGTCCTACAGACTGGTCCTACAGACTGGTCCTGGAGACTGGTCCTGCAGACTGGTCTTACAGACTGGTCCTACAGACTGGTCCTGCAGACTGGTCTTACAGACTGGTCCTACAGACTGGTCCTACAGACTGGTCCTACAGACTGGTCCTGCAGACTGGTCTTACAGACTGGTCCTACAGACTTGTCCTACAGACTGGTCCTACAGACTGGTCCTGGAGACTGGTCCTACAGACTGATCCTACAGACTGGTCCTACAGACTGGTCCTACAGACTGGTCCTGGAGACTGGTCCTACAGACTGGTCCTGCAGACTGGTCTTACAGTAGTGACTCGTGCACTTTCCAGGCTTCATCTTTGTGCAGGTCTGACCTTTAGGGCCCGTGTGGAGCTGGCCCCGGGACAACATCAGAGGGGAGCGTGGGCAGTGGCTGATGGAGCAGCGAGGTCATTGTTGTTATTGTTTCCCACCTGAATAAATCAATGCTAAACAAATAAACAGAAGTGCACCTGTGGACGGCACGATGTCCCTCACACTCCACCTGAGTCCACCTCAGATGGACTTTACTGTTGACATCTTTGGCTGCGGCCGCGTGTGGTCAGCTGGTCCAGAGGAAACACAGCTGTGTTTGGTGCGTGGCATCTTTTCCCAGGACTGTCAGGACCATGGCCAGGATGAGTACACCAGGGGTTACCCAGCATGCACGTGCAGAGCAACAACAGCCTCAAATGTGTCCAAACATCGCCCTCTGCTGTTTCACGTGGATACAGCAGAAGAACAAGCACAGCTGTCCTCGAGGTTGTGTTTTGTCTCATGAGATTTAAGCCAGGATTACACTGTCCTACAGACTGGTCCTACAGTCTGGTCCTACTGTCTGGTCCTACAGACTGATCCTACAGACTTTGATTCACACCTCTGGTTCTAAACATGAAACCAAAACAAAGGAAATACCTGATCGAGGACACAGTGGATCTTTGTGTTTCTAGAGGCATCTCTGAGTGAAGACTTAGACTTAATTTGTCTATTTTTTGAAAGGTGTTGTTTTTTTCTGCAGTTTGCATTACTGTAGGTAAAAAGAAGATGTGCACATTAGCATCTCATCTGTGCACATGGGTGAGGCGATAGCTGTGCGGCCCAATGATAAACCCAAATGTTATCTTCTGGAGGAGCCCCAGAGACAAATTCAGCTTAGGGCCCCTGAAAGCTCGGGCCAGCCCTGATTGTGAGTGAATGTGTGATTGTATGAGACACATTAGGTGTGTACAGTGTTAGAATGAAGTTAGTCGCAGGGTGTGAATGTTTCCACCTTGTGAGGGAGGGAGGTGTAAGTATTGGTTGAAACAGGAGTACTTAAATATTGTTAAATGTTAAATAGATGTTAAATATGTTTTATATTAATATCCATCAAACATATACCTTTATTCTTATGAGAAACATGGTAAATCTCCTCATAACTTTAGGAACTAGTGTTCAATTATGTCGTTTTTTGTGTTTGTTTGTTTGTTGACTGTTCCCCTCCCGTCCGTCAGGGGGCGCCTCACGCGGACAGTGCAGTGCGCGCGAGTTCCGTGACGCTGCTGTTAGCCGTTAGCTGTTAGCCATTAGCCTTTAGCCTGTGTGTCCTGTGTCTGTTTCACGGCTCAGATTTGCTCCTGATGAAAGTAAAAATGTCGAAGGAGCAAAACAGTGAAGATCTGTTTGACAGTATCTTCATGGCGGAGGAAAGGTGAGTTTAAAGAGGATTTACTCTGAGATTATCACTAAAACTAACATCATATTAACAATAATAAGCATCATCATGTTGGAGGAGAGGTGAGTTTAACACGAACATTTACTCTGAGATTATTACATCATCATATTAACATTAATAACATCCTCCTGGTGGAGGAGAGGTGTGAGCTGCTCCACCTGCAGCTTTAACATGAGCACTGTTCTGTGGGATTATTACTGTGATCCTCATGAGGAGTGTTGTGTGGGATTATTACTAACATCACAACAGCAGGATGAGACCAGGGCATCTCACTGGAAACAGAAGATTTATCATTTAATCTTCAAATGTTGCACCTTGTTTTGAATTTCTGTTGAGCCTATAACTCATCATTTATTTTAGCTGCCTCCATCTCCAACAATTAATATTGGCGTCTAGAATGTTATGTCATCTGAAACCCAGCAGTGCGGGACTAAACCCGGCAGTGTGGGATTAAACCCAGCAGTGCCCAGCAGTGTGGGACTAAACCAGGCAGTGTGGGACTAAACCCAGCACTATGGGACTAAACCCGGCAGTGCGGGACTAAACCCAGCAGTGTGGGACTAAACCCAGCACTATGGGACTAAACCCGGCAGTGTGGGACTAAACCAGGCAGTGTGGGACTAAACCCAGCACTATGGGACTAAACCCAGCACTATGGGACTAAACCCAGCAGTGTGGGACTAAACCCGGCAGTGTGGGACTAAACCCGGCAGTGCGGGACTAAACCCGGCAGTGCGGGACTTAAACCCAGCAGTATGGGACTAAACCCAGCAGTGCGGGACTTAAACCCAGTGCAAAGGGCAGCAGCAGCGTGGTTGTCGCTCTATTCATAAAATAATCATGTATCAGTTGCATAAACTTGCACATCTTTGTTGCAGTAAATATAGTTGGACTCCATAAATGTTTTTATGATTTTACTACAGATGACATTTGTGTGCAGGTTCCATGGAGAAGGTTACAAAGAGGGCTATGAGAAAGGAGCACACAGGGGCCTCCAGGAGGGCCGCAGACACGGCGCAGTGCACGGGGCCCGGCTCTCCACAGAGGTAAGAGCAGGTGGAGGGATCTTTAGTTTAACAAATCAGGTCATTATGTTTGAAAAATGTTCTTGTAAATGTTCTTTGTAAATGTTCTTGTTCTCTATCTTTGAGTAACTTTCAGTAGATTTACATTTTAAAGGCTCCATTACACAAAACTGACTCTTGTCACCTTTAAGCCATCTTTATAATGTCATTAAAAACAGACCTGGAGTTGTATTTTGTTTCATTCACATGTTTGAGTAACACTTTATTATTAGTCTCTCTACATCTCCAAAGCTCAAAATATTCTGTTCCACCTTGTGATGTCATGAAGTGGTCGTTTTCAGTTAACAGCTCCTTTTACCTTTAGTTCAGTCGAGATAAGTGGCAATTCTAGGACTGAAATTATCCAAATGATTCTAGTGAAGGTGCATGGACTTTAAAAACACAGAGGAGCACTTCCTGTATTACCACATGATGACATCACAAGGTGGAACAGAGTGTTTTCAGTTTGAGAGAAGAACTCAGCCTAAATCTGGAGGGTTTGTGTTTTAAACATGTGAGAATGAAACAAAACACAACTCCAGGTCTGATTGTGACGAGGAAACAACATCAGAACAGATCAGAGAATAGTGTGATATGGGCCCTTAAACAGTGTAATATGGGCCCTTTAAACAGTGTGATATGGGCCCTTTAAACAGTGTGATATGGGCCCTTTAAACAGTGTAATATGGGCCCTTTAAACAGTGTGATATGGGCCCTTTAAACAGTGTGATATGGGCCCTTTAAACAGTGTAATATGGGCCCTTTAAACAGTGTAATATGGGCCCTTTAAACAGTGTGATATGGGCCCTTTAAACAGTGTAATATGGGCCCTTTAAACAGTGTAATATGGGCCTTTAAACAGTGTGATATGGGCCCTTTAAACAGTGTAATATGGGCCTTTAAACAGTGTGATATGGGCCCTTTAAACAGTGTAATATGGGCCCTTTAAACAGTGTAATATGGGCCCTTTAAACAGGGTAATATGGGCCCTTTAAACAGTGTAATATGGGCCCTTTAAACAGTGTAATATGGGCCCTTTAAACAGTGTGATATGGGCCCTTTAAACAGTGTGATATTGGCCCTTTAAACAGGGTAATACGGGCCCTTTAAACAGGGTAATATGGGCCCTTTAAACAGTGTAATTTAAAGTTGCTGCTCTGCTTATCAAAGTTTGATCACAGGTGAGTTCTGAAGTCTGTCCAGTCCATATAAAAGTATTTTTCATTTTTGCTTGTCAAATTCAAATGTTTGTTGTAAGGGTCATTCCTTGATTAAATTATTCCTGGAGAAACATCATATAGCTTAAAAACCTTGAAATAAATAAGTAGATGATGGCATTTTTTTAGGACATTGGAGGAAATCAAATGTTTTCATTAGCAGAAGAAAGTATGAGTCCTCGCTGACTGCCCTCATCGCACTAGTGTGAAATGGACGAGTCGCCGACTGCCCTCCTCGCACTAGGCGGACGAGTCGCTAACTCGTCCTTCTCGCGCGTTTGTGAGGTCATTTGTGAGATCATCTGTCAAGTAAAAATTCTGAAAATGACTTACACTTTGTGCATGAACCGTGCCTGGAGTTTCCTTTGCTCCAGTCGCTCCAGTGGCTTTATCCAACTTTAACATGAATCGCTTTATCCAACTTTAACATGAATCGCATGCAATCCAAAAATGGCTCCATAATGTTGCCATAGCAAACTGAGAGCATGTGCTAAATAATGTCTGTAGGCCGGTGCACTATAAACAAATGGGGTAGCGTTCTGTTCTCCTCCTTTGGCCAGTGTTGATGGCTTTGTCTTCTGCAGGTTTCCTTTTACCATGGTTTTGCTTTCACTTGGAAATGTCTTCTCCAGAACAATACAGATCCCAAATCCAGGTCTGGCTTTATTTTTTATTCTGTTGTAAATCATTTTC
This sequence comes from Periophthalmus modestus, assembly GCA_019594935.1. Classification (NCBI taxonomy): domain Eukaryota; kingdom Metazoa; phylum Chordata; class Actinopteri; order Gobiiformes; family Gobiidae; genus Periophthalmus; species Periophthalmus modestus. The sequence continues at coordinate 33,664,986 of JAIEZT010001214.1, forward strand.
AGTATGTTTTATCAAAGACATTTTTGTTGTTGTTAGGAAGCGTTTGAAGACTCTAGAAGCCTTCTTGAGTTTGATGGAGAACTCTTCTTTGGATGATCCTCAGTCTGAGAAGCTGAAGGAGGACATGGACAAGCTGCGTGTCAAATTCAGACAGGTACGCACTAACGGGACCTTTCTTAAAGAATGGAAAATCCCTCACCCCAGACACACTCCCAGGCCTCCTCCTGGTGGGACATGCCAGCTCATGACCATAGGTGAGGGTGTGACCAGAGATCTAAACCAGTACTAAACGAGGTCTAAACCAGGACTAAACTAGGTCTAAACTAGGTCTAAACTAGGTCTAAACCAGGTCTAAACCAGGACTAAACCAGGACTAAACCAGGACTAAACCAGGACTAAACCAGGTCTAAACCAGGTCTAAACCAGGACTAAACCAGGTCTAAACCAGGTATAAACCAGGTCTAAACCAGGTCTAAACCAGGTCTAAATGAGGTCTAAACCAGGAGCATAATTGAGGGCAGGAACGTAGGTTGACTGGTAAATCGTTCATTATGGACAAACTGTGACTAGCACAGAAGTCCAATAACAGAACACCACTCGGGTTCAGATCAGGGAGGCTGTTCTTCCCGATCACGCCCCTCCAAGTGTCACTGTTGTTGCCCACATGGGCATTGAAGTAGAACAACAGAGTCCCCGCTCGGTGCACTGTCTAGTAGCCCTCCCAGGGACTCCAGGAAGGCCGGGTACTCTGCACTGATGTTTGGCCTGTAGGCCGACACAACACTGAGAGACCTGTCCCCAACCCGAAGTCACAGAGACGTGACCCTCTCATTCACTGGGATGAACTCCAACACGTGGAGCTCAGTTGTGGGGCAATAAGCCCACACCAGCTCGCCGCCTCTTCCCACGGGCAATGACAGAGAAGTGGAGAGTTCAGCTGGATCCTCCTGTTGGGGGGTCCACGTGAGGACGGCCCCATGTTGGGCGCTCTAACTCCTCTACCACGTCAAATACACTGCCATATAAATCCACATGTTTACAGCTGTAGCATTTTTCTATTTTATCTGTATCAAAATTATTTAAAAAATAAACAATACACACTTTGCTGTACAACAAAATTAGCCTTCGTAGAACCACAAACAAATCCGTTATTGGGCATAGGCTGAGCATCCATGGACATTGTTCTATGTGAATGGAGAGAAGAGGAAAAAAAAGTACAGGGATGCTGACAATCTCATGTTGAAATAATGACAGAGAAATGTACCTGTCAAGTTTACAGACTATAGATTCATGAAGAGCCTGTGGCGGTTTACACAACTTCTGTTTGAGAAAGAAGCGTGAGCCACGAGGGGAGAGGCAAATACATATATACATACACACGCCATACACACATCACACACGCCATACACACGTCACACACATGCCATACACACGCTATACACATGTCACATACACACCATACACACGTCACACACTCTGGGTTAGGAGGAGAGGAGAAGGGGAGAGGAGGAGAGGTTGGACTAACAAAAAAATTTAAAAAGTGAATAAAGCAGCACATGTGTTTGTGGAGCATTATCCTCCCATCACTCTGCCTGTTTTCAGTCAAAAGAAATGGTTTGATTTTTTTTTTTTCTCCCCCCAGCATGAGATATCAGGACTGTGTGTGAAGGAATCAAACGTGTGAGTCTCAGGGCAAATGTGTGAGAGTTGGCAGCCCTGTAATACCCCTCTTTAAGTATGGGGACCTTCACATTGTGGAAGGTCAGATTTTTTTACCCAATATGATATCTGAGGTTTGTCTTGCTGTTGTGGCCAATAACCGATATTTGCCGATGAGAATATTAACCTTTTAAAATCAAATTCTTCCATAACTCTGGTTGTATGTATGATAGTCATTTTTAAAGAGAAAGTTCCCTCAAACATTCCTGGAGAGGTTTTACATGTCATCTGTGCATGTTAGAGTATTTTAGAGTTATTTATTTTACAGTTAGCTGTAAAAAGCTGATTCTGTGCAATGCTCCACCCACAAGCCTACATCACCCATAGTCCGCTCACACACCTACATCACCCACCACACGACAATCCTCCATAAATATATGAAAACATGATACAAACTGTACACTGCGACGTAACAAACCCGGTGTGATGTGCTGTAGTTTCATTAGTGGGATGCAGCTGATTGTGTTGTGATAGTGCTCTGAAGGGGGAGGGATTTAACATGGGGAGCAAAGGGAGGAGGGACTTAGCACGCCAAAAACAAAACATGTGAATACGTTATTTGTAGCATTTTCCAAACGCTAAAAGCTACATGATGATCTAAATGTGTTATGTGTTACAGTTAATACCCCATAGAAGTAAAAGACTCCCTCTTTAAATTAGTACAAGCCTGTGAACACCTGGTGGTTCCTGTTCACACTCAGATTTCTCCATGTGAACATAGTGAGTAATACAACTGTACAAAAGGGGACTGTACACAGTTTGTTTTCTGCATCTGTCCGTTACAGGTGTGTTCCATGTTAAACGTCCCTGCAGACTTTAAGGGCTTCTTCAAATCAGCCGCGGGGACGTCCTTCTGAGCGACACAGGACCAAAGGCTGTTGTGTAGAGACTGGACTGTGCTCTGCTGCTTTCTGACGGTGAATACTGAGAGGCCAGAGCCGAATCAGCCTGTGTGCTGTGTGACCTGCAGTGAGGACTAGGGGCCGCGGCTCCAGCTCGAGAAAGACGTGGACTTAAATGAAGAACTACTCAAACATGAATTAATCCAAACACAAATCCTGCTTTTGCCATCCAACTAAAACAAACACGATCTATGCTACAGTAGGGATGGGTGATACCACACTTTTTGGGATAGATCCGAAGTGCTTTTGGGGAGGGATTGATACAGACCACAAGTGCCTCCACTGTCGAGAGTGAACTGCACCCTGGAGGGAACTAGCTCCCAGAGGGGGCCACCACGATACAGATCACTTTGGCTACACGAGAAACGAGATGGACGAGAGAGAAAACGCAGACTCAAGATGGCACAAAGCAGATACAAACAGAAAATAACAGTCTCTCACCAAACGATGACTTGATGCTGTATTTCCAGTCACTTTATATATTGAGCATCGCAAAAAAGCATGAACGCAGCATCTGTTTTCTGCTTATCGATACTGGACTCAGGAATAAAGATTGATTGTATAATGTTTCCAGTTATGCATCTAACATGAGCCAAACCCAGTGCATTACTTGAAGAGATACTAAAATGTGGTGCAGAAACTAATTCAAATATTATTTAGATTTTTTTTGTTATTAAGAAAGCTTTTGTAATGTTTGGCTGATATATCGGTTCGCACTTTTCCCACATATTGGCCTTAAAATCTTGTGGAGGTTGATATGTAGTTCCATAGCTCTCGTATCCATTTATAAAAACAGGTTTGTGGATGAGTTTGTCGTTTCATATCATTTAGAAAAACCAAAGGCATTGTTTTCTATAGATTATAAATGATCAGTATTTGCATTGGCCATGAAAAAACTCACATTTGTAATTGTTCGGCTCATAACATAAAAGCTTAAATCACCTTTCAAGGTTTTCAGAAAACTATAAAAATAAATAAAATCAATAAGATGGCAGTGGCAGTTTATGTTTTTGACGAGGAAACAACATTCGAACATATATATGGGCCTTAAAGTAATTTTAAATAACATCCATTATATTTCCTGCTTTGTGTGACGTTTGATTTGGTGCTGGGTTTACTTGCCGTGTGCGTTTGCAGTTTGTGAACATTTTATTGGTGATTAAATAACCTCTTTGCCCATTGTTTCCATCATCACTGTGTTTTTCTATTACTGTTTAATTCATTTATTACGTATTTCATTCAGCTGAGATGTATTCACCTTGTCCTTTTGCCAGAGGTGGCAGAATATTTATTACTCAAGTAATGGCTACTTTAAATAAAAATACTCTTCTAGAAATACAAAGTAGTGCAAACTCAAATGTTGAATTTTAATATTGTCGACAAAAAGCTCAAATCACTTTAGACTCACAGTGAGAAGAGTAACAGCAACTTTTACTCAAATAAGAGTACTGTTATTTCAATAAAAAATATACGTAAAAGTATACTTCTAGAAAAGTACTCTGAAAGGTACAATTTCTTTAAAAAGTTACTTGAGTAAATGTAACTGAGGACTTCCCCCTCTGGTTATTGCTCAAGTTTTCTGAGCCACTTTAGCCACCAGAGGGCACTGTCACTGAATAAAATGAATCACAAGATATTGTTCATTTTTGTTTTATTGTTTTTGTTGGCATTGTGCTGTTAGCTTAGTGCTACACAGTGGTACACAGTAGTACACAGTGGTACAAAGTGGTACACAGTAGTACACAGTGGTACACAGTAGAGTAACGTGAAAACTGTACTTCGTGGTACTTCAGAAGTAACTTCATTTTGTCTGGATGGGTCTTTAAACTTAAATCAAGAGAACAGCAGATGGTGTAATTCTGTACGTTTGTACTAAAATGAAATGACAGTGTTGTGTAATTCACAGTTAGTTACAGTTATTTTTACAAACAAAACCGTTTCCAAAGTGCTGCACAGAAACCCTAAAAACAAAACCAAAGGTAGAATGGCTAAAATGTGATGATAGTCCTAAAACAATCAAACCAGAGGATCAAATGTATTATTATAATTCTTATTTATTCCGTGTTATTTAGTCCATCTGAGTCTGGCCCCCGTCTGTGTGCGGCTCACCTGCTCCTCATCCCAGTTTGAGGTGTGAAATTGCAATCTGCTCTGTGAAAACATGAACGCAACTTTCTACGCTTGTGTTAACACTAGCTCCACTGTGGCCCTTTAAGTGTGCCCCCTGCCCTTTTGAGCCCTGTATAAGGGGCCCCCAGCATGTACTAAGTGTATACATGCTGTTAGCCCGGGCGCACACACTCTGGTACAATAGCATCAGAAAGCTCCAGAAGCGCCAGCTCTGCCTTTGTCCACCTGGCCCTCCTTTCAAAGCCGTGTCCAGAGGCTCAGTGACACCCCCCCCCCTCCAGGCCCTGGCAGAGGGCCGCAGGGGGAGGGGGTTACAGTAGCAGCTGGTTGGTGCGTGGTGCTGGGGTGGCAGGTGAATGCTGTCCTCCGGTCGGCAGCTTCAGAGGGGCCACAGTGAAAGGACAGAGAGGCTTCTGGGGAGGCTCATTATGCAGACTGGGCCCAGTGGAGCACTGGGCACACAGCGGCCTGCTGCAGCCCAAGCCTGCTGTAAAAAGCATCCAAGAAAACTCTGCAAACATCCAAGATCCATCCATTTCCGCAAGTTTAGCTATGTAAATCTCACCTTTAAAGGACCCATATCACCCTATTATAATGTTTTCTCATCACAAACAGACTTGGAGTTGTGTTTTGTTTCATTCACATACATTTGACACACAATCTCTACTGAACAATATGTAAAAGGAGCTGTTAGCTTGAAAGCTAACACTACATGACATCACAGAGTGGAACAGAGCATTTTGAGCTTTAGAGGTGTAGACAGACTGATAAACCAGAATTTTTTGAAGAAGTGGGACCCCAAGGCGTGCCTAGGCCAGCTGAGAGACATAGTCCCTCCAGCGTATACTGGGTCTTCTCTGGGGCCTCCTCCCGGTGGGACATGAACACCTCCCCAGGGAGGCCTCCAGGAGGCATCCTGAACAGATGCCCGAGCCTCAGCTGCTCCTCTCGACATAGAAGAGCAGAGGCTCTACTCCGAGCTCCTCCTGTGTGACCGACACCCTGTATCTAAGGGAGCGCCCAGCCACCCTGTGGAGGAAACCCATTTTGGCCACTTGGATCCGTGATCTTGTCCTTTCGGTCATTATCCAGAGCTCATGACCATAGTTGAGGGCAGGACGTAGATTGACCGGTAAATCGAGAGCTTTGCCTTTCGACTCAGCTCCTTCTTTACCACAACGGACCGATGCAGCGACCGCATCACTGCAGACGCTGCACCGATCTGCCTGTCAATCTCACATTCCATCCTTCCCTCACTCGTGAACAAGACCCCGAGATACTTGAGGCAGAGACTCATCACCCACCCAGAGAGGGCACCACGTTTTTCTTGGTCGAGGCCTCAGATTTGGAGCTGATTCTCATTCCAGCCGCTTCACACTCGGCTGTAAACCACCTCAGTGCTGCAGGTCCTGGCACGATGAAGCCATCAGGACAACATCATCTGCAAACAGCAGCAATGAGATCCTGTGGCTCCCAAACCGGATCCCCTCCGACCCGTGGCTGCGCCTGATTCTGTCCATAAATATAATGAACAGAATTGGTGACAAAGGGCAGCCCTGACGGAGTCCAACATGCACTGGAACCAGTTCTGACTTACTGATTTCGCAATGCAAACACAGCTTCTGCTCCAGTCATACAGGGACCGGACAGCCTTTAGCAAAGGGCCCTGGACCCTCATGCTTCTCCTTTCCAATACCCTGCAATAGACCTTACCGGGAAGGCTGAGGAGTGTGATTCCCCTGTTGTTGGAACACACCCTCCGGTCCCCCTTCTTAAATAGAGGGACCACCATCCTGCCAGTCCAGCGGTATTGTCCCCAACTGCCAAGCAATGTTTCAGTGATGTGTCAGCCCAGACAGCCCCACAACATCCAGAGACTCAAGGTACTCGGGACAGATCACGTCCACCCCCGGAGTCTTGCCACCGAGGAGCTTGCCAACCAGTTTCTGCTTCCTCCTCAGAAGACGTTACGGTGGGATTGAGGAGATCCTCAAAGTATTCCATTCACTGTCCGACAACATCCCCAGTCGAGGTCAGCAGCTCTCCACCCGCACTGTAAACAGTGTTGATGAAGCACTGCTTCCCCCTCCTGAAGCATCGGATGGTTTGCCAGAATCTCTTTGAGGCCGTCTGATAGTCCTTCTCCATGGCCTCCCTAAACTCTTCCCCCATGTCAACTTAAACTACCAATCAGTGAACTGGTAACTTTTATTTGTAGTTATTTAAGGGACAATTAATCGGCAAAGAAGCTCATAAAAAAGACATAAAGTGCAGTCACAATGACAGATAAGTAAAGCCACACACTACAGAATCTTTCATTATTAAGCGTGAGACAAAAAGATTAAACCACAGACATAAGGAGAATCGTTTGAGATTTATAATCTCTGAGCACACAGACTGCAGAGGGATATGGCAGCGAAGAGACTGCACACCACAAGCTAAAAGTCGAGCACGCACCTCATGTCAGCTGTTTCCTGTTAACAGTATAGCAACTCGCTTTGAGACTCTAACGTGTTCCAAAGATCAGGGCATTGCTTTTCTACTTTAGATGCAAGTCAGAACTGTGTTATTATTGTGAAATGTGGTGCAGTAGAGGTGCGGAGGAGCTGGAGGACATGTCTGGGGTGAGGGAAGTCTGGGAGTCCCTGCTTAGACTCCTGTCCTCCGCAACCCGGCCCCGGATAAGAGGAAGAAAATGGATGGATAGAGCAGTAGTTTAGATAAATTACACTGTTTTGTGGACCAGGGTCATTATTTGTGGAGGACAAATTGTAATGTATAATATGGATGAGAAAGCTGCAGTTTAACAAATTTAAGGTGAGTGATAAAGTCACCATTGAATTATTTTCACCATTTCCTGAGTTTGTATCTTGCTCCTCTGTGTCTGTCTGTCCCTCTGCCCCTGATGCTCAGTTTTGTTGGCTGTTGTCATGATGATGCTTTGTGGTTATGATGTGAAAAAACAGCTCAGAGTCAGACTGACATCAAACACATCACATTGTAAAAAGTGCATACAAAGATCCAATGTCGGGTTACACCTCCCCGAAGCCGGAGAGACAAATCGGGCCCTGAATGGGCAAATGATCCTGTCGTGTGTGACGGGTTTTAGTTTGTCTGGGCTCCAGAAAACACACCTCTTCAATACTTAACAAAGATGTGAGTCTGGTCATCAGACTCTCCCCAACTTCAGATGGTCGTGATTGACAGGTGGATCAGGCACACACATGGTCCGTCCATATCAAAACAAAAATGGCTGTTTACAAAGAAAACAGAAAGGAAAAAATCACAGGGACTGAAAAACATGGCAGATTTCTGCAGAATAAATGAGAAAAGCCCTAAACTGTTTATCTAAGTTGAGAGAAATTTAATTTTATTCAAAATAGATCACCAGCTCTTTTTGTTTAACATGCGCCACTGAAAAAACAAACCTGATTTCAGGATCATGTTCGGTCAGGCTCGAGTCGCGTCAAGGCATGGACATTAAAAATACAGCGGAATGTCAGTCTGGACTTGCCAGAAAGAAAGCGTGTCCTGAAAATAAATATATGTTGTATTACTACTGTGCAGATAATAACGATTGTAAACTTAACTGTCTTTAGGTGTTCAAAGTATTTCTCCCAAAAAGAGCTGAGGCCAGTACAAACCTGCATTATGCACTGTGTTTGTCGGCTGTAGCTTGTTGTGTTCACTATGCCATGGTCAATCTCCTTTTTTAACTTCTCCCCAACTCTCAAAGTCACCCCCACAGCTAAGGGCCAGGCTCGGGATGACAATTATCAAATGAGGGAGAGAGTGAATGGAGGAGCTGTGTGTGTGTGTGCAAATGGAGAGGCGCTCAAAAGGACAAGGCCAGTCCGAGTGGAGGAGGAGAGTGGAGGAGGAGAGCCGGCGCCTAGCACAGAATGTCGAGGAATGCAGGGAGCAGGTGGTGAGTGGTGACATGAAAAGCTCTGGTGACAAATGCAGCCGTGCGCTCCACACAGAGAACAGTGAATGCACGAGCTGCCAGCACGCCGCCTGTGTGTGTGTGTGTGTGTGTGTGTGTGTGTGTGTGTGTGTGTGTGTGTGTGTGTGTGTGTGTGTGTGTGTGTGTGTGTGTGTGTGTGTGTGTGTGTGTGTGTGTGTGTGTGTGTGTGTGTGTGTGTGTGAGGGGGCTACAACACAAACTAGAGGCTTAAGATGAACCAACCAGTTGCTGTTAGTGAGTCAGTACCAAACATTTGCAAATAACAATAGAGGTTATGCAGTGACATCATTTTATTCATTCAGCGTTTCGACTGAGCGTCCCTGAGGCAGAACTGTGGGCAGCTCAACAGACATATGTGTTTCTTAGCTTTTTATTGTCTCATTTTTGTCCGTGAAGATGTTGTTTTTTCCCCCACAATAACAAACATGTTCTTTAAGCAGAGAAAGGTTCAGTTCATCTGTGTCTGATCCAGAGTCTGTGATAGGTGTGAGTGTGTCTGCAGGGTCCCTGTGCTTTACCTCGTCACTGCTTTTCTACTGTTGACTTGAGTTTCTAGTTTTAGAGTCAGGTACAAATTAAATATTTAGCAGAGTTGTAGACTTTTATATTTGTTATTAAACTGTAACAGCTCTTTAAGCTTTTACAGGAGAAAATGTCATTACTCACCACTGACACATCCACTTATACATTTACGACTCACTAATGAAGTTCAAAATTTCCTGATTAACCTTTATTTTGAATGTTCCACATAGAGCGCCGGATGGAAGTGTTCAAAAAATACAAGTTACAACGGAAATCCGCTATGTTTGTCTGCAAAGTGGTCACGATCCTAAAATGTTTAACTCGATTTTGATACAAAGAAATGCATCTGATAGTCACATCTTATTATGGATTAGGTACGTAATATGGTACTTTGGGTCCATCCAGCTTGGACGTTTGAAAAAGTTACAGGGATTTTTATACCTTCAAAAATTAAAATTATTTTAATTTTAATTATTTAATAATATAATAATAATAATAATAATATTTGACACATCTTGTTGATGTTAGCTCAGTTTGGAGTCCGCCAAATAAAAGCCTTAGGAAGTTCATTCAAGTACGAGGGTTAGACTTTGGATATTATACTTAAAAATGGCCACTTTCACATCAGTGATAGGATGTGGTCCCCATAAACTTTCATGCTCACAGACACAAACAATGTGTGAGCCAATTTAATTTAATGTTACTAATTTCTTTGACCCCAGTCCTTGGGACAACAGATGAAAATTAGCCTTTGGTTATAATCTGGTATGTTTACTTTCATGTTGAGTCATGTCTGTTCATTAACATGCATTCTCCCAATCAAATAAATAAAATAAATCAATTTTACTTTTTACTGACTTCAGAAATTTGAGCACTGGCAATGCAAATGTGGCTGCAGTGGTTATTGGCTTTTCTGTTCGGTATCACATGGACTGTCATGGTGTACAATGACCCAGAAGGACCAGACAAGCAGGCAAGTTTGTAGGTGAGTATCTTGCAGGTGGAGCAGGTTTGTGACGGTGAGCAGGTAAGAAGATAGTCAGACAGGTGGGTTAAGATGCAGGTTAGAGCTAGCACCTGGACGCAGGAGAAAAAACTAAGTAGCAACAACAAACTGGTGACGAATGGGTGAGGAGCCGAGCTTATATGATGAGTAGTTGATAAGAGATAGATGTGCCAGCAGACAAGCCACTCCCAGGGAGAACACAGAGGGGAGGAGGAGAGGAGAAAAGGCAAAACCACAAATGGACGGAAGGTGGACCACCAGGTTTGTCATGACAGGAGCGATAGAAGTCAGAGAGCAAACTGAGGCTGAGACCTCCCAGTCAACAGGTACTGACAGCCTCTGCCACAACGCCGCACATCCAGGATAATCATCCACAACCTGGGCTGGAGGAGGAGGATTGGCCGGAGGGATGAACACTGGAATGAACTGGTTTCAACTGGGACACACAGAAACTGGGTTGTATAGATGAAGGCAGCTTCAGACATATACAACCATTGGGTTGAGTACTTTCTCAGTCTGGTCCAATATAGCGGGGAGCAAGTTTCTAGGAATCTCTTTTAAAGGAATGTCTCGGGATGAAAGCCAAACTTTCACCTGGTTGACAGTCTGGAGTAGGAGTACGATGTTTGTCAGCAATTCTTTGTTTTGTTCAGCAGAACAAAGTAAAGCAGCTCGAGTCTCCAGACATGGGAACAGTGCTGCAGGTTATTCTTTACTGATGGAATTGCAATGTCCCCTTCTTGCTCAGGAAATAATGGTATTAGTATCCTAAAGCACATTCAAAGGGAGGTAAGCCAGTGGCAGATGAGGTACGAGAGGTATGAGCATACTCCACACATGGAAGATGAGTACTCCAACTGCTCGGTTCCTGGGCAGCAACACAGTGGAGAGTTGCTTCAAGGTCTTGGTTTGCCCTCTCACACTGGCCATTCGTCTGCAAAAGGAACCCCGAAGACAGACTCACCCTGGCTCCCAAAGCTTGTGCTTGAGCTTAGCTCCCTAATGGGAGTCCGACAAGGGACCCGGACAGTTGCTGATTACTCTATTGAATTCCGGACCCGGGCTCTTCAAAGCCAGTGGAATGTAGCAGCTCAGACTGATGCCTATCTCTTGGGTCTGAATGACTACATTAAGGATGACCTGGTTTCTTAAGATCTCCCCTCCAACCTTGATAATCTGATCAAGTTGGCAACCAAACTTGATCGCTGTATCCAAGCTCAGCGTCTGGAGAAAAGGCAAAAACTTCCTGAACGACACCCTATCCCTCCTCAGGAGGAGGGTCCAGAGCCTATGCAGGTGGGCAGAACCAGCCTTTCTCCTGAAGAACGAGACCGCCGCCTCAGCGTAATCTCTGCCTCTACTGTGGGAAGCCCGGCCATTTGGCTTCCAGATGTCCAGTAAAAGGGGCAGGCTCATCAGAAAGGCGAATACTGGTGAGTCTATCGTCTACACCTCACCCGGTTAAAAAGACCTTAGTTTCAAGCTCATCTACTGCTCGAGAGTGGTATTCATGCTGTGACCACTTTTATTGACTCCGGCTCTGACATCAGTCTTATTAATGAGAACTTGGACCTACAGTTAAAGATAAAGCTTGTTCCTCTTCCAGCACCTGTCCCTGCTAATGCCCTGGATGGTTAACTTTTGGGCACCATAACACATCACACTGGCCCTGTTACTGGCTGGCAACCACCATGAGACCATCCAGTTTCATGTCCTAAAAACTCCTCAGCACCCTGCAATCCTTGACTTCTCCGTCATAACCCCCATATCGATTGGTCTACAGGTTCAATTACTAAGTGGAGTCCTGTTATCAGATCTGCCTCAACCAAGCCACTCCAACAGTGCTATCGCCTGACAACTCTGGTCCTCAACCTGACATAACAGGCGAAGAACTTTACTGCAGATCCTGAAACCATTTTTTCTAATTCCAATATGGTTGCCACCCTCACCTGGGAAGTGGAGGAATGAGTAACTATACCATTCTATACCATTTTTACACCTAGACAATAAAATTAGAATGATGGGACTTTGCCACATTCTTCCTCATTATGAACAGCCTCTCTGTAAATTCTTTCACACATCAACGACAAATACATTGGCTTTTTTAAAATGAAATTTGAAGGGGGTAAAATAGAGCTATCTTCAAAGATAGAGCCCTAATATGCATGTCATTACATCCAGCTCAGAAATATCCACACACTTCATTGGGTCCATTAAAATCCCAAATGTTTATGAAAGATAGATTTTTTTAAAAAGTTTTACAAAAATCGACATTTTGTTGAAAAATCATCATGATCACGCCCAACATTTTATTTAAAATGTGATTGATAACCTTTTATTGCACATGGTTTTTGTGTCTTTTGGCCAAGTTTGAAGTGTTTTTGATGAAAACTGTTGGAGGAGATGTCAAAAGATTCCAATGAGTGATTTCGTCAATCTCGGGTTTGATCCAGTAGGGCCGACTTCCTGTAGGGTTTAGGGCGGGGCCATAATATCATTTTTTTACATGTCCTGACGTGACCTATTTTTCATGCTAAATTTAATTTGTCTACAATGACATTTTTCTGGGCTGGGCTCCCATTGGTGCCATGTAAACTGATTTTTGCGGTACTGAGCCGTCTTTCAATATTTTTAGTACTAGTTAGTTGTAGTTCACCTTTTTCCTCAAATTTGTACAAATATAATAGGGCTCTCAAAAGAGTGCGAGGCAGACTTCTTTCTTCTTTATCTTTATTTTTACAGAGGAACCCAATAAGAGCACCTGGGTTCTCATTTTCATGGGCGCTCTGTTTAGGTAAAACGCAGTCGCTGACTTGCACTACACCCACATTTGTGCTCGGGCTTTTGTGCTTTCTGTTGTTGAAAAGAGGAAGATGTGTCTCCAGTGCAGACTCAGCACATCCTGTTGGGCCAAAGCAGCTGTGGGAGAGCTCTCAACACGAGCTCACACCAAACTGTTGCAGCATTAGTTTATAACTATAAAGAATATGTCTTACAGATTTGCCCATTTTGTCATTTCATGAACCTGTCCATTTTCTGAGGCGGCCCTTCCATCCCTGTATCAGGGGCCAGTTCAGTTTGACAGACCAGTGCTTTTGCCCCTGTGCTATTCGAACGCATGTTGCCTGTTCTAAGAACATAACGCTAATGTTTGGTTTTTGCACTGTCAATGCTTGCCCAGAACAATCAGTCAATCAAAATCATTTTATCTGCGTCTGAGGGGCAGTTTAAGGACACTGAGCAGTAAAATACAATAACAACAGGAAAGCTTAAAGAAAAGTCTGAGTGTAGCTCGACAGTCATCATGTCCTGTGTTTGGGCAGTGTGAGGAGAGGAAGACAAGGCACATTTATGTGTATAGCACAGTTGGTACAGAACGTAATTCCAAGTGCTTTATAGAATAAGATGAGATGGTTCATATGGTACTAACATGTCAGAGATGTATTTTGGCGCTAGGCCATGAAGAGACTTGTTCAGACTGAGCTGCTTTAAAGTCTCTGAGCCACAGGAGCCAGAGACACAGGACACATGTGTGAAGTACTTCCTGGTTCTAGACCTGAGCACAGGACACATGTGTGAAGTACTTCCTGGTTCTAGACCTGAGCACAGGACACATGTGTGAAGTACTTCCTGGTTCTAGTCAGACCCGAGCAGCAGTGTTCTGGATGTACTGTTCTGTCTTAAGGCTCATTTGGAGAGGCCGGTGAGCAGGACGTTACAGTCGTCTAACCTACTGGAGACAAATGCAGGATACGTTTCTCTAAGTCTGGCTTTGTCAGTATACCTTTGATTTTTGACATGTTTTTTAGATGGTAAAAAGCAGCAGATGTTATTGATTTGATGTGGCTGTTAAAGTTTAAGTCTGAGTCCATTATTACGTCTAGATTTCTAGCCTGATTTGAAGGTTTTAGAGAGAGAGACTGGAGGTGACTGCTGACACTTTCTCTATGTTCTCTGGCCAAAAGACGATGACTTCGGTCTTGTCTGAGTTTTTCTGGAGAAAGTTGTTTTGCATCCACACACTGATCTGATGCAGTGTCAGAGTGAATCCACTGGTCCAGATTCACCTGCTGCAGTCACACATAGATCTGAGTGTCATCTGCAGAGTTGTGGTAGGACACATTATTGCTGCATATTGACTGGCCTAACGGCAGCATGTAGAGATTAAACAACAGGGGTCCCAGGGTTGACCCCTGGGGCACCCCACAGTTCAGGGACATTTTATCTGACATTTTATCTTTTCCAATTTCAACAAAGTACTCCCTGTTTTCTAGAGGATCAACACTGAGACTCCTTTCTCCATCAGTGTTCAGAGGGATGTCATTTGTCACCTTGATAAGAGCAGTCTCACTGCTGTGGTGGGTCTAAAACCTGACTGGAAAACATCAAAGGAGCTGTTCATTTGAAGAAAGTTAATAAGCTGTTGGCAAACTACATTTTCGAGGACTTTTCCTAAAAACAACAGATTTGAGATTGGTCGGTAACAGATTTGAGATTTGTCGGCAATATTGTGGCATCAAGACTGCTCTTCTTTAGGAGAGGCTTGATAACCACAGTTTTCAAAGCTGGAAATGTTCCAGATTGAAGTGACATATCTGTGTAAACCCTCAGTCGTCCAGGTATGATCCATAGCAAAAGATGAAGTTAAAATCTGTCAACTGGACAAATCGTTGTAGGAGTGAAGACGCTTGGCTGCTACTGGTGACTTCTATCTACCTGCAGGGAGGGGCTAACTACACTGAAACTGTAAACACCTATTGTCTCCAGTTTCAGCTGGAGCTACCCTATTCAGCCCTTAACCACCCTGCTATTCTTCTTATTGTTCTGGGACCCAGAACAATATAGATAGATATAAGGCTGTGGCCACCAGCAATCTGATCAGAACTGAAGAAGCGGCTGCGATGAACACGTCTTCACTCCTACAACAATTTGTCCAGTTGACAGATTTTAACTTCGTCTTTTGCTATTGAAGTGACATATGACGCATTAACTATGTGAGGAACAGTCCAAAACAAACAAAAGTGTCCCTTCTCTCTGTCCTCTGTGTCCTGCAGTATCACAGCAGCCTCCAGGGGGAGCCAGGACTCTGGAAACACAACAGGAAACCCTCTCCTAAGCCTCTCACCCCGCTCTGGTGTCAGTGATGAGACAGGACATTCTCCTGAAGTGTTTCCTCTGGAACGCCTTCTGTCATATTTGGTAGAAAGCCTGTTGTATTGTTGTAAAATGTGTGTAGCATTTCAGAGCTAGCTGGCTAACATAGCTATCTTCAAGCATGAATACAGGAAAAAGAAACCTCAAATCACAGTCCATTATTCCTTAACTTCTGTCCTTTGAACAGCACAAGCTGCACTTCTTAGTTGGTCAAAATCCCTAAATATTAAGTTAAAAATGTAGCATAAACATTTTTAAAACTGCTCAGTGTGTCAGCCTGTCAGCCACAAGAGCAGCCAACCACAACTGTGGCAGCCATGAAACAGCCCTGTCAGGGATGGAAAGGCCTGTCCTGCCAGGTGAGGAGGGACCTCCCCGTCAGGTGAGGAGGGACCTCCCCGTCAGGTGAGGAGGGACCTCCCCGTCAGGTGAGGAGGGACCTCCGCGTCAGGTGAGGAAGGACCTCCCCGTCAGGTGAGGAGGGACCTCCCCGTCAGGTGAGGAGGGACCTCCCCGTCAGGTGAGGAGGGACCTCCCCGTCAGGTGAGGAGGGACCTCCCCGTCAGGTGAGGAGGGACCTCCGCGTCAGGTGAGGAAGGACCTCCCCGTCAGGTGAGGAAGGTTTCTGGTTCAGTCTGACCAGTACATGCTGCTGTTTGAGTGAGTGATCCAAGGCTCCAGACTAACGACTTGAGTTGGGTGCACCAGTTTGCCTAAGCTTTTCATTTGGGTGCACAGAACATGATGGGTGCATAAGTTTAATTAGGAAAAAAAAGCTTATATTGGCTTCAAGAACTAGTCAGAGTGAGAAGTCTGTGCTTTTAAGGATCTTCACAGTGAGACCTCTTTCTTTTGGTGTGAATAGTTGATCTTTTGCCGCTGAGTTTTATTTATTTTCTTTTTCACCTCGTGCATGGTTAGTTTTATTTAAGTAACTGTAGTGTGGAGAATCTGCAGATGTGATGCTCTTAAAAGATAAATACTGTGTCTCATTCACAAATAGCCAAAAAAAAAAACAAAAAAACACATGAGCTTCATGGGGCATTTAGCTCTGTGGACCAGAGTGTGACCTGAGTGCACTGGCCAGAGGTGACAGCAAGTGAATTTCATTTAGTTGTCAATTAAAACAATAATTTTAATGTATTCTACACTATTTAATCTGCAGTTATAAGGAGAGACGACACAGAAGAAGAGACGTGATGAGGATCAAGTGCCTGTGCACCAAACTAGGCACTCTGGAGCAGTGTGACTGTGTGACTGTGTGACTGACTGTGTGACTGTGTGACTGTGACTGTGTGACTGTGTGACTGTGTGACTGTGACTGTGTGACTGTGTGACTGTGACTGTGTGACTGTGTGACTGTGACTGTGTGACTGTGTGACTGTGTGACTGTGTGACTGTGTGACTGTGACTGTGTGACTGTGTGACTGTGTGACTGTGTGACTGTGACTGTGTGACTGTGTGTGTGACTGTGTGACTGTGTGACTGTGTGACTGTGTGACTGTGACTGTGTGACTGTGTGACTGTGTGACTGTGACTGTGTGACTGTGTGACTGTGTGACTGTGTGACTGTGACTGTGTGACTGTGTGACTGTGACTGTGTGACTGTGTGACTGTGTGACTGTGACTGTGTGACTGTGTGACTGGTGTGATTGGACGAAACAATGGCACAGATTTGTGGCCTGGGTCAGTCTCCCTCAGAGAAGCTGTGGATAATGATATAATAATGAAATGTAAAGCATTCTGGGAGTATCATGAGGGTCCATGTCAATTCAAGGCAGTATTTATATAACGACATGCAATAACAAAGATGAACTATGCAATCCCAACTCTTCCAGGGCTAATTTAAACCTGAGACGGATGGATCATGGGCCTAGACCACAGCAAAACTAATGTGAAACCAACAGAATGCCTTTATCAGAAATGAGACACTGACAATGTGTTTGCTGTGTCTCAGATCGGAAGTGCCTCTCTCTCCCACTTCCTTCTCACACCACATCCATAAATGAAAGCTCCACGCAGCAGTTACAGGCTTCTAATTCATCTTTTATTGTGTAGATGACCCAAATGAATACAGTTGTAGACAACCTACATGATGTAGAACAACTGTGAGGAATGATTTGTAAAACAAGAGTCTATGGCTTACTGAGCAGACAATCTATTTACAAATGTAGATGGACTCACTGAAAACTGGAGCAAACGTTTTTTTTTTCTTAGTTTTTTTTTATAAATATAAAAAGGGGGAAAGGAAGGCCACCATGGGCCCAAAGGGCGGATAAAGTCTCTTTCAGCGAGACAGCTTAACACTCAACAGAGTTACACACATCCCATTTACTGTTATGGCACCAGGTTCATGCCGTGGAACTGCTGGTAACACAGCGACAGGCACTGAACCAACAAGCAAGAACTCAACAAACACAAATAGAGATCTGAACTGTCATATGAGGTATCGTGGCTCAAGCATTACTGAAGACGCTCTCATTGTCCTTGTTTTTGGAATAGTACGGAGAATCATTCATCATACACAAAACAAACTGATAACACAGAATCTACATTACAACAATGAGGATGTCAATAACAACATTTTCTATGAGAAAATTCAACCCTAGAATGGCAGGATATTGACATTTATATGTATATCAAAACAACCAAAAATTAGCAGCAAACATCAGGAAAAAGCATCACTGGAATAATTTGTTTTGTCTTTTTCATTTCATTTTTCTGTTTTTATTCAAACACGTAGCTGGGGTTTATTTCTATAGCAGCGGATTAAAGGAGTGTTTGTCTCCTACTCTCTCCCACATCCAGGGTCCTCCAGCCCAGCACATCCTCCTCTTCCTCAGTGATTGAAAGTGGGCTGCTGCTGGTCCTCCGGTGCAGTCCAACCCCTTTAGCCACTTTCACTCGCCCCACTGTTTTTGTTAGGGAAGTCTCCTCAGATACACAGCCCATGTTTAGAAGTTTTTGTGCAAAATCTTGTCTAAAGCCCCCCTCCCCTTCTTTTACGTCTTGTAGCTTCATCCCCCTCCCAAAATCCTTGAGCAGTACGAGGTCAGGTAGAGCACTGGCGTTTAGACTGGGATTTCATGGCAAAGGTTTGGTTATATCAGCACATTTCATTATGCAAACTACAGTAGGTAATCTAAAAAATAAATACTTTCTCAAAAAAAAAAATCATTTTACCTTAAGAGTAATACTTCTTTGACTTTTACCCCAGTACTGTGCTGATTGAACCAAACCAGAGACGTTACGTGACAGCAGCTACTACAAGCTCCCAATCCTTACTGGTCCTGTCCCCATCCACCCATCACTCTGACTTCTACTCTGTCATCCCATTCCAAACTTACTGTGATTTTTTTAGTAGAGCCAGCCATGCTGACTAAAAGTGCTTTTTTAAGAATAAAAGTTTGAATGGTTTTAGATAGATCTAGTAAGAGAAAGAATGCACACGGGATAGCTGTGCTTGCATGTGCGTCGGGTCAAGCTTATCAAACTACAGCAAGCTAAACGGTAAAGCAAATCAGTGGATGGACAAACAAGCTATTTTGTCCAAGCCATTTCATCAGCATCCCACAGTGGCTACCATAAACAGCGCAGCTCAGAACTACTTAAAACAAATGCTTGGAAAAGAAGAGGTATAAGACTAACTGATAAAGGTCTAAATGGATATATAAAGTGACTAAACATAAGCAAGCAGGGGGTATACGAATGCCTGCGATGCAACAAACAGGAGCTTGGACAAAACTAAAACGCTCTAAGAATAAAAAAACATCAAACAAAAAGCCTCTGTCTTTAATAATAATTATAGTTCAGGGCAAACCCTGAAGACAAACTAAGGCCTACGTTACACTTTGGGATGTTTAGTAGGCAAGTCTGTGGTAATTTGAAGATTCCTAGTTTAATATTTGAGGGAAGAGTATCTACTGAATGTCTCTTTGCGTGGCTTGCGCTCCAGCCCTCAACGTTGCATTCCCTTTTGGGGGCGGGACATTAGCAGAAATGTGACTTGGGGGCCACTTGCGAGTGTGTAGGTGCTGCCCCGCAGCCGTGTGTCCCAGCCCTCCGTTGTTCATAGATCTGTCTCTTTGTGAGCCGTGTCCTCAGATGTTGACGTCCCGTACGTCTGTGGGGGTGCAGGACAGGTCCACGTCCCCGTCCACACGTTTGCTCTCTGTGCAGCTGTGGTGCTGCTGCTGCTGCGCCTGTCGCAGACTGGACTCCAACAGAGACTCGATCTGCTCCTGACACGAGCGCAGACAGTCCTGCACAAACACAGCAGACGCCATGTTAGAAAAGTGAAGACAACAAACGACCTCGTACACAACACACATGCACCAGGCTTTTGTCTTCCTCAGTACTGTGTTTCCATGGAGCCTCGACTGTTTTTATCCTGTAGCTGAGTATAAAAAACTCAGAAGTGAGCATATATATAATGGAGGTTAAAAGCAATAGTATCAAAATAACGATAGTGATGGACATTTAGGCGCACAAATCATCAACTGAGTGAAACACTTCCACCAAACGACTGTCTGGGTCTAAGAGGAAAACACAACTCCAGGGATGTTCTGGATGAGGATTAGAACATGACAGTTACAGAAACTAGGTTCTAGGGAGAATGAAAATGAGCATGTGTGTACCGGGTCACTGCGGATAACTTGTGATAGGAAGTTGGTGAGGTTCTGAGAGGATAACGAGGCGTCGTGGCTCTTTAGGTACAGGCCTTGGACAGCAGCTACCACACTGCCAGCGGCCACCATCGAAGGAGGGCTGGCGATGAAGTTCACATCTGCACACACACATACAGCTTCATGTCAGTGATTCAACAGGTGTGGTTCACTCACATAAACCCACAGTCACTCTCTAATACACCTGACAGTGGGCTAGACAAAACATTGTAAATAATCACTGATGATAACAGAATGATGTGACTAAATCGTATAATACCTGTCGCACAGAGGGCCACAAACGTCTGCGCGTGTTTCCGGAGGATCTGTTTGGTGGACGGGTGAATCTTCAGCTTGGACAGGAAGTGCTCGATGAAGTCATGCGGCGTGACCGAGGCCAGGTCCCACTTGAGTTTGTTAAGAAGCAGAAGCTCCATTTGCTGTAACCAGACCAGAAACATTCATTCAAACCTGAGCCTCTCCAAACTCTACGACTCGCATCAGTCTTACAACAGATTAAGTACTTTAATAATAACAAATATACTTTATAATAACTAATGTTCTGTTTCCAGACAGTGGCCCTTCGTTCTGTCGATCCAAGTCTCAGTCGAGAATAATTTGTATTAGTGTGATAATTATTTAGCTAAACTTTCTATGGGACCACAGCAGAAAGAAGAAGTGAGTTTGATGAAGATTTGTTTTTTCTGGCACTTATAAGTAAAAAGGCAGATCAAACTCATGATTTTCAAGTTGAATCTGTCTTTACATAAATTAAATTAAATTCCTAGAACTTTTTCTGTATAAATAGTAGTTTTTGCATGAACTCCCCCTGCAGGTGTAATCTTGTGAGTGCAGCTTGGATCAAATACACAGAAATACATAATACTTTTAGGGGGTTTGTCCCTTTTCAGTCACCCAATCGATCGGCAGGTTTTTAGTTGACCAAGAATTTCTTTAATCGACTACAGCCTTAGTCTCCAAACTTGTCGTGTTTTATTAATGCAATAGTTATTTGTAGCAGTGATGCAAAAGCTGCATGTGCTATTTCACTGAAGCAAATGTCTGCTCACAGACATCCTGCACCTATAGTTTATGACCAGCAGGTGTCGCTGCAGCCTGCTTTTTCCTCAGGGTGGCCATTGATGAAATGTGAGGCCGAAGTCACCATGGGAAAGTCACAGGCAGCCATTCAGAAAACTGCAGCAAAACTAACTCTGACTCTGTTCATCATCTGCAGACCAAAGTTCAGACCCGAGTTACAAACTAAGACTCCACACTCAATACTACCAATAAATATAAAATAATAAAAAACACTTTCTGAGACAATAGAATGAGCCGTTCTGCCTTAAATGTTGTACTTTGTGTGTTATATGTGTGTAATCCTCAGTGTGCAGTAGGTTCATTCTGGTCCGTGGTGTTTATTCTAGTCTCTGTGTCTTAAACTTACGAAACAGAGACACATCAGCACAAACATGTTCAGGAAAGGTTCATTTTGGGATTTTTTTAGTGTCAATAATTGTTCAGATGAGTATCTACTTTTGATACTAGATTTAATATTGATCTGATTTTCGATACTTAACCCTGTACCAGGACCACACAAATCCCACTGCTCTGAGTCAGAGTCAGAAGTATCGAAAAGACACACAGACTATTTTAAACCCATGGACCTAAGAACCTCCTGCACATGAGGATCACACAGATATAACACACGTGGGACAGAACAAAGTGCAACATAAAGCTGAGAATCACATGCCTTTGTCTAAATAAAGAGTGTTTTTTATTATCATCGTGGTATCGGTGTTGAGTATCGAGTCTATTCCTTAGTATTGACATCGAGTTTGAAATGTTACTGATCATGTGCACAGCAGCCTCACTGCATCATGAGCTCGGCCTCTGCATGTGTGCTCCTGCGTGTTATGCAACATCCATGTCTGCACAAGTCAATTACCAGCAGTTCGGAGGGGTGCACAGAATTGTCCGTGTAGATGCAGAGTTTCTCTGCCGTTAAGGGGACGGTCTCCTTCATCTTGGAGGCCAGAAACATGCAGGTAGCTCCCAGCAGCTGCAGTCGGGTTTTCCTCGTGGCCTCCACTGATAAAAATCGGTCCAAATAGTTCATAGCCAGTGGAAAAACCTCCTCTTCACATTTCTGCTCCTCGCACACCTGAAGAAAGCCACAAAGATGCTTCAGACAAACTGAAAAACACCCTGCAGAGCCGCTGTTACACACAGTTTATACCAAGTTTATTCACTATTTATTCACTGTTTATTCCAGGCTTATTACAGTTTTTTCCAGGCTTATTCCCTGCATTTACCTCCCATATAAACTCATGTTAATATTTATTTGAAGCATTTTTCATCATTTCATTGTTGCTCTGCCATGTTGTCCAGACAAAAGCAGAAACAATAATAAACATAAATATGATTTATTGTGTGGACTCTGATCATTTTCAGCGTGTTGAGGCTAATTAAAGCCAGGCTTTAGTTGCAGTCAGTTCTGAGGGAGACACAAAGGTGGCGTCGAGGCAAGTTTCCTCTAATTTCAACTTCGTCATCTTTTCAAAAAATGTTCAGAAATACTTAAAAAATAGTGAGAGGGGTGAAAGTGGTATGAAAATGAAGCTGGAGAAACGCCTGTTCATCTGAGAGCCGAAAGAGTCGAGTCTGAACGCTGCACAAATTAAAATTAATTAATTTGTCAAAGTGGAGCTGACGCGCCGCGCGGCGCCTCCAGAGACGCGCTTCAAAAATTAATTTAAAATGTTTGTAGAGCATAAATACAGACACAAAGTGCACGTAAATGTGCAAAAGAACATGCAGCTTCAAACCCGACGCCTCAGCTTCATGGAACATTTGTGTTTTTGTTTTAAAATGTATTTTTCAGCCGCGACCTTCAGGGACAGAGCCTCGTCTCCTTAAACTAAAGAGACTTTTCCAGAGCCTGATCTGTGGACCGGGCTGGACATGACTCTGTTCCGATAAAGATCCACATGAGCCGCGTTCAGAGCATCAGCTGTCACGCACTGTCATCACGCACATTTTTAATCACATTAAAATCCTTCTCATAAACCACGACAAGATGGCGCGTCCTGGCACGGGCCACGCTGCATACGTGTACATACATCTCATTTTACTCTATTTTACTCTTTAGATTTGTCTGAGATGAGAAGCGCAGAGCTGTGTTTGTGCCTAACTCTTCACTCGAGTGTTTTGTTTATAAAGAGAGAGAATCTGAGCTTCTAGAGCCTCATGAACACAGCCTGTTCAGCCTTTATGTAACAGCTTCTCTAAAACAGCACACTTCATGTGTCCGGAGCTTTAAAGTCCATCCTCAGACTCTGGTTTGACTCTGGTTTGACTCTGGTTTGACTCTGGTTTGACTCTGGTTTGTCTCTGTGCGCGTTGTTTCTCTTTGTGCGCGTGCTGTTAGCACCACTAGCCTCAGCACAAGTTCAAGGAGCACATGACAAAAGTTACACTTAAAGAAAAACCAACCTCTAACATCCATGTGGCAACTATTTTCCTCATTTTGGGCACAATCTCTCTCTGGACACACTTGAAGTAGTTTGGTGAGGGCAGGTAGTTCTCCTCCGCCTTGAGCATGGTGTGGAGCGCGCGGTCATTGAGCAGGTTTGTGTCCTGGTAGGCTCTCCTGATGGAGTCCACCTCACAGCACAGCAGCTGGTCCTCCATGGCAGAACTGTGCTTTAAAAGCCCGTGTTGTCCTCGACGCGCTCAGAGTGTTTCCGCGGAGTGCAGGAGGAGCAGGAGCAGCAGGAGGAGCAGGAGGAGCAGGAGCGCACACGAGGAGACTGTTGCGGATGTGAAATGACTCTGTGGAGCGGCTCTTGCTCCTGCGGTGTGCGCCAGCCTCTGAAGAACAACGCTGCGCTTTGCCAGACAAAACCCTGCGTCAGGAGCGCGCACGTCGCCTCAGCGCGCGCGCTCTACGCGCACGCTGCACACACACGCACACTCGGGCGCGTGAGGAGCGCGCGAGGCCGGGAGCGGGGCATGCGCGGTGACGTCAGCTGAGAACGAGGATCAAAGAGAGAGCAGACTGAGGGAAGGAGCCGATTCTATACAGATATAAGGAGAGGGCCCCCGGCTCGGGCCCCCGGCGCGGGCCCCCGCCTCCTGTGGCCCAGTAGCGGCTGAGGAGGAGCTGGGAGGTCCGGGCGAGAGCAGAAGGCTGCGCCCCGGCGGCGGCAGGGGGCGATAGTGACTCAGGACTTCTTCCCTTTTCCTCTGTGTCTATCCCAAAGAGCCGAGCGTGAGGGGAGCACATGGACAGAGCTCCTCCACCCCCACGGCCACCACGTCCACCCAGTGCGCCACCCCCACGGCCTGTGCACCACCCAAGCTCCAACTGTACCTTTACGCACAGGTTTAAAGACGTTTAAGAGTGTACCCTGAGTCTCCAACTGTGCCATTACGCACAGGCTTATAAAGAGTATCCTCTGTGACACCTCAAATGTGCCATTACGCACAGGCTTATAGACACTTCAGACTGTCCTCTGTGAACCTAATGCGGTCATTTTGAACTTTATCACTGACAGACCATATTCTTACTTTGTTTTGTTTGTTTTTTTCAGTTTTGTGGCTCTTAAATACAAAGTCTGATCAGACTCCAGGCTCCTGTGACTTTAGTGGAGTTAAACCCACAGCACCAACTGAAGAGATGTCCACAGTGTGGTCTCAGTGCAGACACACACATGCACGTGCACGCATATGCGCGCACATGCACGCGCACGCACGCGCACGCACACACCCGCGGGAGGAGACTCGAGCTGCACCAATGAGAGAAACCGCTGTTACCAGGCAGATGTCGGCCTGACTTTTCATGTGGGGAAAAGTTCAGCGCGCTGGGAAAAGTTGGGATTGTTTTTTATAACTAAATCAAAGTGCTTTGACTTTTAAAACCAATGAGTCCAAAGTGTGCTGTCCTTGTGCCTGAAAGTGAAACATAGGCCTGGAGGTGCTCACAGGCCTGGAGCAGTCAGATGTCTCACTCTCTCATGTGGACTGTAAGTTAAGTACAATCTAGTTTCAGTCTGAAGTGGATCTTTTTACATTCCTGGAATTCCTCTTTAGGCTATTGGTTAGACTACCGTAAAACCTGCTGTAGAGGCTCTGACCATGAATGACAAAGTGTGAATGGAGTGAACAGATAAACACAGATTCAACTCTTCTAAAGCCCACGACACACTTTACTAAAACTTTATTAAATATCAGCACACACTTTACTAAAACTTTATTAAATATCTGCACACGCTTTACTAAAACTTTATTAAATATCTACACACACTTTTCTAAAACTTTATTAAATATCAGCACAAACTTTACTAAAACTTTATTAAATATCAGCACACACTTTACTAAAACTTTATTAAATATCAGCACAAACTTTACTAAAACTTTAATAAATATCAGCACAAACTTTACTAAAACTTTATTAAATATCAGCACAAACTTTACTAAACTTTACTAAATACC
Source organism: Periophthalmus modestus (assembly GCA_019594935.1). Classification (NCBI taxonomy): domain Eukaryota; kingdom Metazoa; phylum Chordata; class Actinopteri; order Gobiiformes; family Gobiidae; genus Periophthalmus; species Periophthalmus modestus. The sequence goes on from JAIEZT010001214.1 coordinate 33,690,546, forward strand.
TGCAGGTTGGACGTCGCTCTCAGGTCTGGATCAGAACTTTTCTTCAGTTTCTTGAAGCGTCTTGTTCTTTTGCTGTTGCTGGTTTTCACATATCACATTCTGTCGGTCTGGATCATTTCAGACAGATTTGTTTTAATTCAGGAGGTTATAGAGTCAAGTCCCGTCTCCAAGAGAAATCATCAGGTTCAACACTTTTTTTATTACACTATTTTTATTTACAGTGTGATCAATAATAACTAATCAATAATATGGAGGAAAAGCGTCTCTTTCCTCGTCTGACGTCGTCACATCATCGAGAATCTGATTTTTATAATGTGTCACTCCAGAAGAGACTTTACTTTCCTTCAGTTAAAAATGTCGATAATATTCTGACGCTTAAAATAAATTTAGTTAGTTTAGTTTTCAGTCTGATCTTTGTCTGTTTTAATCTGTTTTTTAAGTCAATTTTTTGTCTATTTTTAGTCAGTTTTTAATTTGTTTTTAGTCTGTTTTTAGTCTCTCTATGCAACATGTCGTGCTTTAACTCTTTTTTCATATCCCATTGTCGTCTATAACAATTCTTCTGTAAAAATCTTCATCCAGGTCGTACAAAGTGCTGTAAAGTTGCAGAAGTTGTTCATTTGTTTTGTGAGACAGAACTTGGAGGAAGTTTGCTGAGTCTGAGCAGCTGAGAACAGGCGGCGTGGGAGACAAAGGAGCGCGAGCATGTGACTTTTGTGAGGATCCTCTGCTCACAAACTTACGGTACCAGCAGCAGGAAGTCTTTAAAGGGACAGAGAAGAAGAAGAACACGCCTGGCCCCAGGATTTCACTCAACCACATACCTGAATGAAGAAAAGATCATGTGTCGTTTAGGAACAAGCAGCAAAAAGGGAACTCGAGTAAAAGTAACTTGAAAATAATGTTACTCAAGTAGAAGTACAAAGTCGTGGTCAAATTATTCATGTTAATGTAACTGGAAAATATTAAATACAGCACAAAAGTAAAACAAAAAACTGAAGAAACACAAATCGGCTCAAAGTGTCACATAAAACTCGAGACTCACCAAAACTTTTACTGTTACTTCAATATAAATCCTACTCAAGTAAAAGTGTGAAGTAGTTTTCTAAAGTGAATGTGACACGAAACACTTTTGGGGATGAGGTTTGAAGATTTTTCCTCTAAACTTGAACAATTTGGGGAAATAATTAAGATTTTTCTAACAGACTTTGCAGCTGTGATTTATGTTTTAATAAAATGATTTTGTGTTTTAAAGACGCTGAAATGAGCCTAAATAAACTCACAAACTGACACAAGAGACTGAGGTGTTTTGTATCTAAACGTCTAAACTCCACAGTGACATGTTTTCTATGCACCAGTCCAGAAGTTTAGTTGTTTTTGGATGAAATGATTTTACTAATTGCCTCCACGGAAGAGTTTGATTTGTTTGTGATTAAAGGGACTTTTTTATGTCAGTGTTTGATCTGTTACATCACAAACAGACCTGGACTTCAGTTTCCTTCACACATTTCACTCTCAGATCCTGCATCATTTGGCTGAGTTCTTCTCTCAAATACAGGAAGTGCTCCACTGTGTTTTTAAACTCCATAGAGCTCCTGGTTCACAGGACTGAACACGACAGAGACGCCATGATGGCCAAGATGAATTATGAACAGTAACTATTCAACTTTGGAGTTTTTTCATCTTTAAATGAATTTTTTCATCTTTAAATAAATTCATGGACAGTGATTTATCAAAAAACATTTGGTGTCATTTCTCTTTAAACTTTCTCCACAATCTACAGTCTCTGAAAATCCAATAAAGTTAAATAGAGTCGATGTGGTTAGATTCTATGGGAATTTGCAGCCGCGACCTCTGTCTCTGTGGGGTTTGGAGGTGTAGACCTCTGTCAGTGTGGGGGGTTTGGAGGTGTTTGGAGGTGTAGACCACTGTCAGTGTGGGTTTTTGGAGGTGTTTGGAGGTGTAGACCACTGTCAATGTGGGTTTTGGAGGTTTTGGAGGTGTAGACCTCTGTCAGAGTGGGGTTTGGAGGTGTTTGGAGGTGCAGACCTCTGTCAGTGTGGGTTTTGGAGGTGTTTGGAGGTGTAGACCACTGTCAATGTGGGTTTTGGAGGTGTTTGGAGGTGTTTGGAGGTGTAGACCTATGTCAGTGTGGGGTTTGGAGGTGTTTGGAGGTGTAGACCACTGTCAGTGTGGGTTTTGGAGGTGTTTGGAGGTGTAGACCACTGTCAATGTGGGTTTTGGAGGTGTTTGGAGGTGTAGACCTCTGTCAGTGTGGGGTTTGGAGGTGTTTGGAGGTGCAGACCTCTGTCAGTGTGGGTTTTTGGAGGTGTTTGGAGGTGCACCTCTGTCAGTGGGTGTGGGTTTTGGAGGGGTTTGGAGGTGTTTGGAGGTGTAGACCTATGTCAGTGTGGGGTTTTGGAGGTGTTTGGAGGTGTAGACCACTGTCAGTGTGGGTTTTGGAGGTGTTTGGAGGTGTAGACCACTGTCAATGTGGGTTTTGGAGGTGTTTGGAGGTGTAGACCTCTGTCAGAGTGGGGTTTGGAGGTGTTTGGAGGTGCAGACCTCTGTCTGTGTGGGGTTTGGAGGGGTTTGGAGGTGTAGACCTCTGTCTGTGTGGGGTTTGGAGGGGTTTGGAGGTGTAGACCTCTGTCAGTGTGGGGTAGCGTGGACGTAGGCTTGTGGGCGATGCATGGGTGACATGGGCTTGTGGGCGGAGCCTTGTACAGAATCTTACAGCTCACTGTAAAGAGGGTTTGAATAAAGCCTGGGAGAGATCACTAAATTCCTCAAACATGACATGTGAAACCTCAGGCGTGTGTTTGATGAGCAACATTGTAAAAACCAGCTCCACTTTCAGAATAAGACCAGATCTGCTCAGGTCAGAGGTGTTTTGTGTCACACTCGATCCTCAGGTCGTTGAAAGTGTCGACACCGTTTTGTTTGGACTTCCTGCTGCAGAGGCCCGTCCCCCGAGGGTCAGAGGTCAGCGGAGGTGAGAGTCACTGCTGCAGAACCAGCCACGGCAAAACTGTAACTTTTTTCATTTTAATGAAGATGGAGACTCATTTCTGTTCTCTCGTGTGTTTTTGAAGGGCCCCGTACACGGCCGCCGTCTCATCTATGATATAATGATGTTTCCTCATCAAAAAAATATCTGCAGCTGAGTTTTGTTTCATTCACATGTTTAACACAAGAGTTCTTCTCTCAAACTGAAAACACTTTGTGATGTCATGTGGTAAAACAGGAAGTGCTGACAGCGCCGTTTTAAACTTAGTAGTTGCAGTAGCAGTACTGGTGTAGTAGTTGCAGTAGTTGTAGTAGCAGTATTATATAACTGGTCCATTCACTCTTTCTCATTCATTCATGTTGAGCATTTGTTCTTTCATTCTTTCTTTCATTCACTCAGTACTCACTGCATCTCAGTCCCTCCCCCGTCTCTTTACCGTCTCTTTACCGTCTCTTTACCGTCTCTTTACCGTCTCTTTACATCTCAAATGGTCCCACTCTGAGGTTTGAGTGGGACATTTACATCTTTATACATCATTTTATGGTCCTGTATTCTGCCTTTTGTTCTGACCTTTTGTAATTACAGTATAAATGATGAAGAGTGATAAACACCCCTCTGATGAAGAGGGATAAACGCTCTGCCCTCACGTCCTCCTCACTTCGTCCTCACCTCGTCCTCACCTCGTCCTCACCTCGTCCTCCTCTCGTCCTCACCTCGTCCTCACGTCCTCCTCCCCTCGTCCTCACCTCGTCCTCACCTCGTCCTCACCTCGTCCTCCTCAAACCTCACACCTCCACGTCCTCCTCCCCTCGTCCTCACCTCGTACTCACCTCGTCCTCACTGTGTCCCGCAGTCCTCTTCTTATTCAAACTATCACCTTCACTCAGGACAGACGTGTGAGGCAGTAACAGACAGACTGTGTAACTGCAGCAGTAGAAGCAGTAGTACTGGTGTAGTGTTTGTAGTAGTGGTAGTAGTTGTAGTAGTTGCAGTAGTTGCAGTAGTAGCAGCACTGGTGTAATAGTTGCATTAGTTGCAGTAGCAGCACTGGTGTAGTAGTTGCAGTAGTTGCAGTAGTTGTAGCAGTTATAGTAGTTGTAGTAGTTGCAGTAGTTGCAGTAGCAGCACTGGTGTAGTAGTTGCAGTAGTTGTATTAGTTGCAGTAGTTGTAGTAATTGTAGTAGTTGTAGTAGTTGCCGTAGTTGTAGCAGTTATAGTAGTTGTAGTAGTTGCAGTGGTTGCAGTAGCAGCACTGGTGTAGTAGTTGCAGTAGTTGTAGTAGTTGTATTAGTTGCAGTAGTTGTAGTAATTGTAGTAGTTGTAGTAGTTGCAGTAGTTGTAGTAATTGTAGTAGTTGTAGTAGTTGCAGTAGTTGTAGTAATTGTAGTAGTTGTAGTAGTTGCAGTAGTTGTAGTAATTGCAGTAGCAGAGCTGGACCCATCCTCCTCGGAGGAAGTAAAGGTTAGAGAAAGACGTTGGGGGAGGGAGAGAGGGATCAGAATGAAGAGGAGGGAGAGAGAGGGGAAGGTAAACGGACGAGAGAAGAGGACAAGAAAAGATAGAAGAGAAAGAGAAAGTGGTAGAAGCAGAGAAGAGAGGGACAAAGGTGAGACAGGTAGAATTGTTGCAGTTGTAAAGTGTGTAGTAACACAAGTAATGACGATAGTAGCACAGGTAGATTACTTTATAGTGTTTGCAGTAGTAGCACTGGTGTAGAAGTTGTAGTATTTGCAGTAGTAGAACTGGTGTAGTAGTTGTAGTAGTTTCTCTCTATCCACTGGAGAGAAAGGTAAGAGAGGGATGTGAGAGAGAGAGATGTGAGAAGGATAGAGAAGGTGGAGAGAGAAAGAGAGGAGTGAGGGAAAGGAGTGAGGTAGTGAAGGAGTGAAGTGAAGGAGAGGAGGGAGTGAGGGAGTAAAGTGAAGTGGAGGGAGCAGAGTGGAGGGAGAGGAGGGAGGGAGAGGAGGGAGCAGAGTGGAGGGAGAGGAGTGAGGGAGCAGAGGGAGAGAGGGAGTAAAGTGAAATGGAGGGAGCAGAGTGGAGGAAGAGAAGTGAGGGAGAGGAGTGAGCAGAGGGAGTGAGGGAGTAAAGTGGAGGGAGAGAACCGCTGAAGACAGACTTTCCTTCCCTGTGAATGAAGCGTCTTTCTCTTTGGAGGGCACCTCCACAATGACCCTTCAAAGATGGATGGTGAGATTGTCCTGTGAAGTGATCCGCAAAGACGAAGAGGTGGGGGTCAGAGCCGCCTGTGTGTCCTGCACCGGGGCTGACCTAACACCACCTCTGCTCGGGCCCCTGTGGGTGGTGCACAGGCTCCGTGTAGGGCCAAGGGCGAAGACAAGAGGAAAACCTGCGACAATGGGCTGTGAACGAGGAAGAGGAGAGGGGGTGGGAGAGAGGAAGCCCGCGGAGGAGAGGAATGAGCTGCATCGACAAGTAGCTACGAAAAAGGTGGTGCTAACACCTCCCAGCGCCTAAAGCTGCACTACGAAACCTCTCATGGATTTTATGTGATGTTATTGAAGTGAAGAGTTTGATTTTTCAGAGTTTCACACTGGGAGACTGTTTATACTACACTTTTCTCTTTTGTCATTTCCAACAAGAAAGTCAAATTTGAAACCTGAAAAATGCTGAGGAAAAAAAAAAGATTATTATCATTATTATTATTTATTTATTTTTTTTTTATTTTTTTTGTAAACCTTAGATATAATTGTTTTAACTGTTTTAGTAAAATGAGCCGTCAGTTCTGTTTTAGGCATTTCCATTTAGCATTTATTTCATTACAGATGTTTTTTATTGTTCAGAAATGGGACATTTATTATTTCTCTGTGAGAAACAACATGATTTAAATCATTTATTATGGGGCAGGTTGCTACAGAAGTGATTCCTGCAGCTGTTCGTCCAGTTTGTGTCAAATACATCCAGGAACCAGCCTGAGAGACAAAAGGAAACGTCTCGTAATTTTCCATCTCTCCAACACACATGGACGACACGGAAAACCTCTTCAGGCATGTTTTTAATGAGAGAACAACGTTATAACACGGTAGAAAGCCACAAACAAACAAACAAAAACAAACAAACAATTTAGCCTAATATGCGTTTTTAAACTACAGGCCCTTGTATTTCCCTCATGTCGACCTGCAGCTATACTTTTTATTGTTCCACTGGATAAATATGGATTCACATTTCAAATGTCCTGATCAGAGTCCTGCTGTTTCCTGTTCAGACTGAGGCAGAGGGTTTTCTCCGTGTAAAGAGGAGAGTTTATCGATGTGACCACAGCCTCAGAGAGTCACATCAGGAGCCGTTTTTTTAATCAGTCTTATCTCGGCTCAAACTGAACCTTAAGTCATTATGTCGTCTCTCACCAACATGTGTCACCTTTGATCATTAGAGTTAAAGAGGAGTCAGAGTCACATTAAAGAGGAGTCAGAGTCACATTAAAGAGGAGTCAGAGTCACATTAAAGAGGAGTCAGAGTCACATTAAAGAGGAGTCAGAGTCACATTAAAGAGGAGTCAGAGTCACATCAAAGAGGAGTCAGAGTCACATTAAAGAGGAGTCAGAGTCACGTCAAAGAGGAGTCAGAGTCACATCAAAGAGGAGTCAGAGTCGCATTAAAGAGGAGTCAGAGTCACTACTCCGATTTAAACATGATGTAAACCTGGGACCTACAGTTGTGACCTGAACCTTCCAGATCCAATAACCACAACTGGAGATGTGATAAATGTGCTTTACATCACACCTGGAGGAGGCACACAACTGCACAGGGTAAGAAACAGGCGGGACATAGACTCACTTGTTTTAAATCATCGATAACACTGTTCTCTCCTTGTATTAGTTTTATACGAAGTGCTGTCTCTGTGGTCATTTTAAGTCCTTTTATATAAAGTGCTACCCCTAGTGGTCGTGTGGATGGTTGAAGTCAGAAAACACGGCAGCAGAGTGAACAATCCCCCTCCGTCTGTGAGAATCCTTCAACATGAGGCTTTGGCTCCATGTATGTTTTATTTCTCTTTATGTTTAGTATCATTTTGCAGTATTTCTTACATTTGTGTAAGTTTACATGTTAAACGTATGTGTATGTTTGATTACTTTAAATAAATATATCACTGATAGTTTTATGTCTGTTTGATTTGTTCTTTCACGAACAAACACAATAAAGAAAAGAAGAAGATTAAACCTTAAACTGAAGATATGTCTTCAGTGTGTTTGGGATTTAGTCGACACTGCACCACGTGTGTCAGAAATGTGTGTGTTTGTGTGATGCACCTGAAACATGTCACAGCATTGTTTTTACTTATTTTATTATTTTATTATTGTTGGATTTTACTTCCTGTTTGCCCCAAACTCAATCTGGACACAAAGATAAAACTCCGTATCTTCTTTGTTCTTGCTAATTATAATATTTTTCAGATCAGTAAACGTTAAAATCACAAAAAAAAAATACACTCTCAGGTCATTACTTAATGTTTTATCAGTATGTTACACTGTTAATATATTTACTCGTGATTTTATGCTAATATTTATAAGTTAGAGGTGAAGTTTTGGATGAGCAGTGAAGTGAACAGCTGAACATCGCACACACCACTTAAAATACAGAGTTATAGGTTTATTCAGTTTTATAAACATTTATGTCCACGTTACAGAGAAAATACAATGTCATTGTGTTGAGACAGTGTTGTTTATTTGTGTAAAAGTTCTAAATGTATTTTTGACAAAGATGAACATGTCAGAGTCGAGTCCACATCAGTCTCTGAAAGAAGAGCAGGATAAATGCTGTAACATAGAGCTCTTTGTGTAGTGACTTAAACAAGCGGTGCACAGAAACTGTGGAAAGAAATGAGTAAAATCTGTAGCAAAGAGATATTTAAATGTGCACTGACACAGGTGTTTTAAAGATTCAGGGCTGCACATATCCACTGGTCTGTCACTGAGCTATGAGCAGTTTTAGATCGTCTGGGATTTTAATTTTCATGTCTGTTGTGATTCCAGACTTCTGGTGAAGAACGTTTTAAACTTGTATTGAACTGAACCCTGTCGGGCTCAAAGGACACACCCTGGACCTGGACCTGGTTTTGTCTGGATGTAAATCTGGTGGAGATTTGTGAAATGGACTTTTCAGACAACTTTGCCGTGTTGTTTTTTTTTGCCTTTTGTGTCCGCCAGCGACCGCCAGCAACGCCAGTGACCAGCGACCGCCAGTGACCGCCAGGGCCACAGTCAGAGCAGGAGTCCTCCATATTTGAGAGAGTTACTGTAGCCGTAGACTCCTCCCAGAGCCCCGAGGTCAGAGGTCAACTGTCCAGCTCCAGGTCCAGTTCCAGTTCCACCTCCAGGTCCAGTTCCAGGTCAGCTCCAGGTCCAGGTCCAGCTCCAGGTCCAGCTGTGCTCAGGGCCGGGCTCATGACCCGAGGAGACAGAGCCTTGTCCGTGGCAGCCTCCACACTTTACAGTATAAATGTTTTTGTTTGTTGTTGTTTATGTGAAACACTTTGGGCTTCAGTTGTATTTTAAATGTGCTGTATAAATAAATGATGCAGTCTGGACATAAAAGGCAAAGCTCCGTGTCTTTTTTGCTGTTACTAATTATAATATTTTTCAGATTCAAGCATCATTACTGCAGAAGCCTGGTGCTCGGGGCCGTGACACAGACAGGCCTTTTGTATGAGCCATTATAGCCACAACGTTTTATTCATAATGGATCATTTATTGCTAAATGACTAGACTGAGCTTCTCTGAGCTCCTCATTTGAACCAGTTTGTTTCATAAACCGCTGCAGACTGGGACAAGACTGGTCTGACCTGTTCTCTGGAAACCGAGACCAAAGTCTGAGAGTTCTTGACGTTACCTGTTCGTGTAAATGAAGTGAACAGCACAGACGGGAAGTGTCCCTCCAGTCGGCCGACTCCAGGGCAGATGTGGCAACACCAGGAGAGGTTTGTCATTAGTGTAAAATGTCCAATCACTGTAAATACCACAGTTAAGCACATTTCTTTTGACTGGACCAGATAAACACAGATTTCTGCACAAAGCAGTGGTACAAATGTTAACACAACACGTCCATGCTTCTGTTACAGGATCATGTTTCAGCTAAATCTCATTTCGGTTTCAATTCAGTTTATTTGTGTAAAGCCCAAAATCACAGCAGTCGCCTCTTAGGACTGAACATGAGAATCAATTTAACCAACAGAAAGTTAGAAAATCAACAATGAAACAAAATCAACATTTTTATAGAATATTTAGGGCATGTGGCTGGTGAGGAGTTTCAGAAATCAAGTCTTAATGTAACAAATGCATGGATAAGTTTTTTAGTGTCACTTTTAGACAAGATTTTTCAGATTTTGGTGATATTACACAGGTGGAAGAAGGCTGTTCTACAGGCTTGGTTTATATGTGCTGTGAATGAGAGCTCTCGGTCAAACACAGAGTCAAACAGAGTCTCACAGGCCTTTGGGGCCCAGAACAATGACCTCTGTTTTTTCAGGGTTAAAAAGCAGATAATTAAGTGTCATCCAGGTTTTTCTGTCCTTCACACAGGCACAAAGTCTGTCTGCTCCATCAGTCTGATCTGGTTTCATTTTTAAATACAGCTGTGTGTCGTAGCAGTGGAAGTTAATGCCTTGTTTGTAATGTAAAGAAAGAGGTTCTCTCTGCAGTAAAACCCGTCTAGTGTCACTGGTGGATTTATGTGGGACACTAGTACTAACTGCAGGAGTAATTGTGTTTAATTTAACTCTAATGGTTGAGATTTTATTCTTAAAAAACTTGAGAAAGTCATTGCAGCTGAGAGTAGCAGCGGTTGAAGGTTCCACTGCTCTGTGGCAGTTTGTCTTTTGTTTTTGTTTACTTCCATTAAATCTGAATAATATGTGGTTTTGTCCTTCTTTTAAGTCAATAAATCTGAATCAAACTCAACACAAATTAGAATGACTGGGAATATTTAAGTATTTGTGTGATATGTCATCAGAGAACTATCTCTGTGTCTGTGGAGTTGTGTAAAACCTGCTAAGTCCATAGTTTCGGCGTCCTCCGTCATGTCCTGAAACATATAGTTCCTCAGTTAAAAATAAAAGTGAAATGTCGTCAGATTTAGACTTCTGAATAACCACAGTCACGCAGGGACATCTCTAACACGCAAAGATGACACAGTCATATTCCAAAGTAGAAACCGGTGTTACATGGGGACATTGACCCAGTGTTGCCTCTAAAATTTGAATATATTTGCTTATGTTTTACATACAGAGGATCAGGGACTCCCCCACACAGGCTGCGACTGTCCCCTGGAGCCGCTTCACTGTTATACTTCATCATGTTTCTACAGGCTGGAATTTCCGAGGAAAATAAGTAGTTTTTTTACTTAGTTTAGTTTCTTTACTGCAGGTTCACACTTGCTGCTTTTGACGTGCTGCTTCTGTTACATGTTTCTCTAGAGACTTTACACAGATATACATTCAACCATTTAGACACTCCAAAATGAACACAACACCACACGAGAGGAACATGTTCAGACTTACATGAAGCCTTCACCCAGAGGAGCATGTTCAGACCTACACGAGGCCTTCACCCAGAGGAGGAGCATGTTCAGACCTACATGAAGCCTTCACCCAGAGGAGGAGCATGTTCAGCATGTTCAGACCTACATGAGACCCTCACCCAGAGGAGGAGCATGTTCAGACCTACATGAGACCCTCACCCAGAGGAGGAGCATGTTCAGACCTACATGAGACCCTCACCCAGAGGAGGAGCATGTTCAGACCTACACGAGGCCTTCACCCAGAGGAGCATGTTCAGACCTACATGAGACCCTCACCCAGAGGAGGAGCATGTTCAGACCTACATGAGACCCTCACCCAGAGGAGCACCTACATGAGGCAATAAAAGTCATGGACAAAAACCTTACTCATTTCACCCACAGCATTGTTTTGGTTAAGTTAAGACTCCGTGAAATGTTCCCAACAGACCCTCACAATATTCTTGGGTCTGCCAGGTCTGTCCGGCTTCCTCCTCCGCTCTGCCCCTCTCTTCACCCGAGTGTTCAAGACACACAGCCAGAGGTCAGATGACATGACGATCATCGACCTCCGACCTAGTGTGTCCTGGTGCCATGTGCATTGATGGACACCCTCGGGCTCGAACATGGACAAACATGGACCAACTGTGACTAGCACAGAAGTCCAATAACAGATCAGAAGAGAAGAGATGGGTTCAGATCAGGGAGGCCTTTCTTCAGATCACGGTGCCCCCGGTTGGTGCACTGTCTACTATCACTCCCAGGGACTTCAAGAAGGCCAAAAAGTTACATGGTGGGGTTTTAAGTCAGCAGGAACTCAATTTATTGGTAGTGATATCTGCATGATGCATGATGTGCATGTCATATAAATAATAAGAGATGAACGGCTCTTTCAAATGAACAGATCTGAAAGATTCGGATCCCCTTAAAGAGCCATAACTCCCATCACTATCAAAGATGAAGGATATGAAATCTACACCTTTACAGACTTCTCTTCATGGCTCCAACAAGAATCAACCACTAGTCGTGTTGTCAGTGCAACATCACCAAACCCTGCCACTAGAACTCTGCTTAAGAAGTGTTTTGTACGAGCGTCAAACATGAGCAGAGGAATGACCAAACCCCCGCTCACCATGTGCTCAACAGATGAAGTGAAAGTTAATGCTGGGAACATGTCTTCCACCAGTATTTGACCCATCCTTCAGTGATGCTGAGGAAACCTGGCAAATATGAGTATAGTCCAACAGCCAGAGTCATTTTAGCTGCAGCATTATCTCTGAGTGCATTTTTAAAGGGGTAAAAGGGGTTGAAGGGGTAAACTGGAGCCCTGTGCCATGTGCACCAGGTGAACAGGGCTGTGGGAGGGTTATGTGAGGGGGCCCTTGTTTATTTTTGATCAGTTGTTTCGTGGGCTGTGGTTTGGAAGAGGAGGAAAAAAACAAAGCAGTAGTTTGTAATTTGAGAACATGGCCTAAACTTTATCATTATCTCAAAAGCAATATCACAGAGCTGAAGCTTGTTAGTGCTTGTTTTGGTTCAATAAAAATGCAGAGGAATGTGCTGTTTCTCTAATTCAGATGCCTAACCATGCTTCACATTGTGTGGGAATATTTACTCGTCTCTTTGGCCAAACCAGCGATTATCATTGAAGACACTGAAATGCTCTTTGAAACTGTAATCTAGGAGTCCATGAGAACCGCACTGGAGCTATAAGCTGTTTGTAGAAATATACCATTAGTATCTCCACAAATGTGGCCTGTCGTTATGTGTGGTATGTATGCAGCTCTGCCATGAGGAATAAACACCATTTTGTTTGCAGAGATTTGTCAACTGAAATGAGGTTGGTACTTTTTTCAGTTTTTCACACATTTTCACATAGAGCAGGAACCAGAGCCACAGTTTGGGCTCTTTTTTAGATCCTGCTCTGAGACAGGTACATGGATTATTGTTCTACACCAGAAAAAGCTGTGATTAAAACATCCCGTCTCTATCGCTGCTCCGCTGGGTAAGACACTTTCTTCTCATTGCCCACATTGGTCACACAAAGCGAGGTGCAGAGCAGAAGTCCTGGGAGCCTCTGGATGAGGTTTCACTGGCCTCAGCTGTGACCTGTCCCCTCACAGAGCACAGACGGTGGGGGAGTGGAGCGGGTGAAACGCATATGTGAGTGCATGGAAAGACCTCTTATTTTGTTCTGATTCTAGCCCTGCTATTACCGCACATTCTGCCTTTGTGTGCACCATGGAGATTACAGGTAAATGTATGGGCAGCAGTCTGGTAGCCATTATACTGTCACCATTATGTGAGCAGCTGTCTGCCCACTTGTTTAACTCCGTTTGATGTCAGCTTAAACAAGACCAATACAAGCTGGGGAGTGAAGGAGCCCGCGCAGGTGTCGAGGCGTGAAAGCAGTTAAAGTTTAAGGTTTAAGGACATATGATCATGTCATAAAGGTTTTGCCTCATCATTCAATCATCAGTATCAACCTTTTGTGTTATGAGTAAGAAGAAGGGTTATGGTTTTATGATTATTCAAGATTATCAATACCATGAGCAAACAAGAGTGAAATCCTCCATCTTTTATAACTCACAGTGATGATTTATGAAATCAAACTTCATCTGAGTAATAACAACTGTTATTGTGACATTAACGGCCAAATAAAAACATAACTTTTCATTTTTTGAAGCTAGATTGCATTCAAATCATTTCTGTTTACTATAATTCTATCATTATTTTGAGTTCCCATGATTTTAAATGTAACTGATTCACCTGAATAATGACGTTTTCCTGCAGCTCGTCGTGTTCTGCTCCGGAGGTGATGCAGCCTCCCGTCTCCCAGGACCTGCATGTCTCCAGCTCATCGTCTCAGTGAGTGGCTCCAATCATTTATTTCCAGTACAGGGATTATTGTTCTTGGTTTTTATTGTTAAAGTTCTTGTTTTATTGTAGAACTCTGAGATTCTAAGGAATGAAGTGTGCATTAAAATTAAAATGTATTATATTATCATTATTGAAGCCACTCCCCTGAGACACGAGGCTATGGTCAATTCAGGCCATAACGTTGCACATTTGACCATCTCAAAACCTACATATGACACACGTCTAACTGTTCTGTCCATATTTGTATATTTATTCAGTTTTTCACTATATTACCAGGTCCCTGACAATGGCAGTGAAGCGTTTCTCATTCTGTGTAATACAGGTATTGTTTTGCTGGTTTGGTCTCTTCTCATGTTCCACAAAAGTCTCACTACTTTATGATTTGTTCAGACTTTCAGACGTACTGAAAAGAGGAAGGACATACAGCTGAAACCAGAAGTTTACATACACTATATAAAAATACACACTTTTTTTTGTTTTTTTTCACTGTCTGACATGAAATCAGACTGAACGTTTCCTGTTTTAGGTCAATTAGGATTAACAACATTTCTATTTGCTAAATGTCAGAATAATGAGAGAAGAATTTTTACAGATAATTTTTCATAACTTTTTTCAAAGTTGAAGTTCACATACAGCGATAAGATTATTATGACTTTAAACAATTTGGGAAAACCCAGATGATGATGTCATGTCTTTTGAAGCTTCTGATTGGTTTATCGACAACATCTGAGTTAATTAGAGACTCACTGAATCTGAAGCTCACCTGAAACACACTGCTTTTTTGTGTAACATCATGGGAAAGTCAAAAGAAATCAGCAAAGAAATCAGGAAGAGAACTGTGGACCTGCACAAGTCTGGTTCATCCTTGGTGCAGTTTCCAGACGCCTGAAGGTGCCACATTCATTATTCAAACAATTATACACAAGTATAAAGACCATGAGAATGTCCAGCATCACACGCTCAGGAAGGAGACGGGTTCTGTCCCAGAGATGAACGAGCTTTGGTCTGAAATGTGCAGATCGACACAAGAACAAAAGCAACAGACCTTGTGAAGATGCTGCTGAAGCTGTAAGAAGAATGTGTCATTATCCACAGTGAAACGAGGACTGTACCAACATGGACTGAAAGGACACTCTGCAGGAAGAAGACGTTACTCCAAAAGAAACATAAAAAACACAGATTACAGTTTGTAAATGCACAGGGACAAAGAGCTTCATTTCTGGAGACATGTCCTGTGGTCTGATCAAACTAACACTCAACTGTTTGACCATAATGAGCATCATTACCTTTGGAGGAAAAAGGGGGAAACTTGCAGCCTGAGAACACCATCCCAACTGTGAAATACGGGGGTGGCAGCATCATGTCGTGGGGTTGTTTTGCAGCAGGAGGGACTGGTGCACTTCACAAAATAGATGCATCATGAGGAAAGAAGATTATGTGGAAATACTGAAGCAACATCTCAAGACATCAGCCAGGAAGTTAAAGCTTGGAACAAATGGGTCTTCAAATGGACAATGACCCGAAGCATACGGCCAAACTGGTGACAAAGAGGCTTAAGGATAACAAAGTCGATGTTTTGGAGTCAGCAGCACAAAGCTCTGATCTCAATCCTGTTGAAAATGTATGAACAGACCTGAAAAAGCCTGTGGAGGAAGACGGCCACAAACTCAGCTCAGTTACACCAGTTCTGTCAGGATGAATGGGCCAACTATTGTGAGAAGCTTGTGGAAACATATCCAAAACATTTAACTGAAGTCACACAGTTTAAAGCAATGGAACAAATACTAATAAAATGTATGTGAACTTCTCCAGTGCTGGAAGGAGCCTTCACAAAGTCTGTAATAGGCCATTTTTCATCTAGAAAACATGCAATGATTTGTACCAGGCCCCAGAATTTGGTGCTTCATCCCTGGTTGTGAGTCCTGCTGCTCTATCAGACTGTGGCCTAATCACTGTGTAATTAGCAGTGGGCATTTCCTCACTAACACCTAGCGTGACCTTACGAGCTCATCTCTTCATATTGATCAGAGCAGCTGCAGCCTCATCGACTTCACACAGACACTCCTCAACTCCTCATCAGAATCTGGCTAATATGGCCTATTGATTATTACAGATTGATGGGTCCACAGCAAGCTCAGGGTTATTCAGCGTCTGACACACAGCGGACTGAGAATTGATTTGTCCTGTATTATAAACTGTGGTGAAAAATACCATGTGTTATTTGTGGGCGTGGTGGTCCAGATCTCCTGATGCAAATGTTTGAATTATTACAGTGCATTACAAATCAATGTTTGCACCTAGGTCATTTTTTTCTAAAATCAGAAGAATTAGACAACAACACATTACACAGACAGTAAACTACAGCCGGGTGTTGAGGTGTGCTCCTGCAGTGGGTGAGTGAGAAAACTTGCTTGAATGATCTGGTCCAACATGAAACAATGAATAATAATAGTAAATGTAAAGTTTGATAAAATAAAAAGAATGGCAAATAAGGTAATGGACTTATAGACAGAATATAAATACAAAATGTACAGTGCAATATCAGCACATGTAGATCAATTCAATGAAGTAAGTTTGATATTTAAGAGCTCCTCATGGGGTAAGAGAACAATGTCACATGTTTAATGCCACTAAAATAGACAAAACGAAGAGCAGCACAATGCCAGGGCGTCCGAACACGGCAGCACTTGTCTCACAAAAGGTCATATTAACGGCCGATATGGACACTTGGAGAAATATGTATCGGTCCCCAGAAATCCATATTGTTCAGGCCCTTGTATAAAAAAAGTTATAAATTAAAAAGACTATGATATGGGAGTCTAATTTGAGTGTTCTTAACTTGATTTCTTCTGCTTGTAGGTTGCACGTCTGTAAAGGAAATCGTTTTGTCTCTGGGATTCTAAAATATTCTGACAATCAAAAACAATACTTACACCACTCTCTAACTCCTGAGCTGTGGCTTGTAGCTTACCGAGATGAAAGTAAAGTAAAGTAGTTCAAAACAATCTAGTACTGGAAGCTGATCACAGGTAATTTTGGTTACAAGCTCTGCCTGCTACCTACACTGACGCACATGGGACCAATTAGCTGTGGGAATATAAGACCTGGTTTTGTTTGAGGGGGTCTAAAATACCTCTGTTTTTTTTTTATAACTAAAACTGCAGTTTTTCATTCAGCTGCAGAGTTTAAACATACACTGCTCTGATCAGATGAGCCAGGATTGAAGATTCTCCCCAAACTAAGAAAAATGACCTTCACAAAGCTGACACATGGTAGAGGTAAAACTACAGACTCTTCCAGGTTTTGTGATCATTTTGAAATTCCTCATGGCCTTTTTTTTTTTTTTGGTTCCTGTATCAGTTGGAGTAGGTCTGGAGTAGGTCGGGAGTAGGTCGGGAGTAGGTCGGGGTTGGTTGTCACAGTTTGTAGGCCTGTGTATTTAAATCTATCTAACTACCTCTCACAAACATTTTGCCGTAGGACTAGTATTCACATGCCGGATTATTTGGCCATTAGCCCAGGTTCAGAACAGCTTTATCAGTCAGAAAAGTGACGCACCGTCGAACAGCCAGTCAGCTCTGACTGCAGAGCGTCATATCGTGACTCAGCCGACTCAGGACTCGAGTTCACAGTAAATATTCTGTTTTCTGATTAGATGAAGCAGCATCTACCGTCTGACTGTGGTCACAGTTTGGTTTTACAAAGCATTTTCTGGGGGTAAATCAGATTTTACTCATATGAAACTTCCCTGTGAGACCAGTGACCCTGAGCTGTTGTGGGGTGCTGTGGGGTGTCGTGGGGTGGTGTGGGGTGTCGTGGGGTGTCTTGGGGTGTCGTGGGGTACTCTGGGATGCCATGGGGTGCTCTGGGATGTCGCGGGGTGTCATGGGCTGTGACATATTTGTGTGGAGTGTTGTGGGGTGTTGTGGGGTGTTGTGGGGTGTGTGGGGTGTCGTGGGGTGTTTGGGGTGTCGTGGGGTGTCTTGGGGTGTCGTGGGGTGCTGTGGATGCCGTGGGTTGTCGTGGGCTGTGACATATTTGTGGGGAGTGTTGTGGATGCCGTTGTGGGTTGTGGGCTGTGGGGTGTTTGTGTGGGGTGTGTGGGGTGTTGTGAGGTGTTGTGGGTGTTGTGGGGTGTCTTGGGGTGTCGTGGGGTACTCTGGGATGCCGTGGGGTGTCGGGCTGTGACATATTTGTGTGGAGTGTTGTGGGATGTTGTGGGGTTGTTGTGGGGTGTTGTGGGGTGTCGTGGGGTGTGTGGGGTGTCGTGGGGTGTCTTGGGGTGTCGTGGGGTACTCTGGGATGCCGTGGGGTGTCGGGCTGTGACATATGTGTGTGTGGGGGAGGGTTCTCGGTCAGGCGCTGCCTCTGTCAGTGCGATGTCCATCTCCTCTTCACCTGCTAATAGGATCAAACAGAGGAAGGTCGTGGCCGCGGAGCTAGCAGAGCGTGGGCTAATGCCGAACGCGCGCCATCCGAGCCCATCTGCCGGACCGCGCCATCCCTGCCCATCTGCCGGACCGCGCCCAACCGGTCCCCAGGGATTTACTCTGACTCATCACTTCATGTGTGCGTGGAGCAGATATTTATCACACTGTGGGGACTAAAATCTGCGCACATGTTCACAGCATCTTATGGAGACAAAAAAGGCGGCCCCCAGAAAATACGTTAAAGCATTTAAAGCACCATTTGTAAGTTTATTCGATTTTTTTTTCAGTAGTAGATGACAGTGTTCTGCGTCACCTGGCCCCTCCCACTCATCTCAGCTGGCCCCTCCCCCTCATCTCACCTGGCCTTTGTTTAGACTCACCTGTGGTCTCTGGTCTTCTTCTATCAGACAGCAGCGATTTAGTGGTGACATGTGAGAAAGTCTAATGTTAGCTTTAAGGTGAGGGTTTAGGATGGTAGCTTTAAGGTGAGGGTTAGGTTAAGGAAGGACAGGTAGTGACTGTTGTTAAGGTGTGTGTGTGTGTGTATATGTGCGTCTGTGCTGGTCGTAATTACCCGAGGGCTCATCTTTACTAAGTTTTCCATTGTTTGCTCATAACTTTCCGGATGACACATGCTCGTGGATTATGTCGTCTTTATGTCATGGATTATGTCGTCTTTATGTCCCTAATCTGCCGCTGTGCAGAGGGGCTCACAGCAGAACTGTTTCTTTAGTTTAAGTAGATGGACGATATTATCTTTTTTTTAAGGCTAATACACGGCGCAGTAATTGCAGCTCAAAGTGGAAAAGCTGCTCACATCAGTCACCGTCCTGTGGTCCGCTCACCTTTGACCCATAAGAAGGTCCTCCAAATGTCCTCAGTGTTTAAACTGTGCACGATTAACTACATAAAGAACCTGTATATCTCAATCACATAATTAAACTTGGGTTTTTTTAAGACTGAAGCTAACGAGGACGGACAGAATGACACTTTTATCATAATTTCTGTATGTTCTTGTTTCCATGTTACTGAAAAATGAACAATTCAGCTTCGATTGCAAAGAAAAGAGAACATTATGTCACCGAATTTGCAGTGTGCTTGTATTTCTAGTGTCGTGTGGAGGCTGCAGACCGTCGGCTGAGACAATGCCGGACAAACACAGAAATGTTTATGAACCACTCCTATAATAATGAACACAGAGTGAGAGCTCCATGAATGGTCTATTTCTGCCTCTACGCCTGCTGACGCACCCTATTGTCCACAGAGTTAGTCATTTGGACAAATCTTGAATAGCGATATATATAAAAATGTGCTTTTTTGTAGCCCTGAGTATCGTTGTCATGTGAGATCACATCAAAAAGTCACGTAGAGATCATTTTATCGGGCCCATATGAGGCTGATCTATGTTATAATGTTGTTTCCTCATCAGAAACAGACCTGGAGTTGTGTTTTGTTTCATTCTCACATGTTTAACACACAAACCCTGCACATTTAGGCTGAGTTCTTCTCTCAAACAAGGTAGAACAGAGCATTTTGAGCTTTGGAGATACAGACAGACTAATAATAAAGTGTTACAGAACATGGATTAAACCTCTCCAGTTCTGTGTAATATCAGATCTTTAAACATTAGCCGTACAGCTTTAGTGACCTGACTCAGAATGACTTTAATCAGGGTTTGATCGGAGTAATACCTCGCACAAAAACAGGACTCGATTAGACGCTCAGAGTATTATTCACATTATTAGGAGGCTTAAAGCAGACTTCACATATGCTCCAGGTATTGATTATCACACATCTATCAATGCATCCAACACGCAGCATGTGCACAAGTCACAAACGTCCTTTTGTTTTACTGACAAACCAAAGAGTAAAACATGAACTGGAAAAGTAAATTACACACAACTCTGAGCTGCAATTTCTTTAAAGGTCTTACATCACACAAAATGTACTCCTGTGAGTTTAATCCATGTTATAAGAACAGACCTGGAGTTGTGTTTTGATTCATTCGCACATGTCTGATTAATCCTTGTTTATGAGTCTGTCAATATCTCCAAAGCTCAAAATGCTCTGTTCCACCTTGTGATGTCATGAAGTGGTAGTTTTCAAGTTAACAGCAATGTCTTTCTTTTTGTTCAGTAGAAATTGGCAATTCCAGGGCTGAAATTATCCAGATGATTCTAGTGAAGGTGTGTGGAGTTTAAAAACACAGTGGAGCACCTCACTTCATACCACATGATGACATCACAGGGTGGAACAGAGTGTTTTCAGTTTGAGAGAAGAACTCAGCCTAAATCTGCAGGGTTTGTGTGTTAAAACATGTGGAAATGAAACAAAACACAACTCCAGGTCTGATTTTGAGGAGGGAACATTAGAACAGATCAGAGAACAGTGTAACATTTAAGATTATAATCCACTTTTATATAGAAAAATAAATGTTGTTGAGAAGTTTGCTCTTATTTTCACCAGAATACGTTTTGACTTTATCACTGACATTTATGTTTTTTTCATGATGTTTTCTGTGTGAAAAGGCGGCGCTGTTTAATCCTGTGACACATACGCAGAGGCAGGAACAGCTTGGCCTTAACACGTCCGTGGCTTTAACACAAGTCCCATTGATTTGTGACTTTAGGCTCTGTGTGACCTTGGTGAGGATCATCAAAGATGCAAACTAACAAAAAAACATTCTCAGATTACGTTCTAATCAGCCACTTAAGTACATTACATAAGACAGAGCCTTTGTGGGGGTTCGAATCAGCCCAGATGGTGCAGGCTCGTGGGATTACCCAAACCCTTAGAATAATACATGGCTAATGAACAATAGTCTATGATTATGGTATTAGCCCAGCAAGACACAAAGAGGTGAGAGAGCTAATTCCACTCGGGCTGGTCCCGCCAAGACACCTCTCCAAATGTCCAGCAAAACTCCAAAACGTCCACACTCACATGGAGCCTCAGTGTTTCCACTCAAACAGGTGCATTTCACTAAACAGTTTTCAAAGTGAACATCTAAACTGCTCTGAGTTGGGACATCAGATGTTTTTATTAATGTACAAGCAGCTGGATTGTAATTGCAGAGTATTTTTAAATGCATAAAATGTAACTATAAACTATTAAGTATAACAATGAAATGAATCCATATTGTGCCAGTTTTTGTTTTCACGTCTTCAGAACAACGGCCCAAACCACTGAGTCGTGAAGCACTTTTTCATGTTACACATTTTAATAATGCGTTCAACCGACCCCTACAGTTCCAAAGTGCGCCTAGCTTCAGCGCGCTTTATGCAAATCCCCCTCAGCACCCCGGGCCGCTGAGATGATGGTCGTCAATGAATACAGGCACGGACTCCATTGTTAGCGGTGAAAGCAAGGGGGCCCGCATCAACAATTTATTGTTCTAATGCACATGTACAATACCCCACATTTTGAATATGACACAGCTAAAAGCATCAGAAGTGCTGCGCCCGATCCAATGGCATTATCCCCCTCGGAGTCTTGCATGGGGCAGCTGTTGTTACGTTATGTAATATGATGCCCCATATGTTCCACATGACTAATTACAGCATACAAAGGGAGGGCGGGAGCTCTGGGATGAGGAGAAAGGAGCTACAAAGAACAATACACAAGGAGAATGAGTGGACTGGACAAGTTTGGGGAGATGAGTTGGCCAAAGAATGCTACCATTAGTTCCTGTTGCTTCGGCTTATATCAACAAGTGTGATCAGCCTTGCAGCCAGTGTCTGCACGTCCTGCCGCTCCCACCGCTCCCCAATCAGTCCAAATTGATTGTGATAGCTGCGAGCCCTGACCTACTTAGAAGAACAATAGCCCCACCAAAGGCTGCTTGGGGACATTCTGATGGTTTTGGGCTTTTGCAGGTCAGCCTGGCTTGGACGTGTGAGGATGGGAGTGAAGGGGCACTACCAGCCTCTTTGACCCCAAGCGACCGAGGGCTCTGAGAGGAGACAAACTTGTGGATCCCAGGCCACGCAGACACGGTGGGCCAGGCAGGGCACGCTCACCGCTGCATCAGGCAGTGCAGGAGGGACCATCATTTACATGAAGGAGGGGGAGAGCCATGAGGAGCGTGAGCCGGCCAAATGACTCTGCAGAGATTTTAATCATGTTCTAAAGCTGTTCCCTCCTCAGAAACAGACCTGGAGTTGGGCTTTGTTTCATTCACACATGTTTGAATAATCCTGGATTATTAAACTATCAGCATCCCCAAAGATCAAAATGCTCTGTTCCATTTTGTGATGTCATTTAGTGGTAGTTTTAAGTTTAACCGCCATTTTTAGCATCAATTGAACTGCTTTGCTCTTTATTTTTGCGCATTTTGTTTTAACTTTTGTGCAGTTGAGATCGTCAGTATAAAGTGTCTGAAATCTGCTGGTGCAGCAGGAATTTCAATGAGGCTAAAACTATAACTGTAACTTCAAAGTCAGACAAATCCATGGCTGAAATGAATAAAATGATTCTAAGGTGAATGGAGTTTAAAAACACAAGGGGGCACTTCCTGTATTACCAATTAATGACGTCACATGGAGGAACAGGGTGTTTTCAATTTGAGAAAAAGAACACATCCTAAACATGCAGGAGTTAAATATGTGAATGAAGCAACATTAGAACATATATCAGAAATAGTGTGATAACCCTTATTTAATCCCACACGATCACCTGAACCTGCAGCTGTGCCGTCGTCAGTCCTCATGTCGTACTCCAAATACCTTTGGGATTTGCCACTGATCATTTCAAATCAGTGTCATTTTTAAGCATGAAAAAGTAGCCGTGGTGTTGCTTTCTGTTTTGCTGATTTTTGTATTGTAATTTCCCGTCTCTCTCATCACGGAGGTTAGCATTAGCTCCATGTTCAAACCAAAGACCCGGTGCAAACTGCCCTGGTCACGGCACTATTCACACGGCTGGATCTGAGTCAGTCTTGTCTTTACCAAACAGAGACTGATGATTATAATGTTTTGATTTTGACCTAGTGATGACATGAAATGATCATGCAGGAGTTATGTTCTTTCATGTTTTTACCTGCAAACATTTTATGGACAGCTCTGTGTTACTATGGCTCTAAGTTGTAAAGTTTGTTGGGCTGTAGGGTTAAAGCGAGGGCCGGGGCAGGGCCGGGGCAGGGCCGGGGTTATGGATTTACTTTTAAAGTGATCTTTCAAATGTGAGAAAACAGAGCTGTGTGGAACATATATATATATATATATATATATATATATATATATATATATATATATATATATATATATATATATATATATATATATATATATACACATATATATATATATATATATATATCTACATATATCTAAATAATATATATATATATATATATATATATATATATAACTTATGTCATTGATTGAAAATTGTTGGCCTAAGATAAATTTTAAAATGCTTTAATCAAATAAAAATACAATATGAGCAAAGACGGTGAACAGGTTATTTAAGGTTCAGATGGAGACATTTATCAGAGACAAGTTAGATTTTACTGCTCAGGGATTCACAACAAACATGGACCTTGACATATAGAGAAAAGGAGAGTTTCGTCTCTACTCAAACATCAGAGAACAAACTGTTTAAGCGACACGCTGCAGGTGAATGGGAAAAGTCTTACATTTAAGGAAAGATGTTTGTTGAAACTTCCTCTGTAGTTTACTTATATAAGTTGATACAGATGGACACAGATGTAATGGCCATAGTCTCTGTCATAGTTGTTAAAATGTTCAGTTCTGTTCATGATGAGGCGGGTCAGAAGGTAAGTGCAGTACTTGATGTGACTCTTCTTTGTGAGATCATTTGTTTATCTTTGTTGTCATTGTTCAAACATGTAACTCACTAAAAGTAGGCCGCATTATTGGCACATGCTTTCACTCGCTTTATGTACATCCATATGTGCAATTGTCCTGGTTTACCCCGACATATGGAGGGATTATGATAGCTTTGCATGCACAATTTGGTTCATATTGTATTTAATGCAAAAGCTCTCTGAAAAGCTGCACTCGGCCTCAGTACATGCCTAAGTCATTATGATACATGAAGGTTACACCCCCAGAGTTAAATTACTGGGCCATGTTAACTGGATTTTCAAAATGCATGAAAACAACAATAAGTGAATTTTAAATTAACTCACTGATTTCAACTATTGCCCTTGCAGCAGATTAAATATTAGACAAACAACAGAGCGACATGATGAATGTTCAGCTCAGCTGTGGAAGAAGCAAAGTAAATGTGTTGTTGCCTTATATATTTGCAGAACTTGTATTGTTATCTATTCTGAAGCTAGATATTAACAAGTATTAATACTGAAAAAATAAGAAGGTATAAAACAGACACACATTTGCACATATTCAGCCCTCTACAGAACAGCAGTGGGGACGTCTCCCTGGTACATGCCACATTTGATGGTCACTTGTGCGAGTGGCCATTGGCCTCAAGGGGTTTCCACAACCTCATGGAGTTTGTGATGAAGGCTCTTAAAGTCCTGCTGAAGATGTACAGCTCCATTCAGTGACCCATGTGTGTGGCATTGAGTCGTAGGCTTTCTAGTAGTCAGTCCAGGCAGTGCACAGGTTGGTCTGACAGGTTCTGCAGTCTCAGGCGACTGTTCTACCAGGAGCTGGTGTTTGGCTCCGCTGGTATCTTTGTCGATGCCCTTCTGTGCTGTGCTCATGTATTGGTCCATGTGCCCACTTACCTTAGCCACGATGATGCCTGAGACGAGCTTCTATTTTGTGGAGAAACAGGTTATTGGCCGGTAGTTGGATGGGACAGTACCCTTTGAGGGATCCTTCTGGATCAGGATCGTGCGCCCTATGGTTAGCCATTCAGGGTGAGTCCCATCCATTAGCAGCTGGTTCATTTGTGCTGCCAGTGGCTCACGGAGAGCAGTGAGTTTCTTTAGCCAGTAGGTGTGGATCATGTCAGGGCCTGGTCCAGTTTTTCCATACCTGAGACTCTTTCCTGGATGTCTGAGACTGTGATGGTGACTGGATTCTGTTCAGGGAGGTCACTGTGGTCTTCTCCCAGAGCCACCAGCCACTGTGCATCACTGTTATGTGCTGCCTCCTTCTCCAATATACTTTACCAGTACTGCTCAGTTCCAACCTTATTACACTGCCTGTTCTGCAAACAGACGGTTTATTCATCTGGCTTCAGTGTCTCGCGTGTACCTCTTTGTACCTCTTCAGACGGCTGGCCTAAAGAGGTACACACAATATATATATATATATATATATATATATATATATATATATATATATATATATATATATATATATATATATATATATATATTATATATATATATACACACACAACACACATATATATATATACATATATATATATATATATTGATGTATATAAAGATAAAAAAAAAAGTTGAATGAGAAGGTGTGTCCACACTTTTTTCCCGGTGGTTTGTGTCCACAGTCTGTTACCTGCACGTGCTGAGACTATACTGGAGCAATATGCTGTAAAATCTATAAACTTTTCACTTTGGTCTTCCTAAAAGAAAAAAAAAAATGGTGAATGAGAAGCGTGTGCGTGGGGGTGTGTGTACACTTTTTTTCATGGGTGGTTGTGTCCACAGTGTGTTACCTGCACGTGTGTGTGAGCGTGTGTGTGAACATGGAGCAATATGCTGTAAAATCTATAAACTTGTCACTTTGGTCTTTAAAGTGCACATGAGATGGTGCGTGTGTGTGGGCCGTGCGTGTGCGTGGGGGTGTGTGTACGTGTGTGTTCATGGGTGTGTGTGTGTGTTCATGGGTGTGTGTGTGTGTGTGCGTGTGTGTTCATGGGCGAGTGTGTGCGTGTGCATGTGCGTGGGTGTGTGTGTTCATGGGTGTGTGTGTGCGTGGGTGTGTGTGTGTGTGCGTGTGTGTTCATGGGTGTGTGTGTGCGTGTGCATGTGCGTGGGTGTGTGTGTTCATGGGTCCTGTCCTCCTGTGTGTGTGTGCGTGTGTGGTCATGAATGGGTGTGTGTGGTGCCGTCTGCATGTGCGTGCCTGGACAATGTGTGTGTGTGTTCATGGGTCTGTGGTGTGTTCACAAATCACTCTCTGCAGTCACTCTGCAGTGGGTCTGCAGTCACTCTCTGCCCTGTGGACCTGCAGAACAAGAGCCTCTTTGCAGTCACTCTCTCTGTGAGCTGCAGTCAATGAGGAAGTGCGCAGCTCTCTGCAGTCACTTCCTCTCTCTGCAGTCACTCTGCAGTCTCTCTCAGTCACTCTGCAGCACATGCTGCCTCACTCTGAAGTCACTCTGCAGTGGTGCCGTCTGCATTGGCTCTCTCTGCACCACTCAGAGCACAGGCAGGACGGGGTCTCTGCACTCACTCTGCAAATCACTCTCAGCAGTCACTCTGCAGTCTCTCTCTCTGCAGTCACTCTCTGCAGTCACTCTGCAGTCACTCTGCAGTCACTCTGCACTCTGCTCTCTGCAGTCACTCTCTCAGTCACTCTGCAGTCACTCTGCAGTCACTCTGCAGTCACTCTGCAGTCACTCTCTGCAGTCACTCTGCAGTCACTCTCTGCAGTCACTCTGCAGTCACTCTGCAGTCACTCTCTGCAGTCACTCTCTGCAGTCACTCTGCAGTCACTCTCAGCAGTCACTCTCTGCAGTCACTCTCTGCAGTCACTCTGCAGTCACTCTCTGCAGTCACTCTCAGCAGTCACTCTGCAGTCACTCTCTGCAGTCACTCTGCAGTCACTCTGCAGTCACTCTCACTCACAGTCACTCTGTCACTCTCTGCAGTCACTCTCTGCAGTCACTCTGCAGTCACTCTCAGCAGTCACTCTCTGCAGTCACTCTCTGCAGTCACTCTGCAGTCACTCTGCAGTCACTCTGCAGTCACTCACCTCTGCAAAGGCTGACCAGTTTGTCTGGACTATGCTTGATCACTTCATTTAAGTTTTTTTTGATGAATTATTTTAATAAAAGCTAAACAAAAATCCAAAGTCGGGGCAAAAGTAGAAGCTGTTTGAAGAGTTTAGATGCACAGGTCACACAGGACTTATCCTGTGATGGATCATTTGATTTAAAACATAAATTAAAACTCTGTGGTGCTACATTAGCCTTTCATTCCTTCAAAAATAATTTTCACTAAACCTGAAAATAAATCCTCACTAAAGCAATAAAGTAAAATAAAGCAATAAAATATACAATATAAAATAATATAAGAAATTACTACACCTAGATTTAGTTTGTTTGTTTGTTTGAACTATAATGGTAACAGAAGTCGTATATTAACGAGGTAAAATAACTGCAGCTCCACACTGTTAATTATAATGTTCTGTCAGGGAAAATAAGGTAAAAAAGGTCAAATAAAGGTTAAACAATTAAAAAATGACATATAAATGAAATATGAAACACTCCGTTCAAAAGGGTGAAATAGGAACATGAAACATTCAGTGGAGCATGGCCTTAAAGGAGCTGCCTGTAGACTGCCCCCTTACAGTTTAAATGTGTACTACATGTACTACATATGTATATATGTACTAAATATGTACATATATATGTACTACATGTACTACATATGTATATATGTATATGTATACATACCTGTGTCCAGAGCCTAAATAGAGGAATTGTTCAGTATGGCTTAGAAGGATGTTCATGACAAATTTCAAGTGTCTTTGACAAACAAAATTTTGTGGCTCCATTCAGATTTTCAAGGGGGCGCTGTAGAGCAGTTTTATAGCACTCAGTTCGACGTCACCTGTGAGAAATACACGTTTTATGCATTTGAAAATCCACACTGATTTGTGGATTAGCCACACCCACATTTCAGAATTCATCAAAAATCTAAACAATAATATTTAATATCACATGGGTCTAAATTATTTTGACCAATTTTCAGCTGAGGCTCGGGCATCTGCTGAGGATGCCTCCTGGACGCCTCCCTAGGGAGGTGTTCTGGGCATGTCCCACCGGAAGGAGGCCCCGGGGAAGACCCAGGACACGCTGGAGGGACTATGTCTCTCTGGTCTGGGAACGCCTTGGGGTCACACCGGAGGAGCTGGAGGACATGTCTGGGGTGGGGGAAGTCTGGGAGTCCCTGCTTAGACTGCTGCCCCCGTGACCCGGCCCCGGATAAGCGGAAGAAAATGGATGGATGGAATTTTCATGTGTCTTGAAGTAAAGTCCAAGGTGGAGATATAAAAAATAAGATGGGGGTCCCACCCAATATGGCCGACTTCCTATTGGGTTTAGGGTGGGGTCATACTAGAGTTTTTTACTTGTCATCACATGGGCTATTTTCATGCCAAGTTTAATCTTTGTATGTTGAAAAAGGTTTTGACTTTTCTTCCATTGGCGTAATGTATTTTGACTTTTTAAGGGGGCGCTGCAGAGACATTTTTGATCATTTTCAATTAGGCTTTTAGTGACTTTCTCACATTTTACCCCATCACAAATGAGGCCCCTGTGGGTTTTTTTTAAAGTCTGATGACAATCAAATTGTTTTATATGAATTTTTGAAAATAATATTTGAAGAGGGCGCTAGAGAGCCATTTAGTGAGACATGCCCTTGATCTGCATATAATTCCAAATCATCACCCAAAGTCATGTTCAAAATGTATTTGATAATCTTTAATCACACATGGGTTTAGTGAGTTTTGTCTAAATTTGAAGTGTTTGTGATGAAAACTGTGCGAGGAGATGTCCTGCACTTTTTCATTCCTGGGTTTGATCCAATATGGCCGACTTCCTGTGCGCTTTAGAGCGGGGCCATAATATTGTTTTTTGCATGTTCATGTTTTTTTGGTGTGAGTTTCAGACTTTTACGCTCAGTCGCCATGGATATTTATAAGTCCTTTTTTTACACAAAGAATTATTTTAAGTTAGAAAAAAGCACAAAAACACAAGACTTTGAGTTTGGACTCATTTATTGACCTGCATTTTAGTCTAACTCCTCACAGACCTGACCTCGCCTCCTCATGTTCTGAACGTGCTT
Source organism: Periophthalmus modestus (assembly GCA_019594935.1). Classification (NCBI taxonomy): domain Eukaryota; kingdom Metazoa; phylum Chordata; class Actinopteri; order Gobiiformes; family Gobiidae; genus Periophthalmus; species Periophthalmus modestus. The sequence goes on from JAIEZT010001214.1 coordinate 33,719,356, forward strand.
TTGTGAGCAAAAATACAGCCAATACGGCAATTAATACAGTAAAATAGACACCTTTAACTATTTGACATTGTTTCCTGTGGGACTGCAGTGTTTACTCTCCATCTCTGTCAAATCAATAAAAAGCAGCACATTGTTTTGTATCACACAAAACACAGCATCAAAATAAAAAAATACAACAGCGGTCAGTCACGTGATGGATACATTTACTTTTAGGCTCATTTAATAAAACAGTAATCACGAACTAACATGACCCTCTGTGACTGATAACAGGCTGTCAGACGTGTTCTTTTCAAACAGCTGTGTTCTGCAGCGTCCAGCCGTTAGCGATATCACACTTAGCCTCGTCCCGCCTCAGTTATGGAGAATTGTTTATCTGCAGCGAGCTTATCCAGACTCACACACGGGCTGGGCAGATACAGGACACTTCCACAGTTGAGGTGTGGTGAGGTCTAAGGTCTCGTCAGGACCAGAGGAAATACACTTCATTTGAATGTCTGTTACTGCTGATCACCACGTTTGCCCCAGGTCCACAGTCCATTCATGCTTTCACTTCCTGGATTACAAAGCAGCTCTTTACAGATCATTAAGAGAGTGTGAGGACTATGTGCCTCTGGTTCTTGAATGTGCGCTGCATTTGATCCTCTCAGTCAGAAACGCAACTGATGTTTGACTCAACGACTGTTTTAAACCTTTTGAAAACACAAATCATCAAACATACATCACACAAGGATGTTAATTTTGTATTTGATATGAAACTATAAAGAGCGTCGTGTCCACTTCAGCTGTCGATGAAAACTCGTCCTCTTTTCACACAGACCTTTTGAAAAATGCTAATATTCTGAGTTTAATATTCTGAGTTTAATATTACGAGTTTAAAGGCACAAAGGCTGAACAGATTGTGACATTACTCTCCTTTTCTGTCCAAAAACACATACAACTCCAAACTGCGTGAAGTGATTCAACTCAGAAACATAATATTTTGTTCATTAGTTTCCATTTAGCTGATTAGAGTTTCATTTCTTTTCTCTTCTTCATTTCTGTCTTTTACTGTTAAAATGGCGGCTGCTCAGCTGGACCTGCCCCACTCTGTTCTTAGCAACGGAGGAAGACAGAAAATGGCTGAATATTTGTATCCAAAATAAATTAAAGAGAGTGGGCCTTAGACAAAGACCAAAAAAAACTTTATTGTCCAAAATTGAGGACATTTGCCTTTAGTTTCACCAGTTATCCACAGCCACACAAGGGTCACAAATGGCACGATATTTTCATGTTTATCTCAGAGACGAACAAAAATATAACTTGGTGCCACTTAAAACGACGTTACACACAGTTTTCACAAGTAGCCGTGTCCTGATCAGACACACGAGGGAGATTCATGCAGTCAGCTCCTTTCACTGCTTAAATATTTCCTTGTTTGTGACACGGCTCCTCCCAAAATGGCTCTTTGATTCCCACAGCTTCGTTCCACATGAGGTTTTCAAAGGCCTCCGAGGCTCTATGACCGACTCAATCATATAAATATGAATCAATGTTCCCCCGACACCTCCAAAAACAACACGTTTAACTGGTCTTTGAGAGCAACACGTCACGACTGGAACTCCACTGAGGATTTATACGAGACAAAAACTTTCTTTGGCCATACAAAATGTCGTTTTATTTTATTTAGTGTCTTTTTTGGGAAATCCCAGAGTTGTTTTTCTTTAATGTTTCAGAGTTTGTAGTAGGCCTGTCACAGTAACACATTTTGACGTTCGATATCTTATTCAAGTAAATATGGTAAATAATCTCAAACTAAATTTATGTCACAATAAACCAAGAGCAGATTAATGCCACAAAAACTTCAGAATTCACAATACTATAAAAAAAAAACTAAAAAAAACTCATGAGCTGCAGTAAATAAGCAGCAGATGAGACTCTTTATTCTTTTGTTTCCTGTGTAATGAGTCATACATGTGATTAATACAACTTAAATGTTAAATCTCACCACAAATGTACAGAAAAATCGTATAAAAATAATAATATATAGAGATTATCGTGACAGGCCTGTTGTGTAGTAGTTTTCACAAATATTTTTACCTGAATAACTATTTGAATCATTGTTTTTTGAGCAGACCCACCCCCCGCCGCCACATCTAACACAAACGCACTCGGACAGACAGCGCTTACAGCTCCACTTGCTCAAATCATGAGTGACATAAAACCGCAAACTTGGAGAGCTTCTTTGGGCCTGGCGTGGTGCCTCTGCCTCCCAACCCCCCAGCTGTTCCTTTCTGTGAGAGTGTAGACCCCTATTGGGAATGCAGACACGGCTTGGACCACCCAGCAGGGGTCCTTAAGACTCATTGCAGGCATTCTTTCAGCTACCTATTGTAAGACAAACTACGCATTTCAACACACACCCGAGACATCCCTGCGAGTGACAGTGCCAATGAGACGGCTGCCGTAAAAAAGATCTGCATGTGAGGACTGATGCCCCGCAAAAAAGTCACCTACATTTACTTTATTAACCTTAATTTACGCTGTTTTTTTTTCTTTCTCAAATTCTTCCAGTTGCGGCGGACAGGTCTGACTTGTTTTTGTAATTGCACTGAAGTAATGGTATTTTGGTTTTGGTATTTCAGCCACATCTTTGGGAAAAGCATTAAAAGAGTAGATTCAAATGACTAATTTCCTCCAATAAAAGGGAACAGACGGATGGTGGAGACCTTTTTAAATAAAGTATATTTCAACAGAAAGAAAGAAAAAACAGACTGTTACTGTTCTAGTCTGTGCAAAAGGTTTCCACAGTAGTTTTTATGGAAAACAAAATAACTCACATATTGGTTTTAATGTTAACAGATTATTTTTCAAAGAGGAATGTGTTTACGGCATGTTAATAACTGAAATATTCAATATTCACTGTGCTGTAGGTGTAATACAGAGATAAACTAGTGTCACTGCATCATAAAGTCTCATCATTACATCTCTAGTTAAAGAAAAAGATGAATGTGCGTTTCTCAGTGATTCAAAGCTCTGGATAATGTCTATGACAATCTCTAAAAAAGTTATTTAACATTTTATATTACAGCTAAATGACCATCTCTGAGTTTAACTTGAGTGATTTTAATGTTTCTCCTGCTGTTCTTGAACTGTGTGAGACAAATAAAGTTTCTCTCATCTTAATCTTTTCTTAATTGTATCGTTTTAAGGGTCTGCTGGTCCTGGCCTGGTCTTTGTGGGTTGATGAGAATTTTAATTCAGTCATTCAGGACTGTACAATCACACGTCAGTATTCTTCTCTAAGCTCCAGTTCCTGAGTCTGAGCACACTTCTGTTCCAGCCCTGCTCCCAAACAGTTTTGGCTTTCTTCCCTAGAGTGCCCCCTACAGACCAAAGGCAGTCACACCTTTAAGTTAATATCATTGTCAAAGCAGCACCGTGTGGCCTCACTTCAGGTAGTGGGAGAAAGCGTCTTATGTTCTCGATGACTGTGTTTCTTATGTTCTCGACGTCTGTGAGTCTTATGTTCTCGACGTCTGTGCTTCTTATGTTCTCGACGTCTGTGCTTCTTATGTTCTGGACGTCTGAGCTTCTTATGTTCTCGACGTCTGTGCTTCTTATGTTCTCGACGTCTGTGCTTCTTATGTTCCTCGACGTCTGTGCTCTTATGTTCTCGACGTCTGTGCTTCTTATGTTCTCGACGTCTGTGAGTCGACGTCTGTGCTTCTTATGTTCTCGACGTCTGTGAGTCTTATGTTTATGTCGACGTCTGTGCTTCTTATGTTCTCGACGTCTGTGCTTCTTATGTTCTCGACGTCTGTGCTTCTTATGTTCTGAGACGTCTGTGCTTCTTATGTTCTCGACGTCTGTGCTTCTTATGTCCTCGACGTCTGTGCTTCTTATGTTCTCGACGTCTGTGCTTCTTATGTTCTCGACGTCTGTGCTTCTTATGTTCTCGACGTCTGTGCTTCTTATGTTCTCGACGTCTGTGCTTCTTATGTTCTCGACGTCTGTGCTTCTTATGTTCTCGACGTCTGTGCTTCTTATGTTCTCGACGTCTGTGCTTCTTATGTTCTCGACGTCTGTGCTTCTTATGTTCTCGACGTGGGGTGCTTCTTATGTTCTCGCTTCTTATGTTCTCGACGTCTGTGCTTCTTATGTTCTCGACGTCTGTGCTTCTTATGTTCTCGACGTCTGTGCTTCTTATGTTCTCGACGTCTGTGCTTCTTATGTTCTCGACGTCTGTGCTTCTTATGTTCTCGACGTCTGTGCTTCTTATGTTCTCGACGTCTGTGCTTCTTATGTTCTCAGCGTCTGTGCTTCTTATGTTCTCGACGTCTGTGCTTCTTATGTTCTCGACGTCTGTGCTTCTTATGTTCTCGACGTCTGTGCTTCTTATGTTCTCGACGTCTGTTCTTCGACGTGCTTCTTATGTTCTCGACGTCTGTGCTTCTTATGTTCTCGACGTCTGTGCTTCTTACGTTCTCGACGTCTGTGCTTCTTATGTTCTCGACGTCTGTGCTTCTTATGTTCTCGACGTCTGTGCTTTTTATGTTCACATGAATTAATAAAACATGTATTTTAATTTACACAAACAGTCAAACACCTTCATTTATGTCTTTTTTCATTTATTTCCATTTTTATATTTGCATTGAAGGCATCAAAACTATGATTGACATGTCTGGAATGTAACAAGCAGAACATAAACTCAAAATAAGTCAAAACTTGTTTCACATTTTACATTTTTAAAATAGCCTTTGCTTTGAAGCCTGGTCTGCACTTTTGGGATTCTTTGACCCAGACAAGGCAGCTGTGAAGTGAAAAGCATTTCACTTCATCAAGAAGCTCATTGAGAGAAGGCCAATGGTTCTCTGTCGACGAACCGGAGGGAGGACACTTTGAGGAATTTGAAACTACAATATAAATACAATTGAACTGAGTTTTTCACTTTTTTTCTTTTCTACATAATTCCACATATCGTGCATCATGTTTGTGAAGTCTTCAGGCAGTGCACATATATTTTGTTGTAAAAAGTCACACAGTCTTAGTCTTATTCTGTCATTTCCGGGGAACATTTCTCAGTTTTTATGCCTTCATTCTGCCTTGTGGTCACATGTGATCTATAAAATTTTGAAAACACCATCTCAGCCTAAGCTCCACACTGTGAGTCTTTAGCTCACCAGTCCTGCTTGTGTTTCTGCTGTTTTCTGCCATAGGCCCCGGGGTCATAGCTGTCCCCGTGCTCAACCTCCCCACCGTCTGTAGATCCAAATCAGAGCCACATGGTCCAAGGCCCAGCTCATCTCACTGCCCCGTCCCCACCCCCCACACTTAACTCTTAAACGCCATTGGACCTTGATTGTTCAGCAGCTTAAAGTGTTTTGTCTGTGAGTTGCTACCCTACGGAGGGTGCTTCCTTTCGTACCCTACTGGACACCAAGCAAGTGAGCCAGAAGATCAGAACGTGGGCCTTAATTGGAGTGTTGATGCTGCAGAATCCAATCAGAGCGACTGGCTTTAAACAGATTAACTCAGCAGATGTGCCGGCACTGAAAAAAAGCACTGAACTCTATGGGATTCTTTAAGCAGGAAGTTTGAGTTTGTCTCAAATTGCAGACTTGGGAATGTCAGAGAAAAGCAGCACAGAGTGAGGGATAATCATTTCAGGACAATTACAAAACGTGCACCAGTGAATATAGACTGTGTAAAGTTGGCATACACATATTTGTATCATTTATTTAGGCCCTTCATTTTGGACTTTGAGCTGTAAGCACACTTTGTTTTTACATCATAGTAACCATGTGTTAACAGGCCGAGGTGGAAAGTAAATGATTACACACGGCTGCGTTAGATGTTTTTGTGATTTAACTTGAGTAATTTGTCATTTGAGTACAGTACAAGTGGCAAAACACAGATGTGTTACTGCTGTATCTGCAGCTTTGTCTCTATACGAACATAACAGCACTGCAACGTCTGCTCCGACTGACCAGAGTTCAGAGAATATTTGGACGATGCCGATCACTCAACAACTTAAAGGGTTATCACACGATTCTCTGATCTGTTCTGATGTTTCCTCGTCACAAACAGACCTGGAGCAATGTGTTTCATTGTGTTTAATACACAAACCTGCAGATTTAGGCTGAGTTCTTCTCTCAAACTGAAAACACCCTGTTCCACCTTGTGATGTCATCATGTGGTAATACAGGAAGTGCTCCACTGTGTTTTTAAACTCCACACACCTTCACTAGAATCATTTGGATTATTTCAGACCTGGATTTGCCTACTCTGCAGTCATACCTGCCTCAGCCTCTCTGAAACTGCTTCACTCCTCAGTGAACCAGCCGATATTAAAGACAATCCCAACTGCACAAGAGGGAAAACAGAAATACTCAATAAAAACTATAACTCTTATTCTACAGCAGTGAAGAGGCACAAAAGTTGGCTAACCTTAAAACTACCACTGCATGACATCATGAGGTTAAACTTTTGGGAATGTAGACAACCTAATAATGTAGGATTACTCAAACGTGTAAATTAAACAACTCCAGGTCTGTTTTTGATTAATTCAGACCTTTAATTCAGCTTTAAAAAGGTTTTTTTTTGCCAGGTTCTCTGTGAAAGATATGATCATTTTGAGCAGCTTTTTTCAAGTACATTTATTTTGTTATTTATTTGATTTCCCTAAAATGTTGGGGTTAATTAGACACTGAAACTAGGAGTGTGACAAAATACAGAAGTATCAATATATACTGCTTATGCTGTATCATTTAACTTATATATCTCACAAAACTACATTATGGTTGTACTAAAAGTGTGTTCCTTATTTAGAAAAGGGAGACATGTTTCCACTTTGCATGAAACCTTCCTCTTATCTACTGTGCATATATTTAATTACATGTTTCTATTGCTGAAAAGTACCTTGAAAAACATGAGTCTGTGCCGTCAGCGGTGACGTCTCTTAACATATGTGTCCGTATCAGATTTGAATGTCTTTCTGTGGTTACATAATGCCCCTTTAAGTCAGTTTACTCAAAGCCTGTGGTTCAATAAACATAAAATGGATTTTAAAAATGTGACCTACTGTTTTCGTCAGGTTCTACTTAGTCCTGACTTGTGAATGACTGTTGAAGATTTATGGTCTACGACAATGACTCCACACAAACCTTAAGTGTGTATTTGTGATGGAGGGAGAGGCTTAGGTAAACCAGCCTTAAGCTCCAGCTGTTCCAACACTGGACTGATGAGGCTGAACATACAGCGGCACACTCCATACTCCTCTCCACACATTTGCATTGACAAGTGGAACTTTTAGCCAGAAGGTGTAACGCCGTTAGCTCCAACTGACACATGGGAGACAGTAAACAGGGCATCCACCCACGCCCGGATATCTGCCCTGTATGCAGGACTCTTATCAGCAAAGGAAGAGATAGGCAAATGTGTAGTAGTAAAACAAGGTGGTGTAAAGTGTGGTTTTCTCCCAGGGACATAAGAGCACCATACACTGTATGTGACGTCACCCACAGAGGTCAGCTCCAGCCAAATGAAGCCAATCCACGTTATAGTGGCTGATCTAGGGCTATATTCCATATGTGGAAATCTGAGAGACTGAATCAAAGCCACGAAAGAGCAACAAGGAATGAGGGAGTTGAAGGTGTTCATATCTTTATTTAGGGGATAAAATAGTGGAAAACACAGAGCAGGTTAAAATGAATATCTTAAAGTCACAATGACAAATGACAAGCCTGATCACAGCAGTTAGAGAGACGAGCCACAGTTTTTCAATACGTCATATTAGGAAAGAAAACAGCCAGCGGTCCATGTCCATTTTATATATATACATTCTGGCCCTGACTCCAACAAGTCTTTCTCCAAACTGTAGCGCTCCACAGCAGCTGTCCATCAAACTGGGCTTTCACACGTCCCATGTCCTAAAGCGCAGACTGTGGTCCTGGATGAGGTACTAAGTCCAAAGCAAAAAGGATCTAACCCTGGTTAACCTTCTGTTTAAAGTTTTCATGGGTCCATGTCAGATGCTTCTTAATCCAAAGGCTACGCAAAATTGTTCAGAAGTGTAGGGCAAACATTAATTTGTACAATTCAACAGCCAATAGGAACAGAGACATGCAGATTTTTGTTCTCTCTGAATAGTCTTATTCACAAATACATTTGCGGCAGAAAAATACATGCAGCTCCCAACTGTAAATCACACGCATCATAGCCACAAACTGAACACCCTCTTTTTTCAGTTTATACATGTAGTTTAACGCCGGGAATAATAAATGAATCTATGTCACTCAACTTTTTGCATTTGAATGACCATGTCTAGATAAGACACGATCTTCATTACAAGATAAATTCATTAAAATACATGAACACCACTTTGGGCAGTTTGAATCTGAAAACGTTTGTTTCAAGGACTTTTTTGCTTTCAAAATAGCCACGTATTACCATGTTCTGAGACTTATGTAAAGTCTTTTGACAACTTTGAGCTCAGATATGTCCTCATGCCTCAGTTTGAAGTCTGTAAAAACCTTAGGACGAGTTTGTTAAAGTATGAGTGCTATGAGGGCAGTTACAGTTATGAATAGTAATGATCCGTCTAGTTCCTTTTTATAAAAACCTGGTCTTGAGTTTACAGCCTTCATTCCAACCACTGTTGCCATATTTCTGTAACAGCTGACCGCACATTCCATGTTACATCCCTTGTGTCTGAATATGCAGCCACAGTGGCAGCAGCACATCCCCTGAAACCCACTATCTCATTGACCTCGTGCAGATCGCTCTGGCAAACGCTTTACAGATGTCCTGAAGTCCGTGATGGATCAAATTGGCAGCTATTTGGAGCAGGCTGAAGCAATGATAAAAGCAATGCTTGGCCATTGACTACGTAGTATAATACCTTCTGAACCTCAAACGATTCCACTTCACCGACTGTCTTCTGAATGAGGGGACCAACCAAGACCAATTTGTTTTACGCCCTCTCAAAGATTTTCACCGTTCAGAAATGATCTCAATCCTCAACAAGTGCAAAGAGATGTTGTGGAATATGTCATAACAGTGATGTGATGTGTCATCCTCTTCGTCCATTTTCAGAAAAGATTCCTAAACCAAGTAATGAAATGGATTATGATGCATGGAGTACTCAGACTGAATTGTTACTCACTGACCCCAGTCTTTGAGCCTTGCATGTCACTCGCTGTGTCATGTAAAGTTTTCTATCGCCTGCTGCAGATCTGATCATAGGAGTTGGGCCTGACAGACTACCTGCAGTCCTACAGTACTTGCAGTACGTGGTACAGTGCAAGATGGTGACAAGCTCATAGCTCCATTTCTAAATACGCTACAAAATCCCAGAGAACAGCCCTCTTTTTATCTTCAACAACTGCATCTCACACTCAGCACAGTATTTAAAAGAGGTGGCATTCAAGCAGCAAATAAAGACAAACACTTACTGAAACAATTCTCTCATGGATGCTTGGATAATTCAGTTATAACAAAAGAGGATTGGCAAATCAGTCGTCAAAGAATCTTTCATGAAAAAACATATTGCTTCCTCAAAACCAGCCAGTCCTCAGTCTCAGCCTGTTCCTGCGCCAATCCCAGTGAAAACTCAAGTACAAGTGAAGGACTAAAAGGCTTAACGAAACAGATCCAACAGCTTCAAAGTTAAATGTCTGTTCTTCTGCCCAGAAAGATTCCAGATTCAAAGTCTGAGCCAAAACCAAACAAGCCAAAACATGGAAGCCATACTCCGCCCCAACCTTTAGCCAAGACCCGGGTATTGTTTCAGTTGTGGTGAAGATGGCCATGTTTCATCCTCTTGTCCCAATTAATCCAACCCAAATTGTGTTGACCAGAAGAAGAAGCAATTACGCCAAAGACAACAAGCCAAAAATAATGAGTTAAACTAGTAGCATCTTCTGCAGAGGGACTTTCAGGCCATGGCCCAGTGTCCCAACACCAATGAATCACCCCCACACTTGCTGCCCGGACGTCTTATTGGTACAAAGGGCACAGGTCAAGTGCAAATAAATAGAATCATTTTCAACTGTCTCCTGGACAGTGGTTTTCAGGTAACTACTGTGCCACACTCTTTCTATGACACTCGTTTGGTTGACCATGAGATCAAACCCCTTAATAATCTACTGGAGCTTGAAAGAGCAAATAGTGAAACTGTGCCATACCTAAAATATATTGAACTGAATTTTTCTAGGCTGAAACTTCAATTCTCTAGCTATTGTCCAGAGATCAAGCAATCTCACCCCCTTCTTTTCAATTGACACTAGCTATTGTTGTACCAGATTTTGAATCAAGTCCAGTTTCTTACCAGCCTGCCATGTTTGGATATCAAGCTGTCTTAAAACTCCTGCAGCACAGACATGCTCTTAATTCAAACAACCAGCCACTCTTTCTAACATTGCACTCAGCCAGCCCGGGACCATCTTACCTGGCCAAATGTCAGTTCTCGACGGTTATTTTGCTACACGGCTCTAGTTTTACACTCTTCATAGTGATGACAGAGGAGGATCCTTTCGCACCATTTATTGGGGTGCAATGAAGATATGACAAAATGAAGAGCCCTGGTGAGAAACAGTAATAGAAAAACATTGTAGTGTAGGTAGAGAATGGGTTATTTTTGGATTCAAGTTAACGGAATAAAAAATTTGTATTGGCAACACTTACAGCATTAACAGCGATAACCGTCCCAACAGCGGCACAGAAGTGAGTCTGGAGGCTCCACAATGGTCCTGTGACTGGCTTACTGCCAAAATTTTAAGTTTAAACCAAACTGCAAGTGTGACATAGGAAAAGGATCGAGTCACTAAAAGAACAAAATAAGGACCAAGAGATCAAAATTACCTTGAAACAATGGACTTAAATGGAATATTACTATGAAAAAATTTAATAAAATTGAACTAAAAGGACATTTGAGTTAACATACTCACATAGTAATTTTCATGAAACTTATGTTGGTTCTCTTAATACTTAAAATGTCTTTCATTTTAAATGATGATGAAAGGGAGGAGACGTGGTAGAAATTTTAGTATTGTGTGTTGATTTTCCGTTGTCCAAGATAAACTGCAAGAAGTGTTAAAAGTCACACTATTTGTCAAATCCTTTATTCTCGCAGGAAAGCAATAGGCAACTTTGTGGGTTTTTTCTATTTGTATGTCTGCTGTTTTATTTCACATAACCACAGTTTGATCGTTCTTACTTGTAAAGGTGGTAAGTGGTAAGAGAGCTGGAAAATATTGCCAGGAAATTAGCACAGAATAAGAATCCTTACCAGTAGAAGCTAATGTAAAGGTGTTACTTCTCTGAGCTAAGGCCAAATGACCAACCAGACTGACCTGAATGTAAATAGTTTTTGGGGAAGGGCTCGAACCTCAGACAGTGTTTAAATGTATTACCTCATTGCTCTGAGCCACTGCAGAAGAAACTCTTTAGGGGGACCGTTTTTTTACCGGTGCAGCTGTAATAAACCAGCAAAGACAATCTTCTTGTATGTTTTGTTATTTTACAGATAATTTCCACGACACTAGCAAGATATTCCGAAGGTTTTGAGCTCTGTGTTGAGCAGGCTGAGAGGCCGGTCGGAGGAGCAGTCTGTTGGTGGCTTGTCTTTTTTGAGCAGAGATCGTCACATTGGCGCGATCATTGAAAGACGCTTTGATTATAGAGTAATTGATCACGCCTCAGAGTAAAGGGCTGAGCTGAGGCAAGGAAACATACAGCTCCGGTGGCATTCCACCTGCTCCAGATTCACCCTTATTCATGGAGTGAATGGCTGTTCTTAGTTCCTCCAATGTTACAGGTGTTTCTAAAGCTCTGGCAGATTCAGGTGTCAATTTAAATAGATTAAGAAAGCTTAAGAAATCACTTGAAGGTTTTTTTTTTTTATTGCATGTTGCTTCAGATGTGTATAGTTTATGGTCTGAATTTACTGTATGAATTTTATGGTGTGTTTTTTCAGGATCTGAGGAGACAGCGCCCCCTTCTGCTATGGCAGAAATATTTGCCAGTTGTTCATTGTTATGAATTTTACAATCCAATGGCACCTTGGTCTGGCACTGCTTAAAAATAATGTTTCTGTGGCACACAGGTGTATCTGAAATTCAACTTTCTGCCTTAGTAATTAATTTAGTTGTTCAAAATGATCTTGCTGTATTTATATAAGCGTCACTTTAGTAATTGTAAGGAAAAGCTTATTGTAGTGTTTTATATGCATCCTTTAAGTTCAGCTGTGGTCACTCTGCTCCGTGCCCACCGCTCAGCTGAGAGCTGAGCACTGCGTGTCAGATCAAGATACTGCTGCGTGGTATCGGCAGTACATTTATGAGTACGAGGACAAGTAATGACACCTGATATTGGAACCGATCATTTCATCCCTAGAGTCCTGGTATACCCCATAAAGAAATCACAACCAGATAGTGTTTTTCTAGAGTGTTTTAGTATAACTAGCACTGGGAGCTCTGGATAGACTGGATTTTTGTATAAATGAGCAGGATACTGCTCTATGATCTGATAAAGTACATGGTGTCATTTCATCATGGCAAAGAGTCTGGAATAAAAGCTTTGAAACAAATAGTGGAAAAAGATTTATGTCATGTGGAGTAGAATTCTCTGAGTTCATAAGGCCCCAAACATCACATAAGCCATATTCTTCTACTAATGTTTGAAGTTGACGTGAAGACATTTTCTGGTCACTTCCCTCTTTCTGTCCCGATTTGTCAAAGTGGTGGAGCCACACAGCATTGAAGTCCCCTCCAATTAAAAGCTGGTAATCAGGGACGGTATCGCCCAGTAGAAAACTAAATGTGACACAATGACAGTATTAATCAGGGACCTGCATTCGAACAAAACAACTATGCTGGAATTAAAACTCACCCTTGAGGTGGTTTGTGTGTCCAGTGAAGCTTGATACAGCACTTCTCACTTCTTCATTCACTTTGATGCTACGTCTTTGCTAATGTAGATGTTGTACACTAGCCGGATGTCAGCCCATAGAGTCAGGCTGGGTGGCCCCTGGCCTCAGGTCAGTGGCTGTGAGGACCCTAGGTCACGGGAGTGGCAGAGGTGGCTCCCTGTAGATGTGTGTGTGTGTGTGTGTGTGTGTGTGTGTGTGTGTGTGTGTGTGTGTGTGTGTGTGTGCGTGCAGGAGCTCTTTTGGATACGCCCACTCTTGTGCTTGTGTGTGTATATAAGATCAAGGCTAACCCGGCGTATAGGAGGTCACAGTGTGACAGCGAGGCTCTCTCCTAGCGACGCAGTTCAGGAATTTTCTCAGGGCCTGGGCCAGGGGAAGTCTGCTTCCTTGGAACAAACACTCAAGAGTTAATATTGGCCCTGCAGGGCAGAGGTTAAATGCCTGAGGGTCATAGGATGGAGGAGGGCAGCTTCAGAGGCAGACGGAGAGGGTGGGCTGTGAGCGTGTGTGTTCCACTCCTCTGTAAAGGAAAAGCAGGAGCTGAAGTAAGAAGGAACTGTATTTCAAGAAAAAAGTGTATGTATGTATGTGTATATATATATATATATATATATATATACATATATATACATATACTATTATATATATATATATATATATATATATATATATATATATATATATATATATATATATATATATATATATATATATATATATATATATATATATATATATATATATATATATATATATATATATATATATATAATATATATATGAAAGCTATTTATATTTTAGTTTTAACAGTTACAAATGTCCTCAAACTTCCAGTAGCCACACACTGCACTGTGTCCTGCATTTCAGTTTCATTTCATCACGTTGCTTAAGTCTTTGTTACTGTCTGGCTTGATGCAGTGCCTGTGAAAACCTTCTGGAGGCGCTCTTGTCTGCAGCAGGAGTGAGGCAGCAGACTCCACCTCTCCTCCTCCCACCTCTGATCGGGCTCAGGGTAAAGCAGGTCCTTTCTAAAACAGGAGTTTGTAGAAAATATTTGGAAAAATCATATTTATAAAGTTAAATCTAAGGAACATCTGCAAAGCTATTTATGTGAAGATGTGTTTGTTGAACAATTTTAAAAGAGATGTTTAGAAGAGATGTTTTTGAACAATTTTAACATGAATATAAATGAAAATTCAGTCAGTGTAATTTTTTGTGTCCTCCGGGTTCAGAGATTTCATCTGTCAATGTGGAGTGGCTCTTTTCACGTTTATTCTGAGTTCTTGAGTCACAGTTTTATTCACTTTGCATTGACACTGACCCTAGACCTTAACCAAACCCTAGACCCCCTTGACCCTAGAGCCAAAACTGTAAAACTGAGGCATGGGTCTCATTGACGTTTATGATCAGGGGCACATAAGGGAATTTTCTGCTAAGTTTCACCAATTAATCTGAAACTAATTTGTTTTCTCCCCATTGTAAATTTAGTGCATTCCTATAGGTGGCGCTCTAACACTGATCATTGTGTTTGACATATCAGTGTAATCAGGGTCATTAGTGTATAAGTGATTTAAATTTCAACATGGTTGTTCTAAGCATGCACTGCAATATTCTTTGTGCTCCCTGCTGGCCATCAGCCATGAAAAATACTCTCCATAAAATATATTTTTTTTTTAATCCCAAAATTTTGTACGACTCCAATAATACTGACATTCAAGGCCTATGTTTGGGGGCGCTATAGTGTTCACTTTTATCAGGCTGTGTCTGAATGTCCACACTCGTCCTACAGGGGGCACTTTTTAGGGCTCGCGCCATTTTTAGTGATGTCTGAATGACCAAGGAGTGAAAAAGTGCACTCAAAATGTTCCACAATGCACCTTGAAAAATAGTGGGCCAATACAGACCACAATGCATTGCAAGAGTCGGAAAAAACACCAGTGGACAGTGACAGGTCTTTGGACACAACACGACTGAATTAAATCAGACAGAAGCACCGGTTTATCACACTGTTCATAATGAAAAAACACTGTTAAATAAACTATTGCTGTGTAAAGTTTGAGCCGTTAAAAGAGCGATCATTTCCACATTTCAGACAAAAATGTTAAAAGTCTAGTCCATTTACGTGGCATCCAGCTTGAAAAAAGTTATTATTAGAGTTATTATTAGTCCATAAATACTATAATACAGTAATAATGTTTTATTGGAGCATAGTGGACTTTTTTCACCCAGACACCAGGGTCACGTGACCCAAAACTAGTGAGCTGCACGTCCAAGTCTCTCTGTGAATGAAGGTACTATACAGTGTGCTACAGAGTGCAGGACTGTGCAGTGAAGGAAAGGTTAGGGACTAGGGAGGACATTCGGACATTCGACATTAGGACATTCGGAGATTCGGAGATTCGGACACAGCCTTGGATTTCATAGTCCATTCATGCCAGGATCACACAAGTGTGATTTGAATTTGAGCTTTTAAGGCCAACGAGGCCAAAGAGTATCCCAAAAAAAGGTTTTTTTTTTGTTTTTTTTTTTTTCATGTTAATGTATCTAGATGCGGCACGTCAAATCTGAGCTCATTTGGACAGAAAACCTAGGACTACATAGGTTGTCTTCCTGTTCATCGTAGGGTAGTGCCTGTTTTGCTTGTCTCCTGGAGATTTCTCACTGACTCGAAACCACCCTGTCATGTCATTGTCCCGTTCTCACAGATGCCCAGGCCACGATCTGTCCCTCATCGTGCTATTTCTGTACTGCAGCGTGTCAGTTTCTTTATACTGGAGGTGTCTATGGCTTCGAACCAGCAACTTTATGTATAATACAGCTACAGTGTAACTGAAATGTCTGATTTAAGTGGCCTAAATAATGTTTGTGTGAACTTTCAAATACTTTGCATGAAGTCAGTTTTGTCTCTATATCACATGTGGCAGGGTCAAGGCCCCAGACGTTTTATGTGATTTATGTGATAAATTATTATGTCATGGCCTTGTGCTGCTGCTTCATCTCCCACATCTCCCACAATGCACTGCAGTTGTTTCTCACAAAGTGACAGCATCCCGCCACTAGAGGGGGCATTTCCCCACTCGTTGCCCACACACACAAAAATGTCCAAGAAAAGATAAACTGATGCAGAAGGACGGCTATTTCATGAAAGATGGGAAAAAGAATATGTTTGTACTTCAGGGAGGTAAACCTGTGCCTTTAATGTCATGAGACAATGTCAGTGATGAAGGAGTAAAATATACATCTGCATTTTGACACAAAATATGCTGATTTTAGTCTCCAAGAAAAACGAGTTGTCTAAGAATAAACTAAAATTGCAGCAGGATATGTTTAGAAGAGCGACAGCCGTGAAAGATGCAGCAGTGAAAGCTTCATCGTGGCAGAGGAAATCTCTCTCTTCCAGGTGCTTCTCTGAGTTTATAAAGCAGCTGAAGGTGGTGAGCAGGTTTGATACACTGACAAAAATGTCAGCTTCTCAAGAAACACCATTGTAGACTGGGTGACAGTGATAGCAGGGAATCTTACATCACAGATTACCAACGACACAAGCAGTTTTTTTTTGTTCTTATTCTTATTTATTAGCCATTGATTAAAGCATAGGCGATACCACACAGCTGTCAGATCTGTCTGTCACCGAGGAGCTGCTGGATACAGTTGCATTGGGACAACAACAGGGAGGGACATTTGTGAGGCGGTGGAGAAGTCCGAATCTAGCTGTAAATGACCATGGGAAAGATTGGGGCTGACTACAGATGGCGCTCCTGAAATATGTGGCGAAAGAAGAGGTTTGATTGGACTAGTAAAAGAAAAAATACTACAAGAAAACTGTTCTGCAGCTCCAATATGACTGCATTATCCATCAAGAGGCTCTGTGTGGAAAGGATCTGAAATGGATGATATTGTGGCCACAGTAATGAAAACAGTAAAGTTTATTCATGTGCGTGGCCTAAATCAGTGCCAGTTTCAACACTTTTTACAAGAGGTGGGAGCTGAGCCTGAAGATGTCTCGTATCACACAGAAGTCAGATGGCTCAGTCGAAGCGCTGACCTCCAGCATTTTTTTTTCTTTTGAGCTCAGAGAGCAAATGCAAAGCACTTTTCATGCAAAGCAAAGTAAAAGTCTTGCACGAACCATCAGACCCAAAGTGGCGGTGTGATTTTGCCATGTTGTGTGATCTAACAGAGCATTTCGCCCAATTGAACAAAAGACTGATAAAAAGACTAAATAAAAGACTGCAGGGATGCAAACAAGTCATCAGGCAGATGTCTGACTCCAGCGCAAACGTAACCTCTGGGAATCCCAACTAGAACAGGACCATCTTGCCGACTTTCCTGTATTCCAGAGCATTTCAGCCTCATATTCAGTTTTTTCATGTGCTCGGTTAGAAACCAAAGTAACCCGGTTAATTAATGAATTTGACCAACACTTTTCTGACTTAAGAGCGCAGCTTTTGCCATGTTTGCCAATCCCTTCACCCTTTACTGCACCTCATCATCTTCAAATGGAGTTAATTGAGCTTCAGAGCAACAGTGGCCTCAGATTAAAGTTCTAGGATGCTGCACTCGAGGACTTTTACCGTCTGCTTCCCTCTGATGTGATGCCACAGCTTCGACTTCATGCTGTTGGAGTTAGGTGCTCCCAAACATTGACATATCTGTGTGAATAATGGTTTTTTTTTAACATGAATCTGAACGAGACCAGGCATAGATCACATATCACTGATGACAACCTCCTGCTGTTTGGAGGATTGCTAAAGCACAAGACCTAAAACCAGATTAGACACAATGTCAAACATCCACCCAGGAAACAAACGTGAGCATTTTATGACATAATGTTACATAATGAATCTCTCCAGTTTAATGTTTGATTGTGTTTTTATTTTCAGTTCATGATCACTGGACTGTCCTTGTGTTCAGAGGCAGCAGAGACAAGCTTCACTCCTAATGTGACCAATATGACACTCACAGCCTTTATACATTTTTTTGATTACACAGGTTTTGAAGGATATATGCCAGATCTGTTATGCAAGTTCTCAGTAGATCACCCAATAAATTTGATAATATTTGTTAATTTGTTAGTTTATTTGAAGTTTGCTCTGTTACTAAAGGAATAATGTGAATAGATCAATACAAATAAATTCAGTATTACATAATATTCAAAACTTAAACAAATATAATGTAAAATCAAATACACTCTCTTTTGTTACATACTGATATTACATATACTGAGTAACTGTTACAATCTTAACTTTACACTTGGTCCTTTGAAGACGAACATGATCCAGATGTGAAAATGAGTTTGATTCTTCTGCTCCATGTACAGCTGAAGCCAGAAATGTACATACACTATATAAATACTTTTTTTTTTCACTGTCTGACATAAACCAGACTAAACTGTTCCTGTTTTAGGTCAATTAGGATTATCAAAATGATTTCTATTAGCTAAATGCAAGAAGAGATGGATTTTTAAGAACATTTTTTGTTACTTTTTCTGGGTCAGAAGTTTACATACATTTTATTTGGTCCCATTACCTTTAACAACATGTTGGATATCCTTCCACGAGCTTCTCACAGTAATTGGCAGTAATTTTGGCCCATTCCTGCAGTTTGGCCGTATGTTTCGGGTCATTGTCCATTTGAAGACCCATTTGTGCCTTCCTGGCTGATGTCTTGGGATGTTGCTTCAGTATTTCCACATAATCTTCTTTCCTCTTGATGCATCTATTTTGTGAAGTGCACCAGTCCCTCCTGCTGCAAAACAACCCCACGACATGATGCTGCCACCCCCGTATTTCACAGTTGGGATGATGTTCTCAGGCTTTCCTCTTTTTCCTCCAAATGTAATGATGCTCATTATGGTCAAACAGTTGAGTGTTAGTTTGATCAGACCACAGGACATGTCTCCAAAAATGAAGCTCTTTGTCCCTGTGCATTTACAAACTGTAATCTGTGTTTTTTATGTTTCTTTTGGAGTAACGTCTTCTTCCTGCAGAGTGTCTTTTCAGTCCATGTCGTACAGTCCTCGTTTCACTGTGGATAATGACACATTCTTCTTACAGCTTTAGCAGCATCTTCACAAGGTCTGTTGCTTTTGTTCTTGTGTCGATCTGCACATTTCAGACCAAAGCTCGTTCATCTCTGGGACAGAACCCGTCTCTTTCTGAGCGTGTGATGCTGGACATTCTCATGGTCTTTATACTTGTGTATAATTGTTTGAATAGATGAACGTGGCACCTTCAGGCGTCTGGAAACTGCACCAAGGATGAACCAGACTTATATATATATATATATATATATATATATATATATATATATACACGTGTGTGTGTGTGTGTGTGTGTGTGTATATATATATATATATATATATATATATATTATATATATATATATATATATATATATATATATATATATATATATATATATATATATATATATACACATGTGTGTGTGTGTGTGTGTGTGTGTGTGTGTGTGTGTATATATATATATATATATATATATATATATATATATATATATATATGTGTGTGTGTGTGTGTGTGTGTGTATATATAAACTATTTTGTTAATCCTAATTGACCTGAAATAGGAAAAGTTTTGTCTTTTGTCTGATTTCTGTTGGTTTCTCCCAAAAATCTGTGCTCATGTTTGAGTTGAAACTGAATAGTCAGATTGCAGTGTTGTAGGTTTATATTTATCTCTGTTATTAGTGGTCCAAAAAAACTTGCAAAGTTCAGGATCTTTTCTGTCATCTTTTTTTAACAATATATTTAGAAAGTGGTATCACCTTTGAACCTCAAAGACGTGTTTGTTGTCAGTCAAAGGACTGGAACCCTTTAGATTAATATTAATTCATGGAACCAATAATGATGAAGTTCAAGATTTCTTGGTCATATAAACATATGTCTGGCTCTCCCATAGACTTATGTGTGATCCAAAATTAGCACTGTTTGGTAACCAATAATTGAAAACAAAATATTTAATATGAACATCACTAATAGGCCCCTGGCCTCCACCTGAAATTGTGACTTAAATTCTACAATCTGAAAACAAGCTGACAGTCAGTGATACAAAGCAAACTTTTTCTAAACTCTGGCAGTGGGTGGCTGACAGTACGCCCCTCCAGTGAGACAGCTGCAGACCTCGCCATTGCCCGCCTGGCTGCCAATTGACATTGGTCTTGTGGCTTGTGCCTCGGCATGCCACTCCTTTGCCACTTCCTGGGCCTTTGTGTTGTATCCCTCTCACACACCATCTGCCATGTGCATGCCACAACAGCACACAGTGCAAGGCCTCGCTCTCCCTGCCTCTTTCAGACTTTCCTGGCCTGCACGCTTTTCTTCACAGGGCTATTCAGGACTTTTGTTTGCACTGCACCCCCCACGCACACTCATCACTCTTCTCATCAGACAGCATCCCCCCTATGCTGCTAAATGCATATTTGATGCACTGTAGTTTTTTATATCATGTAGAATGTATTAGGGGTATAACTGACATAAAGAATGGGATAAAGTTTAGTTTTGAGTTAAAAGCAGAAACTCACATGGACTTTGTGAGTGTTTGGCTTTGACTAGAAGAGTTTTGGGGAGCCACTCAGCTAAAGTTGAGAAAAGTTACCAATCCAGTATAATCAAATATCTGAATCAATTAATTCCATCCATCCATTTTCTTCTCCTTATCCAGGGCAGCAGTCTAAGCAGGGACTCCCAGACATCCCTCAGCCCAGACACTTCCTCCAGCCCCTCAGGTGGGACATGCCCAGAGCACCTCCCCAGGGAGGCGTCCAGGAAGCATCTGGGACAGATGCCCGAGCCTCAGCTGGCTCCTCTCAACAAGGAGGAGCAGCAGCTCTCCTCCAAGCTCCGCCCGTGTGACTGAGCTCTTCACCCTTGCATTTCTAAGGGAGCACCCAGTCACCCATAGATTTTACTGGGGAGTCTAATTAATAATTTAATAAATCATTAAACAATCAGTGAAGGTTTATACATTTTTGTACCATATCTTTGACCCACATCTGGAAATAACATCGCTATTCACCAAAGCAAATTGTGGTTTATGAATATTTATTATTATTTCATCAAAAGGCTGGAAACAAATTTTGGAAGAGAGAACTGGAAGTTTTAACTTCTGGGCGTTGCCTCTCTCGTTTTTGTCCTGGGTCTAAGCTGATAAGAGGAGGCGCTCTGTGTCTTTGTCCTCTCCAGTCAAAGGTCGGATCCTAGGATCTGGACAGAAGATGGCCAGTGTATTTCCTGTTGAAACCACCCACTTCAGTTTGAGCGGCGTGGCCAAACCAGTGAGGTGACGTCATGAGTGCTGACTTGGCTAAATTTGAGTGGGAGTTTTGGAGAATGGAGAGTTCTTTGAATTTTGACTCACATGTGCATTAAGATAAGATAAGATAAGATAAGATAAGATAAGCCTTTATTAGTCCCACAGTGGGGAAATTCATAATTATGATCCATTAACAGTTTACCACAAATAAAAATACTCACATGACATACAAATCAACAAGCAAACGATATTATTATATTCACACCATGAACAGTTTTCATGGTTCCCTTTCTTTTTGCAGAGAAAGTCATAAACTGTGATTGTTTAATCAAACAGCCGTTTCTTTTATTTGTGTCTTGGTCATGCCACATTTATCTGAATTTACTTCAGTCAGTGACTTCTTTCTTTCCTGAAAGATGGTCTGTGGGTCTGTCCTTGCAGAAACTTTGTGGATAACCTAAGAAAAGTTAAAGCCAAAGTTTGAACTGTGTGCATCCATAAATCTTACAACAGGATTTAGGTCTGGTGCGATGGGGGCTGGGAAACACCTTCCTGTATTCAAAGAGAACATTTCCTACTTAGGTCCGTTACTAAGACAACGGTGAAGAGGCGCTTCATACAGTTTCATCAGTCGATCTGTCATACTACAGTCACATAGTATGACTTCTATGTGACTGAGCAGTGTGATGCTGGACATTCTCATGGTCTGTTTTTATTTATTTTTTTGTTACTACTTCATGCATTTTATATACATAAAAGAATAAAAGAAGACAGCAAATAAATGAAGAAAGATATATGGTAATCTAATAATTATTATAATTATTAAAAATCATCTTTTTTTCTTCATTTCTTTTTACTCCTAAATGATAAAAGTTAAAATGATGAACTTGTCAAAATTTTGTTGAAAAATCACCATGACCACGCCCAACATTTTATTTAAAATGTAATTGATAACCTTTTATTGCACATGGGTTTTGTGTCTTTTGGCCAACTCCATGCTCAGAGACAACATTCCCCAAGTACTGCACAGACGATTGGAGGAACTATTTTTCTGGAGATCGCTTGAGACCATACTCCTGTAACCGGTTCAGAACTCATAGCAACCGTTGTTCTTCAATACTGTCTGTAAAGATGATGAAATTGTCCAGAAATACGCAAACTTCTTTTAAGTTCAAATCTCCCATACATCTCTTCATCAATCTTTAAAACAAACTTGGCACATTCATCACACCGTGCAGCATATGATTAAATTCCCAAAATCCAATGGGTGTGACAAATGCCGTTTTGGGCTTATCACCTTCATTCATGTAAATTTGCCGTCTGCATTTTTAATAATTTGTTAATTGAGCTTCCGATAGTCCATGCAGGGTCACCATTTTTCTTCTGTACTGTACTAAACAAGTGGTGACTGCTGCACCGTCGATTTACAGGCTGATCGTTACAAAAGGAAACAGGCAATGTCCTGACCTATGACCCTTTGTCAGCAACAGTTACAACAGTGGTACATATAGAGCCGACTAAGCCTTTTGGTAATCCAGCCGTCTTCGTACCAGACTGGTTCAACTTTGTCTTTGGTGGGACATTGTTTGTCCTCAGTTCCAGTCCACCCCTTGACAGGAACTGGAATTAGTTTAACGGATTATTGTCAGAAGGTTTCTGTTGCTGCCAT
Source organism: Periophthalmus modestus (assembly GCA_019594935.1). Taxonomy (NCBI): domain Eukaryota; kingdom Metazoa; phylum Chordata; class Actinopteri; order Gobiiformes; family Gobiidae; genus Periophthalmus; species Periophthalmus modestus. Next base: position 33,742,205 of record JAIEZT010001214.1, read on the forward strand.
CTTTGCAGTTTTTCATTGAATTTCTTTTGTTAGCTAGCAACACGCATTGGATTTGAGGGTTTTGACATTGTGGTCTGATGTGGCCATCCTCCCCACACTGGAAGCAACAGCCAGGTTTGGGCATGGAAGGAGAGGTTCTTGCGGGCGACTTTATGAATTGGCCAGGCTTAGTTCTTTGTCTTCGACTACGAATGGCTCTTGTGGGACTGACTGGTGAGAGCGGCTGTTTTTGCATGTCAGCCATGTGCTGGGCAAGTTGCTGATTAAGAGTGTCAGATCAGTGACAGAGTCTTGTTCATTGCAAGCACCAGTGAGTTGGACATTTACTGCAGGATTTTGTTTATCTCCACCAACGATGCTGCTTCATCCTGACAGCTTTTGCAGCTTTGCGATATTCAGTTCTTAGCAGCAACAACAACTTAGCAAACTCAGATGGGGGCTTTGATTTCTTTTGTGTTAGGGGCAACTCTGAGATCAGTGTATTGTCCCGACAGCTTCTGCAGAACTGATTTAGTAATTGTTTATTGACTTCTGATTCAAGGGCTCCGCCTTTTTGACAGCCATGTTTAACAAGACTTGTAACCATTGCAAATACAATGACGGGAGCTCTTCAGCATCCTGAAATATATCCATAAACTTTGAGAATAATCATAATTCATCTCCATCTTGCACTGTGCCATATGCAGAGTAGAGTTGTTGAAGGTAAACATCAGGTAGAGTGTCTGAGCTTAAATGTTTGACCATGTCTGCGGCAAGAGACTTTCCAGAATTTTCTTTGAACTTTGCAAATCAGACACAGCATTATCGAATCCACACTTGAACGCCACGTGTCACAATCAGTCTGGGGACATGCAGCCTTTGAGGTGAGATTGAATGACTTGAGTGTTCATTGCTTTTGACAATATACTCAACAACATGCAGTATCTTTGAACATCCGGAGGGTTGAGGTTGGAGGCAGAGAGACTGAAGAGAGAGGGTTTTATTTCAGGTTGAGAGCATGGAGCAGTGGGCTCTGTGTGATAGACAGTGGCATTGTGTCTTTTGTGGTCACCGGGGCATCTTCAGGTGACTCTTTAACATTGGGTTGCTGCTCAGAGATTGTGCCTCCTATTGGAACCATCATGTCTTGTAGAAATTAGGCAGAGTCTTTACCGGTTGGTTTAGTCAGTAGCTTCAGTGAATGAAAGACTTGGGCAATAAAGTGGTAAAAGGTATGTGATAATAGTAAAGTTGTAATGGTGTGGTAAATACTTTTGTGTAATAGACTAGTATTAGAAGATTACTAGACTTCACTTTATGTGGTTGAGAACCAGTAAAAATAAACAATGAAACAGTAGCTTGGATGCAGTTACTTTGTATTTTTTAGTAATTAAGTGCAAAAGGGAGTATTTATATATGTACAGTTTAGGCTTGTAGCAATAATTTCTTTTCATTATCATCAGCCTCATCAGAGTTCAGTGGGCAATAACAACAATCAAATCAACAATAGTTCACTGTATTCAATGTCCACATCCCCAAACCCCTCCCCAGTTCAGCAGGTTCCCTTCGAGGGTATTGTGCAGTTGAGATGGTTACTCCATTGGTGATAGTCAATGGTCATTGTTTAGAGTTCATTATGTGGAGTTCAGCAGATGTATGACAATGGTGTGCAGTGAAAACGATGGAGAGCAACAGGTTTAGGGTGTGTCGTCCTGCTGCAGAGGCAGAGAGCTTCATTTGATTGAAGCTTGGTACAGAATCCTTGTTAATTGCTAACAAATATTTCTTCGAAAATGCTCAACAGTGACTATTAATTATATGATGATTTGCATACCTTTAATTCAATAATAAACAGCAGTGTTCCTCAAACTCAGGTTACATTATGTAATTGCACAATATGCTGTTCAGGATTTAAACTGTGCAGAACCAATGATGGCACAACAAATTGCAAGTAACACTCATTAAAATACAATGAAAATGTGCTACATTGCAGCTAATGCTAAGCTAATCATTGTAAATGAATGGAGCGTCGCTAGCTCCCAGTCAGCATAAACAAACACGTCACTTGTGTCAAACGGCTCAATTTGGTCCCACACATCTATGAAGGCAAAATGTAGGCGATGTTCACACAGACGAATGCAGTTTAGATACAGGTTTTAAGAGAGTACCGACCTGCTTCAGCCCTTCACAGTGTTTCCCCGACTGCACCATGTTTTAAAACCATTAGTCCATGTGACTCATGAGCATCATGTGACTTCAGAGTTACTGCGAGAGGCTCTGAAATACTACGAGAACTTGAGAGCGGCTCAGACAGCAGTTCAGAGTATGACATAGAGGAATAATACATTTACTTTTAGTTTGTTTTCTGGTTTGCAGGGGTTACACTAGGCTGAAGGTTTTACATTCAGTGTCGTTAGTTCTGACAATGCATTTCATTTGACGTAAGTTGGTAAATACCAGTGTTTAATTTTACAGTACCCCACAGTCCCTGGCCCAAATTAAGTGACACACTCGTGGAAGCCGGTATACCTACCAAAACACCGGCCAAAACACATTTGCAGGTGTAAGTCAACCTGATCTGGAGCTGGAGTTGGCTGACAACTGACAAAGACATGTGGCCGTCCAAATTCAAACCAGAGGATCTTGAAGACCCGAAGGTCGGAGGATCGAGTCCCGCTCAAACCAAATGCTGTCGTTGTGTCCTTAGGCAAGACACTTCATCACACCACATTGCCTATTATGAAAGTGGTGTGAGCGAGAATGATTGGCCATGGTCAGAGGGGCCGATGGCACAGATTGGCAGCCATGCTTCCGTCAGTCTGCCCCAGGGCAACTGTGGCTTCAATAGTAGCTTACCATCACCAAGTGTGGAGTGAATGAATAATGACTATAGTGTAGCGCTTTGGGAGGCTTTGAAAAGCCTGTAAAGTGCATTACAGGTGTAAGGCATTATTATTATTCTTAAGATGTTGCCCGTCAGAAGGCCACTCTTGTTCAGAATCACAAATGGAGTGATATTGAGAACCTTCCAAGACTGGACACACTCATGTTTAAAACATGGAATGCCATCCCCAACACCTACATAAATCTGCATTTGGAGTCCTGTCGATCTTCAGATCCACATATGTCTGTGAGCAAATATTCTCCACCATGAACTATGTTAAAAACAAACACCGCTCAGGCCTCACAGACGACAGCTCACAGTCCAGCGGAAAGATGAAACTTCAGCCCCGACAGACGCAGACGCTGTGCAGAGGTTCAGGAGGAGGAGTCCCATTAATCAGGTCAAATAAAGATTTATGCAGATATTTTACAAACATTTTTTTTCATTGTTTAGTGACATAGTGCATTTTTCCAATTTATTTTTTTAAATTCAGGTCACGGCTCCGCTACATGCTCCAAAAGCCCAAAGGCGATAGAAGGATGACGGCTCATGGCATTTTGTGTTTGCTACATGGATGATTTAAGCTCAGCTTTTTATTTCATGTGAAACACTATAGCTATTTCTACAAAGTGTAAAGGTAAAAAAAAAAAAAACCCAATATATACAGTATTATCTTCATTTTAGATGTCAAAAAGTATTTGCAGCTCCCACTGTTTTGTTTTCCTGGGAAAAAGGGTCCAAATGGCTCTTTGGGTGCTAAAGGTTGCCAACCCCTGGTCTATGGTATGAACGCAATGTGACTCATCCACACATTTACTCTGATGGTAACACACGACACTGCAGAGCCAAACCCAGCACTTACCTCTGTGTCCATCACTTGTGCAGGGGGACTGCACATTTTAAATAATGAATATTCCAAATGTTCATTTTAAATAAAAAAAAAAAATCTGCACCAGCACATAGCATACAGCATGTATTTATCAATGTATTTGCTGTTCTTCTGTTGAAAATTGTACTGTTCCTAACCTTTGGAAAAAGTCAATAATACATTTCTTGCCCAGAACCTGCAGACCTAACAATTGTTGTCATGAAATATTTTGAAAAGATAATGGTCAACAGACTAAAATCTGAAGTTTCTCCTGATCTGGACCCATTGCAATTTGCGTACAGACAGGGCCTTTGTACGGAATAATAATAACCTAATTTGTAAACATTTGAAATCTCCCGGGGCTTATGCAAGGGTCTTGTTTGCAGATGTTAGTTCGGCATTTGACGTACGCCCCAATCTTCTTGTCCAAAAACTATTTGACTTGAATGTAAGCCCCGCACTTGTGAAATGATTTTACCCCCTCTTAACAAATAAATTGCAACAAGTGAGAGTCAACAATACTTTATCTAAAGCAAAAAATTGTGCTAAAAGTTTGCCACAGGGTGTAGTGTGTTCACCTATTTTGTTCACCCTGTACACAGAAGGTGAAATGGCTCCACTTTGAACTGCCACCTTATCATTGTGAGGGATTTTTCACACCTGAATGATCCTAGAAGCTTTGTTATGTATTAAGCCCCTGGTAGGTTCTCCAATGGCAAACAGGTCCTAGGTGACAGGTCAGTAGTACTAAGTAGTTCACATTACCTCTATGAATAGTGACATAACAAGGATTGTGACGTTGCCCGGTGTGGTGCAGCCTGTGGATTGTGCCACAGCTCAACCACCACGTGTTAGGGTTTACCCTGGTGAATGAGAGAGTCGTGTCCCTGTGCCTTAAAATCAGGGACAGGTCTCTCACTGTTGTGCCGGCCCTCGGGCCGAACAGCAGTGCAGAGTACCCGACCTTCCTGGAGTCCCCGAGAGGGGCACTAGGGCAGAGGCAAAAACTTTGGGAAGAGTTCTCGGAGGCCATGAAGGAGGACTAGCAGTCAGTCTCAAAGAAATTCTAGCAAACCGTCCGGTGCCTCGAGAGGGGGAAGCAGTGCTTCACCAACACTGTTTACAGTATGGATAGAGAGCTGCTGATCTCAACTGGGGATGTTGTCAGACCATGGAAGGAATACTTTGAGGATCTTCTCAATCCCATCATCATGTCTTCTGAGGAGGAAGCAGAGACTGAGGACTTGGAGTCGAATTCATCCATTACCCACAGTGAAGTCACTGAGGTGGTTAGCAGACTCTTCGCTGGCAAGGCTCCATGGGTGGACGAGATCTACACCAAGTATATTACATCTCTGGAGATTGTGGGGCGGTCTTGGCTGACACGTCTTTGCTGCATCATGTGGCTGTCGGGGACAGTACCTCTGGACTGGCAGACTGGGGTAGTGGTCCCTCTGTATAAGAAGGGGGACCAGAGGGTGTGTTCCAATTACAGGGGAATCACACTCCTCAGCCTTCCTGGTAAGGTCTATTCCAGGGTACTGGAGAAAAGAATCCACCCGATAGTTGAACCTCGGATTCAGGAGGAGCAGTGTGGTTTTTGTCCTGGTCGTGGAACACTGGACCAGCTCTACACTCTCCACTGGGTCCTCGAGGGTTCATGGGAGTCAACGTCAAACCAGTCCACATTTTGTGGATCTGGAGAAGGCATTGGACCGTGTCCCTCGTGGTGTCCATTGGGGGCGCTCTGGGAGTACTGGGTCCAGGCCCCTTTGCTAAGAGCTGTCCAGTCCCTGTATGACTGGAGCAGAAGCTGTGTTCATTGCCATGAGGGTAGGACCTTTGGGTAATGACGGAAAGGACAAGATCACGGATACAAGTGGTGAAAATGGGTTTCCTCCGTAGGGTGAGTGGGCGCTCCCTTAAAGATAGGGTGAGGAGCTCGGTCACATGGGAGGAGCTCAGAGTAAAGCTGCTGCTCCTCCACATCAAGAGGAGCCAGCTGAGGTGGCTCGGGGATCTGTTCCGGATGCCCCCTGGAGAGGTGGCACGTCCCACTGGGAGGAGTCTCTGGGGAAGACCCAGGACATGCTGGAGGGACTATGTCTCTTGGTTGACCTGGAAATACCTCAAGATTCTCCTGGAAGAGCTAGAGGAAGTGTGTGTGGAGTGGGAAGTTTGGGCCTTCCTGCTCAGGCTGCTGCTTCTATGACCCAGCCCCGTATAAAGCTGAAGAAAATGGATGGACGTACACAAATGAAGGCCGGAACAGTCAGCCTGGCAACAAAATCATAACATTTTCAAATGACATATAAGTGTGAGCCTTCTTGATAATGGTGACTGTATCTTCACTTACCATATCTGGATTGGTGCAATGAGAATCACTTAAATCTTAATGTGAACAAAATTAAGGAGATGGCGTTTGAGCCTCGAGTTCTCCAAACTCATGACCCTGTTGTCATTGAGGTTAAACAAATTGAGCAGCTTGCATCTTTTAAATATTTAGGTGTGTATACTGACAGCTTATGTTGTGGAATTTTGCATCCCCTGCACAGTCTCGACAAGGACACCTCCAGTTCATGGTTGACATTTCTCTGTAACTGTTGGATGACGTCGTAACTAACCACAGAGTTTTTCCTTCTTTAACATTATCAGTTTCCTTAGTCACTCATCTTACAGAAGCGGTCTGCTGTGCACTTCCTTTTTATCTCGGCAAACTTGTCTCTAGGCTGTTCTTCTTAGCTCATATTTAAACTCTTTGTGTGGAATCATAGTCAGACTTAAATGGCTGATATTAACGTGCAGTGTTGAGTATACTTAAAACCTTGGGCTGATGGTAAATACATTTCTCTTGCCTGAGACATCCAGAGTACAACTCTGGACTTGTTAGGACAACACTGTATTTCCCCTAACAGCTTGTTCAAATGTCCACTTTTTAAGGAGACTTAGGCTCTTTGGTTTGAGTACAAACATTGTGACCTTTTTGTACTGACTGCAGTATGGTTCCCTGGTCTGGTTCTGTAACTGTCTAAAAAAAAAAAAAAAAAAAAAAAACGGTAAATAAGGCCATGAATGTGATTGGCAGGAAAGAGTTTCCTTCTCTTCAGGACATTTTTTCTAAACTCAGTGCTTGCTCAGGCCAGAAGAATTGTTGGCATCTCCTCTCACCTGTTGGAGCAGAGACACTTAAATCACTTTAATCTCCAATGTGCTTCAGTATTTGTGAAATTGAATGTGTTGAATTTATAGTTGTTATTAATTATATTTGTGAAATGGGGCTGATGCAATAACTTGGACATTTTATGGTCTGACAGAAGTGTGACGTGTGAGTCTAACCCTGTTTAAAGCTTCGGGCAGTGAAATCAAGACGATTTTCCCCTTGGGGATAATTTATCTTAATCTTGATCTTATTGCGTCCTTTTGTCAGCGCTCTGCAGGCTGAATAAAGCCAATGTCTTGTTTTTGGTGAAATACTGAAAAGAGCCAGGAATCCCAAACCTTATGGGCCTCATCTACCTGCCCTCACTTCAGTTTATATGGGCTTATAGTGTCATCTATTGGATGTGTTGTGTAACTGCAGTGTCATGTACATGGTTAGATGGGGTACTCACATACTTCACTTAACACAAACTTGTCCCTTTGTTTCTGTCCATGAAGCACAGAGCTTCACTAGAGGCCTGCACACAGTCAGATCAGGCTTCAAGATGGACCACTGCCTTCAAATTGGAGGAGACTGTTCTGCTCATGTTCTTTTCCCATTTAAGGTCAAATGAAGCTCTGATATTGAGTAACTTGGTTTAAATGCTTTACAGTGTGTAAAGCATTTTAAACTTTTGTTTTCCCCTAGCTGCTTAAACCTAGCACACATTTGCAAACACAACACACTTGTGCAGTGTAAGAAGCAGACTCTCACAGGTTCAAAGGTCAGGTGAGAGGGGGAGGGGCTTCAAGATGGCAGTCTGAAACATGGACGAGGGATGTTTGGTAGTGTTAGGATTATTATTAGGACCTGAGCTCTATTGTATTTGTGAAATTTTCGGGTTAAGTGGTATCGAAAAACAGAGATCAGTGAGCTCTTATTGGTTTGAATGAAAACTGAGATCAGTGAGAAAATAACACTGAATGACAGCTCAGCACCAATGAGAGTCTGGCCCAGAAAAATGTCATCATAGACAGAAGAAACTTAGCATCAAAAATAGGTCATCATAACAAGTCATAACATGTAAAAAATGATATTAAGGCCCCGCCCTAAACCCTACAGGAAGTCCGCCATATTGGATCAAACCCGGACAAAATCACTCATAATCTTTGGACATCTCCTCCAACAGTTTTCATCAAAAACACTTCAAATTTGGCCAAAAGACACAAAACCCATGTGCAACAAAAAGTTATCAATTACATTTTAAATAAAATGTTTGGCGTGGTCATGGCGATTTTTGGAAAAATTAAAAAAAAATCTATCTTTCATAAATATTGTTGGATTTGAATGGACCCAATGAAGCGCGTGGACATTTCTGAGCTGGATGTAATGACATGCAAATTAGGGCTTTATCTTTGAAGATGGCTCTATAGCGCCCTCTTTAAATTTAATAATAAAAAAATAATAATAAAAGCCAATCTCTTTGGATGTGTGAAAGAATTTACAAAGAGGCTGTTCATAATGAGGAACAATGTGACAAAGTCTCATCATTTTAACTTCTATCATTTTTTTTTCGTGGGGAAAAAAATGGAAGAACAAAAAAAGATTACTAGACCCAAGCCTGGGACAATGCCCCGGCAAAGGACTAATCAAAACCAAATCTGGAGCCCGGAAAATGGCAAAAATCAAGTAGTAAACACGGCGCGACATGCCGGTGACTGATATTAAAAATTAGAATTCGCTGAATTGTGACCCAAGACCCCGGATAGATGTAAGGCTGTGCCTCCTGTTTATACTCTTCTGCCACAGAATATAAATTCTGTGGTGAGAAAACCACGTGTCCCCTGTCTCACGTGTCCCCTGTCTCACGTGTCCCCTGTCTCACGTGTCCCCTGTCTCACGTGTCCCCTGTCTCACGTGTCTCCTGTCTCACGTGTCTCCTGTCTCACGTGTCCCCTGTCTCACGTGTCCCCCGTCCTGTCTCCCGTCTCTCGTCACGTCCTGTCTCACGTGTCTCCTGTCTCACGTGTCCCCTGTCTCACTGTCTCCCGTCTCACGTGTCCCCTGTCTCACGTGTCTCCTGTCTCACGTGTCCCCTGTCTCACACGTGTCTCCCCTGTCTCACGTGTCCCCTGTCTCACGTGTCCCCTGCCTCACGTGTCCCCTGTCTCACGTGTCCTGTCTCACATGTCCCCCTGTCTCACGTGTCTCCTGTCTCACGTGTCCCTGTCTCACGTGTCCCCTGTCTCACGTGTCCCCTGTCTCACGTGTCCCCTGTCTCACGTGTCCCCTGTCTCACGTGTCCCCTGTCTCACGTGTCTCCTGTCTCACGTGTCCCTGTCTCACGTGTCCCCTGTCTCACGTGTCCCCTGTCTCACGTGTCTCCTGTCTCACGTGTCTCCTGTCTCACATGTCCCCTGTCTCACGTGTCTCCTGTCTCACAGTGGTGGATTTGTCTTTGTCTGACAGGACAGCATCGCGGTGACAGGATGCCATCCCCACGTATGAGCCCAGGCTTCCCCCGATCCTGGGAGCTGTGTTGTCGGGGGCTTCATGCCCCTGGTAGGGTCACCCATGGCAAACAGGTCCTGGGGGACAGGTCAGACTTGGATAAAGAGCTTCAGAAGCTCTTTATGACAAGAGGAAAAGCAAGGCCAGTTCCGTCCCCCGGACCGGTAACACCAGGGCCCCACCCTGAAGCCAGGCCTGGGTTGGATGCTTGACAGCGAGCCCCTGGTGGCCGGGCCCATGGGGAAAGCTCAGCCCGAAGGAGCGACATGGGGCTGTCCTCCCGTGGACCCACCACCTACGGGAGGATCTGTAAGGGGCCGGTGCAGAGAGAGCCGAGCGGCAGTCGAAGGCTGAAGGCGACGTAGCTGGGCTTGATATTCTACTTATCATGAAAGGCTTTTGAACTGCTCTTGGTCTGACCCATCCCCCAGGACCTGTTTGCCATGAAGCCCCCGACAACACAGCTCCCAGGATCATTCGGGTACTCAAACCCCTCCACTGCGTTAAGGTGGCGGTTCAAGGAGGGGTGCCATTTGCAGATGACGTTGTCTTGATGGCTTCTTCGAGTCAGGACCTGCAGCAGGCACTGGTTTGGTTTGCAGCCGAGTGTGAAGCATCTGGGACAAAAATCTGCTCCTCCAAATCCAATGCCAGGCTACCGGAAAAAGGTGGCTTTCCCTCTTCCGGTGGGTGAGAGTCTCCGCCTCAACTGGAAGAGTTCCAAGTATCTCAGGGTCCTGTTCATGAGTGAGGGAAGGATGGAGCGTGAGATTGACAGTTGGACCGGTGCAGCGTCTGCAGTGATGCGGTCGCTGTATCGGACTGTTGTGGTAAAGAAGGAGCTGAGTCTAAAGGCAAAGCTCTCGATTTACTGGTAAGTCTATGTTCCTCCCCTCACGTATACTTATGAGCTCTGGGTAATGACCGAAAGGACAAGATCGCGGATAAATGTGGCCAAAATGAGCTTCCTCAGAGCTCCCTTAGAGATATGGTGAGGAGCTCGGTCACATGGGAGGACCATCGACCTCCGACCTAGTGTGTCCTGGTGCTACATACACTGATGGACACCCTTGAGCTTGAACATGGTGTTTGTTACAGACAAACTGTGACTAGCACAGAAGTTCAATAACAGAACACCACTCGGCTCAGATCAGGGAGGCTGTTCTTCCCGATCACCCCTCTCCAGGTGTCACTGTCGTTGCCCACGTGGGCATTGAAGTCCCCCAGTAGAACAACGCACTCCCCAGTTGGTGTCTAGTACCTCTCCCAGGGACTTCAAGAAGGCGGGTACTCTGCACTGCCGCATAGTCTGGAAGTCCCTGCTTAGACTGCTGCCACCGTGACCTGGACCAGGATAAGCGGAAGACAAAGGATGAAAGGATGGAGGCCCATTATCCCAGTGTGCAGCGGGCAGAGCTCGTCGAGTCCTCCTGGACTGACCAGAGTCACTGAGGAGGAGCTGGTCCTGCAGAAGCTAATGGTTTCCTCCAAGCCCATGCTGTGTGCTGCTGACCCTTATGTGCCCTAATAGTGCAGTGTGTGGGTATAGTTTAAGTTGCACAAGTTAAAAATATAAATGTATATACAGTAAATGTAAAGACAGGTTGTTTTAATCTTAGCTGAAGAACGCCTAAACGGTTTGATCACTGAAGTGGACCATGGTAGTTTCAGTTACAGAAAATAGATTTGTACTTCACATTTGAAATGTGACAAGGAGAAAGTTTAAAGACCAAAAAACAGTTTATCCATAATGACCATGAGATAATTAGTGTTTTAATGATGTTTGTGTCTAAACTGACGTCACTGTGAGATGTGACATTTATGTACCTCTTTTGATAATAACTAATGCATTTACATGGACTAAAAAATGTTTAGGCATTAGTAATGCACCTGTTCACATTTTACATATGTAAAAATTTGTCTGTTTTGGACTGTAACATGATACTGAAATTCAACTGTTTTTGTACTAACTTTGCAATGAGTTTAATGTTTGACTGTTCACATCATTCAGTTTTTTTTCAGGAAGTTCCTTCTGATTCTATAGTAAACCATCTTTACTGAAAGAGAAATGTTTCTTTATAAACTGACCTAATGCCCCTTTACCATTTCCATTTTCCCTCGTCAGTATCAGAATCCTACCTGAAAGTTTCAACTAACTTATTTGAATTCTTAAGGTAATTTAGGCGATTTTATTACATGAACTTTGTTAAATTGGTTATATTTGTGGCCAGGTGTAGAATGAATAGACCTGAATAGAGCTTTAAGTGACTACTGCATCACCCACATACTACAGTGACACCTACTGGCAGAAAATTGCAACCACTTCTTGTTAAAAGTTATATTTCATATTTGACCTGGATACACTCAAGTGGTTTAATTTTAGATCTTGACAAAAATACTGCAGTGGAAAATGTAAAACAGAAGTTGAAGAGAAGATTCACTAAAACCATTTAATATAAAAATGTAGTTATACAGAAGGCAACAACATGCAGAGCAACTTGTGACACCTGTCTGTAACACCATTTTGGTAACACGGCATGTTATTATTGTAAATCAGTCTTCATTCATCCCCACTGTAGAAATAAAAAGGTAACATTCACAGTGGGCACTGGTTACAGCTGAAATCTTTAGCCACTTGAGGTTTGGTTCAATCTAGAAAAATAAAACAGACTGAATGCACTGTGTGTCTTTCAATACCATGACGGTTGGTTTAAGGAAAAAAAAAAAAAAAAAAACACTAAGGATGAGGCTTTTTAGTGATAAAAATAAGCACTTTTTTCTGGTCAACAGAGCAGCAGCCAATGGAACAATCAGACAGAAGTTAAGGCAATGAAAAGAAGCTGTTTGTTACTGAACATGTGTAACTCTTGAAAAACCCAGGGCACAGAAGAGGCAGGCACTAAAGCAATAATACACTGAATACAATGTAATGCTGTGATCCCAACATAGGCAAACGTCAGGAGTACCAAAGGAGTTTGATCAATTATAACTGAATTAGTTTGAAATTGCCGATGGGGACTAAGGATCTCAGGTTGGACCACTTGCTCTGATACGTCAGGCCCTCTCTCTGATTGGCCACCTGCACTTAAAATATCTTTGGTGAAAGTCATCTCCTGGCATTTCCCGATGTTCCTGTCACCAACACAATAATACAACATGCTCATGTCATCAACACGGAAATGCCCGGAGTAACTTGGAACTGTATACAAAATAAAATATTCTTTTAAATAGGTTTATATATATAAACATTAAAAATAACCGTATCAAAACACGATTATGAGTTCACATTGTCCCCTAACCTCCCTCTGGGGGTGTGCGGAGGTCCAAAAGGAGGACTCTCACTGAGACTTGAGTCCGAGGCTGGTGGGGGGTACGGGGTAGGAGTAGGCCTTTCCCAGAACGATCCTGTCGCGGAGCAGTTTGAACAGGACGTAATAGTTACAGAAGAGGATGAGGCCCAGTGACAGAGTGTGGTTCCAGCGCTCGGACCGCAGCAGAGAGTACAGCTGGTACAGGACCACGCTGGACTCGATCCAGATCAGCAGGTTCAAGATCCGCAATGGCTTATGAAACAGAAACTGGAGAAACCGAAGTTTGAATTTACTAGATCATGTTTAAGAAAAACACAGCAGAAACCATTATGTTTTTTTCATTTTAAATAGTAATTAATACACAAATGAGTACCAAAAAAGTATCATCAGGTATTGTTCCGGTACTGGTACCTAAAAATACTGAAAAAGGTACCCAGCAGAGATGGGAAGAGAACATCTATATTTATCTATATGTAATATTGAACAGTAACTATACTGTTAAAATTTATTTTATTAAATTTGTCTGGAGGCACTGAAGTCTTTTGATAAACATATTGATTTTATAAAATAGAAACCTAGAGATTTTATACTTTATAACCAACTGCTCCTTGGCTGTGGGATCCGGCTCCACACAGAGTACAGTACAGGCTCATTAAATGCAGGATACTCACATAAAATCTTGAATGCGACACATCGGAGGGCAAGGCGACATTATAAGAGCCGACCGCTTTATACAAAGACCTGCTATGTCGCACCAGAACTCCCTGTGGCCAAATGGTGCTGTCCGACCACCTGAAAATGAACCACACAGTTTCCATCTGCATCACCACGAGATTTAAATGAGCTTCACATCAGGAGGATACATTTTATATTTTACACACACATTTTGGAAATTTAGCAGCTTCTAAATATCGATATCTATACCTATCTATCTATCTATAAACAGATTGAATAAACAAATAGTTTAAAATTATAATTTTGAAATAACTTTTTATAATGAGAGAATTAAACATTTTTAAAGTAATAGTTCATTAATTACAATCTTTCCTAACTATTTGCACATCAAAATGTTGCAAAATGAACGAGTAACTTTATCAATCACATGTCCCGCGGCTTTTGTGCTTTGTGCCTTACATGTGCTGAGGGGCGTTGCTGTACGAGCCGTGCTCCAGCTTCTGCCATCGTCCCAGGTGAGCAGCCGAGCGGTGCAGCAGGTCGCAGTAACTCGGAGGAAGCAACTGACTCATGAGCATCACAAACGCATTGATCCACACCATGATGAGGTGCTCACACGACCAGCGCATGTCGTAGTACTGGGTACTCTGGGGAAGGAGGTGGAGATGAGACAGTGACAGCTATGGTCAATAACTGTGGGTTTTTATTATTGATATGAGAAAATGACAAAGTGATCTCTTGTGTTAACGTGCTAAAAACTCAGAGTACATGAACCATCATGTTTAATCTGTCCAACATGAGGTGACAACGTTTTACTAACAAACCAAATGCAAAAACACAAGAAACAGACTATTATACTTTTCTTTGCAGTATTAAAAATATCATAAGCAGGAAACAGGCAGAAACACACTATAAATGTGCCCAGAATGTACATACACACCTTGACGAAGCAGAGAGGGAGGAAGGCCACATAGTAGGCACTGAAAAGCGAGTTGAACAGCACTTCCTTGATCCGCCTGTTGAAGTCGCTCTTGAGCTCCTCCACCTCAGCGCGGATCATGTCGGGGGTGTGCGAGTGCATGGGGGGCGGGCATTTGTGGGTGGGCATGAGCGGGGGGCTAGAGAACTGCTCACGGAGGTTTTCACGCAGCAGAAAGAGAAAGTCCCGTGGCCTGAAGAAGGGGGTCTCGGCCAGGTCCGTCTGCGGGTGGTCCTCGGGGTACTCACAGTCCGAGGAGGGCGACTGAGCTTTGGTCCCTTCCTGGTGGAAACAGCACATCGGGACGTACACCCCAAACCTGAGGTAATGAGTGAGACGACACCAAATCAGAGTGGAGGCATTGGATATTTAATTTAGCGCTTCGCCTTACTCCCAACTTGTGATGGGACAATAAACAATAATATCGTTTATCGTGATAAAAAGGGTCGACAATAATCGTTCATGGCACAAAGATAATCGCCTTTGTGTCTCCAGAAAAACCACATCCCCTGATGATCTCCTCTGGATCACTGCTGTTTTCAATTATTACAAAGTACAAAACTTTAACAGCTGTTTAAATATGGAACATTTTCATAACTTAAAACTGATTATTCATATCCAGAACATTTTAAACTGTCAGCAACTTTAATAATAATATTTGTTAATCGCAATTATTTTGGCTGTGATAATCGTGACACCAAATTAAAATATCGTCTCCTGCCTACTCCCAACAACACAACTTTTTATACTGTGGAGGTTTTGAATAATGACCTGGAAACATTTACATTCAGCTAATGCTTCTTAATTGAGGGCAATGGGCAAATTTCCAGGCTTCATGAAACATGCATGAATCACTCGAAATAGAAGTGCAGCTAAAGGACGAGGAGGATCTGTGACTGTTGTGGAGTTTTGCCTGCACAGTCTGAGCGAGGACACCTCCAGGTCACTGCTGACATTTCTCTGCGGTTATAGCGTCATCTAACTAACAGTGTGTCCTTCTTTAACGTTATCAGCTTCCTTGGACAACTCGTCTCACAGAAGTGGTGTGGTAGACTCTTTTATCTCAGCCAGCTCCTTCTTAGCTCTTATTTAAACCTCCTTGTGTGGAAACATAATCAGACTTGAATGATTCTAATGTGCAGCGTTGAGTTTAAGTCTCCGGGTCCCAGACTGATGGTAAATAAACTTCTGCAGCTTCAGACATCTAGAGTCTCCTGCCTCTTTACAACTGTACGACTCATTAGGACAACTATTTTCCCAAACAATAACATTTTTTGTATAATGTGACACCTTAAAATAAAGTTTTGTGAATCGTGACAATGCCTTATCAAATGAAACACACTGAGGCTGCAGTTTGACAGTGACTCTGAAATATTTCACCAGTTTGAAATAATTATAAACAAAGAGAACTGTAAAAGAATATCGGAGGTACAAGCCTTTACCCATTCCCTACATAAACAGAGGACAGACTCACGGGTATCCCAGGAAGAGCAGGTTGAGCACTGAGTGATTTCTGCAGAGGTTGACGAGGGTCCAGCAGAGCACACAGCCGCACAGCGTCAGGAGGCAGAGACGAGCCGTGCACAGGACCAAGTATCGAACCAGGGATCCTCCGATACTCTGGGACACCTGGGAAAGAGCAGGAGTGTCACAATGTAGGCCTGTATTAAAGGTGAGGTATGGAACATGGTCGAGGTCCACCACTTTATCTCCACAGAGATGTTCCACAGTATGGCATTACACTAATCTAAATCCACAGAGACAAGATGGTGACGTTACAGATTAGATTTACAGACTCACACAAACATTCAGATTCAGGTCTAGTTTTTGCAATAACTAAATAAAAGCAAGTGGAACATTTCAGGTACAGCAGAAACATCTCCTCCGACAGAAGTTACAGACACTCAATATTTGTATTTATAAACATCTTCTAAGATATGCAAAACACGTTAAAGTTTACTTATGAATGAATGTGGTGGTAACAGAATAATGTAAAACAGATCAAGTGTATGGCTCAAGGACACAAACTGAGTTTGTGGGCGGAGCATCTAACCACTGAGCTATTTGAGCCCAAAGTTTAGCCACAACATAATTCTACGTCATCCATCATCTCTTGATAGTAGTGAAGTCTAGATGGCGTGGGAGTGAAGCAGTACAAGTTTTTGCCATTCACTGAAACGTCCGTGGAGGATGTGACAGACTCACCTCCGACACGATGGTCCACACCAGTCTGCGCGCCAACATGACCGTGATGAAGATCGCCAGGTGGTAGTCCATCAAATGAAAGTTCTGCAGCAAACGAGGACAAACATTTTGAATAATACATGGTTTATATTTAGGCTAAAACCATTTTAACAATAACCTGTTTTTTATCAGTTTCAGCTTCCATTTTGAGGACTTTTTACAATTCAAAAAGATGTTTTTGTTTTAAATAGTCAGTTGTTTTGGCAGTGGACATGTTTTTCAGTGAGGAGCCAATCCCAAAATAACATGTCCTGCAGCAAACCCAGATCAATGCTACTTCAGAGGTAAATGCTTAAGAATTTAGAACAAAACCAGCCTGCCACACTTCATATTATTTCACTGGCACAGCTCTTCTCACCAGTGAGGTAGAAGCCGCAGGGTGGCTGTACGGGTACCACCACACGGTTCTGTAGATGTTTATGTACTGGACGAACAGGGCCACGAGCAGATAGAGGAACAGGAGAAACTCAAAGAGGAGGCTGCTGTCCAGAGGCAGGTCTGGGATCCTCGAGTGTCGCACAGGCTCCGGCGTGATGAGGGCCGAGAGGGGCGGCGCCGACAGACCCAGAGCGTTACTGTTCCTGAGGAAGACACCAGCCGATCAGGACCAAGAGCAGAACTCACAGTGGAAAGTGACGATTTGGGGAAAAACATCTAATTGTGATTTTTCTGACAATTATTGCCATTGTATTTTGTTTTCTTAATTTATTTCTGTTCAGTGTTCATATTTCAGTCTTTTTGCCAATTCCTCAGAGAGTGTTTAATAAAAAGTGAACTGATAAGAATCACATTTCAGAACATGTTAAACTACAGGGTTCGTTTTGTTATAGGTTTTATGTAGAATAAGACCAGGTATTTTTATATTATATTTTTGCTGTTCGTGGAGGAAATCCTGGCTCTAAATTGCAGCCTTTGTGATTTGATTTTCGAGTGCAGCACGAGTGTAAAGCTCCAGATCGAACGTGAAAATCTTAAAACCTCCATTGGTTAAAAATTCGTCCCAAGCTGCGTATAAAGCAGTGAATGAGCAGGGTGGAGAAAACTATAAAAACTCGTTTGCATATTGTGCAATCAATAAAACTAAATGATGTAAAAGTAATTTGTGCACAAAAAAGAGCAACACATTTACGTTTGGTCTGAAGTCTCACAGTGTTAGTGCTCAAAACGCCAAAAAACATGCACTATATTAAATGCATCCGTTTATGTAATTATTACTTGGTTTGGTGGGACAGACGCCCAGGTTTACATCAGGAAAGTGGTAGTTTGTTAGAATAAAGTCGAGAGGAAAAGTACAAAATTACAGGAAGCGGCGGTGAGTTTTAAAACAGCCTCTGTCTCCATCATCAACACCAAAAGTTCCATCCAAAACACCGGGGCATTTCTCCGACACATAGTTAACAAAACGATGGTGTTGTTTATTTTGAGGAGTCTAATCATAACTATTGTGTTGTTTAGAGTTTACGTTTTGGCCCTTTTTTACATAATGATTGCTTGGTAAAAGTAAAAGAATTACCTCCTCGTACGTCACATCTGCTGCCCACGTCCAAACAGGAAGTAAAAATATAAACTTTACCAAACTTAAACAACGACAGTATTTTTTTGAAAAACCCTAAAGATAACTGCCTGTGAAATGAGGCTAAGGAAACTCATTTCATTATTCTGCAAGTACAATAACTGATGTTAGAATAACATCAGAATAACCATAGGAAGTTAAAATGATCTCTCTGTGTCGGGTCACTGCACTGAATTATGTTGCAGAATTTGCTCACTGTCGTCAGTGTGATATATAAACAAAACATGTGAGAAGCAGCCGTGAAAAGTGCAGGAGCCGAGGACACATGTCCACGAAGCACCATTGTTTTAAATGACATTTACATACACAGATACATGATCATAACAGCTTTAACATCTTGAAGCCAAAGACTTTCAGTCTTTCAGTCTCTCAGTGCTGAGATTTACATATGTAAGTTTATAGAAACTGAGACACAGCTGCGATTTTGTGTTGTACCTGTTCCTGATGCCAGTGCCATTGCCCAGGTTACTCCCGACCAGAGTCTGCAGAGAGGGCAGAGCAGAGCGGCTGAGCTGCTGTCTGCTGGGACCCCTGCGACCCCCGGGCATGGTCGCCAGTTACCGCGGCAACCACGCCCTCCCACACGGCCTCCGGGACACGCCCCTCTGTCTTCACTGCGGCACCATAAACACCAGGGAAACTGCAAAGAGAAACGAAACGGCCACAGGTTTAGTGGATTTGTGCACTGTTCTATATCGGACGAAGAAAGGAAGAGGAAAGAGTTGATGAAATAATCATTGTATACTAAATTTTTTATTGTAATTTTTATTCTTTGCTTAAGAATTTATGTGGGGGCCCATATGATGGTCACATTTTGACCTAAAAGACATTTTATGTTTGTTCTGGCCCTTCACTTTACCCCACAGCTGTTTTCACGTCAGTAATAAACAACACATAGGATGAAGGTGAGAAACAAAATACCTCTTTTTAATATAGTATATACTGTTAATATAATATCAGCGCTCAGTACTTCATTTGGAAATCCAGAGTTTGTTTTCCCAAACAGTGGCTTTGAGGCCGGTGTCCAAACAAGATCAAAACTTTACCAGAATGTTCACAATAGTAAGTACCATCAGTAAAGACCAAACTACAATGCACCTGACCATCTTACTCAATTCTAACCCATATAAAAGCACAATTATTTGTCATTTTTATACATGTGTCGAGATGTTGATGCATTCTGACTCAAGTCACAGCAGCACCTGAAACCACAGTGTCCAGTGCTCACTCCCTGCACCAGAGCGCAGCCGTCCCCTTCCAAGGCCTCAGACTCTACTAAAGTTTGGAACAGATTTGTGCAAAAGCTGCTCATTCACTGAAGGCTGTTTACAACGTTGAGCCTGCTGGATGCCCTCCCAACACCCTCGCTCTTCAAGGACGCACCAGGGTCCCCTCATTCTCTCATATCGGCTCAGTCTCACTGGAAAGTGCAGCGAAGGAGACAAGGAGACCTAAACTCTTCACCTGCATTTAGCCCTAATGCTGCAATGTCACATCCTCCTCTGCTCTCTCTGTCGTCAAATTGCATCAATATCATGAACCAATTAATCCCATTTTGCCACTTTGGCTTATTAAAAAAGTGAGTTGCCTGTAATTTTAAATGTATGTGAAATGTGAGTTTAATTTGTCTAAAACACAAACATCTGTATTTATATTATTCAAGACCATAAACATAAATGTTTTACTCTGTCTAGTTACTGGATCAAATTGTTCCGGCTAAAATTAAGCCCTGGCCCTACTAATCTTGTGGTTTAGGCCTCAACATGTTATAAAAATATGTGATTTCATTAGTTCATATTTCAGTATTAAAAACTATGTGTCAGAAAAAAACAGATATTTTTGCCTAAACTGTTCAGCCTCAGACTCAGTTTTATTTGTCCAAACATGACATAAAGGTCAAGTTTATCTTGACATATCTGTGTCACGTCAGCCCCATCAAGCCGTGATCTTCTTGAGGAACACATCTGGCACAGGTGGTACATTTCCTCAAGTCAAACACACTGACCCGTTTAGCCTCGAAACATCAAGAAACCTGTTAAATGTCAAGCATACATGCATCTATATAAATACAGACATGTAAATGGAGCCAAGGGAGTGAAAACAGTTGAGAATTCAAAGCAAAAGTGAATATTTTGACTAAGCAGTTGCCCAACTCATTCACACGGTTTATTTTGATGAAGTTGATTTTTCTCAGGGTCAGTCTTGGGAGGTGTTCGTTGGAGGTGTTGGTTGTGTCAGCAAACAAATGGAGCAAAGTGACTAATACAGAAATATACAATTACTACATTTAGGCCCATTTGCCAATAGTTTTAATGAGCAGCAGTCTCCTTTGTCATTATTTAGAATTAGCCAAACTGAATCTGAATCACAACATCTTCATGTTTGGCATTTTACTTCTGTCAATTGATTTTACAACTAAAAAGTTAGTAGCTAAATCTAATCATTTGCAGAAAGTGTAGAGGACAATAAGCCACAAAATTACAGAGAAATTACTGATGAACATGAAAACAGGAACTAACAGAAATGAATGTGTGTGTTGTAGGGGGATCCCTGCATGGCAGTTTGTGGAAGTGCAATAACAGCTTGAATGCAGCGGCGAGATCATGTTTATAACTGGACTGACTGTATGTTTGAGGAGCACAGAGAGATTACTGCACAGAGCGGCTGTAGAGGACAGATTATTGCACAGAGCGGCTGTAGAGGACAGATTATTGCACAGAGCGGCTGTAGAGGACAGATTATTGCACAGAGCGGCTGTAGAGGACAGATTATTGCACAGAGGTGCTGTAGAGGACAGATTATTGCACAGAGCTGCTGTAGAGGACAGATTATTGCACAGACCTGCTGTAGAGGACAGATTATTGCACAGACCTGCTGTAAAGGACAGTTTATTGCACAGAGCGGCTGTAGAGGATAGATTATTGCACAGACCTGCTGTAGAGGACAGATTATTGCACAGACCTGCTGTAAAGGACAGTTTATTGCACAGAGCGGCTGTAGAGGATAGATTATTGCACAGAGCGGCTGTAGAGGATAGATTATTGCACAGAGCTGCTGTAGAGGACAGATTATTGCACAGACTTGCAGTAGAGGACAGATTATTGTACAGACCTGCATTAGAGAACAGATTATTGCACAGACCTGATATAGATGAGATTATTATTGCACAGAGCTGCTGTAGAGGACAGATTATTGCACAGACCTGCTATAGATGAGATTATTATTGCACAGAGCTGCTGTAGAGGACACATTATTGCACAGACCTGCTGTAGAGAACAGTTTATTGCACAGATCTGCTGTAGAGGAGATTATTATTGCACAGAGCTGCTGTAGAGGGCAGATTATAGCACAGATTATTGCACAGACCTGCTGTGACATGCAGAGGGGCAGCCATCAGGGAGCAAACGGCGGAAACTTATGATCTAAACTTTAAATGTAAGTGTGTGTGTAAATTTTTAAGATATCGTTACATAAAAAACGGTTTATGTGTATAGATTCTCACGCAAACAGTTCAGATAGTGTTTTACTCACATAACAAACGGGGGGTGAAGTGAACGAGGATGCATCAGTCTGTGAGGCTCCCAGCAGCCACCCCGCGCATTTTCACTCTCTTTCTCTTCAAACTCTGCGCCTCTATTCGCACAAACGGCTCCTACGACACCCGCTTCACACAAACTTTCCGATCCGTTCAGCTAAATGCATAAATAGAGCCGTAAAAGTTAGCACGGAGCTGGAGAAGCAACAGTGTAAATGCGTTACACAGAGACCGACGTGGCAAACGCGCACCGCCTCTGCGCGTGACGTCACCAATACGTCAAACGTCATCAACGCGCGACTCCAGTCTGCGCAGGCGCAGTTTGACTTAGATTTTGAAGGGGAAAAAAATCAGGTGTTTGTCTTTCTAAAATCAGCTTTAATATTCACAATTCGAAGAAAATCTTTGACAGTTGGTTGACTGAATGTTAGAACTCTGTAAACATTTGTTTACATTTAAACATTTAAAGAGAATAGAGCAAAACATCATGTCCTTGTCATTTAAATGCAATATATCCTGAAAAAACAGGGGTGTGTGTGTGTGTGGTGAACAAAATGTAGAATGCAGTGCTGAACAAATAAAAGAAACAATTCATTTTTTAAAAAAAAACATTTATTTCAACACAATGTACAGTGCAAACAGTTATTAAAAATTAAAATCATTTTTTTTAAAATGCACTAAACATTAAATCACATGTTCCTTAATCGGTCTCTTATAAACACATCTCAATTCTTAGTTCAAATAACTTAAACCTGTGGAACAGTGTCATTTGTAACATTTCTCACAGAAAGTCCAGCTGCAGTAACAGTTATTCAAAAGTACAAATACATATGCAGTATTCATTTAATGTGCAACTTTAAACATTCATCCAAAATGTTTGAAAACACTATTTACATAAAAAAAATGTAAAAGCTGGTTGCCATGAGGCATAAAACATATTTGTACGATTTATATTTAATTGGCTACAGAAAAGTCCTGAGTAAAGTCCCTTCACACAGATACTGACCAACTACAGACTAATGACAAAGAGCTTCAACGTTTCATTTTTTTATCTTAAAAAAATGACAGTTCACTATTTCCAAACTTATTTACAGCCTATAGTTGGTTTTGAGGTGTGGACGCTCTTTTAAAAACCTTCAGATTCACAGCTTGACGGCTCAGATGACGACACTGGTGCCAGTTCGAGAGCGGTTGTCCTAAGAAAAATACACTAACTTTAGTGACTTATATTTGTCTAACAAACTGTGGGCTACGTTCATAAAGCCAACCTTCATTTATCAAAAATAAAAAACAAACATGCACTGGTGATGACAGCAATAAGTACAATCATTTTCTTCCAGTGAAAGTTTCACAAAAAGCAGCGGTCACTTTTAAGAAAATACTTCAGGCGACGTCTTCATTTTACTGCCAAACCATCAGCTTTAATTTGTCTGAATTAAGTCTTAACTGTGGTCAAACTAAAAGTGTATGTGATGTAGTAGTTTTTTCACATCTCTAAAGTCACCGCGGGTCAGTTGGAAGTTTTGAGTGCTGTTTTTTGGGGGATGTTTGTTGTTTTGAGGTTTTCTGACTTAAAACCAGTTATAAAAAGAACTCACTCAGATAATTATGAACAAATCAAATCTGCTGGTGTACAGCTGTGCACTTTAGGGCCAGTTGAACGTAGCCTATAAGAGTGATTGCCTTACATTATAGCGGTCGTTCCTCCGCGCCCCTGGTTTCTGTCCCGGCTCATATTCAGTGTAGCTGGGCGGTTTGTCGCCATAGGCTCCGCCCCTTCGCCCGCCTCCTCTGCGACTCTCCTCGTCAGAGCTCCAGGATCCTCGTGGCCTTCGGGCCCCAGGAGGGGAGTAGTTACTCCGGGACCTGCTGTCGAACAGGTCGTCCCTGGATCTGGAGCGAGGGCGGTCCATGCCCCCTCTGGCCCCCGAGCGGCTCCTCCCGTTCAGAGACTCCTCGCTGTAACTCCTGGGAATGCCCCTGGAGCGGGTAGGAGAGGGGTAACGCCTTCCCCCGGCCCCGCGGCCGTCCTGACGCCCAAAACCACTGCGACTGCTTTCACTGGAGCTGGGAGGGCGCGTTCTGGGCGCTGGTGGTGCAGCCCTGCCCTGCTCTGCCCTGATTGGTGGGAGCGTGATTACCCGGCGCTCGTTTGGAGCGTCATCCAGAGCTGAGAGCATGCTGGGAGGTCCCGGGGAGAAAGGGACACGGTTGGGCATGTGCTGTGGAGGAGGGGGCATCTGCTGCATGTGGGGAGGAGGCGCTGGCTGCGCCTGGTGGGACAGACAGGTTAGATTCTGTTTACAAACACAACAAAAGAACTTTAAATAGTACGTCCACAGAGCAGAGGCTCACCTGCATCAGCGGGGTGTTCACGTCCATCCCCCTCACCTGGCTCTCCAGGTAGTCGAGCATCTGGTTTGTGTTGTTGCTGCGAGCGCTGGGCGGGGGCATGCTGTAGGCCGACGACTGAGGAGGGGGAAGGGGCATTGGCTTCATCGGGATGCTCTTCCCTGAAACTGACCCTACAAAAAATAAAACAGTCAGAAAACATCAATCATCATCATCAAACCCCAGAGAAGCACAGTTTTTTTTTTTTATTGCCATTGTGTTGAAATTAAAAAGATGAAAAAGAGCTGCACCTGGATAAAGAAGAGGGTTCATCTGAGACGACATTTGGCTCATCGGGGCGTACATTGGCTGTCCTCCCATCCAGGGAGCCATGGCCCTCTGTGCGTCCTTCATCATACGATGCTGCATCACCACTGTAACGCAACACAACGATTATGTCAACATTATATTAAGGGCTTCATCTGAGATATATTTAAACCAAAGAGGATGAACAGGTGACTGCAGTAGTAAACAGAGCGTCCTCACGTTTTTCAGGGCAGCAGCACTGCTGGGGGCAGCAGGGGCAGCGGACGTAGCAGCAGCAGGCCTGTGGACAGCACTGACAGCAGCAGATAAAGAAGAGCAGCAGAAGAAGCAGGGCCCCAATGACGATGAACAAGACTGTCAGCCAGTCTGCAGCACAGACAAGAGACAGAGACTTCACCAAGCTTTTAATGTTAAAATGGGTTCCCCTCAGAGTTAAATCACTCAGTGTAGTATTTGGAGTGATTTATGCATGTTTGAGTGATACTGTATTGTCCTGCATTAGAGGTGTCAGATCTCTTCCCCCACCCACAAAACTGTACTCATCTTTCTCTGAAACAAACTCCGGCTTATAAACACTGGTTTAAAAATGATCCGTCCCCAAATTATGACAAAATAAAAAAGGTAACTTACGATAAACAATGAGTCTGACTTCTTTGTCGTTGTCGCCGACAGTGTCTCCGGGAGCATCCACCTGACAGAAGTACATGCCGTTGTCCCACCACATCACCTCTGTGATCTGCAGGTCCGCCTCTGCCAAAGCACACACACTTTACTCCTGGATTTAACCATTTCAATCACATTTTAGGAGGTTTGTGAACTTCAGAAATACATATTAATGCGTTATTTTGCCTGTTCATTGGACTCGTCTTTAAAAAAAAAATATTTAAACCATTTTGATTGTCTATATTTACTGTTTAGAACGGTGATTTTTCGTTGTTGGTACTCTCCCCCCAGAATGGCCTCCCCGGTCCCTCTTTTCTGGACCACGGTGCGCACGGTGCGCTGGCTGTCTTGACAGTCATTGGCGGGATCCTGGCCCAGCTGCAGGGCAGACTGGTAAGCTGCAGAAAATAAATAATCATCTCAAAACATCTGAAAATGTTTTTAGGGACATGAATTTCACCATTTCAACCTCAATAAAAAAATAATAGCAAGTTATTTCAGTGCCGCAGCAACCAATTAAACAGACAGAAAAGGAGAGAAAAAATTGATCTGCAAACAAGACTGAATAAAAGTCTGATACTGTAAATGATTTTAATGTTGGTTCCTGAACGGTTTCAAAATCACTGGAGATAAATGATGCCACAAACCTGTGGAGTAGTACTCGAGGACAGGGTCTTTGCAGAAGGACTTGTACTTCCACGTGACTAAGACGTCCTGACTACTGGAGGAGGTGGAGTAATCACAGCGCAGCGTTACAGAGGCAAAGAGAGCCGTGGAGCGCTCCGTCTCCGGGACAATCACCTGGATACTCACCGACACTGTGGAGGAGACACAGGCCGACTTTATACAAGACACGGATCTTTAAAGTCAGTGTTTGTCTGGGAAATGAAAGGTTTCAGTTCAAAATCCTGTAACTCTGCGGGACTTTGACCTCAGAGACATGGGCAGGTATAACCCCCAGATGGAAATAAAAGACCAGCTAAACGACAGAAAGTTCTAATAAACCGACTTTGATCCGTTAATGTATTTAGCTGCACATTTTAAATGACATTAAGGATATAAATCTAAACGACATGTTCAAAATAAAACCTGATTGAAAAGATATGACACTTTATGTGATTTATGTCAACATTAAAGTCAAGCATGGACACTATAATCACAGTGGATTTATAAAATAACTGTTCAGTTTGTATTTTGTCATGTAGGTTACACCAGCAGATAACAGTGGTAGAGTCGAGTTTTCACATATTCAAAGTATTTAAATGCCAAAGGTTTGTGATAATTAGCAGGTGAATTGTGAAATTCTTTCAGTTTCTTTTTACACTGAGCTTTAGCTCACTGTGTGTGGCCCAAAGAAGCAGCAGACCTGGAATGAAACTGGAGTGTGAGGAGTTTATGTAAAAACCTAAAGTGACCAGACAGAAACAAACCAAATGTGACACAGCGCCTCCGTTTAAAGCTCCTCGACTCTTGTAGCTTTAATCCATGTTCTACTGTTTCCTCCTCAAAAACAGACCTGGAGTTGTGTTTGTTTCATTCACACATGTTTGAATAACATTTTATTATTAGTCTGTAACATCTTCAAAGCTCAAAATGCTGCTTCACCTTGTGATGTCATGAAGTGGTAGTTTAAGTTAACGGCTCTTTTTACCTTTAGTTCAGTAGAAACTGGAAATTCCAGGACTGAAATCATCCAAATGACTGGAGCTGAATGGAGCAGAAAAGCGGAGCACTTCATGTATCACCACATGACGTCACCAGGAGTGTTTTCAGTCTGAGAGGAGAGCTCAGCCTAAATCTGCAGGTTTGTGTGTGAAACACGTGAGAATGAAACAAAACACAACTCCAGGTCTGTTTGTGACGAGGAAACAACATTAGAACATAGAATAAAAAGGGCCTTTAATACCTGTTTTCTAAGCAAATCCAGGAACCAAAGCAATAAAGGACGGTTCTTAAATAGAATGATGGGCTGGACAGACGCTGTTTGCTCAGGTTGAGTCAATGTATTATCAGTGTTTTCACAAAACAAAAGGCCCGTTCTGCAGAGGGTTTATTTTGACAGGGTCACGGGAAGTCTCACGTTGTCACGTCACAGGAACTTTTCTGAGCTTTTTCAGGATTAGTTAAGAATAAACAGAGGAATCGGCAGCAGTGGCACTACTCTACAGTTCAGGATGGAAACGACAGAGTGAAAGTGCATCAGAAAAGTGTCTCCTGAAAAGAGGAAAACAGCCTGACCCTGAACAGAATTCAGGTCAGATGTACATTTTTACAATTATTAGACTATTGCCCAATCAGCCCTGGTCATCTAGAACCTAACAGTTCAAATAAAAGCCTAAACTGAAGTTACAAGACAAATACAAACAAAAGAGCAGGTCTGCAGTACAGGGAAGTGAAATCACCCAGGGCCCTCAGTCTGCCAGCTCCGCCACTGCGGCCCCAGACAAACCAGAAAAACCTGAACCAAAGACACAGGAAGAGTCAGTGAAACTCTCAGGAACACTTACAGAAACATGTCTGAAACACTGTGATCTGAATCTGTGGCACAAGAACAGACAGAACTAACTGACTCTCAATTAAAACTAAATGAAGAAGAATAAAAACAGGTAGAAGAATATAAAAGAAAAAGCCATTTACCCAACAGTAAAACAGGAGAGTCAGATTTAAAACTCTTTGGAGACTTTACCAAGAGGCTGACCAAAGTGTGTGACTCCATTAAACAAATTAAACACTCCATTAAAACTCTTAAAAGCCATGAAATACATTAAACACGTGAAGTCCACTGGGCCAGGTGCAGGTGTCCATCACGTGATCGATACCACACCTGAGCATCAGTCTGTCTGTGTTTAGCTCTGAATTCAGCTTTATTTTAAGACTTCAACGAACATGGCGTTTACAGAATCAAAAACCCAAGAACCTGACTCATTAAGATGAGATTAAATTAGTCTAAATAAGATTAAATTAGTCTAAATGTACCTTTAACCAGAGACAGAAGCAGAAGCGCAGCAGCAGCGGGGCGCACGGTGCAATCAGCCTCAGTGCGCATGATGTGAAGAGTCAGGGGCCAAACAGAAGAAAAAACTCACGAATCTAAACGTCCTGGGAAAAAAAACACAAAAAAAAACACACAAAAGCAGCTGGTTTTCCGGGACAAAGCGTGAGGCGGTGGATCAGGCCGCGCTGCTCTTTGTTTGGCCTCAGCGTTTGTCGCAGTCTGTGCGAGAGGAAGCCACGCCCCGAAACAGCCACGCCCACCCACGCACAGGTGACAGGTGAGCTCATCCGGTGACGCTCAGGACAGAAACTCATGAACCAAAACAACTCCTGAACCAGTAAACTCCTGAAGCAGTAAACTCCTCAACCAAAAAACTTCTGAACCAACAAACTCCTGAACCAATAAACTCCTGAATCAGTAACTCCTGAATCAGTAAACTCCTGAATCAGTAAACTCCTGAACCAGTAAACTCCTGAACCAGTAAAAACTCCTGAACCAAAAACTCCTGAACCAATAAACTCCTGAACCAACAAACTCCTGAACCAGTAAACTCCTGAACCAGTAAACTCCTGAACCAGTAAACTCCTGAATCAATAAACTCCTGAATCAACAAACTCCTGAACCAGTAAACTCCTGAACCAGTAAACTCCTCAACCAATAAACTTCTGAACCAATAAACGCCTGAACCAACAAACTCATGAACCAGTAAACTCCTGAACCAGTAAACTCCTGAATCAACAAACTCCTGAATCAATAAACTCCTGAATCAACAAACTCCTGAACCAGTAAACTCCTGAACCAGTAAACTCCTCAACCAAAAAACTTCTGAACCAATAAACTTCTGAACCAATAAACGCCTGAACCAACAAACTCATGAACCAGTAAACTCCTGAACCAGTAAACTCCTGAACCAGTAAACTCCTGAATCAATAAACTCCTGAATCAACAAACTCCTGAACCAGTAAACTCCTGAACCAGTAAACTCCTCAACCAAAAAACTTCTGAACCAATAAACTTCTGAACCAATAAACGCCTGAACCAACAAACTCATGAACCAGTAAACTCCTGAACCAGTAAACTCCTGAATCAATAAACTCCTGAATCAACAAATTCCTGAACCAGTAAACTCTCCTGAATCAGTAAACTCCTGAACCAGTAAACTCCTGAATCAGTAAACTCCTGAACCAGTAAACTCCTGAATCAGTAAACTCCTGAATCAGTAAACTCCTGAACCAGTAAACTCCTGAACGAGTAAACTCCTGAACCAGTAAACTCCTGAATCAATAAACTCATGAACCAGTGAAATTCTGATGTGGTTTGATCCTGTTTCAGTCTGATTTACAGTTTAATCACATGAACTAAATAATTTAAATAGTAAAACGTCTGTGTCCCTCAGTCGTCCAGGTCTGAGCCAAAGTTTATCTGATGTTTCACTTCACATCTTCATTAAGAGTTTTATGAATATTTGAAGTATGACAGGCACAGTGCTCACTTAGTGCAACTCAACAGACCTCAGCCTCCTCACAACTGTGCACAGAAGATGTTTACAGTTTCAGTGTAGTTAGCGCCTCCTTCAGACAGATGTAAGGCAGTGTCCAGCAGTAATCTGAGCAGAACTGAAGAAGAATCTGAGCAGAACTGAAGAAGAATCTGACCAGAACTGAAGAAGAATCTGAGCAGAACTGAAGAAGAATCTGACCAGAACTGAAGAAGAATCTGAGCAGAACTGAAGAAGAATCTGAGCAGAACTGAAGAAGAATCAGACCAGAACTGAAGAAGAATCTGAGCAGAACTGAAGAAGAATCTGACCAGAACTGAAGAAGAATCAGACCAGAACTGAAGAAGAATCTGAGCAGAACTGAAGAAGAATCTGACCAGAACTGAAGAAGAATCTGAGCAGAACTGAAGAAGAATCTGACCAGAACTGAAGAAGAAGAATCTGAGCAGAACTGAAGAAGAATCTGAGCAGAAACTGAAGAAGAATCAGACCAGAACTGAAGAAGAATCTGAGCAGAACTGAAGAAGAATCTGACCAGAACTGAAGAAAAATCTGAGCAGAACTGAAGAAGAATCTGAGCAGAAACTGAAGAAGAATCAGACCAGAACTGAAGAAGAATCTGAGCAGAACTGAAGAAGAATCAGACCAGAACTGAAGAAGAATCTGAGCAGAACTGAAGAAGAATCTGAGCAGAACTGAAGAAGAATCTGAGCAGAACTGAAGAAGAATCTGACCAGAACTGAAGAAGAATCTGAGCAGAACTGAAGAAGAATCAGACCAGAACTGAAGAAGAATCAGACCAGAACTGAAGAAGAATCTGAGCAGCACTGAAGCAGCGTCTTGTGCGAACAGCCAAAAGTCTTCGTTCTAAAACATTTGTCCAGTGACAGATTTAACTTTGGCTTTTCCTTTAGTAACAAAAAGATAAACCTGAGTCATATGTAAAAACACAGACAGAGCTCTCAGAAAACTGCGTGTACAGTATATATCCATTTTTTTTAGGACTTTACTACTTATGCAGAAAGAGCAGCTTATAATCACAGTGATAATAACCAACAACTGGCTTCATTTCAGCCGCTGCATGTTTGCTCTTTTAGAAACAGGATATAAATAGCTCCACGTCGGTGTGATGCCAGGTTCTCATGGACCTGAGGAGGAAACGGTTCAGCCACATTCCTGAGATAGTCCAGGCCTGAGTGAGTCCTGCCCCGACGCGTCCTCCCCAAGACTCCACCAGTGTGCAATATCATTATTATTATTAACAACATATGGACTCCACGAGGAATTTTATTCATGAAAGTAAAAGTACTTTTCATCTAATCTGAGGGGTTATTTTTACCATGTTCGTGGAAACTTCCTGAATAAAGTTTTCAAGTTTAAGCTTCGACAAAAATAAACAAAATTCATAAGAAAAATGAAGAAATGGATTCGTCTTGTTCCTGTGACTAAAATACGTCTAATTTTTAATCAGTATCTCCACATTTACACTTTAACAAATCAACACCTGTGAAATACTTTTACTTTTTACCTTTAAACTGGTACTTTAATACTTTTACTTAAGTTGATTTATTTATGTGAGACTTACTTTTACATGAGCAACTTTTTACCTCTGCATCTTTGCAAAATTGAGTATTTCATCCACTGAAGATGAAATGATACTGAAACGAGTCTCAGACCAGTGACATCTATACTAGGACGACATCTCATAAATACACTTAACTGCATTATATGTACACAGTATATATACACAGTATACAGTACTCTGTATACACAGTATACTGTGTATACAGTACTCTGTATACACAGTATACAGTACTCTGTATACACAGTATACTGTGTATACAGTACTCTGTATACACAGTATACAGTACTCTATATACACAGTATACAGTACTCTGTATACACAGTATACACAGTATACAGTACTCTGTATACACAGTATACACAGTATACAGTACTCTGTTTCATATTCATGACATAAAAATGATTAAATCCAAGCCGCTTAGTTCTTCTGCTTGTTCTCACTCCACAATTTTCATAATTTTTTGTGACAAAGGTTTAAGGATTTATGAAAAAATACATTAACAAAATTGTAAAAAGTAAAGAACCATGTGAGCAAATGTGTCTGTGTTTTCTATAAAATAAAAGAGTCTGACTCAGCTGCAGTGAAGCGTCTGTGACACAATGAACAAAGACACGAGTCAGAGACGAGACAAACTAACAACGCACTCAAGAGACGAGCTGGAGACGAGGCCTGAGGAGACGAGGCCTGAGGAGACGAGGCCTGAGGAGATGAGGCCATAGGAGACGAGGCCCGAGGAGACGAGGCCTAGGAGACGAGGCCTGAGGAGACAAGGGACCAGCTCCATAGGAGAGACGAGGCCTGAGGAGAGAGACAGATGCTGAGGCCTGAACACCTGAAATAAAACACTCAAGAGAGGAGCTGGAGACAAGGCCTGAGGAGACGAGGCTGGAGGAGACAAGGCCTGAGGATACAAGTGACCAGCTCAAGTTAAGACGAGGCCTGAGGAGACGAGGCCTGAGGAGGACCAGCTCAAGTTAAGACGAGGCCTGAGGAGACAAGGGACCAGCTCAAGTTAAGACGAGGCCTGTCACCAGAATCACTCATTGACTTTTCCTTCAGTGAACAACAGACGGAACTAGACTTTTGGGGTTTTATCATGGGGAGTTTTTCTTTGAATTACTGGGAAATTTTATTTTAAGATTTAATCTGTAAAAGTTTGAATTACTACCCGACTACTGTATGATTCATGTTTCATTCTGACATTTTTATTGAAGCTCATGTTTGTAGATTTTTAGATTTTTAATAGTTTTTTTTGGGTGTAAATCTGAGGTCGCGTCAGGGACATAAATCACTTTAAATATTATGATTTTCATCTGTATTTACTTCAGTGATATATTAAACTTTCAAATGTGTGACAGGATTATTTCACACACAGGTTCTGATCTGGGGCCGGGGCCCGTCACACGTCACAGGGACAAGACGCAGGTTTATGTCTGTGTGACTCAGTCAAATATAATATGTAAAAAACATGAATTTACATTTAAGACGAGAGATGGATAAAAACTGTAAAGACTGTTTATAATTCACACAGTGTCAGTGTGATAAATACTGTCAGTGTAACAAACAATATCGAAACTTTATCTAAAAAATAACCAGTTTTATCTAAAACAAACATGTTATAACAGTTTATACAAAGAAATGAGGTGATAACAAACGAGATAAACTCTGCTCCTGTTTACACCAGAATGACTCATTTACAAACACAAACAAGTCAGAAATGGTCAATATTAAACAAGAATTAAACTATGAGACCCACACATAATTTACACAATATCTGGGACAAAAACAGTCTAATGTTCTACAAAAATATAAATACAATGTTTTACGTTTGTTTCAAACTGAAACACTCATATTTATAAAACACATTTTGGTTGTGCTGCAGTTCTTGAGGAGCCGACTCTTCAGACTCACGTCAGAACAGAGACGAGGTGTAATTTAACCCTTTAACATTTACATTTACAAACAGGTTATTTCTGTGGCCACCAGGAGGCAGCAAACCGAGCTGTAAACTCCACACTTCAACAGTACTTTTAAGAAAGTTTCTGAACAGTGAGACTTTTTTAGGATCTGATATTATTGTGGTAGAAGCAACACAGTTAAACAGACTTAACTCCAGATGTGTGTGAGTTTAAACCTTTAGTGCAAAAACACTGATCACTGTCGTTAGTAAAGATATAAAAATATGTACAGATACAAGTGTAACATAAATATTACAAAATACAATTTGCATAAAACATCAGCTGTCACCTTTCATTTAGCTGCATATAATAAGATTAAAGCTGCACTATGAAACTTTTCTAGTGGTGGTGAGGGGGGCAACATCATCATGGAGACAAGCAAGATGTGGACACTCAACCAGAAAAGTTACATATCACATCTTTAACTTGAAGTCCAGAGTGTGAGTAGAATCTAGAACAAAAACTCTGTTTATATTTTCATCACTGCGGAAAAGCCTCATTGTCCCATTGTCCCGCCCCCTCGGTCTGTCCTGGGACAGTCCAGGTCACACACAGAGTCCACTTAAGTCCTGGTCCAGCCCGAGAGACGAGAGACTATAGACGAGAGCGAACCCTGATGACCTCATCTGTGCAGCGTCAACAGATAAAGCCTCATTCAAGAGGCGCGTGTCAGGTCAGGTCTGCTCCAGCGGCTCCTGCAGGTCCTACGGCTCCTGCGGCTCCAGCGGCTCCTGTGGCTCCAGGCCCTGGCCCTTCAGACGATGAGGGAGTCCCGGCTGAGGACGGTGTTCTATGACGAGAAAACGTCATCATAAATTCTATCATATTTAAGCTTTTGTGGTTGTGTGGAGTCCTGTCCACTCTGAAGGACAGAACTGTCAGGCTCAGGCATTTCAGGCTCATTCACTTTCACTTTTCAAACATTTCAAATATTAAAGCACAACGGAGGCCAACCAGCTGTGAGGTAACAATTATAACTCTATTTAAACAGAGTCAAGTCAGCATTTTAAATAATAAAACAGTTTATAAAGCTTCATTAACATATTTTTATACAGTTTGTGTAAAATCTTGTGTAAATCTTGTGTAAATCTTGTAGTCCTGTTACCACACAGCTGACCAGCCCCGAGATTTAAAAGTGTTACTATTAATTCTGTGGGAAAAATCAATGGGAAATTTACTCCAGAATCAAGTGGAGGCAGTCACTCTTCAGCTTCAAAAGAAACACACAATTACTTCATACATATACAAAGTTAAAAAAAAAAAAAGCATTTAAAACCAAAGTAAAACATTTTAAAACTTTGTTACTTAAAAAATCTGGGACAAGATGAGTTTCATGTGCAGAGCTGCTTGTGTCCTGCCAGGGCACATTTTGTCCCAGATTTGGGGTGGTCCAGGGCTTCAGCTGTTACAGGTGTTAAAGGAAGGAGGGAAACACAAGCATCTACCTAGAGGTCAAAGATTTCATCATCAAAGCTTCTGAATCTGACCTGTCAAAAGTACAACAACAACAACCAACACATTTAACTTCATCTTACACAAGTCCCCTAAATGAAGATGATGCCCACACTCACATCTTCATGAGAAACATTTCAGGTTGTTACATTCAGATAAGAGCTGCGTTCACATCACAGTCGGTGTAAAGAAGTGACTGAAGTGAATCTTACGTCACAGCGTCAGCTCCAAATGAAGCTCATCGAGGCTGGAGCAGGTATAGGGACGATTTGATTTTTTTTATTTACATACTTGGAATTATGACTGTGAGTATCATAGCAACCAAAGAGCCAATCAGGAAAGAGGCTGTTGAAGGTAACGCACCTTCCCACTCACACTGCTGGTTAAGCAGGGAGTGGGCGCTAGCAACACTGTCAAACCTGTTGCTAACAGGAGCGACCTCGGGAAAGAAGCCGCTTGATTTGTCTGTAATTAATGTTTGTGTTCGTAGAGTCGGTACAATAATATAAACATTTAAGACCAAAACATCGAGTCTGACAGCAGCAGATACAGAGAGACCGACCGTTTTCTAAAGTAAAGTGAAGTGGAGCCGATGGAACACAACACTGCCCATGATCGACCTATTTGAACAGTACATAAACTCACCATTTTTCTTGGCTTTTCCCTTGTTTCTTCTCTGCGTCCAGGTTGGACCAGAACAGATGACTGAGAGCACGCACTGTTCCCTGCCACAGGTCTCCAAGACGGACTTTGATTCCTGTTTCTTTCTGTATCTGAGTAAAGTAATGAGTCTCCATCGGGCCTGTTACTCGGGGAGTGCCGGTGCGATTCCCCGCTGCCCTGGTTGCAGCTGCTTTTAGAGGGCGTGTCTGACCCTCCGTCTCCTCTTGACGCTCCTTTCTCCAGGCTAACCCCTCGTAGCTTAGCCTTGCGATCCAGAAGGCTATTCAGAAACGTAGGGTCGTAGTCTTTTTCTTGTGAGGATGATGAGGGTGGACTGACTTTCAGAGGAGGGGGTACGGGTCGGTCAGTGTCCCAGGTTCCTCTCCTCATTTTGGGGGACGCTAAAGGGCTAATGTCCCGCCTGTTTTTTCTCCTGGGACAGTCGTCACGGTCACTGGTGTGTCCTGTGTGGGTTTCGTTGGGATAATAATGCTGTGTAAGTCTGTTATCGTAAGTATTGTGTTGACTAAAGTCCTGGAGCTCGTAGTTTGTCCTGTCCTCTGCTCCTCTCTCCGCCCCTCGGCCTCGTCTCTGTGAATATGAAAAAGCGAACTCCTCCAGCTCATCCAGAGACACAGTCCGTTCACCAGAGCGATAAGATTTCCTTTGTAGATGCTCAGAGCGAGGGTTCCACCTGAAAACAAGACGCAAACATTTTTTAAAACCTATATACATAGAAAAAAACCTCTTCACAGTAACAGCAGTGGTTAATGTCGGTGTCCAGGTCTGATCCAGAGTAAAAACCAAAGTTAAATCTGTCAACTGGACAAATCGTTGTAAGAGTGAAGACGTTCGGCTGATCATCCAAGACGCTTCTTCAGTTGTGGTGCTGGACTGCTGGACACTGCCTTACATCTGTCTGAAGGAGGCACTAACTGCACTGAAACTGGAAACAGCTTCTATTTGTAGGCTCTAGGTCTATTGAGCTACACTAAGTGTGCACTGTGCCTGAGACATACTTAACATATTCATTCAACTCAGAGACTGTGGTCTGAGGAGCTCTCTCGAATGTTGGTGTTTATGGAAATGTACTTTCACTGTATTAGCATTTAAATTTACTTAGGGATATCAGCTTTATTGCTGATCACAGAAAATATCACAGTGTAGTTGTAGTTTCCTTTTTTGTTTGCCCCTTGCACTGCCCCGGGCCCCAAAGTGAGGTCCCCACTAGAGATATGAAAATATTTATTTATAAACCAAATTTCAGAATGTGTCAGAAGTTGTGTGAGAAGTGAAAAGTTGCACTAAATGCTGACGATGTGAATTCTGTACCTCTGATGGTCCTGGTCTCGTAGGTTTGGCTGTTGTTTGGCTCCTGATCTTCGGGGGGGCGGAGCGTCGTCACTAAACCGCCGCTGGACCGGAGGCTTCTCGTGTTTGAAGTACGGCTCTGAGTCCGGTTCATCCCTGTACCGTTTTGGAGAGGGGGGGTCTTTCCTGTACCTTTGGGGCGACGGCGGGTCCTTTCGGTACCGCTGTGGCGAGGGCGGATTGTTTTGGTAGTGCTGTGGCGGGTTGTCTTGGTAACGGTGCGATGAGGCGGGACTGTCACGGTGACGCTCAGGTGAAGGCGGGTTGTTACGGTAACGCTGTGGCGACAGGGGTCTGGGGCGGTGGTGCAGAGGAGATGACGGTTTGATTCGAGGGGGCGAGGGTGGACTGTCCCGGTGACGTGGCGGTGACGGTGGGTTGTCGTGGTGCTGACGGCGATGTGACGTTGGGTCGTCGTGGTAGCGTTGAGGTGATGTTGGGTCGTCGTGGTAGCGAGGTGAGGGTACGTTGTCATGGGGACGCTGCGGCTCAGGTTCAAGGTTGGAGTCTACGTCGAGAATAGCAGGTAATGCTTTCTTCTGGACATTTTTGAAAGTTTTTCTGAAGTTGTTGTTTTCTCCCTCATGAAGAGAACTGAGCTCAGAGGCGCTGCTCGCTGGAAGAGGAACAACATATGTTTGAATAAAATCAACACATTTAAGTAGTTTTACATAAACAAGAAACAGGTTTTATGAAGCTGTAGCAGAAGTGTTAAGTCTGTGCAAAAATATTAAGAAATGTTAACACTTTCATTTTCCACATCGACACCCAAGCTCATCACACAGATCAACTACAGGAAAGTTTAATATTTAAAACATCAGGCTGAGAAACATGCAGAAACTCCAATCATAAAGACAGAAGAAATAAATGCGTTGACAGATTGAAAAGCCATGCTGCAGCAGATCCAGATGATCCAGAGATCGAGAGGACACGGGGCGGGTTTAGTCTTACAGTGGAGGCTCGTGGACCTGGCGGGGTTGAAATGGGCCAGTTGTTTCTCTACATACTGCAGAACCCTGAGAGAATTCTGATCCTGTACTGAAGGTACGCAGTAGGGGGCGCTCATCGCATGAACCGGAACTAGAAAAATGATTTATCAAACTATACAATCAAATGTACAAAATACTCAATCATATCTGATTTACCTGTGACCAGAGTGGCATCTGAGGGAGGGACAGACACAGACGCCTTGTCCACCAGAGACGGGGGCGTGATGGGGACCATGGCGGGGACCCCGGACACAAAATATGGAGGGTAGATCGGCGTGGAGGGGCCCGTCTTTATGCCTTTACCTGCTTCATACACTAAAAAGCAACAGTTTTACATCAGTTTGGAATATCTGAGAGTGTTTTACCCATGATACATATCTGTGTAATCAAAATGCATTTAATAAACTATAGTGGTTATTAAATGGACACTAAAATGCAAAAAGTGGAATATAGTTTAAATGCTCAATATATTTGAAACAAAAGATTGTGCAAATAACAAAAACATGTGTAGTATCTAAACGTTTGTAAGAAGTAACAACAAAATAATGATTGACTGTTTTATTACAGCAGGTCTGAACAGTGCCTGGACTGTGTGGTTGTGTGTGCGTCTGTGTGTGTGTTTGTGTCTGTCTGTGTGCGTGTGCAGGCCTCACAGTGTCGGGGGCAGCAGCATGTGTCCGGGCAGCACCAGCAGCTGACGTAGCAGCAGCAGGAGTGAGGACAGCACTGGCACCAACAGACTCCCACCAGCAACAAGAAGAGCACCGAGCCCAGAGCCACCGCCCCCACAAACACCCACTCTGTCAACAGAACGACAACATCACGGGCGTAAAACAAAGTCAAAACACTGCTGTGCACTTATTAGAACCAGAGATTTAATGGAGCTAATGCACTTTCATGACCCGCTGGCTTCATTTGATAAAAAGAAAGACAAAATGTGAAATGAGTCAAAGAGTGGAGACACATCAGCGAGGAAGTAAAATCATAAAACTGAGGCTTGTGTGGAGACAAACTGTGAAGTATTGTGAGTCCTGAACCAAAGTCTGTGTAAAAAGTGACTGAGTGAGTGACGTCACCACAGCTTCAGCGCCAAATGAAGCTCTTCGACGCTAGCAGTTGTAGCGGCTAATCTGGAGCAGAGTTTCATATTTGGAATTCTGACCACAAGTATCATAGCAACCAAAGAGCCAATCAGGAGCAAGGCTGTTGAAAGTAACGTCCCTTCTCGTCCACACCGCTGGTTTAACAGGAAGCAGTCGCTTAGAAACACTGTCAATCAAACCTGTTGCTAACACTAGCAGGAGCGACCTCAGGGAAAGAAGGCGCCTGATTTGTCTGTTATTAATGTTCGTATCTTGATTTACAGACACAATAGTGAAATAAAAACCCCAGGATCATGTAGAGGGTTAATACGAACATTTAAGACCAAAATGACGAGTCTGACAACAGCAGTTACAGAGAGAGGGGACACAGTTTTTACACAGAAAGCGAATTGGAGTCAGAGTCGATGGAGCAGGAAGTGCGCCCATGATCACTTCCTGTTGTGAACGTGACAGTTAGCAGAATAGCTACGTCCATTTATATAAAGTCTATGATAAAAACACAACAACACAAATGGGCCTCACCCGGTGACCTCGTTCAGATGAGCAGAGTTTGAAACCTTTGCTCTGAGCCTTTGAGAAGTTTGGTGACGACAAACACTGTAACTTTCACTAATGAGTAAAGCAAGTAATAGTGTAAAGAGTAACCCAGTCACCCCACAGACACAGCATGGTCACGGTAAAGGGTCACATTTTTATACAGCACACACCGTCAAGTCACTCAAAGCGTTTTACATCAAGGAACCACTCCTCCATTCACTCCCACATTCACTCCTCCATTCACTCCCACATTCACTCCTCCATTCACTCCTCCATTCACTCACACATTCACTCCTCCGTTCACTCACACATTCACTCCCACATTCACTCACACATTCACTCACACATTCACTCCCACATTCACTCACACATTCACTCCCACATTCACTCACACATTCACTCCCACATTCACTCACACATTCAATTCCACATTCACTCACACATTCACTTCCACATTCACTCACACATTCACTTCCACATTCACTTCCACATTCACTCTCACATTCACTCACACATTCACTCCCACATTCACTGACACATTCACTCACACATTCACTTCTCCATTCACTCACACATTCACTCACACATTCACTCATACATTCACTCACACATTCACTCCCTCCATTCACTCACACCATTCACTCACACATTCACTCCTCCGTTCACTCCTCCATTCACTCACCACATCACTCCCACATTCACTCACACATTCACTCCTCCATTCACTCACTCCCACATTCACTCCTCCGTTCACTCACACATTCACTCACACATTCACTCCTCCGTTCACTCCCACATTCACTCCCACATTCACTCACACATTCACTCCTCCGTTCACTCACACATTCACTCCTCCGTTCACTCACACATTCACTCCCACATTCACTCCCACATTCACTCACACATCACTCACACATTCACTCACACATTCACTCACACATTCACTCACACATTCACTCCCACATTCACTCCCACATTCACTCACACATTCACTCACACATTCACTCACACATTCACACATGGACACTGGGGGCGTGGGGAAGTGCCTTAACTGTCTTGCCCAAGGACACAATGACAGCATTCAATCGCACCACCAACTTTTGGATCAGTGTCCAAAACTCACATTCTCAAAAATAATTCACAAGCAGTGGATTTACAGACTGGTGCAGAGATGTCAGGGTGATACTGATGAAAGTATACACAGCTTTTCATCCATATCACCCACATTAAACATGTATTTATTATATTTATATATTATTATTAATGTGATTATAGTTTTGCAATTGATCAGAAATGTGCTTAAACTTGCCCGTCAATGTAACACACAGAAAATCAATGTAACTGTAACAAAACTCATAAAAATCTCTTTTCTTGCAGCTCATATTCTGCCGTAGACACAGACTGTTCACTGATCCTCACTCGTCCTGGTCCTGTTGGTTTAGTCCTGATTGTCTTGATTTGGTCCGGGTCTACTCTAGTTTAGGTTTAATCCGAGTTTAGTTCCAGTTTACCCCGTTTTGATGTGGTGTGTGTGGATATATACATGTAGCTGTAGTTTGAAAATCAGGTTTGGCTTCAGTTTCGTTTGTTGTAACGATCAAATCTT
This sequence comes from Periophthalmus modestus, assembly GCA_019594935.1. Classification (NCBI taxonomy): domain Eukaryota; kingdom Metazoa; phylum Chordata; class Actinopteri; order Gobiiformes; family Gobiidae; genus Periophthalmus; species Periophthalmus modestus. Next base: position 33,782,981 of record JAIEZT010001214.1, read on the forward strand.
GTATCTTTCTGAGCCACATAAACTGTCCCTTCCTTCCTGGAGCGAGGACCAGTTTCCTGTCTCTCTCTCGGTGTGTGAGCAGTGAAAAGATTGTGTGGAGTTTTCACATTGTTGATCATTTCCTCTTTGTCCCACTCTTTCCTCTGCACGCTGTGTCCATGAAGACTGATACACCTGGTTTATCTGCCCTTTAACAGACAGATACAACTATCTCACATCCTGTCTACAACTTCAGATCATCACTGCATTAGAGATACGTTCATGTGCTGTCGTTGTGTCCAGGGGCAAGACACTTCTTCGTCTGTGTGTGAACGTGTGTGTGTGAATGTGAGTTAATGGAGGAGTGTTTCCCTGATATAAAGTGTTTTGAGCGTCTTGAAGATGGAAAAGCAGCATCAGCAACAAAACGTTAACAAAAAGTCGTCCAGATAAGTCCATAATCTCTCTGGGTGTGAATGATTCATTCCCCCTTCTTTGAATTCCAGACAATACTTTAATAACTTAACTCTTCTGAGGTTAAAATGTGATTGTAACACATTTTATTACACTCCTCACTTCTGAGCGGTGTCTCTGACGGGGCAGTGTCCACAGACTCGGGGCCATGTGCTAATCACTGACATAAATAACTATAATGACCATAATAAGTGTTTACCACAGAGGCTCATCCCAGAGCCAGTGAGTAACAGCCAGATTTATGTGAGGAGTGAGGTCTCGATGAGGAAATCTTCCAGTTAAAACATTCTGTGGTGTTTGGGAATGTGGGAGTTGTTGTGGTTAGAACTACTAAAAGGAAGAGATCAATGTTATGAGTTGTACTGGATATTTTAGATGCATTCATCAAAAGAGAGGACTTTAGTAGCCCTTATACCGTCCTCTCTGTGTCAGGGACGGAAAGAAACATGAATCACACAAGATGAGACGACACACAAGTTCTGGTCCAGGATTTTTCAGGAAACTGGCGCAGTTCATTTCAAAATGTTGTCCTCCTTTTTGTGTTATTGTTGGGTTATTTTTTGTAACTACAGCCTCTTAAAAAACATGACCTGTCTTTGTTTCCTGAGCCAAATGTTATGTGGAAAAAATCTCACTATTAACTTTCCTCATGTGAGTACAAACCAAAGGGAGAAAAACCCCAAACCAAAACATGTTACATATTAATCACTACTGTTAAATCTACTGCATGTTTGCGACAGTGGAGCAGGGTTAGTACGAGCGAAGCAGCCAGGTGAGGGCGCTCTAAAGCCCCAGTCCCGTACCTGGCATTATCTTCAAATCAAAGCCTGGCAGCAGATCTTCAGGTACAGCTGAGAGACCTGGAAAACACACAGACAGAAGGTGAAGAAGAGAGCAGAAAAGAAGGGGTTAATACAGAGGACAGGTCCGCAGCAGCATGCAAAGAGCCAACACGAGAAACAAGCTCGTTCCACACCATCCTCTGAAGATGACATTAAAGTGCACTGTGTAACCATCTGTCTCCATGGAGATGTAGTTTTGTTTGGGATGTTCTCCAGTACGGCATTAAAATGATCTAATATGTGTTTATTTAATTACAGCTGTTTTTATTGCTCAAAAGCACCTTGAAAAACCTGCATTCTTCCTTTATGAGCAGAAAGGTTACACAGTGAATCTTTAAAAGTCAGATTGGTGCATGTGACAAACTGGAGCATGATTCATTTCAGGATAATTCTGAGCAGGTGTAAGAAAGGCACATGCAGCAAATCCCCAAATCACCATCTGCGTGTCGGGAGAGAGCGCCCAGTCAGCAAACTATAAGCCACAGAGAAATGTGAGTGTGCAGCGAAAAAAAACCCCAAAACAACTCCTTAAGACTGTTACTCACTGAACGGAGGCGAGACGCAGGTTCATTTAACCCCCGTGGACAAACAACTCACTCAAACGTCCTGTGTTAGACAAAATAGACTGAGATTTAATCCACATTCTAACACCGTTCCCTCCTCAAAAACAGACCTGCAGCTGTGTTTTATTTTGTTTGAGTAACACTTTTACCTTTAGTTCAGTCGAGACTGACAACTCCAGGACTGAAATGATCCAAATGATTCTAGTGAAGGTGTGTGGAGTTTAAAAACACAGTGGAGCACTTCCTGTATCACCACATGATGACATCACAAGGTGGAACACAGTGTTTTCCAGGCTAAATCTGCAGGGTTTGTGTGGTAAACATGTGTGAATGAAACAAAACACGACTCCAGGTCTGTTTGTGATGAGGAAACAACATTAGAACAGATCAGAGAGCAGAGGAATATGGAGCTTTAAATAAATATTATGGATCATCATCATCATCATCATCATCATCATCATCATCATCACTTTCTGCTCATGTCCATGTTCCTGATTTGTATAAAATAGTGGTTCTTAAAATATAGGACTGAACCTGCCTGAAATAGATCTAAAAAAAGAAATAAAAGGATCCCGGAAAGATAAAGAAAATCAAAGATATACAGTATTTAACACATTTATCAGAGCAGCGTGACCCTGTCTGTCCCACATGAAAACACAAACGCTCCGCAAACGCTCCGCAAACGCTCCGCAAACCCTCTGCAAACGCTCCGCAAACCCTCTGCAAACGCTCCGCAAACGCTCCACAAACGCTCCACAAACGCCCCACAAACACTCCACAAACGCTCCACAAACGCTCCACAAACGCCCCACAAACGCCCCACAAACCCTCAACAAACCCTCCACAAACGCCCCACAAACCCTCAACAAACACTCCACAAACGCTCCACAAACGCTCCACAAACGCCCCACAAACGCCCCACAAACGCCCCACAAACCCTCAACAAACCCTCCACAAACCCTCCACAAACGCTCCACAAACGCTCCACAAACCCTCAACAAACCCCTCCGCAAACCCTCCGCAAACGCTCCGCAAACGCTCCGCAAACGCTCCGCAAACCCTCCGCAAACGCTCCGCAAAAACGCAAACGCTCCGCAAACGCTCCACAAAACGCCCCACAACGCCCCACAAACGCTCCACAAACGCTCCAAACGCCCCACAAACGCCCCACAAACCCCCACAAACCCTCCACAAACCTCCACAAACGCCCCACAAACGCCCCACAAACGCCACAAACGCTCCACAAACGCTCCACAAACGCACCACAAACCACACAAACGCTCCACAAACGCTCCACAAAAACGCTCCAAACGCTCCCAAATGCCCCCCAAACCCTCCACAAACGCTCCAAAACGCTCCACAAACGCCCCACAAACCCTCCACAAACCCTCCACAAACCCTCCACAAACGCCCCACAAACCCTCCACAAACGCCCCACAAACCCTCCACAAACGCCCCACAAACGCCCCACGCCCCACAAACGCCCCACAAACCCTCCACAAACGCCCACAAACGCCCCCTCCAAAACCCCCACAAACGCCCCACCACAAACGCCCCACAAACCCTCCCACAAACGCTCCACAAACGCTCCACAAACGCTCCCACAAGCAAAAAGCCTCCACAAACACTCACACTCCTGCATGAATCATGTTCATTACCTCCTGATCCTGTCTCACAGTAAACATCATTTTTCATGACTTCATTTCCTCTTTTTTCATGTAATATCTCTGAGAGTGAACATTCCAGTGTCTTTAGTTCTTTTTTATCAAATGTTTCTGAGCCAAACTTGACTGTGGCAGATGGGAAACAGTGTAGAAGAATGTGTCTGAGCCACAGCTCCAGTGAATCACTGTTACAAAACAAGAGCTGATAATTCAGTCAACAGCGTCAGACCAGAGAATGTGTCTGCACAGCTCTCAAACATTTATCTTACTCCATCTGTAAATGTGCCCACTGCCCAACGAGGAGAGACATGTATCTATAAAATATATTAAAATATTTATTTAAACTTGGGGTAAAGTTTATTTTTTGCTCTGCACGTGCTCCAGAAACAGCAGAATCGAGCCTCCGTCAGATTCAGACTAAATATCCACATGAAAATATTTTCTGATTTCCATGTTTTAATGTTTCCTCGTCTCAAACATATCTGCAGTCGTTTTGTTTCATTCACACACATTTAACACACAAACCCTGCAGATTTAGGCTGAGTTCTTCTCTCAAACTGAAAACACTCAGTTCCACCTTGTGATGTCATCATGTGGTAATACAGGAAGTGCTCCACTGTGTTTTTAAACTCCACACACCTTCACTAGAATCATTTGGATCATTTCAGTCCTGGAGTTGCCACTTATCTCGACTGAACTAAAGGTAAAAGGAGCTGTTAACTTGAAAACTACCACTTCATGACATCACAAGGTGGAACAGACATTTTGAGCTTTGTAGATGTTACAGACTAATAATAAAGTGTGATTCAAACATGTGAATGAAACAAACACAACTCCAGGTCTGTTTTTGAGGAGGAGCATTAGAACATGATGCTGTCTATGTTACTTTTGGCTGTTAGCGCAGCAGCTTTGGTCTGACAGAAGAAGATAAGAGAGCACAGGTGAGTCTGAACAAAGGCCAGGTGAGGGGAGGAGGGAGGGGCCAGGTGATGGAGAGGAGGGAGGGGCCAGGTGATGGAGAGGAGGGAGGGGCCAGGTGAGGAGAGGAGGGAGGGGCCAGGTGAGGAGAGGAGGGAGGAGCCAGGTGATGGAGAGGAGGAGGGAGGGGCCAGGTGAGGAGAGGAGGGAGGGGCCAGGTGAGGAGAGGAGGAGGAGCCAGGTGAGGAGAGGAGGGAGGGGCCAGGTGATGGAGAGGAGGGAGGAGCCAGGTGATGGAGAGGAGGGAGGGGCCAGGTGATGGAGAGGAGGAAGGGGCCAGGTGATGGAGAGGAGGGAGGGAGCCAGGTGAGGAGAGGAGGGAGGGGCCAGGTGATGGAGGAGGAAGGGGCCAGGTGAGGAGAGGAGGGGAGGAGCCAGGTGATGGAGAGGAGGGAGGGGCCAGGTGATGGAGAGGAGGGAGGGGCCAGGTGAGGAGAGGAGGGAGGAGCCAGGTGAGGAGAGGAGCCAGGTTTGACATCTGCATCTACTGACGTTAAACAAACCTGCAGATAGAAGCTTTAAGCGTGAAGCTAACATGATCTCCAGAAAGTTATGAATATAAAAGTAATAAAAATAATTCCACTGTTCATCATCACACGTCACACATTAAACTTTACACTAATTTGATAAAACGTCAGACCACGACAACCAGTCAAACCAAACGTCTTACTCTCACAGAGTCGTCCACAGCTACAGGTTCAACTCTGCAAAGTTTGTAGAGACGAAACATTTTTAAATCTGAGTGTAAACATAGCACTTATATGAAAACATTTACAGGAGAGAGCTCTTGGTCACTCAGATTCTGCGGCGTCAGATACAAACACAGGCACATACATAACACAAAAGATCAGGTTTCCATGGCTGCGAGGGGCACAGAGAAATACCACGGCTCCAGTAGTAAATCTGACCATTGAGGGGCTGCCGTGCTGGTCATGTGATAAAGAGGTTCACTGTGGGGATATTTAAAGTAAATCAAAGTTAACTGTAGTGAACTTTGACCCAGCACAGCCAGAAGTCTCAGTAATAGGGATTTCAAATGAGCGCTACGTTTGAATGAGGGATTAGCTTTCAAATTAGCACAGTGGGCTAATCACCAACAAAATACTCCTCCAGACTTAGACCCGAGCTCCAGATCTGCAGACTGACTCCTGGAGACTGTGGGCGAGCAGGAGAGACACAGGAGGCTCGAGATTTGACAACTTAACTCAAGCCAACTTCAACCACCGATTTACAATAAAAACATTTCAGAGTTTGCTTGAAGAAACCAAATGAGTTGCTTTAAGTTAACACATGATTCTTGTCATCGAGGGCCCAGATCAAAGTGAGAATTTAACTCACCAAAACCTCAGTAAACCCAAAAACTACCTCAGGATATTACTCAGAAAAAATGTGTTTGTTTTATACAGGGAGAACCTAGTGAGCGCACTCGACTCGTTTAAAATAAAGAACAATGCAAAGAAACCGGGTCACGACTCAGGTCCATTTAAAACATGAGACAGGAGCAGATGTGATTAGAAATGTCCATCACCAGATCATCAAAGTGCATCTGTGGCACCAGTATATCCAGTTTTACATGTCCCTGAAGCAAAATAACCAAAAGCTTTTGTCACATCGCAGTTCAGTCAGTTTTTAGACTTACAAAACCCTGAGATCTTGGATTAAAAGTTCCTGTATCAAAGTTCAACGAGTAAATGACATATTGAGTCAGTTTATCCTCACAGTCTCTTATAAATACATTTATAAAAACATTTACACAGTGTGGTTTTTCTGACACAGCGACGGTGATGCTTTAAACTCATCTCCTTTTATGAAATGAAGAGTATAAATGTTTAAATCAGAGTCTGAAGTCTGTGTGTCACTACAGAAACAAAGGCTGCTTCAACTATTTCTCCTCTGTAATTCAATAAAACACGAGGTTTGTTGAGAGTAAAGATAAGTATTTATGCAGCGTTTCAAATTTAATTCATGTTCCATCATTTACATAAAGCCATTTCAGTTACTTCTTTACTTGTTGAGCAGATCATTTTAATCAGCAAAGTTATTCTTGTGATTTTTATATTAATCTCTATATATTTATTCACTTGTTTTTAGACCACAGTCGCCTCCATTACCTGTTCTTCACACTGCAGCATTCACATTTCACGATCGCAGCAGGATTGAAAACTTACCGAGCACGAGCAGCTCCACAGAAGCTTCGTTTTGTCCCTCCAGATCATCTGAAATAATCACTTTACAGATGTACACGCCGCTGTCGCCCCACTGCACCTCTCCAATGCGCAGGTCGGCTTCTGAAAATGAAACACGCATTTTAAAAAAGCTCATTTGACGACATTTTCTGATCTAAGTTATGTTTCCTGGAGTTGTGTTCTGTTTCATTCTCACATGTTTAACACACAAACTCTGCAGATTTAGGCTGAGCTCTTCTCTCAAACTGGAAACACTCTGTTCCACCCTGTGATGTCATCTACATAAACCTGAAATAGTGGTTTTACATAAGATTTATCGCAGTTTAAATATTTTGCCTCATTAGCACTGACCCGGTTCAGAGAGTTCTGAGTGGATGGGACACTCCGCAGACAGGAAAAGGGTTGTACGGTATAATTCACTTCCTTTTCCGATTTTCTATGGAAGAAGGAAGCTCCGGGCCAGTGCGACTGCATCCAAAAGCGATCTTTGTGTTATTGTGATTTTCTTTCTGACAAATACTGTGATAGATCTGAGGTTTCTGTTTAAGATTCCAGTCAACATAATGCACATTTTCATATGTTCAGGACAGAGGTGCATTCACGACACGAGACTGAAATACTGATTATTCTAACAAGAGTCCAGAGCATTTCAGAACATGTCACAGGGTTTACAGAAGGTTTGAGCTTTTACTGAGACGACTGAGGGACACAGACAGGGTTTAACAAAGGCTGGAGAAACTGTTTAGATATTTTTCCAAACTGCAGCCTGGGAAATCTTCTTTGGCTATGTTAGGATAAATAACTGTGCTTAGCTTCTGCATAACCACTGCCACAGTTCATTATTGTATTGCTATAGTTCATTATTGTACAGTGTTCATGAAGACGAGGACGAGATTACAGCTGTGTGACGCACATATATGTACAAGATATTCTACATCTATCTATAAATCTAATCAAATAACCAAGTAGGACAATGACTTATTGATAGAGATGTTCTGACTCCTGCAACGTGCCAAGAGGCCTGTGCACCTACGAAGAGGCGCCAAGTCTAAACCATGGTGGCCTCCCACTATAGTATGTGTAAAACTCACTGATTAGGCGTCAGTTGCACAGACTCCGTGTACAGTACTGCTCTTCACTTGAATTTCATCTCTGGGTCACGAGAGGAAAAGGCTGATTTCCTCAACAGCTACTCAATTTGCAATTTTGAAACAAGCGTGATCACTTAAATACTAAAAGGCAAAAGTAAAGTGTTTCAACTGGACATAAAGTTGTAAGAGTGAAGACGTTCATCTGCTCATCGAAGCATGAATGGATGAGCAGATGAACGTCTTCACTCCCACAACTTTATGTCCAGTGACAGATTTTATTTTTGGCTTTTACTGTGGATCAGACCTGGACGACTGAGGGACACAGACAGGGTTTAACAAAGGCTGCAAAAACTGTTAAGTCATTTGTAAACATTTTTTCTTCTACAAACAGCCTGTGAAATTTTCTTTTACTACTAAAATTGCAGTTTTGAAACCACTGTGATTACTTAGGTAGCTCTACTCTTCAAGGGCATTTACTTATCCAAATATTACGAAACATTTGAGGTGAGTGACAAAAATTTCACAGAGATGATGCATTTTTAACATAAATGATCCACGTATGTACAGTTTTGATCTAAAGTAACACACAGAGGAGAATTAACAGTGTTCCGGCTTCAGTCCTGCAGTTTTAATGAGTAAACTTGATGTTAACCCTCTGCTCCTGCTGCACAGACGCCAGCCTCCCCGTGACCCTGCAGAGGATTACATGAGTATGGATGACTGGGCGTCTCAAAGGGAGAAACAGACTCGAAGCTTTGGCCTTGTGTTTTCGCATCATCGCTGCTGTGTTTCTGAGCCAAAGGTGCAGAGGGATGAGGAGAGGACAGAGGGGGAAGGAAAGGAAAGAAAGAACGATGTGTTTTGCTGCAACACAGACCAAATCTTTGAGCGAAAGAGAAAGAGAGACATTGAAGTACATCAGACAGAGTGAGACTTCTTTTGTCCTTGTTCCTGGAGAAGAGGACACTTCATCTTAAAGCCACATCAATCCTGCAGCGAAGAACAAACCCACATTCACAGCCCACATTCACAGCCCTCTGACGGCCCCTTTCCCTTTAACTCCTGTGCGTGTGTCTCTGGTCTTTTACATTTTGTGCTGTTCTATTTTGTTCTTTCACGTTTGACACTGAAAGTTTATCTGAAACTTTAAGGAATCTGAGCAATGTGGCAGAGGTGGGGCCAGTCACATGTGGATTAAATAAAACAAAGAACAAAACAACAGCATCTTCACATTTTACCTCCTTCAGTGAACACATAAAAGATAAAGTACAAGTACAACTACAGAGATTTACATTTGCAGATCTGCTAAACACTGACGATTGATCCTCTGTTTTATATGTGTCATGTTAATAAATTCTGTATTTGTTAAACAGTTAAACCTGTTACGCAACACGCCTGGATGACAGGGGCATGTAATTTACACATCGACTCAAGAATACTAGTGCTTCTTCACACATTTAAAAAGGAAACTGTCTAAACAAGATTTAGCACTGTCTAGAAAGTCGCACAGTGGCATAAATCTCACCCATCTCTTCAGCACCACCAGGCCAAAAGATGCCATAGATATGTTAATTATCCCTAACTCTTCTGCTGTAATGCTGAACTGCTGAAGTTAACCACAGTCAGCCACGAAAAAAAAAGGCAAATACGCTCAACTTTGAGACTCAAGACGTGCAGGTCCACCTCTGGAAATGAAACACGCTTCTTAAAGAGCACATACCACTCTGTTTCTGATCTACATCCTCATGTTTCCTCATCTCAAACAGACCTGGAGCTGTGTTTTGTTTAATTCTCACATGTTTAACACACAAACCCTGCAGATTTAGGCTGAGTTCTTCTCTCAAACTGAAAACACTCTGTTCCACCTTGTGATGTCATGTGTTCTTAAACTCCACACACCTTCAGGAGAATCATTTGGATCATTTCAGTCCTGGAATTGCCACTTATCTCTACTGAACTAAAGGTAAAACTACCACTTCATGACATCACAAGGTGGAACAGAGCATTTTGAGCTTTGGAGATGCAGACAGAATGTAATAAAAGGTGTTTTTGAGGAGGGAACATGGCGTAAAACTCACAAGAATCAGTTTTGCGAGTTGATCTTTCGTACTTTGAATTAAAACACAGTCGTTCACATCTCACTCAGGCCTTAGGTGATGTTGAATCTGGGCTCAAACTTACTGTTGATGACGGAGATGTCTCTGCTCTTGTAGTACTCAGACAGAGTAATGGACGATCCCGACACAGAGGCCACAGTGCGCACCGTCCGGCTGCTGTCCGCACAGTCCAGGTAACTGGCCGTACCCGTCTCATAGCGCCCTCCGTACCCCCCCTGCGTCCCGTATCCTCCGTGTCCAGTGTACCCGCTCCCAGGACCGGTCCCACCTCCGCCCACACCTCCTCCTAAACTGTCGGAGAAGCTGAAGGAGTCCCGGGTGCGGTCGCGGCAGTAGGACTTGTACACCCACTGCACTACGGGGGTCTGAGTAGAGACGCTGTTGTACTGACAGGGAAGGACCACGGACTGGAACAGGACGGCATATCGCCTCTCGTCCCGCACAAAAACGTGGACTGAAGAGCAGGGAAGGAGGACAGCTGTGGAGGAGGAGAGGTAATTAGTGAAAGCACAGAAGTGAGACGGAGAGTCCACCAAAACAGGACGATTTAGACGATGATTAAACCTGTCCTGCAACGAAAGTCTGCAGAGAAAACACATGAACACATCTGCTTCAAACGAGCTTCAGACCATGTCCCTCTGAGCCAAAAGAGTGAGTACACCTACAGACAGTCGAGTGTCCACTGAGTTTGGTGGTTCGAATCCCGCTCTCGACATAAACATCATTGGTCGAGCCGTCAGATCCTTTTTGTGATTCCAGCTCCCACAGATGAACTCTGTCAATGTGTCCTTAGGCAAGACACTTAAACCTTTATTTTACAAAATCTGAGACCAAGAACAGACATTTTATCTTTAAAGTCAAGTTATAATAAGAAGAATAAAACAGAAGAACAGGCTGAATATCAGTACAACACACTAACGTAAGACAGAACTGAACACGTGTCTGGTCTGTTAATGTAAGATACTAGCAGTTAATCACAGAACTAAAGCAGAAAAAAAAAGCAGCAAGTTTCATTTTAGTATCGATTAGTGGCTGATTTTTGACAGACAGCACAGACACAAATAAGACTCTTTTGGAGCACTGAGCACTGCCTGAAAACACGTTTACGATTCCCCGTCCTGCACTTGAGCTGATACAGAACTTTTGGTGTGAAAGGTTTAAGCATTATCTACCAAAGCACACACTGAAGCACACACTGAAGCACACACTGAAGCACACACTGAAGCACACACTGAAGCACACACTGACTGTACAGAGTCGTTCTGTAAACATCTATTCTTACTCCAAAGATAAGCCATTCCAGAAAATAAAGACCTCTCTTTACAAAAAGGAGCTGAGTTCCACAGGGAGACGGCTTCAGACACACACCGAGACACAGCTGTGACCTGCTTCAGCGAGAGGAAACATGACGGACTTTAACCTGAACATGTGAGGAGAGGGGCCTGGCTCTACTAACGAAAACATAACTGGACTTAAGATGTTTGGTTTTTCTGTGAAGGAGGGACCAAAGAAAACATGCCAGTAATAAAGCACTTACACTGTGGTCCACAGACTTGTTCTGGAGCGTTCGGTTTACGACGAGACGCTCAGGGTTTGAGGGTTTTTAGAGGAATATTTACTATACGGAAAGAGACAACATCAACAGCGATAAACGATAGTTTAAACGATATTTAAACTCACTTCTGCCACTGACACGACAACCCCAGAGCAGATTTAAACCACAAAAACTATTATACATGTACAATATTGTTAAAAATGAAAGAATGAAACACTTCAGTCCTTTAATATCTGTAATGAGTCATAGTTCATTATTAATTATAACTTTTACCACTTAAATCTTATCGTAAAGATAAAAAATAACTCAAAATTTCCCTGTAGTGCAGTTTCCCCACAGGCCTCACTTTTCCATCATTTACTTGTCCTGCACATGTTTGTTAAGGTCACAGTGACGCAGTCTCTTTCATGTTTGTAATATTGGCTGAATAAAAATATAGTTTATAAATTAGTTTCTGTTCACTCATAACAGAAATAAATTGGCAAAAAAATTAAATAACACAAACAACAATATAATCTGATGATTTAAACAATTAATTAAATATCGGGGATGAGGTGGGTTTGACTTTTACAGACAAAGAAGCAGCAGGAGGACCAGGAGGAGGAGGAGGAGGAAGAGGAGGAGCAGGAGGAGGATCAAGAGGAGCAGCAAGAGTCTGGGGCTTTTCTGTCTGGAGGAGGGGAGGCAGGGGGAAGAGAGGAGCAGGAGGAGGAGGAGGAGGGGGAGGCGCAGAGGAGGAGAGCCTGAAGGGGAGGAGGGGGGAGGGGAGGGGAGGTGGAGGCGCAGGTGCAGGTCAGGGGGAGAAGCTTTAGAGCCCTGAAGAGGAAGAAGGAGGAGAGGAGGTGAGAGAGCAGGAGCAGGGGGAGGAGGAGGGGGAGGTGGAGGTGCAGGTCTGGGGCTTTAGAGCTTAAAGAGGAGGAGGAGGAGGTGGAGAAGCAGGAGCAGGGGGAGGAGGAGGAGCAGGTCTGGGGCTTTACAGTCTGAGGAAGAGGAATTTAGACTTTATTAGTTTTCTGAGAAACCCCCAACAAAGAAATGAAAACATGAGGAGGACGAGGAGGAGGAGAGAGGAGGAGGAGGACGAGGAAAAGCACTGAGAACCAGGAGGACCAGAAGATGCAGAATGAGCAGAATAATGGATTAGTGCTGACATAGTTCAAACGGAGTAAATCCCAAATGTTCCACCAATGTTACACTTGACCTTTTTATTCACTCTTAACTATTAACTATTTACAGGTGTTACTACATAAAATTAAAGGTTTATCTTCTAGTCTGGGTCCAGAAAACTGTAAACTATAGTTGTATAGTTATATAGTGAATATTTTACTTATAATTTAAATATAAAAATATAATACAATTTAATGCTAACTGAAAACTGTATAAATCAGTTTGAAGCTCATAACATAACACCAGAGTCAAAACCACATGTGAATAAAAATATAATAATAGAATCAAAGTGTAAAAGCGCAAATCTGCGGCAAGATCTGCGCAAAAACAAAACAAAACAACCTGCTGCGCTCATTTCACCTCAAAACTGTGACTTACCGGACAAACAAACGGCTAAAATCCAGCTCGGAGCAGTCAGACTCATCTCCCTCTCGCCACATCCACAGTCTGATGGAGTTTTGTGGAGTTTGATGGAGTTTTCTGGAGCAGATCGTGGAGTTTTCTGCTCGTCCCTGAACTCGTCTCCGAGCGCGCGGATAACGGGACAGTGACGTGATGACGTCAAGTGTGAGGAGGCAGCACGCACTTCCGGTCAGACTTTTCAGAATACAGCTGTTGTTAAAAATAATAAATAATAATAATAATCTCTTATTTATCCGTAAAATGGATTATAGAGCATGTATTTGCACAGATGGATTATCCACTGCAGTCCACGTAGGTTTAAACGTTAATAGACCGTTTCTTTGAACAAACTGCACACATTTTATACTGTATTTTGAAAACAGAGCAAAAGCCCTTTCAGAATATTTGTACCTTTACAGAAGCTGAACAAATTACAGGAGTCAGAGGAAAGAACAACAATACAAACCATTACAATGTTTATGTGAGTTTGGAATAAGATTAAAACGTGATGATCACAGCTGTCAATTAACCCAAAATAACTTTGACAAATAGAAGAAAACAAGTTTAATCAGCTCTGCCCGTAACAGGTGCACAAGGTTTGTGTCGCCACCTACTGGTCACAAATATAATATATAAAGGGTCTATTTTCTGATCTGTTTTAATGTTTCCTCCTCAAAAACAGACATGGAGTTGTGTTTTGTTTAATTCTCACATATTTAACACACAAACCCTGCAGATTTAGGCTGAGTTCTTCTCTCAAACTGAAAACACTCTGTTCCACCTTGTGATGTCATCATGTGGTGATACAGGAAATGACCCACTGTGTTTTTAAACTCCACACACCTTCACTAGAATCATTTCGATCATTTCAGTCCTGGAATAGCCACTTATCTCGACTGAACTAAAGGTAAAAGGAGCTGTTAATGAAAACTACCACTTCATGACATCACAAGGTGGAACAGAGCTTTTTGAGTATGGAGATGTAGACAGACTAATAACAAGTGTGTACTCAAACATGTGTGAATGAAACAAAACACAGCTCCAGGTCTGTTTTTGAGGACAACAAAAAGCTACAGGAGTCAGTTTTGTGTGATATAGAACCTTTTAAATATCTTGTATTTATCAAACAAATATATTTACAGTCAGATCTGTTCATATTCTCCGCACTTCCAAACAGCCAGTTACTTTTGGGGTTTTATTGTGTTTCTAAATGATGTTTACACTTTGTCCAAGACCCTCAAAGTGAAAATATCTCCACAGAGACGAGCCAACAAAAAGTGACACAGTGCACCTTTAATCCTGTGGACTACTCTGATTTGGTGTCTCCTAAAAATAATAATTGTAATAATAATAATAATCAACACATTATCTCAGCAGGTGTGTTTTATGATTTTATTTGTCATTAAACGTGAGGCTGATCTGACACAAAAATCAGATTTGACTGAATTTAACTCTGAGTTTAACACATTTAAAGACAGAACTTTCCTGCACTTCGCCTGTTCATCATTATGACCATGAGAGTTCAGATGTGTTTATGTTCATTATTATTACATAAAAGAGTATAAATGTATGTTCATTATTAGGTTCAGGCTCTGTGCACAGCAGCGCCCCCTACCTCACTGTGAGCGCCACTACTTCCTGTTTTATCTCAGGTTTTTAGAGTCACAAGAAAATGAGAAAATGTGTAAAGATCAGACAGTAACAGAGAGGAGGATGCAGGAGGATCAGAGGTCAGAGGTCAGGGGTCAGACAGTGACAGAGAGCTGCAGGAGGATCAGAGGTCAGACAGTGACAGGGAGCTGTGATTGGGTCAGGGGGTCCGGGTCAGACAGTGACAGCTGCAGGAGGTTCAGAGGTCAGAGGTCAGGGGGTGAGGGTCAGACAGTGACAGGGAGCTGTGAGTGGGTCAGGGGTCAGGGGGGTCAGGGGTCAGACAGTGACAGAGCTGCAGGAGGTTCAGGGGTCAGAGGTCAGGGGTGTGAGGTCAGACAGTGAGAGGGAGCTGGTCAGTGTGACAGGGGTCAGGGGGTCCGGGTCAGACAGTGACAGCTGCAGGAGGTTCAGAGGTCAGAGGTCAGGGGTTGAGGGTCAGACAGTGACCACGAGCTTGAACATGTTAAACACAAACAAAATGAAAACTTCACCTGAGACACTTCTGTGTTTATAAAGATGTTTGTGTCAATGCTAATGCTAATGCTAATGGTAACTCTGAGGTATAATAAACATTAACACACACCTGAAGTGTTCTATGTACAAAAATAATCGTGCAGTCTTTATCTGACTTAATTATAATGTGAATAGGTTGATTTTTTGATGTTTTCTGGTTTTAACAAAGTGATTTTCAGCTTTGACACAGAGAGAGCGCTCGCTGTGCACAGATCATCCACAAACAGAACAAACTTTAAACCACAAAAGTCCAGCTCAAAACACGACTCAGGTCCAAAAAACAACATTTAACAAACAGAAACATGTCTTTAACATTCAGTCGGATCCACATTCAGCCGCCGCCCTGACCACACCTGACACCACCTGACCACACCTGACTACACCTGACCAGACCTGACCACATGTGACACCTGACCACACCTGACCAGTCCTGACACCGCCCTGACCACACCTGACACCACCTGACCACACCTGACACCACCCGACCACACCGGACCAGACCTGACCACACCTGACCACACACCTGACCACCTGACCACCACCTGACCAGACCTGACACACCCCGACACACCCCTGACCACACCTGACACCACCTGACACCGCCCTGACCACACTTGACACCCTGACCAGACCTGACCACACCTGACCACACACCTGACCACACCTGACCACACCTGACCACACCACACACCCCAGTCCTGACCACCCGCCCTGACCACACCTGACACCACCTGACCACATGTGACACCTGACACCACACCTGACCACATGTGACACCTGACACCACCTGACCAGACCTGACCACATGTGACACCTGACCACACCTGACCACATGTGACACCACCTGACCACATGTGACACCACCTGACCAGACCTGACCCCACCTGACCACACCTGACCAGACCTGACCACGTGACACCTGACCACACCTGACACCACCTGACCAGTCCTGACACCACCCGACCACACCTGACACCACCTGGCCACATGTGACACCTGACCACATGTGACCAGACCTGACCACACCTGACCAGACCTGACACCACCCGACCACAGACTTTAACTCTGATTATATCTGACACATCTGTGAATCAGATACACACCTGACATAATCCTGAATATATTTAACACACCTGTGACATTATAACTCTGAATATATCTGACAAATCTGTAAATCTCTGAACAACTTTATATTTAAATACACAAACTTTGGTGAATTTATGATGAACAGAAGTTAAAACACAGTAAAAAAAAAAAAATCACTTTTACAAACTCAGACATTTCTAGAATAAGCATAGAGTAAAAACCATGGTTTACTTTATATATGAGTGAGTGTTTTTATCCGTCCGCTCGATACTTGTCCATCTGAAGTAAATGAAACAAACTCTGGACACACTTTGGTCTTTGGGTTTTTCTGTGTAAAAAGGACAGAAGTGACTCTGCACATTACATAACTCAGGTTTTATATTTAGAGTATTTCCTCCTTGGACTTGTGCTCTTGGGGAGTTAGAATAATATGAATAAACATTAAATATAAAGGACAATGTTAAACCAGATAAACACTTTCCTCACACAATCCTTCAACATGGAACAAAGTGCATCAGTACAAATGAAAACAAGTCGCCAAAACAAGGTCCCCGTGAGTTTACAACCAGAACATCAGCCACGCCGAGCACAGCAGCAAGAATATAGAAACACAATATATATGTGTTAAATCATATAGAAAACACAATATATATGTGTTAAATCATATAGAAAACACAATATATATGTGTTTAATCATATAGAAAACACAATATATATGTGTTAAATCATATAGAAAACACAATATATATGTGTTAAATCATATAGAAAATCACAAACATGAGAAAAAAGATGAACTCTTATGTTTAAAAAAAGATGAACTCTTATATGATTCTCTTATATGTTTAAACAAAAATGTCAGAGTAAAAGCAGATATCTGAAACGTGAGCAGCAAATGCAGAAAAATCATTTTGCTCCTAATTTCATGACGTAATT
This sequence comes from Periophthalmus modestus, assembly GCA_019594935.1. Lineage (NCBI taxonomy): Eukaryota > Metazoa > Chordata > Actinopteri > Gobiiformes > Gobiidae > Periophthalmus > Periophthalmus modestus. The sequence goes on from JAIEZT010001214.1 coordinate 33,800,184, forward strand.
ACCCCCCACCACCTTCAACTGTTACTGTGCCTTTTTTTTAACAGGATGGACATAATGATGCTGTTTTTGTGGATGTACAAAACATCCACAAAAACACGATCACCACACGGGCATTTTTATATTTTTTAAGATTTGGAAAAAATTGTTTGGAACTTTTGATAATTTTTTTTTTTTTTTTATGAACTTCAAACATGTAAAATGCAGATTTACTATAAACTTGTTGTAAAATGGTCACGTTTCTGCTCCAAAGAAACAGGGTGAATCAAATAAATAGAGAAAACAAAACATGTGATTTATACAAACTCAAACCTCACACACACAGTAGCTTATGACGGTGATCACGCCCTGGGACCCCCCCGGGACACCCCAGGACGCCCCAGGACGAGGACAGGGACTTTGTGCAAACAGAAAGAATCGTTTCTTTGAATTTGTGGAGGGCTGTAGTTTTGGTGTTAGGTTCATAAATCCCTGCAGATGATATGGTCAAAGAGAAAACTCCAGAGCAAAAACATTTACAAACTGTTTAAACACAAAAACAAAGTGTTTCTAAGACAAAGCCACTGAGAGAGCTTCAAAAAGTGCCACGCTCCAAGAAGTGACAAATACAAGTAGATTCATATAAATATTTACACAAAGCACTGTGTTAAAGCAGAAATCAACACGAAAACTAAAACTACACTCAGCCAGAACTTGATACAAACGGAGATGATGAGTTTGTACTTTTACAAACAGGTTTAAATGTGTCCATGCCCTGGCTCTGCTCACTACAAACTTTACAAGAATCAGGAAAAACTGAGAGACGCCAGGTCTGAGAGAACTGACCGAGTTTGAAATAGTTTAGAGTAAAAATTATCTTTTTTTTTTTTTTCTTTCAACATCTAGAATATGCACAAGTGACGCAAAAGAAGAAAGAAGAGCTTCACCTGCCGCGGAAGAGAAAAATATAAATTTATCCAAACTAGTCTTAAAGAAAAGTATCAGATCTGTGACGTGTTCTGTTCAGATCGATGGTTTTATACTGAGACAAACAGGAGGACATCAAATCTGGAACATTGTGATCTAACGGCGAGAGCAGAGGACAGAAGCAGAAAGAAACTGGCTAATTACGACAGTCGTTAAAGCCTTTAGTGACTTAAACACAGACGATGGAAAATCTGCAGACGCTGAAAAGCTTAAATGATGAAAGAGACGAGGTGTCGTACAGGTATAACCACAACTTAAATAACCAGAAAGAAAAGCCCCTCTACGCAGCCTAAAGTTACACATATTGTTATATTTATATTGTGGCTTCTTTTTTATATGTGAGAAAAATGCCCTGCTCTAATGGCTAAAAAAGTTAAATATAAGAAAGGTAAGGTAAAAGATTTTAAATTCAAATCGATTTTAGCTTATACTTTAGAGCCAGGGCATGAAGAACATGGCCCTGAGCTGTAGCTTCACCACGTGGGCATCATATCAGGGAACCACACCCGTCCCAAATGCTTCGACACCTCCCAGTGAATATCGTCGAGGCCGTAGCGATGATCGGGCACCAGCACCTCCTCCATGATGGACAGCTGCGTCAGTCTGTCTCCGCACATCTTCACAAACTCCACAAACGCGCTGCACGACACTTCACACTCCCCCAGTCCGATCGCAGACAGCTGGGTGCAGCGCTGAGCGATGCGGATCAGCTCCTCGTCCAGGGGTCTCAGGCCGTTCGCACAGACCACCAGCTCCACCAAACGGGGGCAGGTGAGTCCCACCCTGCCCAGGACGTCTTTACTGACGGAGCGGCCGAAATACAGGTGTGTGACCGGGATCTCGTCACGAAAGAACGGCCCGAACTCGTCTTCGTACAGGAAAAAGTACATGACCAGGTTGAACTTCGGGGAGTGACGCACCATGGCGTCCCAGCTGCTCTTCTTGATGGAGTGAAACTGCTGTCCGGGGTTTTCGCTGACGACATCGATGCGGAGGTGCTCCAGATGGACGTGTTTCTCAGAGGAGAGAGCGATGAGCAGCTCGTCACTCAGCAGGTGGTAGTTTAGAGCCAGCTCTCTGAGGCCGTGGCACTGGTCGGCCACGCACAAGATGCCTGTGATCGACAGGAGACAAGTCAATGAGCAAGAAATACAAAAGGAACAAAAGAACAAAAGTTATAATTATGTACGATATAGTTTCCACTGCATTTGACGTGTTCTTCAGGCCACTGGGGCAACCTGTCTGGAGCATCTTCAGATCTTACCTTAAGTTTGGTCATGACTACCTGGGCTGGAGGATTCTTACCTGCTGTGTATGTTTTGGTTTTGAAGGGAAAAACCCAAGTGCCCAGAGGAAACACCCCCCCAAACACGAGGAGAAACATGCAAACTCGACACAGAAAGGCCTGGGTCGGCCAGAAATTGAATCTGAAACCTTCTTGTTGTGAGGTGAGAATGAGCCACAGAGAACATTTGAATTCATTAACAGATTGTACTTTATCACACCATCAGCCTGGGTCTGAGGGAGCTGGTCGTAGAGGTTTTCACAACGTTTAGAACAGGTTTAGTCACATTTCCCGTCTTTGAGACCCAGAAACCCTCATTTCAATCTGTGAGTCAGGATCAGAAAGAAAGAGTCTAATTTACAATCCACCAAAACTAAATGTGACTGTACCTGCGGGGGACACGTGAGGACAGCTGCTCATCTTCAGCAGTTTGAGTGTGTCGCTGTTGTTTGCCACCAGGACTTTGAGCGAGGGATCGTCCACCGGCGTGTCATCGATCTTCAGAGACGAGAGGGACTTGGAGTTGACGAAAACCACAGTCAGAGCCGAGATGAAATGGGACTGAGACACAGAGAGAGGAACATTTAATAATAAAATAAGGCCGGACTGAAACTGAAGACAAAAAAAAAAAACTGTTGACGGGATGTTTGATTAATCCAGCCCCTCACAACTTTTAGATAATAATAAATATAGATTATAGTGGTCTATATTTTTCAGAAATGTGTTTATGTGCATTTGTTCCACCACTGATCGTGCTGTTCCATCTCTCCGCCACATGTCGGGATTTGAATATGCCAAGCAAAAAATAATTGTTCAGTTCTGTGGTACAAAACTGCAAAACAAAAAGAGTTTTAATAGTGTAGCAAAGAGCAAAGAGTGTAACAAACTGTAGCACATCTGAGCCATGGTTCTGTGTCGGTTCTGCAAAGTTTCTTGATGAACATGGCAGGAAATTTGTTGTAATAATGCAATTACAACAGTATTTTATCTAAACATTATCAAATAAATCATAAATAACTCTTACCTTGGGCAGCTCCAAGAAGCTCGGTCGAGCCGTGGAGATGAGCCCCAGAGTTTTTAAAGAACAGTTCACGAGCTGAGACAGAATATCACAGGCCGCCTCCGCCGACTCCCGACTGCTGTCCACCTGAAGCACAGAACAACTCAAAATGAGCTGGAAATCTTTGGAAAAACTTTTGACTAAAATGTCATTTGAAACTTATGGAAAGTTTATGTTTGAAATTAAAAAACACACAGAATAAACTGTTTGCAGTTTTTTACGCAGAAAGAAATGAATTTGTTCTTAAGGAGAAACTTATCAATGTCTTAGCCACAACTACATTTATAAAAATGTCAGTGTTTGGACAGAAGTTTCTGTGTCAGTGTAATAAAGTTTAAAGTTTAAACTGTGGCTGTTTAAGCGTCAAATATGTCGCGGGTAAAACAACATCACATTTTTATAACAAGGAGATGTGAGTTAAATTTTAACTTCTAACTTGAAATAAACTGTGACTGTGTGAACAGAGAGTGTTCAGTGTGTTCGGTGTGTGTCGAGAGTGTGTTCGGTGTGTGTCGAGAGTGTGTCGAGAGTGTGTTCGGTGTGTGTCGAGAGTGTGTTCGGTGTGTGTCGAGAGTGTGTGTTCGGTGTGTGTCGAGAGTGTGTTTGGGTGTGTGTCGAGAGTGTGTTCGGTGTGTGTCGAGAGTGTGTTCGGTGTGTGTCGAGAGTGTTCGGTGTGAACAGAGAGCGTGTTCGGTGTGTGTCGAGAGTGTGTGTTCAGTGTGTGTCGAGAGTGTGTTCGGGTGTGTGTCGAGAGTGTGTTCGGTGTGTGTCGAGAGTGTGTTCAGTGTGTGTCGAGAGTGTGTTCGGTGTGTGTCGAGAGTGTGTTCGGTGTGTGTCGAGAGTGTGTTCGGTGTGTGTCGAGAGTGTGTTCGGTGTGTGTCGAGAGTGTGTTCGGTGTGTGTTGAGAGTGTGTTCAGTGTGTGTGTCGAGAGTGTGTTCGGTGTGTGTGAGAGAGTGTGTTCAGTGTGTGTCGAGAGTGTGTTCGGTGTGTCGAGAGTGTGTTCAGTGTGAACAGAGAGTGTGTTCGCCGTGTGTCGAGAGTGTGTTCGGGGTGTGTCGAGAGTGTGTTCAGTGTGTGTCGAGAGTGTGTTCGGTGTGTGTTGAGAGTGTGTTCGGTGTGTGTTGAGAGTGTGTTCAGTGTGTGTCGAGAGTGTGTTCGGTGTGTGTCGAGAGTGTGTTCGGTGTGTGTCGAGAGTGTGTTCGGTGTGTGTCGAGAGTGTGTTCGGTGTGTGTTGAGAGTGTGTTCGGTGTGTGTCGAGAGTGTGTTCGGTGTGTGTCGAGAGTGTGTTCGGTGTGTGTCGAGAGTGTGTTCGGTGTGTGTTGAGAGTGTGTTCAGTGTGTGTCGAGAGTGTGTTCGGTGTGTGTTGAGCGTGTGTTCGGTGTGTGTTGAGAGCATGTTCAGTGTGTGTTGAGAGCGTGTTCGGTGTGTGTCGAGAGTGTGTTGTGTGTTATATTTGATTTTGTGTGATTGTTGTTGTTCTTTTCTGTCTTGTCGACTGTTTTACGTCGACCTGCTGAGGGACTGAAGATGGAAAATCTTTACATATTTATATTTTTACATGTTCATTAATCTGAGTTGTTCCTTTACAACTAAGTAAAATAAGAAATAAGTAAAAGTTTAAGTGTTCTTCTCTGTTATTGTTCAATGGCACATATTTAACTTTAAGTTTTTTTTTATCACAGTTTACATTTACTTTATTCCTGATTGTTTTCTGTGCCGCCAAACTATCGAAGCAAAGTCGTCTTTTGTGAATCTCGTTTGTCGACAGTAAAACAGATTTTTGCTCAGAGTAACTTGTCTACTGTCAGAAGAATAAATCTAATCCTGTTGTTCACGTGACGCCTGCGTGTTTCAAAAGCTCGTTCTCGTGCCGTTTCCTGTCACGTTTCACGGCGTCTCGTGGCGCTCACCTTGAAGCTGACGTACTGCAGGTGGTTGGAGTGGCGTTTGATGATCTGTTTGATGAGGTCGGGGTGTGTGGCCTTCAGGTACGAGCTCGCCGGTTGGTTCAACTCAAACTCGAAGCAGCGCCACAGCTCCGGCATGTGGAAGGCCTGGTTCCACCCGCGACACACCTTCAGACAACAAAAAATGAAACGCTCTGTCGTCAGACGCTTCAAAGTTTCAGAATGAAGGAAAAATTAAGCAGATTATCAAAGATTTTCAACAAACAAAATAAAGATCATTTTGAATTTCCACTGTAGAAATATTAGTTATAATAATCTGAAAGAAAATCTGCAGCTGTCTCCATGGAAATGTTCAATACTTTGCCTTGAATGTTCCACAGTATGGCATTAAAATCATCAATCTCCTTGGCGATAAACAGAGGACACCACAAAGCTACAGGTCAGATCTATGGAAAAGCAAGGCATTTCTCGAGGTATTTTAGCAAAAAAAAACACCTGAATGTAGGATTGTTGCGGCCCCATGCCTCCAGCTCCTCCTACCTAATCATTTTAATGCCATAAATGTGTCAAACATGCAAACCACCACATCTCCATAGAAACAGGCAGGTAGAGAACCCCCCACCAGAGAAGTTACACAGTGCATCTTTAACCCGCAAGAAATTTACAGTGAGATGAAAATTAAATGTCGCATAATACGCAAAACAGACTCTCGTGAGATTTAATGTATGTTCTAATGTTGTTCCCCCCTCAAAAACAGACCTGGAGTTGTGTTTTGTTTCATTCACACATGTTTGAGTAACACTTTAAGTATAAGTCTGTAACATCTCCAAAGCTCCAAACCATCTGTTCCACCTTGTGATGTCATGAAGTGGTGAAGTGGTTTTCAAGTTAACAGCTCCTTTTACCTTTAGTTCATTAGAAAAACAGCATTTCCAGGACTGAAATGATCCAAATGATCCTAGAAATGAAGGTGTGTGGTTTTTAAAAACACAGTGGAGCACTTCCTGTATCGCCACATGATGACATCACAGGGTGGAACAGAGTGTTTTCAGTTTGAGAGAAGAACTCAGCCTAAATCTGCAGGGTTTGTGTGTTAAACGTGTGTATGAAACAATGAGAAAACAATATTATAACAGATCAGAAAACATCGTAATCGATAAAGTGAAGAAAATCAAAATATTTCACAGATTTTTGTTATAAAAATTAGTTGTATTTTAAAAGCTCAGACTTGTTTGGTGTTGAGCACATTCTTTATTTAACAATAGCCAACAAACTATTAAAGGTACCAGCTGTATGACCTATTTAGCAGTAATTACAGCCACGTCCATCTAAACAGCCTGTATTTTTAGCCCTGTGGCCTCGACATAAGGTCTGGGCTCAGTGCGATACCTGAGAGGCATAGGCCCGGTCCAGCAGAGGTAAAAACTGAAAGATGTGCAGTAAGATCTCCTGCGGCAGACGCTCCCAGTGCACTCCTCCCTCCTCCTCCAAATGTTTGTCCTTCCTCAGTTTTTGAGACTTTTTCAGGCTTTTCTTCTTCACTGCGCCGCTGTTACCGCCTCCGTCCTGCTGCTCGCTCGGCTCCAGACCGCGCTTCATCCTGGAAAATACATCAGACACAGCTCATGTTAGAGACTGTGCATAATGGAGTTTTTTTTTTTTACAGGTGGAGACGTTAAATTGAAAAGAAAAACCCTGTATTTTATTTCATTCTGACCTTATTTCTTATTTTACAAAGTTGAAAATACAGTGGTCATACATGCAGATCTCTTGAGAAAATATTTTAAAAAGGATCCAAAAATATTTACATTTAGGAGATTTATGGAGTTGTAAAATGCAACAGCAGCAGCATTCAGAGTTCTCCATTTCATTTAATGTCAAAATAAAATTAAAACTGCAAACCAAATTAATTTACAGAAAAAAAATGCTCAGTAGTATCAATTTCTCTTTTTATGACGCCAATTAAACTATACCATGTTTTTCTACTTTATAAAAATAACAGTTTCCATTAACAAATGATTTACTACTTCAATAAAAATTAATGTACTAACTGTACACACATTTTGCAGCCTTATAATAAAAGCACTCACAGGTTCCCATGGTTAAAACGTTGTAAATAAATGGAGCCTATTCATCAAACTGTTCATTAAAACATTTGTTTTGTTTGTTTAAGGTTGAACACACCCTCTGCACATGATCACATCCTCAAGCTGTTCACATGGGACAGACAAGACAAATATAAGACTATTGTGTCTTTGCAGTTTAATGGAGGCTTAATGTCAACAGACACACCTCCTTTAAGCAACAGCAACCTGTGCAAGGCAGCTTTACGCACAGCTTTACGCACACTTCATAATACATTTAAGAGCAAAAACCCTTCAAAATACAAAACAAACACAGTCATGCCATTTTATCTCCTGTGTTTCAGTGTATTTTAAACGTGGCCTACACTTTACGCGAACAAATAACACGAACGAGCTGCAGCTAAGTTATTCTCATCCATTTTTGAACCTGCGCGTAAAAAGCGACTTATCCAAAGGTAAAATGGCACCACACATGGATGAATCATTAATGTTGTGCTTTCAAGTTTGTCTTCTCACCTGTTTTAATATCTTCGTCAGCGATTTGTGATGAAAACACGACCACTCGGCTTCAACCAGGTCCAAACGATACGTGCGTAAAACCTGGCGCACGGACCACACTCATTGGGCAATACAAGTGTTCCGTGTGCTCCGGAGGTGGTAAATTCAACAAAAACGCGTTGTAAATGTGGATTTTATGGCTGGTTTTCGTCCTGAAGCGCCTGACCTACTTTCCCTTCCCAACTCTGCCTCAGTAGTTTGCTGTCACGTAAAGATGGCGCATGTTGTTGTTGAGAGCGCACTGAGCGCCGCAGTAACAGCGCCACGCCACCAGAGGCCGCCACACACTCACAATACACTCGGACCGTAACAGCGCATGCGCAGAGCAAGACATTTTTGAATTTAATTAAAATAAACGATAAGGATGGACCGTGTCAACTGTGGAAAGATTTGTCCCGCGGGACAAGAGATGTGAAAACAAACAAAATAACAAAGAGTCTTTAAAAAAAACCAACAAAAAACTAAATTTAAGAACACTGCAAAAAACAGGTTAAAGCGACAAGAGGAAGTGAAAAAATGACATAAATGTCATAAATGAAATAAATATATAATAAATACATAAATGCATAAATACATACATACATACATACATACATACATACATACATACATACATACATACATACATACATACATACATACATACATACATACATAAAACAAACACATATATAAATACATTAAATAAATTAAAATAATAAATAATTTGCACAAGATCAACTCTCATATTTAGGCGGTAAGTCTTCGTTCCTTTGTTGGTCTGTTCAGGCTTTAGTCTAAGATGAGCCTCTGTGGATCAGGGACCACTCCTGCACAAAGTGTGTTATAAAGTTGTATTCTAAAGTTGTCTCAGATCTTTTTCAGGTTTAACCCTTAGAACAGCTCACCACGTGGACCACTGTCCATCAGGCTGCTTCATATTTGTATAAATGTTTATATGTTTAAGTTTATTTGGAGGTGTCTCTTTCAAATTCTTGGGAGTAACTTTTCCCACAGCATTTAGTGGGACACTTAATCATGAGTAAAGCAGACACAGATGTGATGATCTTCTAAGTGTTTACAAAACACTGGGCCTGGTTGGGGTCAAAGGTCGACCTGCTCAAACACAACGCCGCGCAGGGCTTTGATCTGTCAGCCCCATTTATCAGAGAGAGGCCGTGACGCACGAGCAGAGGAAGAGGAAGACTAGGAGGAGGAGGAGGAGGAGGGAGGAGGGTCTGGGACACAGGGGACGAGTCATTGGAGCAGAGCAGCGCCTCCGCGCAACGCACAGACCTCTTCAACGCGCAGTGCCCTCCAACGCACGACGCACAGTCCTCTCCAACTCACAGACCTCTCCAACTCACAGACCTCTCCAACTCACAGACCTCTCCAACTCACAGACCTCTCCAAATCACAGACCTCTCCAACTCACAGACTTCTCCAAATCACAGACTTCTCCAACGCACAGACCTCTCCAACTCACAGTCCTCTCCAAATCACAGTCCTCTCCAACGCGCAGTCCTCTCCAAACTCACAGTCCTCTCCAAACTCACTGACCTCTCCAAACTCACAGACCTCTCCAACGCGCAGTCCTCTCCAACGCGCAGACCTCTCTCAGACTTCTCAAATTCCTCTCTCAGTCCTCTCCGCGCGACGCACAGACTTCTCCAACGCGCGGAGATCTCCCTGCGACGCACACCTCTCCGCGTGACGCACAGTCCTCTCTCATTCCACTCTCAGTCCTCTCCAGCGCGCAGACCTCTTAGTCCTCTCTCATTCCACTCTCTGTCCTCTCCAGCGCGCAGACCTCTTTGTCCTCTCTCATTCTTCTCTCAGTCCTCTCGGCGCAGGACAGTGGACCTGATGGAGCTGTACCTGGACCTGTGCTCTCAGCCTTGTAGGTCGGTGTTCCTCGTGGCCAAAGCTCTGAACATCCCGTTTGAGTTCAAACATGTGGATTTATCTGCAGGTAAAACGCTGCTGTTTCTGTGTCTGTGTGTCTCCAGTTTTATCTAACATTTTAAGACTTTTCTCAGTCAAAAGCTGTTTTTGTTTTTTTATTTGTTGAGTTGTAATTTCACTAAAAAACAGACTGTGCTCCTCACATCTCCACGAACCCGACTCAGTTCACTTCATGTTATTCCTTGGACTATAATCTTCCACAGTGTGGCATTAAACATATCAGTCTCCATGGAGAATGCTTCAGAATATAGTTTTAACTTTGAACTAAATGGGATCATGCAGGTGACGAGCCACCTCCAGAAAGTCTCATACTGCGCCTTTAAAGAGTGTTATTTTGTCCATTTTGTTATCAGTTATTCTTGACCTTATTTTCTTGATAAGATTAGTGGCAACAGAAGTAACTGCAACAAAACTTTAAAGTACAGTGCGTCTGTGACAAATGAAATGTGAGGTTATTTTCAACTCCTCAAGTCTTAAACTAATTTTCAGAAACAGGAAGAACAAAACTCAATAATAATAAAACAGTAAAGTAATACAACAAGTGCCGCAGACAGGACACTTTTATACAGTCACTAAAAGAAATCAGAAAAATCCAGACTTCTCTTTGCCTTTGTTCCTGTTGCGCAAGTTTTGTCCTGGAACGTTTAGATTTTTTCACACTGAAATCGGAGCGTCCCCAGGGGTCAACGTCTGGAGTTACCTCCCGATAAAACCAACACAAAACAAACAGAGGAGGAGCTGCAAGAGGTCAAAGGTCAAACGCCCAGACAAAACAGAGCAGGGTCTCTAAGGGACATGAGAGGACAAAAGAGGACAAAACAGGGCAGGGTCTGTGAGGGACATGAGAGGACAAAAGAGGACAGGGCAGGGTCTGTGAGGGACATGAGAGGACAAAAGAGGACAGGGTCTGTGAGGGACATGAGAGGACAAAAGAGGACAAAACAGGGCAGGGTCTGTGAGGGACATGAGAGGACAAAAGAGGACAAAACAGGGCAGGGTCTGTGAGGGACATGAGAGGACAAAAGAGGACAAAACTGGACAAAACAGGGCAGACAAAACAGCCCAGTGTCTCCGAGTTACACATGAGGGACAAAACAGGACAGAGACATAACAAAAACATGATGATTTTGTGATGATTTCTACTGTTGGTATCACCACATATGAAGAAAACATTGATGTAAAAAAAAAAATCAGCACCCAAACACCGGCCTGACAAAACTAAAACTCATTTAACCTCTGGGCCTGTTGATTCTCAAAAAACAAGCTTTTCTGATCGTTTCATTAACAGCCTGGTGTTTAAAATAATGTTCAGATTCAGTTTTAGTGCATGTCCATAATGAGCAAAAGAGTACTACGTCTGTGATAACTACAACTACAACAACTACAACTACTACACTACGTCTGTGATAACTACAACTACAACAACTACACTACGTCTGTGATAACTACAACTACAACTACACTACACAATATTGTCCTCAGTGTAGGACATTTATGACACAATATTGTCCTCATAGTGTAGGACATTTATAACACAATATTGTCCTCAGTGCAGGACATTTATGACACAATATTGTCCTCATAGTGTAGGACATTTATAACACAATATTGTCCTCAGTGTAGGACATTTATGACACAATATTGTCCTCAGTGTAGGACATTTTTGACACAATATTGTCCTCACAGTGTAGGACATTTATGACACGATATTGTCCTCACAGTGTAGGACATTTATGACACAATATTGTCCTCACAGTGTAGGACATTTTGACACAGATGGACATGAGGTTTTTTTCCCTCAGTCGGCTGAAGTCATCATGAGGCATTTGTATTTAATCGATCAGAGCACAGACACGAGGGAGATAAATACAAATACTTGTGAATACTCCGCTCCTTGTGTTCTGGCTCAGATTGTACAGACAGATTCTTACACAGTGTAAATAAATTGTGTTGAGGGATGTTTCAGAGCGTAGTTCTTCTAAATTCCTCTCATCTTAAATGTACTCGTTCTCTCTGCAGCTGTGTTTCTGTTTTGATTAATTTCAGGGCAGAACTACAGCGAGGAGTTTGGGAAACTCAGCATCATGAGGAAAGTTCCCGTCATGAAAGATGGAGACTTCATCCTCACAGAGAGGTAAATCTCAACTTTGAAACAGATGATCTGTTAGTTATTAGTTTATTTTGAAGAGTGGATAATTGTATGTGGTTTGTCTTTACAACATCAAACCACATTTGTTTTTCTTTGTTTTTTGTTTCATCTCACACATCTTTGCGTTAAAATGAATCAGTCTAATTTACATGTTTCATCTAATTTACATACACATTTAATCATGCGTGTAACTTATAAAAAGCGAGCGCACAATATCAGACGATTCTTTTCACACAACAAAACAAATTTATATCAAATAAATCAGTGCAGGTTTTTTCTCACATTAAACACGGTGCTACACTTCAAACTGCACATTTTTAACCTGACATTTATGATTTTGCTGATAGATTTTGAATACTGTTTATGGGTTATTAGATCATTGCACATTATTGTACCACAGTGTGTTAATTCAGCCTTTTCCTCTGAATCCTTCCATCTTTATGTAACAAACAGGTAACAGAATGTGATCGTTTGACCTACATCGAGCCGGTTCAGTGGAGCGGGAACATTTATCACACTCGAACTTTGAATGGTCACGACTGAACTGGCAAATTGCAAAGACTGCCAACAGAAAATCTTCTGCAAATCACAAAATATCCCTTGTTATTACATATAAAGCCGGCTCATCCTGAAGTTTAGACCCTACAGACATGTTCTGAAATGTTTGAGTGTCTTGTTTTTGTTTTTCAGTTCATTCTCATCGTCTTTTCTCAAATGTTTCTTCAAATGTTTAATGAAAGCACTCTGAAAGGACTTCTCACTCTCACACAATATGACAAATCGCAAAAACTGATCAGAAAAATAGAAACCAGACACTCTTTTCCAACTCAAACTGACTACAACATGTGAACATTCCTGTCGTTTGCAGCACTGCCATCCTGGACTACATGGTGCAAAAACACAGGGGCCCTAATCACTGGTTTCCCTCCGAGCTGGAGCCCAGAGCCCGGGTCAACGAGTATCTGTCCTGGCAGCACACCAACCTCCGCACCACCGGCTCCAAGGTTTTCCTGCTCAAGGTATGACGGGAGTTTGCACCTTAGACTCGGCTGCAGGACAGATCAGTCTGAGCGGCTCAATTATCAAATCACAAAGGCTGCAGTTATTTAGATAATAGGATGTTGTGTCATTTGCAAAGAATATTCTGTGTTTTTATTCAAAATCCTGTTGTACCTGTAATTTTGATCTCCACAAACACATTCAGATATTTGCAGAGTTCTTGTCTTAGTTTATCTCCTCAGATTTCAGTCTCTCAGTCGTTGATACTACAATAGTTGTTTACAGTGAGAGCTCTGGACAGAATTCTACTTTTTATTCACATATCACAGACTCTACCTGCAACTGCAAAATCTGTCAGAAAAATATCAATACATTTAATTTTTTCCAGCCCTAATTTACCTTTATTCACAACCCATAGCCTCAACTATATTAAGACTTTCAGTAAACGCACCAAATCTTCCATCTAAATATACCTGCCCCTTTGCCCAGGTGGTGTTTCCGATGATGATGGGCTGTGAAGCACCGAAGGAGAAGATGAACGATGCGATGGAGGGTCTGAACGAGTCTCTGACTCTGCTCGAAAACTACTTCCTCCAAGACAAACCCTTCATCATCGGAGAGCAGATCTCTGTGGCCGACGTCGTGGCTATAGCAGAGATCATGCAGGTAACGCCCTGGAAGAAGGGGAAGGTTTAAATATTTGAAGGTCTCCATCTGCTGGTCTCCATCTGAACAGACTTCCATGGACATTGTCCAGGTCTGGGGATCTCAAACCAGGTCAAACCAGTGTTACTTTTTAGTTGTCAGCCTGATTAAAAGTATGAATAAATAAACATACCAGGCTCTATGAAAGTTGCAGTATATATTTTTTGCAGAATGTAAACGCCTGTCCACACAGATCTGCCTTTACTCACCCAAATCCTCCTTCCTCCAGCCTGTCGGGACCGGCGTGGATGTGTTTATGGGACGTCCCAAGCTCTGCGCCTGGAGAGACCGGGTCAAAGCTCAGCTCGGGGAGGAGCTGTTTAAAGAAGCAAACGAAGTCATAATGAAGATCAGCCATCTGACTCAGAACATCGACAAAACGGCTCTGGAGATGATGAAGCCAAAGTTTCAGAAGATGTTTAGCTAAAGATGAGAACAAACAGTAAAGACAAGAACAAACAGTGTGACAACCAAAATGTAACATACCTCAAGTCTGTAGAAGACTCTTTTCTTTTAAATAAACATCATTTCTTAAATCGGTCAGTATTGTACATTGCCCTTTGACCTCCTAAGTCTGATCCAGTTCATTGTAATTAGAACAGTGCACAAATGAAAACAGGAGCAGGGAGGGTGAGGCTTAAACTGTTTGTACAGATAATTGAAAGGTAAAGACATTTTAAAACATATTTCCCTTTAATAAAATAATACATTTGATTTATAAACCTGATTATTACACATTTAAAACACATTCCATGGACAAAGACTGAGACCAATCCTTTTCCTGTAAAAGGTTTATTTGGAAAATAACCCAATATCCTTTAAACTTTATAATGAGATTATAATGAACATTAATGATGATGGTTTAGAGCAAAGGAGATCCAACCTTTGGTAAAGGTTCATTCTGTCTTCAGTTTTAAACATAGAATCAGTGATACTTTTTGTAAGACTGGAGCATTTGTTTATCTGGTTTATGTTTCATTGACGTCCTGTGGCCTTCCTCAGAAAAGTCTGACTGTAGAGGAAGTTTATGTGAACTTTAGTCTGACACTTTCTCCAGGATTTGTCTCACAAGTGAAGAAAAATCTAAAACCAGCCACATCTGAGACAAAACCACTGGAACAAGCACCAGAGACATCGAGAGCCACAGGTAAAAGAGCATGAATCAGGACGAGGGAGAGTACACCTCATCACACACAGGGTCCTGGAGAAGGCGTCAGACAAGATTACGCCCCCTACTGTCTGACAAAACCAAGTACAGCAGCCTCCAAGACACTACACAGTCATGTGACACGTGTGAGGAAGGTCACAGGCTGAAACACGAGGAGCAGGTACAACAAACGCTCGTGTCTGACAGAAAGACTCGTTCTAAATGGAGACGTTGATTTGTTTTAGTTAAAAGTCAGACAAAAGCATTACAGATAAAACATCACATACAACTGTGCTGTTACACTGAAATCAGACAGTATCATAGACAGAAGCCGAGTGAAGAGGTCAAAGTTCACAGTTCACTTTCTGTTTAATTCGTGGGGTTAGTTTTACTGAGACTGGTTTAAATCTGGAGTCAAAATCCAGACGAGGTGAAATGAAGATTCTGTTAGAAACTACACTATGAAGTAAATTAAAATGAATCTGCTCCAAACTCAAGGCCATTTTGCATCTTTAACATCAGACTCTACGATTCTTCTTTGTCCTGTGGCTCACTGGTAGAGCAACAACACATATGCAGAATCTGGTCTCTGTCAGTTTAATTAAAGCTGCTGAGCCATGTTTTTTTTCTAGTGGGGAAGTCTTCAAGGAGATGTTATTGCTTTGCCGGAGAAGTTTCACAGTATGGCATTATTTATCTCCACGGACACAAGCAGGTAAAGTTACTGTTCAGATCTGTGTAGAGGCGAGCCCACTCAAAGTAAAAACACCTGTCGTGAAAAAAACGGTAGACAACTTTAATGCATTACTGTGAAATATTCCGGACAAAGCGATTTCCATGGAGACAAGCTGATGGCAGACACCCCTTCAGAAAAGTTACACAGTGCACCTTTAATGATAAAACACATCTGTTGGCTTTGGCAGGATCTCCTCAGGGTTGACAGTTTGACGTTATAAATAATCTCATGTTTTTGTTGGTTTTCATTATTGCACAAATGTCGTTATAGCTCCAAAACATGAAAACTTAAAGTGTTGTCGGGAAATGATGAATAAAATAGTGTAAATGGAACAGAATACAGGCAGCAGAGAGCACATCCCAGAAAGAACGTAAGGATTTTCACAGTTAACTCCTCCTTGGCCGAACATGTGACTTAAATGTGTTTGATGAGACTGAAACCTTAGATGTGTTTAATAAGTTCATGCAGTACTCCACGCCCCAGAGTAGAACTAATATGGTGCATTGTGTCATTTTGCAGCTCTCTTTAGCACACATTGACCTCTTTTACATAATGGATGGATCACACGTCTATTTTTCAAGGCAAGTAAAACCGCTTTTCTTCTCCTGTCCCCAAACTCGTCTTGATCCTTGTAACTTTGCACCCACTTTCTGTGCTTCTTGTTCTGAAAAACGCTCATAGTAAGACTTGGGTTTAGTGCTTCTGAAACAATGGCTGAGTTCAAAGTCTCACGTGTGGTTACTGCTGTTCGTTAAATGTTTTTTGGAGGGGGAGTTTTGGATTCGGTCGGCGACACAGTGCACGTGGACAGGCACTCCCCCGGGCAGGCACACCACCTCCGGTTCACTGAACGTATTGTGGCACATAAAACAGCCCTTCTTGTCGGACACAAAGATGGGTTTCTTCCTCTCCTTTAACTGTAACAAACACAGAAGTGGTTTAAGAGTTTGGGCTGATCAATTATAAAGTATATCACATAATAAAATATAGTAAAGATCTGATATTTGTGTTTAGCTCCTTTTGTTGTTCTTGTAGATGCTTTTTCTACATGACACTTCTATTGGTGAGTTACTGGTCTGTTTTGGAGCCTGGAGGCTGTTGTTTTGTTCTTGTTCTGGCGGGTTATGGCCGACAGTCGCCCCCCGTGTTCAGATTTGGCGTGTTTCCTTACACCAGAACATTCACTGGTGTCAAACGTGGGATGATGTGTTGTGTTCTGGAGTAAGAAAACACATCAAATTTTTTCTGTTTGTTATTTTCAGAACACAAGGGTGACTGCAGGCTGTAACCCACGACAAAACAAGAGCAAAACAAGAGCAAAAACAACAGCAGACTCACTTCAACTGAGCCAGTCTCCAAAACAGACCAGTAACTGACCAACAGAACCTTTTACATCAACTTGTCGGCAAAGCAAACGAGTGTCACATATAAAAGCAGCTACATTAACAACACAAACAGTTAGAACAGACATGTCAAACTCAGGCCCGCAGCAAATTTGTCCCTTGATGTCATATCAAATATGTATCAGAGCTGGCTCGCCGGCCGCCGTAGCAGATGCACTGCTAATACTATGAATCCCTGAATGCTTTGCGCCCACCACTTCTGCTCCTGTCGCCTCACTCAAATTTAATCCACCATTTCTGAAAAACATGCAGATGTTGTTAAAATTTTTCAATAAATATTTAGTTTGGCCTGCAACTTAGCCACAGCTTTTAATTTTGGCCCTCGATGAATTTGAGTTTGACGCCCCTGAGTTAGAAGAACAACAAAAGGAATCAACTGAGGTAAAATATCAGATTATTACAATATAAAACAACAAACAGAGAAACAAATAAACAGACAAACTGATCTGGGAAAAAGATGTCATCACTGGGACTAATATGATGCAACTTATTTTAACCGTTTGTTTTTGTGTGTTCAGTAATAGGCCAGTTATATTTGTGCATCTTAGAAGAGTTTGATTACGACTACCACTAGCAGTAGTCGTAGTAGTTGTAGCAATGGTGGTCATGGTAGTAGTAGTTGTAGTAGCAGCCATAGTATTAGTCGTAATCGTAGCCATAGTAGTAGCAGTAGCAGTAGTAGCAGTAGTAGTTGCCGTAGTAGTCATCGTAGTGGGTTGTGTTGCATTTTCCTTTTGAAATACAAAAAAAAATTGGAGATAGTAACAATAATAAAGCCGGTTCCTGAAGCAAATTAAACACAGAGCTGACAAAAGGGCCCAAACCATTTTGAAAACATGTAAAGCTTCTATTTGTGTAATTTATTTGTGTTACAGTCGCTGCTTAAAGTGAGTGTCAGATGTAAGTGTCAGTAATAGGTTTATTGCATACTGATGCAAATCAACCCAACCTAACGCTGGATAAATATTTGAATACATTGTTCTTAACAAAAATGAAAACAACCCCAGCCCAGGTCTTACCCTGTCATGAAGCAGCTGTAGGTTCTCAGAGCGTGCGAGTCCCAGTGCGATCTGGGAGGTGCGGCTGGCGTGCATACTGGCCCGGACGGCTCGCCCCAGGAAAGGCCTGAGTAACTGCAGGGACCATCCTTCAGGGAGAATATTCAGGACTCGAGCTGCATCAAACACTTCCCCGTGACGGTTCAAAAGGTCCACAGCCGCCATCTCCAGCTCCCCACCGCCCCCTGCTGACGCGCCCTGGGACTGTGGGTCTAAATACACCCCTAATAAAAGGTGGAACAGTTTCTGTCTGTAAGCAGTGTCCCGGGACTCAGAGGCCCATATACAGTAAGCTTCCGCAGACGAGAAATCCTTGAGTTCATGAACCAAAACGTGCAGCGCCTTGTCGTGCTCCTCCAGTTTGCCGTAGAGCGTGGCCTGCTCCAACAATAGACTTTCACAGTTTTTTATTTTACCTACAAACAGTCGAGAACAAAAAAGGATCACAGTAAATATGGAGTTCTCCTTTTTGCAATATGAAAAAGATGTGCCGATTTACGTTTACAATAACTAGAGTCAAACAATAAATATTTTTAATTTGATTAGATATAATTGGAGTAGATATAGTTGGTATAGTTCAGAATGGGTGAGGATTTTGTCAACTTGTTCTAACCGTTAATATTACAGTCCAACTAATTTAAAAGCTGGACTGTAACACCAGAGAGTCCACCACAGAGATACTGTCGCTTTGCATTAAATATTACAGTGTGAAATCTTGCTATATCGATTACTCAAAAATGAACAAAACAAAGGTTTGTGACTGACATTCACAATGGACATCGAAACAAGACCCTGAAACAGTGTTTCTATATAGATCTGACTCTCACCTAAAACAAACTGAACACGATACAGGCTGGACTCTCGCAGCATGGCCTGGAGTCTGTCTCGAGCCTTCAGCAGCTGCGCCTCGTCCACCGGCGTTTCTGATAGTAACGCCTAGAACCCTCTCCAGGTACAGCACAGCCAGGTGAGTGTGGAATGTTTCCTTCTGCAAATAGAAGCACAAGATTATATAAAAATAACAGCTACAGCAGGTAGTCATTTCTGTCCACGTGATTTAAAAATAGGACATAATGCCTCAGTTTACTCCTGAACAGAGCGCGTGAGATGCATCGTGCTGAACTTGGCATAAACTGGTTGTTTCTTGGTGATTTCTGACCTGAATCTGCCTCTCGAGGACCAGGTGCTCCAGGTAAAGCAGCAGAGCTTCACGATGCTTCGTCAAATACGTCACAACATCATCAGGACTTGGCTCCGGCTGGTTTTTCCTGACAATTCTTTTAGTGAAAACTTGGACACCTGTCTGAAAAGAAGAAAATGAAAAAATCCAATTATAAGATGCATATTTATGATGATTATTTGTGATTACTTAGGTTTTGAATTGTGTGATTTTAATGTCTTTCTTATTCTGTAAAGCTCTTTGAATTACTGTGTGTACGAATTGTGCTGTACAAATAAACTTGCCTTGCTTTGCATGTCATATTTAATGGATACCTTTGGTGGACTGAAAGTTGTGTTGGGCCATAATATGACAAAACGTGCATCAGTCTTTTCCTCATATAGATCAATCACAATTTTTGGTTCACTGGCTATGAACCACTTGATTAAAAAGACCCAATCTGTTCATGGATGTTTGGAATTTACTGATTGGATTAGAATCCAATTAACTGCGCAGCTCTAGCTGAAATATGAAGTTCTAACATGTATCAACATCGTGAGCATGTATACCATTAGTAATAGTAAAGTAAATAGGTAAGTTGTATAGTTTAAAAAAGTGAAATAATGTAGTAATAATGCAATAACTAAAACAACTGGAAAAAGAATTAAAGTCTAGTAATGAAGGCAGTAACTTACAGTGGGATTTCTGCGTAAGGCCCAGTCTGCGTACTTCCACACCAGATCCAGATTGGAGCAGGAGCAGAGAAAATCTATGATGTATTCAAAGAGATCAGACCTCGTAGCATCCTCCAAATCTCCATCTGCCACACGAATCCACAGCTAAAAATGGAGGAAGAGAAAAATGAGCACATCTTCATGAAACATGGAATTATTTAGTGGTTTTAGGGAGATGTACCTGAAGAGCTGCTGAATCCTGACCGTGGTACTGGTACAGAAGCCCTAGTGCAAAATATCTGAGTGAAAAAGAACAAAAATGACAAGAACGACTTTCAATATTCATTTTAAAAACAGCATTTTAGTCTGTGAGGTTCATCTATAAATGTTTGACTCTTCCATTAATGAAATAAGCATCATGTAAACAAGCATTTCATCAGTAAGGGGAGATAATAAGTCAACCATTTTATATCAATGTTGATCAAATTTCAAACTGCGCTGCTCACTTGTGGTACTTCTCTAGCCATGGGACACAGTCGGCTAACACACAGAAGTTCTCAGAGGCGAGCAGATCTAAAAGACTTTCATGGTCCTGTTCAGCGTAGAGCTTCAGCAGAGCAGTGTCCACATCCTCTCTGCAGCCGTTCGCCACCTCTGTACTTCGAACCTGAGTCAAATATTAACATTAACCATTTACCAAAGATTAACCACAATCAATCAAAACTTACCTCTCCTAAGTAACTGATGAGGAACTTTTTGCACCTCTGGACCTTTTCCTGGTCGCCCTGAGCCAAGTGGTTTAGATCAGCAAACTCGTGAAGAGGAGGATGGCAGCGAGAGAAGGAGGAAGAGGAAGGCAGCAGCAGTGGGTAAAGAGAGATGAGCTCCCGAACATCTAGCTGCCCTTTTCTAAAAAAAGAACAAAAACATGAAGTACGCTGGTTAATGGATGAAGAAAAGGTCGTGATATCACTTGAATACGGGGTTAAAAGCACATTGGAAATGTTCTGTCTTAGTGACAGACTTAGTGGTACACAATGTGGACTTAAATTTACTGCCTGATGCACAAGATGGACATTTGTAAAAACTATGCATTTGGTTGTGGTATAAAGCAGCAATAAGAAGAAAAACTGTGGAGAATTTACCTAAAATGTTCTTTTGCTTCCAGAAATTGAAGCTGGCCAAACTGTATGAAACCTGCCTGCTGAAGGATCCTTTTGTGCAAAATCTGGGAAAAAAAACAACATAAACATGAGTTACTGAATTAGTTTAACAGGTAAATGAGCATATTTCCAAATAAAAATGTACCTGAAATTTTTCTTTGGGAATATTCCTTTGTGCTCCTTCGGTGAGGATGAGGGCTTCCTCCACTCTGTGACTGGCCAATAAATCTTGGATTTGTCTCTCGAGGGGCAATGGTACTAATATGTATACTGCTTTAGTGGACGCTAGAATTACTTTGCCTATAAAAAACATAGATACTTGGAGTGTATTAAATCAAATACTGAAAGTTGCTACAGAAAAAGTTTGCCAACAAATACCTTCAAAGTCCTGGAGAACGTGCCCATCCCTGAAAGGCAGAGTTTGTTTGAGCTGCTGGTCGAGCATACTATGGACAGTGATGAAGCTCTCGTCTAAGGCCACAACATAAGGAAAGCAAACCGCAGCACCCATCACACTCTCAGACCAGTTCACCGGAGCACGCTGGGACACCCCTTCTGCATTCGCAAACATACCTGGAGGTGGAAAATAATGTGAACATATAAGAGCTTTACAAATATTACTAATAATTAAGACGAAATTCTTGAATCTTCAAAATACAAGTTCTTCCTTTTATCTTACCAAGACCACCGGGTGCCGCCAGCAGAAACTCTTCTCGGCCAATCCTCTTCACGATTGGCTTTCTCTCCTCACTGTTGTAGGGAAACAGGTCCTGGTTGGCTCCAGTGTTGTAGTTCAGGATCATATACTGTGTAGTGAGAGCCAAACAGAGAAAGTATCCATCGAGAGAGACAGCACAAGGCTGCTCTGGTGTGTTCACCTCCTTCACCAGCTGCACTCGGTCCTCATAAATCATAAAAATCTGCACTGTCCGTCGTTTGGAGGAAAGTATCCCCATCTCCACACAGAATGGATCTCCAGTGACTGGGTTCTCATTAATGCAGAATGTAGTGACGCCTCTGATTTTAGCTCCTCCAGCACCAGAGGGAGTTTCTAGTGTCAACATGTCAACAAGAAACAGCACTCCATCACAGAGCACTATCAATCGCTCCAAAGCAGATGCTGCCCGCAGCTCAGCAACCGGCTTTTTGAGTCCCAGATATTTGTGAAGCAGCTTTTGAGCCAAGAAACTCAGTTTTCCCTTTGAAGAAGTGACCTCTTCCAGAAGGAAATGGTGGATGAAGCAGTCATTGGTGCCAATGTACAGATGCTTTCCACAGCACTCAATACATTCAATGTTGATTCGAGCCTTGTCTCCCATGAGGAGCTCTCGCTCCACAGCGGGGACCAGCTCAAAGGCCTTCACACTCATCTCAACAGCAGCATCGACTCTGCACAGACAAAACAATCAAGATAATAGAGTTCACACTAAAAAAAAAAAAAAAAAGTGACTGTCATTTGCTTTTGTTGTAAAGGAAGGGAAATTCATCATCACTGAAAATAAAAACATTCTATTAATTATGTATCATATGTAATGGATTATTATAATTATTATTCAAGACTTTTTAGGGTCTGTTTCATTGACTCAAAGTTTGAATCTAAATTGTCTTCTCCTTTCTCTTGTGACACTGACCTTTAACAACAGGATCTGAAACATGAAAAACTTAATTACTGATCTATTAACTCCAGAGTTCTCCAGAAAACCAGACACATGCAAGTATGCAAATGATCAGGCTAACTAGCATGCTAACTTCAAACCAGGCTCCAAACCAAGAAAACTACACCATCTGTGAATGTGGTTTGTGTTTATAAAAGGCCTGTGTGGCTCTGTGGATGTGCGTAGATCTAGAGTCACAGTCTAAATGAAAAGGCAGAAAGCAGAGAGCACAGGGCTGAGGGCTAACAGAGCAGTCAGCTGTGTGCTCTGAGTTAGCATCTTTAAGCTGCTAATGACACAGTGGAATAACGCAGACACAGCTGTGCTTCAGACTTTACTCCAGTGTGTTCTCTTTCCTCTCTGTGCCTGATGCTTGTGTCCCCCTGCCTGTCCCTGCTGCGTGTCTTTCCTCTTGTCTTTCCTCTTGTTTTTGCTCTTATTTTTGCTCGTGTTAGCCGTAAACAAACCTCCACTCTCCGAGGAAAGGCTGGGGTCAGACACCGCCACACCTACTCCACCTCCCGCAGAAAAGGCTGGTCCATGTCCCTGTCCCGGGGATAGAAGCAGAAGGCCCGGGGAAAGACCGCATTGACAGGACAAAAGTGTGTTTCTCTGCTGTGTCCAGAGCCAGCGCCGCCCTGACGCTAAATGAACCTGTGCTGCGTTTAAAACATCAGACACTCAGCAACATTACGCAAGTACTACCACATAAAACCGAGATTCAAGAATACTCAAGTGACTAAAACCCAATGTACAATCTCAGTATTTCATCATTTATTTAACACACACCATGGGAGACAGTTAAAAGTGAAGTAAATATCGCGTTTGACTGGGTTACAGACACGCGCGATAAATTACAGAGTGTCCCTGAACGCGGCTCTTTCACCCATAATGCACCTGTCCCACAGAGCAGCGCAGAAAGGCCATTTTGTTAGCTTAGCTTAGCCATGTCGGGTAAAGAAAGACTCTAGCAACAAGCGTTTATTACACCCACGCGAACAATGTCACTTTTACAGATTTATGTAAAGTCCAAACAGCCCCAAACCCGACTCTTTATCATGATGTTCTCGCGGGAAAAGGTACGGGCTAGCTCAGGAGGCTATTGCTAAAGTGCTATGAAAACACGCACGGTGTTAGCCAGTGCTAACGTGTTAGCCGGAGCTAACGTGCTGCTGTAGCTATCTGTTTACCTCGCTGTCAGCACAAGGATTTCGTGTTAAATAACGTTACGGGGCCTTTGTTTTACTTGTTTTTAATGTGACACTTTATGCTCTGGTCAAGATTTAAGTGGATGAAGTTGTGAGTGTGAACAAACGACTAAACAAACTGAACTTAGCAAAACAAATAAAACAACACAGTGTTAAGTCCCAGCGCTAATCTGATAATGGCAGAAGACACTCGACAGGAAAAGAGAGCCAGCTTCTCCAACGGGATGATGCCCCGGACCTCTGTGGGCTCGGCCAAAGCAGGAGCCTCCAAGAAACTAGTCATCAAGAACTTCAAAGGTACAACAGCTGTTTTTCCATCAGGCCCAAGAGTCAGACCAGAGCTGGCTGTTTCTGTTGTTTATGTATCTGAGCATTATGTAATAATGTGTTTATGACACCTGTGTAATGTCTGTGTCATCAGCTCTGATCCATAGAACCATAACACAGGAGTGTTATGTTAGTGTAATCCTTCAGTCTATGGATGTAGAACCTCCTCTGTTATGTCTGTCCAGGTCTATGGATCTTTTATGTCCTAGTTCATCACAGAGTTATTAGACTTATATTAACTCTAGCTTCTTATTGAACATTTTACAAAAAATGTCCTGCTGATAATAATGGAGTTTCAATATCATGTAAAACTTTACACTACAATATATTTTTCTCTCTGATATTAGATCGGCCCAAACTAGCAGAGAATTACACAGAAGACACGTGGCTGAAACTGCGAGAAGCAGTGAATGCAATTCAAAACAGCACTTCAATCAAGTACAATCTTGAGGAGCTCTATCAGGTATGTAATAATAAAAAATATAAACATGTATTGAATTGTTTTACAGTGATTATGAAATCTTGACATAACATGTCTCTCTTTCTCTTTTTTTGTCTATAGGCAGTGGAAAATCTGTGTTCCTACAAAGTGTCTCCAACTCTGTACAAACAGCTGCGGCAGGTCTGTGAGGACCATGTTCAGGCTCAGATCCACCAGTTCAGGGAATATCCTTTTTTATAGTAATTTGAGGTAAAAGTCTGATTAAATTACAGAAGTACAATATAAAGTATTGTAATTTAAGAAGTTAATGTATCTTAACAATGAGCTCACAGAGTCTTTAGACAACCTCTCCTTCCTGAAGCGAATGAATCGCTGCTGGCAGGACCACTGCAGACAAACAGTAAGGTTTAGTATTTCAGACACTTCAGGGTTGATCACCTGAGGCCCTAACGTTTCTTTGCTACCCATAGATAATGATCCGGAGTATTTTTCTGTTCCTTGATCGAACCTATGTTCTCCAGAATTCTCTGCTTCCTTCAATTTGGTAATAACCCTTAGTCTAATAACCTATTATTATTTCTTGCTTGCTTTTATCCTTTCTTTGAAGTGGTCTCTTTTTTTCCCCCAGGGACACTGGTCTAGAGCTGTTCCGCACACACATTGTGAGCGATACAGCCGTTCAGAAACGTACTGTGGATGGTATTTTGGAGCAAATTGAGCTTGAGCGAAATGGAGAGACAGTAGATCGCAGTCTCCTTAGGAGTCTGCTGGGCATGCTCTCTGACCTGCAAGTAAGTGTTAGTAATTGGTAGTACTAAATAATGTATCATGAACCTG
Source organism: Periophthalmus modestus (assembly GCA_019594935.1). Lineage (NCBI taxonomy): Eukaryota > Metazoa > Chordata > Actinopteri > Gobiiformes > Gobiidae > Periophthalmus > Periophthalmus modestus. Next base: position 33,825,648 of record JAIEZT010001214.1, read on the forward strand.
TGTTTAAAGCCTCTGTCTCTCAGGTTTATAAGGAAGCCTTTGAAGAGAATTTTTTGTCTGAGACCAACCGTCTGTATGCAGCAGAGGGACAGCGTCTGATGCAGGAAAGAGATGTGAGTTATGTCTGGATTTTCTCACCTTTTAAAAGTTACAGACCAAAAGCAGCAACATTTGTTCCTCTCAGAGGTTTATGTAATTACATTTATTATACTTTATTATGTGGCCAGGTGCCTGAGTACTTGCACCACGTGGCTCGACGACTTGAAGAAGAGAACGATCGTATCGTGAGCTACCTCGACCAAAGCACTCAGTAAGTCATTGTTCTAGATGTATTCTGAACTTCAAATCAAAGACAAATAACTAATGCATTAAAAAAAAAAAACACTGCAGAAAACCACTCATTAGCTGTGTTGAAAAACAACTACTAGGAGAACATCTGACCGCAATACTTCACAAAGGTGAGACTTTTTCCACAAAAACACCCCTACTGTAAGCTCCAATGTCTATGTTAATTCTATATTTTTGTTTTTCAGGTTTGAGCACATTGTTGGATGAAAATCGTGTGACTGAGCTGGCTCTTTTGTATCAGCTCTTCAGTAAAGTCAAAGGAGGACTTCTTACCTTGCTGCAGTTTTGGAGAGAATACATCAAGGTAACCTTAAAGTTAATACATTTGATCCTCACAAAAGCATGATTAAAATACTGTGAATATTAAAAATATATTTCTCTTCTCTTTAGTCTTTTGGTAGTGAAATTGTATGTACACCAGAGAAAGACAAGGACATGGTGCAGGAGCTGCTTGACTTTAAAGACAAAATGGACAATGTGGCTCACAATTGTTTTGCTCGAAACGAGGGTTTCATCAATTCAATGAAGGAAGCCTTTGAAACTTTCATCAACAAAAGGCCCAACAAACCTGCTGAACTCATCGGTCAGACATCATCCTGTGGCTTTCTTTATTTTATTTAGTTTCTTTGAAGCATTATTTGATATACTGGTGTATTTTTTTCAGCTAAATATGTAGATTCAAAGCTAAGAGCAGGAAACAAGGAGGCTACAGAAGAGGAACTGGAGCGAATTCTGGACAAGATAATGATAATCTTTCGCTTCATTCATGGTTGGTTACACTCTAAAATGTGCAAAATGAAGCATCACAGGCAAATTTCCTTGTTTGTTTAAAATTACAGTTAATGTTACTTCTCATTGTTATAACTGTGTCATGAGCTCATTGTCCGTTGACCTACAGGAAAGGATGTGTTTGAGGCTTTTTACAAGAAAGACCTTGCAAAGCGACTGCTGGTTGGCAAAAGTGCGTCTGTAGATGCAGAGAAGTCCATGCTGTCCAAGCTTAAACATGGTAAATATTATTGCATACTACTGTAATTGTATATTTGGTTTGATTAATTATAGTTTTGTAAAGTAATTAGAAATACAACATTTATACTTCAGTGTGTTACTTGTTGAAACTGTTTGGAATTTAAAGCAGAGGTAAAGTGTGTTTTTGTTGTTACCAGAGTGCGGAGCAGCTTTTACAAGTAAATTAGAAGGCATGTTTAAAGACATGGAGCTATCCAAAGATGTAATGATTCAATTCAAGCAGGTAATTATCAACTTAACCCCAAATCCAACAGTAATGTAAGTGAACTGCATAAAGTGTTCTGTGCTTTACAGTATATCCAGAACCAGAGTGAGCCCAGCAACATAGAGCTGACTGTGAACATCCTCACGATGGGCTATTGGCCTTCATACACCCCCATGGACGTGCACCTGCCCACGGAGGTACTGTTCATACAGAAGGGCTGTGACACAGGATAGTAAGGCTGAGTTCAACCGTCAGGTTTACTGCAGATGAACATATTACAGTCTTTAGAAATGTAGTGAAACAGCTGTCACTGTACAAACATTACAACACATTCCATACAAGATAAACACTTAAAACACTTAAAACGCACAGAAACTTCAATTATGGTTATTTAAAAGTCCACAGTGTAACTTTGCTGGTACAGGGTCCACTATCTGCTGGTGTCCATGGGGATATCATTGCTTTGCCTTAATGTTCCACACTAAAGCATTCATTTGTCCAAGTTACAGGTCAGTTCTGTGAAAAGATGAATTCACTCCTAGTTAAAAGAAGGCAGACACGGTGTAGACAAAACAATGACATTTTCATGAAGACAAGCAAAGTTACACAGTGCAGCTTTAACAGAAAGAAGTAAATGTACCGTTTGTAACTATAGAATGGACTTTAAATGTGTGTATGTTTTTACCTGTAGATGGTGAAACTCCAGGAGGTGTTTAAGCTCTTTTATCTGGGCAAACACAGTGGGAGGAAACTGCAGTGGCAGCCGACACTGGGCCACGCTGTGCTCAAGGCAGAATTTAAAGAGGTAATGACATCACAGCTTTGTGTTATCAGCAAGATTTCAAAACATGTTTATTTTAAACTTTAGGGGAAGAAGGAGGTCCAGGTGTCTCTGTTCCAAACGCTGGTGCTGCTGATGTTCAACGAGGGAGAAGAATTCAGTATTGAGGAAATACGCACAGCCACTGGCATAGGTTAGACTTTTATTATATGATTTATTTATGTGTTCTATGGCTGGGCAATAAAAGGGAATACTCATCCTCATGATCTCAGTTTTTGATTTGATTTAATTTTTTTTTACTTTTTAGAAACTTTCACTATTGATTTCACGTTCATAAACAATACAAACCTCTCAAACAAACGCTTCTCCAAACCACACGCCTGACTGTGGATTTGATAAATGAGCTCTACTGTGTAATTTGAAATATATTGGTCTGATCTGATGTTAAATGCGTGTCTTGTTTCAGAGGAGGGCGAGCTCAGGCGTACGTTGCAGTCTTTGGCCTGTGGAAAAGCTCGAGTCCTCAACAAAATGCCGCGAGGGAAAGACGTGGAAGATGGAGATCGATTCAACTTCAACAATGATTTTAAACATAAACTCTTCCGCATCAAAATCAACCAGATTCAGATGAAAGAAACGGTACGACATGCCTCTAGTTTTTATTTTCTTTTTTTACTCATAAACCACCAATCTTTGACTCAAATGGACCGTGCCTATCTCCGATTAACGCGCCTGTCAGTCATACACATCTGAAATCGAGATGGGATACAGTTTTCTTATTGTAACTTGCCTTGTGTTGTAAAAGCTTGTGGTTTTTTAGGATTTGAATTTTAGATCCAGAGGTTGACAATCTGATGTTGTGTAAAAGTTAAGTTAACACTGATTTAATTTTCTAGAGTAATAATGTGTTTTTTCTGTGTGTTTTCTTCAGGTGGAGGAGCAGGTGAGCACCACAGAGCGTGTGTTCCAGGACAGACAGTATCAGATCGACGCAGCTGTGGTTCGTATCATGAAGATGAGGAAAACACTGAGCCACAACCTCCTCGTCTCTGAGCTCTACAACCAGCTCAAGTTTCCCGTCAAGGTAACGTAGACTTAGACAAACACATGAACACTTTTAAACCTTATGTTTCACTCAACTCATAACATGCTGTCGTCATGTAGAGTTAATGCAGGACTGTAGATTGTCATTATAATATTACAAAATAAAGCGCTGTATCTGTTATTCCGACCCTGCCTGAAAGGGACATCATCGAAACAGTAGATGTAATTACAATTGGATATTTAATTTGTGATTTCTCCTACTCACAGCTAAACCAAGACAAATGAGCAGTGTGTGTAGTACAGGCCGTTTGAATTTACTTACAAATAATGTAAAAAATAAAAGGATTTAAGGGTTTTCTCACAATGTCGTTAATAATATGACAAGAATCACAAGGTTCACTTCGCAGACGTGATGTTGTCGTTCCTGCTTTGAGTTTGTGTGATTTTCCAGGAGTCGATTTCCAAAGATATCATCTATGTGTCCCTCAGTCGTCCAGGTCTGATCCATAGCAACAGAAAAATTCAATTCTGTCACTGGACAAAAGTTTTAGAGTGAAGACGTTTGGCTGCTCATTCAAGCCTCTTCTTCAGTTGTGGTCAGATTAGACAGTTACTGCTGGACACTGCCTTATATCTGTCTGTAGGAGGAGCTAACGACACTTAAACTAACACACCTGTGGTTTACAGTTTCTGTTGGTGTAGCTCCATAGACCGAGCTAACTGTGTGAACTGTGCCTGAGTCACATTTAGCATAGTCATTCAGGGCCCTAATGGTGCTCTCACATCTATTAGCATTCTGACTATCTCTATAGTTTTCCTTGTTTTAAGACTGAGGATGGAGTTATAAACAGGAGATACATGATGTCTAAGCTCCATTCCTATTCAAAGATGGATTGTCTTTCTAAACAAAAATTGCCTCTTTAACTCCTGTTTCAAACCATTTCTTTTCTTTTCCAAAGATATTAGTATTTCCACTTATTCTTATCATTAAATTTAGCAGAGTACGCTGCCTGACTGTAAATGACTCTCATTTTGTCCGTTGTCACTGAACAGCCGGGGGATCTGAAGAAGAGGATCGAGTCTCTCATCGACAGAGATTACATGGAGCGAGACAAAGAGACTCCAAACCAGTACCACTACGTTGCCTGATGGAGCTTCACCATTAACGTTCAATCACAGCAAGTAGCCTCCAAAAACACCACAGCCCTTCAGCCATGAAACAGAAGACTAAACCAGGACGAGCTCTCTGTGCTAAAGCTGCACTGTGGCACTTTTCAGCTCGAGCATCACCTGCTTTTCTCCTTGGAAATGTTGTTGCTTGGCCTGGGATGTTTCGCAGTATGGCATTATTCAGTTACAGCTGTTTTTATTGCTCATAAATACATTAAAGAACATGTACTTACTGTGACGAAAAGGCGCCTCTCCACAGATCTAACCTGTATCTTGTCCCGGTGGTGTCACCTTTTTGGCTTTGTGGAGATGTAAAAGTTTAATGCCATAGTGTGGAACATTCCAAACAAAACAGTAACATCTTCATGGAGTTTAGCAGGTGATGGACTCCTCCTGAAATGTTCCACGGTGCAGCTTTAACTTTAGGGGGTCAAAGTCACTGCTGCTTGGAAACGGTCTACGCTGCTGGAAATGGTCGCTCCACAAAGACTTTCTGCTAATGCAAAGTTCAATTAAAATAGCACTTTTCCTGTTTTTTTTCTTATTTCCTCTGTATTAGACTTGTCTTTATCATGTCCAGATAATCAAGAGTTTTCTACTAAAGTTGGTTTGTCTTTAGCTACATTTAGTTTTAATTTATGTTCGAGACTTTCTGTTCTGGATGACTGCATAAACTGCTGACTTTTGAGTCCATTTGAACGCTTGTGTGGAGTTGATAGGGACAAAACAAAAATGAAACGTGGGTTAGGTGTTTTATGTCTGAAAATATTCAACATTTTATTCAGGTAAGCCACTTCTTTGGATTTCTTTTATTGTTTTTGACCAAAATGTTCAGTGTCACCACCCGGCGTTTTCTATAAGAGATTGTATGGAGTGAGGAAAGTAAAGCTGAATAAATATTTAATAATACAGCTGTTTGTAAGTCACATCATTCACACAGTTTTAGAGAGGAAGAAGGTAACCAACGGAAGTAAAGAGCTTGGGTCTTCTGGATGTGTGGTTGTGGTCACTTCTTATTTATACTCCGATATCAAGACTACAGTATATTTTGTTTATGAGCTTCTGTTTGATTCTGTTTTGTTGCTCTGAAGAAATTCCAAATACTTTATGGCCTTCAACACAGCATTATTAAACTTAATGAGAGGTTTCTTACAATTTCAGCTTAAATTGAACCACTAAAACTGAAAATGTTATTATTTTACTATAAAATGTACAATTCTAGATTTCAAAGGCTCTTGAGTTGGAGGCAGATGGGAACAGCAGGCAGGTGTTTTTGACTTAGAAAAACGGGAAAAAGGCTGAGTTTTACCCCCCAACTAAAACAGGAAACTGAAAAATAAAAGCAAATCTGGATCCTTCAAGAACAGTCTCTGTCAATTAAAACATAACCTCATTAATCTACATGTATTTCCTAGTGTTAAATTGCAGCTGCAGAATGTCTCGAGGTGTTGATAGAAGTTGGTTCGTTCCTTCGAGGGTTTTGCACTGCCTCGTGAATGCAGGAGAAGGTCAGCTGACTCCACCACAGACGGGCGGGGGCTGTATCAGAGCGAGCAGGAGGCTGTGTCAGAGGGAAGGGGCGCTGTTGCAGAGCGAGGAGGGGTTTGTCACGTGGGGCAGTGCCTTTCATCGTTCCATACATACAGACGCTTACACGACCTGCTTTTGCTTTCTAGTTGATATTCTTATGTAGCTGCGTCTTTCATCTGATGGATCTTCTTGATTTACTCTAATCACTTGCAGCTAATCCAATAAAAATGTTGCTTCCTGTTATTTATCATCACTACTTTTTAAAGGGTCGCTGTGTAACTTTCTTGCACCTGCTCGTCTCCATGGACATGATAATAGCCCTTTGTGTAGAATGAGATTAAACATCTCTTGTGGGGCTCTCCTCTCCACAGATCTGCCGTGCAGTTTGACCTGGTGGCACTGCTGCTTGTCGCCCTGGAGATGAATAAGTTTAACACTGTAATGTGGAACATTCCAGGCAAAGCAATAACGTTACCATAGAGACAAGAAAGTGACTGGTCTTCCTCTAGAACAGTTACAAATCAATTTCTAGCCCAGTTGAACTGAAGTGTTCTCTTATCTTCCTCATTTTTATCCACTTGTCGACCAAAGTATTGTAATTTTGTGGTTGATAACAGAATTTTATCTGCCAGAAACGAGAAGTCGCGAACAACTCGTGTAGAGTCCTTAAAAAGAAACTCACACTTGTGTTCAAGGAAGTCCACAGGTCTATTAGCGCCTTGTTCACAACTCACAGCTCTGTAAAGATAATGAACTTAATAACAGCTCACCGCTCTCTCCGTTAATGAACTTTATAACAGGAACAAACTGTTTATAAACAAACTGTTTAAATGGGTCATGGTCTTATCCACAGTCGGACTGATCCTTTTTTACTCTGTGACAATATAAAGCAAATGTTAGTTCACAGAATAAAAGGCAAAAAGTAAATATGGTGAGTTTAAAAGGTTAAAGAGGAGTTTGTTGCTGACAGTTCATATTACTGCAGTTACACAGGCCTTTGACTGCACGTGCACTACTGTGGACTTTGGTAAGATGTGACTTTGCTGTGGACAGTTGCCTTAACACTAACACTGACACTGACCCTTAACACTGAGCTTCTTCTTTCTCAGCTTCTGTTCACTTTAGACGTGCAGCTTCAGCCAAATGTGTTGAGTAAGTTCCATGTCATTGTCCTGAAAAACCTTTTTACTTTCTGTCCCGCAGCGTTGTTTATCTGCTCACACAGACTGATCGTATTTCAATATCATCAGAACATAAATATGATCAGTGACCTACATTTGCTCTCAGTAAACACAGGCTGTTTAAGTAGAAGTACAAATACAGAGGGAAAAAGTTACTCAAGTAAAAGTATTTAAGTACTTGTTTATAAATGAACTTTAAGAGTAAAAAGTAAAAGTCTGTCACACACGTCTTGTTAATGTGTTAAATGTGGTGATATTGATTAAAATGACACATATTTTGGTGAACAGCTGCATAATAAACCGATGTATTCATTTTTCTTCATTTCACGTATTTCTTTTTGTTTTGCTCAAACCTGAAGGTTGAAGTTGAAACTTTAGACAGAATGTTTCTATGAACATGATAAAAATAAACTCTTAAAGTTGGATACTTTTCCAGTTTAAAATGTAGAGGGGTCGAAAGTACAGATACTACTCTGAAATGTACTGAAGAAGTGAAGTATCCACTGTCAAATGTACAGTAAAAGTACCTGAAATCCTTCTTAAGTTGGTCTACAGTAACTTCACTACCTCCAGCACTGAATGAACCCAAGAGCCCACACTTTATAAACATGTATTTGTTTATATGGACAATTATGAGTTTAATTAGTTTATTTAGTGTGACTTTATTCAGAGCAGAAAGATTATTCCAGAGCTGGAACTGGAGGAGGATTCCAGCTCAGTGCAGAGTTTGTTTTATTCTCTGCAGTGTGAGCTCTGTGCACTTCAGAGTTTGTACTGGAGTATATCATTCTGTCTCTGAGCACTGTGCACACTAGATAATTTGTATTATTCTATCTCTGATCACTGTGATCAGTGTGCTCACTTCAGAGGAGGTGCAGGTGCAGAGGGGGCGGAGTCACGTGACAGTGCTCCTGCGGGAGCTGCAGGTCACATGATCTCTCTCATACGGGGCAGATTCTCTGAAGCTGCGGCACAAACGCCTCTATCCGCGTCTGGCCTCGTCTTTTCTCCACAACAAACTCGGATTATCTCGATATTTACTTGATATTTGACACTTTCTTGTTGCAGACTGAGCGGATTTAATCTGGTTTTATTATAGAAAGAATAAAGTCCAGCGCGTTTAGAGCCACCTGCGCCTCGAGCTGCGCCAAACAAACAAACAAACAACCACCAGAGGAGACAAAACGGGACGAGACAGAGGCAGATCTGAGTTTATCTGAGTCTATCTGAGTCTGTTTGCGTTTATCTGAGTTTATTCACCATGAGGAGCGGCTCCTCGGTTCTGTGGCTCCTTCTGCTCCTCCTGGCGGGCTCGGGTGAGTGTTTTTATTCTCTTAGTCTGATGTCGTTTCACAGAACCGTGAGCCGCTGCGCAGCGTAAAAGAACTGTGTCATGTGCGTCATGTGTGATGTGCGTCATGTGTGATGTGCGCCATATGTGATGTGCGCCATGTGTGATGCGCGCCAGCCGCACACACGTTTCATTTCATGTCTGATTCTCTCAGGTCTGGTTATAGAGCAGGTACTTTATTGTTTAGGCTGCATTTATTTATGTATTTACTTCCTGATTTCCTGTTTGCATCATACCAGTGTCATACCTCCGGGATTGTGTAGTCATATGCAGTGTAAGTCTCTATGTTCATGTTGTAAAAGTCTAAACAGCCTGGTCCCCGTGTCCTGCCTCCACCTGCTTTATTCTGATTAAACACAGACTTATGTCTCTTGTTAAGCCCCTTCTGACTGTTTTCTTACTGTTTTATTACAGTTTTATTACAGTCCACACACAGTCGAAGGCCATAAAAAGGAGCTCAAAGGTGGGCGTCATATTAAAATATGTTTTGGGCATGTGTCAAATTATAATATCAAGTTTTTCATCTGTAATAAAACTATGAACCTCAGAAACAAACACGCATGTATTCACTTTCTCTGTTTCCTCTGGTTCAGTCAAGTTTTGTGATACTTGAACTTCAACCAAGACATTTACAGCCTCATTTATCACATTTATCACATTTGGCACATTTGGCACATTTAGCTCATTTATCACATTTATCACATTTAGCTCATTTATCACATTTGGCGCATTTATCACATTTGGCACAATTAGGTCATTTAGCACATTTGGCAAATTTATCACATTTGGTACATTTATCACATTTAGCACATTTGGCACATTTAGCTCAATTATCACGTTTGGCACATTTATCACATTTGGCACAATTAGGTCTTTTAGCACATTTGGCAAATTTGGCACATTTAGCACATTTATCACATTTGGCACATTTATCACACTTAGCACATTTGGCACATTTATCACATTTAGCACATTGGGTCATTTAGCACATTTGGCACATTTATCACATTTGGCATATTTAGCTCATTTATAACATTTGGCACATTTAGCACATTTGGGTCATTTATAACATTTACCACATTTGGCATATTTATCACATTTGGCATATTTAGCTCATTTATAACATTTGGCACATTTAGCTCATTTATCACATTTGGCACATTTATCACATGTGGGTCATTTATAACATTTATCACATTTGGGTCATTTATCACATTTAACACATTTATCACATTTGGCACATTTATCACACTTAGCACATTCGACATATTTAGCTCATTTATCACATTTGGCATATTTAGCTCATTTATCACATTTGGCACTTTTATCACATTGATCACATTTGACACATTTAGCTCATTTACCCTATTATTTTGTTAAAATATCACCTGGATGATGTTACCTGTGTGTAAACACCTGTACTGGTGTAAACACATGTACACTGTGTGTAAACACCTGTACACTGTGTGTAAACCCTGTACACTGTGTGTAAACCCCTGTACACTGTGTGTAAACACCTGTACACTGTGTGTAAACACATGTACACTGTGTAAACACATGTGTGTGTGTAAACCCACTGTCTACACTGTGTGTAAACACATGTACACTGTGTGTAAACCCCTGTACACTGTGTGTGTAAACACATGTACACTGTGTGTAAAACACATGTACACTGTGTGTAAACACCCCTGTAAACACTGTGTGTAAACACCTGTACACTGTGTGTAAACCCCTCTACACTGTGTGTAAACACATGTACATTGTTTGTAAACACCTGTGCACCGTGTGTAAACACATGTGCACTGTGTGTAAACACCTGTACACTGTGTGTAAACACCACTGTGTGTAAACACTGTGTGTGTAAACACCTGTGTGTAAACACATGTACACTGTGTGTAAACACCTGTACACTGTGTGTAAACACATGTACACTGTGTGTAAACACCTGTACACTGTGTGTAAACCCCTGTACACTGTGTGTAAACACATGTACACTGTGTGTAAACACATGTACACTGTGTGTAAACACATGTACACTGTGTGTAAACACATGTACACTGTGTGTAAACCCCTGTACACTGTGTGTAAACACCTGTGCACTGTGTGTAAACACATGTACACTGTGTGTAAACACATGTACACTGTGTGTAAACACATGTACACTGTGTGTAAACACATGTACACTGTGTGTAAACACCTGTACACTGTGTGTAAACACATGTGCACTGTGTGTAAACACATGTACACAGGTGTAAACACATGTACTCTGTGTGTAAACACCTGTACACTGTGTGTAAACACCTGTACACTGTGTGTAAACCCCTCTACACTGTGTGTAAACACATGTACACTGTGTGTAAACACATGTACTGGTCTGTACTGGTCAGATCTGTGAGTATCTGCTCTGTACTGGTCAGATCTATGAGGATGTGCTCTGTACTGGTCAGATCTATGAGGATGTGCTCTGTACTGGTCAGATCTATGAGGATGTGCTCTGTACTGGTCAGATCTGTGAGGATCTGCTCTGTACTGGTCAGATCTGTGAGGATGTGCTCTGTACTGGTCAGATCTATGAGGATGTGCTCTGTACTGGTCAGATCTGTGAGGATCTGCTCTGTACTGGTCAGATCTGTGAGGATGTGCTCTGTACTGGTCAGATCTATGAGGATGTGCTCTGTACTGGTGAGATCTATGAGGATGTGCTCTGTACTGGTCAGATCTATGAGGATGTGCTCTGTACTGGTCACATCTGTGAGTATCTGCTCTGCACTGGTCAGATTTATAAAGATATGCTTCTGTGTCAAACCAGTTGTAAAGTTTCACATGACCGTGCGATCATGAGGTCAGACACGATAAGTACAAACCTAAAGAACATACACACAGTACATATATACAGTACATATATACAGTACTTATCTACACATATACAAACAGCAGAAGGTGTTTTCTGTCACGTTTAAACCTGTGTAAATATTAAAGTGTTTTTTTTATGTGGTTGACGTGGTTGACGGCCCAGTTTGGCCTCTTCTTTTGTTCTGCTGCTTTGTGTTTCACAAAAAGACTTTTGGCTGTGGACACTGTGGGACAAACAGAAACACAGGGCCGGCATTGGGCCAGTGCTGACAGTGGGCCAGGGCTGACAGCGGGCCAGGGCTGACAGTGGGCCAGTGTTGACAGTGGGCCGGGTGCAGTGACTATTGCATTTTTATATTAAAGTCCCACTGCGTGACACATTTCAAATAAATAAACAACAATGATTTTTTTCAGTGGTGGAACATAAAGTTTTAAATACTAAAGTACTTAAGTGCGTGACTTTTCAAAAATTTAGGTATCTCTTTTTTCAGTAGTGAATACCTAAAGTAAACTCCACTACATACTGAGAGCACTATACTTTTCACTTTACTTAGGTATCTTTAGAGTGTGTAGTTTTTACTTCTACTCCACTACATCTGAGAGCAGTATCTGTACTTTACTTAAGTACATTTACAGTGTGTACTTTTTACTTTTACTTGAGTACATTTGAGAGCAGTATCTGTACTTTCTACTGCACTACATTTATGAACTGGACTGAAAAGTAAAAGTATTTTTTATTATAGTCTGAGACCTGCTGAAAAGGCTGAGGTTTATTTTATCAGCCTCAGAATATGAACAAAACAAAAATAAGTCTTTAAGTACATTTTCAAATGGGTACTTTAATACTTAGTAGATTTTTTCATGTGATACTTTTACTTTTTTTTAATTTTTTTGCTCTGGTTGCTGTACTTTTACTGAAGTAACATAATTGAGTACTTCTTCCACCACTGCTCAAAAAAACCAACAAAAATAAGTAACAGAAATGTGAGGTTTACAGGTATCACAGGTTTTAAAACACAACTGACAGTTTTGTAATAATATGACAATGTGAAACAAGAACCAAAAGTGAAAAGAAAGGAAAAGAAAAGACTTTTACAGAAGTGAGACGCAGGAAGGGTTAAAAAACAGAGAAGTTACAACGAGCGAATGTAAACCTCAGGTCAGAAAAAAAAAAACAAACAAAACTCATGGATTTAAAAAAAAAACTGATGTAAAAAGTGATTTAACTCAAATTAGACTGAGTTATGTGAAAATAAAAGTGGATTATTAAAACCACGGGGCTCGTTTATAAGACCAGAGCTTGTGTCTTTGTAAATAAAAAATGATTTAACATGTAAAACGTGAATAACGATAATTATAATCTCTGAAACATGTTTTTACTGTGTTGTTCACTGTTAAAGAGCTTATATCACACTGTTCTCTGATCTGGAGTTCTTCTCTCAAACTGAAATCACTCTGTTCCACCTTGTGATGTCATCATGTGGTCATACAGGAAGTGCTCCACTGTGTTTTTAAACTCCACTTACCTTCACTAGAATCATTTGGATCATTTCAGTCCTGGAATTGCCACTTATTTCTACTGAACGAAAGGTAAAAGGAGCTGTTAACTTGAAAACTACCACTTCATGACATCACAAGGTGGAATAGAGGGTTTTGAGCTTTGGAAATGTTACAGACTAATAATAAAGTGTGACTCAAACATGTGAATGAAACAAAGCACAACTCCAGGTCTGTTTTTGAGGAGTAACAGCGTTAGAAACCTCGCAGAGTCCATTTTTCATAATATAGAATCTTTAAAGTGCAGAAGAGTCTTGATCTGCCGCCTCGTTCGTGATTTCTCGGTCGTAAATTCTCTGTGGGGGGCGATGCTGAAGACGAGCTTTGTGGTCAGCGCAGGAGAGGAAATGCTCGATTCACGCCGCTGCAGATTTTCTTTACAATCAAAAGATGAGAGTAATAATGAAAGAGAAAGAGCAGAGACCATGTGACGTCCTGGCAGTTCCAGAGTTATGTAACAGACGCTAGTGTCCTGTAACCACTCAGTCTGAATATTAATAACATTTAGCCCACACAATCTACTTTTACAGCCTGTTTTTAATGTGTCTTTTATGCACTTAAAGCTTTATTTTAACACTTTAACATGAAGAGAGCTGCACAAAGCGTGACTCCACTGCTCTCTCAAAGGTTTGTGCTAAAAAAAAGGCTGTGGGGGAAGTTTGTGGTAAATTTGTGTGACACCATTTGGGGAAACTAATCCAAATCACCACAGCCCAGAAATATCAGCCCAGAAATATCAGCAGAGTTTATCCTCCATCGTCGCTCTGGGCTCTAAACATCAGCATCAGTCATGAAAAGAAATCAATGGTAGTTAAATATTTGTTCTATTTTTAGCCGTGCTCAGTGAGTTTGTTGTTTGTTTGTCGGTGCTCACTGGCGCCCTCCTGTGGCAGCGTTTGCCCTTTGCCCTCATTATGTACTTGTCATTTTGTGTGAATAATTATATTTACTTTTACTTTAGGTTTGCTTATTAAACTGTGGATGTGAATGCTTGTGTTAGTGTCATTTGTAAAAGTTTAAATCTGTGTTTTTCAGGCGACGTTCAGGCAGCGACTCTTGAAGTGAAAGACGGAAACTCGACATGTATCAAGGCCGAGCTCTCTGCGGTTTTCTCCATCACGTACAACGCCTCCGGCAGCAGTGGCGCGGTAAAGTGTCGTCCACATCCACACGTTTAAGGCATTATTAGCTTAGGTGTGTTTGTCCACTGATCTGAAGGTTGGCGGTTCAAATCTCACTCTCTGCATAAACATCTTTGGCCGTCACTTACAGCTCCAGCTCTCATGGATGAATGCTGCCGTTGTGTCCTTTGGCAAGACACTTAACACTGGTGTGTGAATGTGTGTGTGATGTGTGTGTGAGTGTTTCCTTGATGTAAACTGCTCTGAAAGTGGAAAATTGCTGTATTAAACTGCGACGATGAACATTTACGAAACAAATATTGAACCGTGCCGCCTGAACTTACTTTAAAAAAAAAATTACAGTTTTTGGTTAAATTTAAATTTTGTCTTATTAAAAACAAATAAAAATGGCTTTCAGCATTCATTTCTTAAACAGGATACAAAATGAGCCATTCAGAACAAAAAAAATAATCATGTTTCTGCCCCGAACAGCTGCGACAGAACAGGGTGCAGATCTCTTGATTAAAAGTTAAAGTTGTCATGGCGATACATGAGCTGTGACAGAAAAAGTCCCATAATAATCACACTAAAGTGTCCCCCCAGCGGACCGCAGTGGTCACTCTCCCTGACGATGCCTCGGTGGATCCCGGCAGCAGCTCGTGCGGGTCAGAGGGCAGCGCTCCGTGGCTCGTGGCGGTCTTTGGGTCGGGACACGCCCTGGGTCTGAGCTTCTCGTCCAACAACAGCGTTTACAGCGTCACCAACCTCACGCTTCAGTACAATCTGAGCGACGCCGCCGTGTTCCCCGAGGCCAACAGCTCAGGTGAGACGCAGCAGACGGAGCCGTCGGGTCAGTTACAATACTCTGCTCTAAGACTCTGATCAATGGAGTCGTTGTGTTCAGACTCTGGTCATTCATAAAACACAGACTAAAGCCGTCACATGCTCCCAGACCTAATCTAACTCTGCAGAACGTTTTCTGTTTTTGTAAGGACTGATAACTGATTAAAATACGAGTAAATCAGTGTTTTCCAGACACAATAAAAACACAGTTCTTCATGGTTCTCGTTGTAAACAAATGTACGGTCCAAAAAACATCAGATTGAAGTCATGTAGGTGATTTTAAGCTTTTATTTCTTTCCTTGACTATTTTTCCTCAAGTTGCAGTTACATTACTCTCCACTAGAGGCTGCTAAAGATCAGTTATTTTGCTTGTTGTTATTTTGAGGGGTTTTCCTCACTTTTCAGCTTAATTCAAACTATGCCCTGATTAGACCAGATTAGACTCTTTATTTTGTGACTCTTCACTGTTCTGGATTTTAAAGTTTAGTTTTGTTTCAGACGTGGTGACAGTTGTGTCCGCTTCAGTCGGTATCTGGGCTCCAGTGAACAGCACATATCGCTGTTTGAGCAGTGCCACTTTCAGACTGGACACTGCCAACCTCACCTTCTCCAACATGAGGCTGCAGGCGTACATGAGCACCAACGACCTCAGTCCCAACGGTAAATCTAAAGCCTTCCAACTCAAGAAACTTTTCAGAAACAAACGCTTTTCCTCACGTTTTGTTCTTGTTCAGAGAGTGTGTGCTCGGCGGATCAGGCCACTACTCCTGCCCCTCCTCCTCCTACCACCTCCACAGCTCCGGTGCCCATCCCGACCCCAGCGGGACCTCCTGAACGGGGCATGTACAACGTCACCCAGAACAACACCGTGTGCCTGCTCGCTCACATGGGACTGCAGCTCAACCTGACCTACACCGACGCTCAGAATAAGGTCAGCTGGAGTAATATAATTTAACACGTATAAAGACACGTGTGTGAATATGTGAGTGTGTTAAGTGTAAAACTGTAACAAATAAAACAAATGTCCTTTTTTATTCAGACGATTCAGGATGTGGTGAATTTGAACCCAGATCTGACCAGTTCCTCTGGATCGTGTGAAGCCAACACAGCGAGTCTGGTCCTGACTCAGGAGCAGAGCACCACAGTCTCCTTCACCTTCACTCTGGTCAGTTTGTCAGACGCTGGGACCAAATGTGTGTTTCACTTATTTTTCAGGACTGGACCAGGACTGAACCAGGGCTAAACCAGGAATAAACCAGGACTAAACCAGGACTGGACCAGGACTAAACCAGGACTGAACCAGGACTGGACCAGGACTAAACCAGGACTGAACCAGGACTAAACCAGGGCTAAACCAGGACTAAACCAGGACCGGACCAGGACTGGACCAGGACTAAACCAGGGCTAAACCAGGACTGGACCAGGACTGGACCAGGACTGGACCAGGACTGGACCAGGACTAAACCAGGACTGGACTAGGACTGGTCCAGGACTGAATCAGGACTGGACCAGGACTGGACTAGGACTGAACCAGGACTAAACCAAGACTAAACCAGGACTAAACCAGGACTGAACCAGGACTGGACCAGGACTGAACCAGGACCGGACCAGGACTGAACCAGGACCGGACCAGGACTGGACCAGGACTGAAGCAGGACTGAACCAGGACTGGACCAGGACCGGACCAGGACTGGACCAGGACCGCCAGGACTGAACCAGGACTGGACCAGGACTGGACCAGGACTGGACCAGGACCGGACCAGGACTAATGTGGACACCTGGAAACACACTGAGTTCCTTTTTGTTCCTTTTTGCTCAATTATCGTTCCTTTTGTTCACAGAATTCGACTTCCAGCAGGTACCACCTCAGCGGGGTGAGTCTGGTGGTGAACTGGCCCAATGTTCCTGGTATGTGATTTTACTCTTACATCAAAACATATTTTATTTCCGCTGTTAAAGCTCCTGTGCTACGTGAAACCGACTCTTGTAGCTTTAATCCATGTTCTAATGTTTCTTCCTCAAAAACAGACCTGGAGTTGTGTTTGTTTCATTCACACGTGTTTGAGTAACACTTTATTATTAGTCTGTAACATCTCCAAAGCTCAAAATGTCTGTTCCACCTTGTGATGTCATCATGTGTTGTTTTCAAGTTAACAGCTCCTTTTACCCTTAGTTCAGTAGAGATTGTCAACTCCAGGAATGAAATGATCCAAATGATTCTAGTGAAGATGTGTGGACTTTAAAAACACAGTGGAGCACTTCTTATATTACCACATGATGACATCACAAGGTGGAACAGAGTGTTTTCAGTTTGAGAGAAGAATCCAGCCTAAATCTGCAGGGTTTGTGTGTTAAACATGTGAGAATGAAACAAAACACAGCTCCAGGTCTGTTTGTGACGAGGAAACATCAGAACAGATCAGAGAATAGAGTCATATTTAATATAAACCTATAATCCCCCTCTTCTTCTCCTGTTCCTCTCCTCTTCACCTCCTCTTCACCTCCTCTTTCTCCCCTTTCTCCTCAGCAAACACGTCTGCGGTGAACTCCAGTCTGAATTACCTGCGCAGTTCGTTGGGTCACTCGTACATGTGTAACGCTGAGCAGACTCTCGTCGTTCTTCCCACTTTTTCTATCAACACGTTTAAGCTGCAGGTTCAGCCTTTTGGAGTCACGACGACGCAGTTCGCTTCAGGTACGTCACAGTTCTGCCCGTTCACATGTTTATCCTCAGTCCGGCTCCGTTTCCCAGCCTGTTCTGGTCCTTCTTTTGTTTCTTTTGTTTTACCTGCAGCTGCATTTCTCTTTATTAATCAGCCCAGAGTCGTCTGTACATCCTCCCTCTGTTCAGTCTTTGTTAGATTGTTGATTTGTCAAGAGCAACACTCAAACTCATCTGAAATACTCATATACTGTTTGCATTTCTGCAATTCTGAACTTGCATTTATCCCTGTTTGAGTTACCTGCTCCTGAGTTTATTTTCCAGCCTGTTTCTTTATTGAATCCCCAAAGTGGAAGAGATTTTCGTTAATATTAAATAAGACATTCATCCCTCAGTTGTTTATTGTCTGATTTACCTGATTCTGAACTACCTGTTTAAAGGACTTTCTGTTATCAGCTCATCAGTCCATTACAGCTAGTGACCAACATGTAGCTAATTTGACAGCTCAGGTCCAACAACTTGCACTTACTGTTACCCAGCTAGTCACTGCTGTAGCTCCCGCTCTGATTAATCCTTCCCCACAACCTTCTGTTGAGGTGATTGTGCCTGATCCTGTTTCAGAACCTCATGTTGGTGCATCTGAACGTTATGGGGGAGACCCCGAAGGATGTAATCCATTCTTGACCAACTGCTCCATTCTCTATTCAAACAAAGCAAATAAATATACAGGTCCATATGAAACAGAGAAAACATTTTAAACGGGAGTGTGTAAAAGTTATCAGATTATTAAATTGTGACTGTCACTCCAGTTTTGCTTTTTGTTGGACTTTGTTCCATTTTTATTAAGCAAAACAGCCTCTTTCTCGTCTCGGTCTTGCTGCGCCTCGTCCATAGCCTCCATCATGTGATCTGATATTAAATGTTCCTGTATCAGTGACAAACAGCTGAGGTATTCAGGACTTTTGTGAAGTCGTCCCTCATAGACACGTTTCACACAGAGCTGTTCTCTTCTGACAGATGGATAACTCACTTTTCCCCAGAGAAACAGTGATGTGGTTTTACTTTTCTTCACTCACACTTTCGTTTTACATGCATGTTTCTTGTTCTCTTGCAGCGGAGGAGTGTCAGATCGACCAGGATCAGATGCTCATTCCGATAATCGTGGGAGCAGCTTTGTCGGGGCTGGTCCTGATCGTCCTCATCGCTTACCTCATCGGCCGAAAGAGGAGTCACGCGGGATACCAAACCATCTGAGGGTTTAACAGATAAAGAGTGACATTTTTAAGAGCAACAAGTCGACTGAAGCAGGCTTTAAAGCGGCCTTATGAGCATGATGTGTCCCCGAGTCTCTAGCGCCCCCTGCAGAGACGCGGGCGACTCGCTGGCTGACAGATCTCGGTGTGTAAAGTATATTTTATATGACGCTCAGATGGACTTCTTCACCTTTAATCAAGAGTTTGCAAAGTTTGTTTTGGTTTGAAGTCTCTGTTGATTTTACACTCCCCAGATGAGTTTTATTATTTCATTTATTTATAACTTATTTAATTTAAAGGTGCACCGTGTGACTTTCCTGATCAGGGCTTGTTCGTCTCCATGGAGATGTCATTTGTTGAGCCTGAAATGTTACACAGTATGACATTAAACATCTCACATTTATTGAATTACAGGTGTTTTTGTCTCCATGGAGATAATGCCACACTGTGAAACATTCCCGGCCGTGCCTCCACCAGAAAAGTTACGCAGTGCAGCTTTAAATCTCCCAGTTAAACTTAAGCTGTGGACTGAATATTTCCTGGATGTGCCTGTGGTGAAACTGTCCGATTATAAAAGATAAATCTATTTATTTTATCCCTGTGCATTTCGATCATGAGCTTTTCCCTCGTTTCCAAACGTTTTTGTAGAAAAGGGAAAGTGTTGAATGTAAAACGTTGGTTGTGTTTTGTTTTAATGATTCCAACTGGTTTGAGTAATTTGTTAAAGATTATTTAGCTTTTCATTTTACCTCAAAGGGATTTTACAACAATACAGCGGCACAATGAAAACCTTTTCCAGAGCAGATTATTTACTCATTATGAAAAGCACAAACAGTAACAGCTTCAGGAGACGAGCTCGGCCCGATCTCAGCTTCAGGAGACGGGCTCGGCCTGATCTCAGCTTCAGGAGACGAGCTCGGCCTGATCTCAGCTTCATGAGAGGAGCTCGACCTGATCTCAGCTTCAGGAGACGAGCTCGGCCTGATCTCAGCTTCAGGAGACGAGCTCGGCCTGATCTCAGCTTCATGAGACGAGCTCGACCTGATCTCAGCTTCAGGAGACGAGCTCGGCCTGATCTCAGCTTCACGAAACGAGCTCGGCATGATCTCAGCTTCACAAAATGAGCTCGGCCTGATCTCACCTTCAGGAGACGAGCTCGACCTGATCTCAGCTTCAGGAGACGGGCTCAGGCCTGATCTCAGCTTCAGGAGACGAGCTCGGCCTGATCTCAGCTTCAGGAGACGAGCTCGGCCTGATCTCAGCTTCAGGAGACGAGCTCGACCTGATCTCAGCTTCAGGAGACGAGCTCGACCTGATCTCAGCTTCAGGAGACGAGCTCGACCTGATCTCAGCTTCACGATCTCTCAGCTTCAGGAGACGAGCTCGACCTGATCTCAGCATCAGACGAGCTCGACCTGATCTCAGCTTCAGGAGACGAGCTCGGCCTGATCTCAGCTTCACGAGACGAGCTCGGCCTGATCTCAGCTTCAGGAGACGAGCTCGGCCTGATCTCAGCTTCAGGGTCGACGAGACGAGCTCGACCTGATCTCAGCTTCAGGCGACGAGCTCGACCTGATCTCAGCTTCAGGAGACGAGCTCGACCTGATCTCAGCTTCACGAAACGAGCTCAGCCTGATCTCAGCTTCATGTTCGTTCAGTAAAATCCCTTCAGGTAAAATTGTGCAGTGGCTTCTTGTTTCAAATTGTTCTTAACTTGATTATTTGTTGAAAACATTTGCATTTTTATTTTCCTCATCCCTTAAAAGAAATTAAAACTCTTTGTGACTTAAAGGCCTCGTTTATGTTGCGTGCAGAACTTAAAATAAACCGTGAAGAACATGGATCGGTTGATGTTGCAGTTTGAAGCGCACAAAAATGTTAAACTGTTTAAGTCGACAATAGAAACGGGACGACTGATTTCTTGATAAACTGCTGCTTCTGGGGCTTGTTCTCATTGAGATTTCACTGAAGCTGCAGATTTTCATTTACAGTTTTCTTTCATGCCTCCACGACATTGAATTAGTGAAAGTAAATTAAACACAGAGCAGAGAAACTTCATCATGTTTAGGCCTTAATAACAACACGTGACACTGAAAGATAGCAGCCCTTTTTACTGAAACATCACCATTTTCACAACGATAAACTTCATGTTCAGTCTTGAAATGCTTCAGAACCAGACAAATATTCATGTTCTAGTCATTATTTTCTCAGCTTGCGTCGCTGGTTAAAACAGTAAAAAGTTTGACCTCTTCTTTCTGTTCAGTGTTTGACGTGATAAAGTGCATCGTATCCACAGCTCGACAGGAGCAAATCCTACTTAAATCCTACTTAAATAAGACGCTACATGTCAGACTAACGTCGTTCTCTACATTCATCTTTCATGTTAAGACAGTGACAGTGTATGAAGTCAGTAGTATCGTTTCGGGAAGGTGCAGGTTTAAGAATGTGTTCAGTTTCCAGCAGCTTGGATCAGAATTCTGCTTCAGTCAGTTGAGCTCGACATTTGGTCCGAAGTTTGGTCAGTGTCGCCATGGAGAGACTTCCCGTTTCTGTGAAGATTCTCTGTGAAAAAAAACACACAAAAAAAACACATTTGATTCACATTCACACTGTTTATTTTACTACAGCTGCAACTGGAACGACTACACCGCAATTCTGAATCCACTGAGATTCATCTGGTCTCTCTTAATTTATTTTAATAGATTATTTTTCCAAGTTTTATCATCTGACCAGACACAACATCACATGACCACTGTGAGGCGCTAGTGAGCTCCAAACTGGGATGAAACAAACTGAACCTCAGTCTGAAAAATGATCAATTAAAATAAATCAGTTTGAAGGTAAAATGAGTCAATAATGCTTAAGGTGGAAATCTCTCTTTAAAGCTGCACTGTGGAGCTTCAGGTGTAGGGTCCACCATTGTCTCGTCTCCGTGGAGATGTCATTGCTTTGTCTGGAATGTTCCTCAGTGTGGCATTAAACTTACAGTAAGAAAGCAAAGGTATTTTTGAGAAATAAAACAGCAGTAATGGAAGGAAAAGATGTTTAATGCCAGACTGTGGAACATTCCAGGCAAAGCAATAACATCTCCATGGAGACCCTCTGCTGAAAAGTTACATTTAGGAGGATTTTGGACTAAAGTGAATAACGTGACTGTAAAACTGAGAGCAGAAAAATGCCTCTGTGACTGTTTTAGTTTAACATGGACCAAACAGGAGCCATGAAGCTCCTCTGCTGCGTCCCCTGCAGGTTACAGCTGGTATTACATTATTACATTATTACATTATTACATTATTACATTATTACCTGCATAAAGACGTGGCACTCGTCACAAAGGGCCCTCGTGTGATTTGTTTGAAGACCTCACAGACGTCGGGCAGAGACGAGGCGCTCTGGATCTCAGCCTGATGTCGGTGAATCAGAGTCAGAGCCACTCGGAACAGAATCTTTGAGCCTTCGTAAAACAGACAGTCCCAGATCCTCAGGACCGTCTGGAGGACATTTCAGAGACGTAAGAGACGTAAGACAAGTGTGTCCACCATGTTCAGCACAATAACATGAACATGAGTTTATAAACATGCATTTGTAACAGGATCTTTGAGCCTTCGTAAAACAGTCCCAGATCCTCAGGACGGTCTGTGGAGGACATTTAAGAGACGAGGACATTTAAGAGACGAGGACATTTAAGAGACGAGGACTTTTAAGAGACGAGGACTTTTAAGAGACGAGGACATTTAAGAGACGAGGACATTTAAGGGACGAGGACATTTAAGAGACGAGGACATTTAAGAGACGAGGACATTTAAGAGACGAGGACATTTAAGAGACGAGGACATTTAAGGGACGAGGACATTTAAGGGACGAGGACTTTTAAGAGACGAGGACATTTAAGAGACGAGGACATTTAAGAGACGAGGACATTTAAGAGACGAGGACATTTAAGAGACGAGGACATTTAAGAGACAATAACATAAACATGTTTATAACAGAGAGAATGAATATATCATGTTTGTGTGGTGTCCTGATGTTATTCAGACAATATTATTAAAAAAAACAAAAAAAGTGTTCAAACAGGCTATTAATTAAATATTTATTTACAGTCATTAGGTTTAAGTATGAGACAAAAGTGAAATCATGAAATATTGTAATATTTTGGGAGGTTTCTTGTTTTATAAATGATATTCTCATGATATTATTAACATTTTATCTTTCTGCTCACATTTACTCTGTAATATGAGTTTTAAGTCTTCAGTTCTTTTCTTTTGTTTGTTTTTGCCTGTTGTGTTTGGTGTGTTTGAATCTGTCTCTTTCAGTCGTGTAATCCTCCTGTGTGAGGACGTCTGGTCCAGTCCTGTGTCTCACCTGCAGCTAAGAGAACATGAGCTGCATAATAAACTTCAATAAACTAAATCTTAACTGTGTCCATTACAGTGACAATGGGCCTCAGTGGACTTGACTTTAAACATTTCTCTTGGTACTTTGAGCGGTGTAGTGTTTGAACACTGACCTCTACTGGCAGGATGTCTATGTAGAGACAGATGAACCAGCGCGACACGACCAGAGACCACATGACGTTATTGTCCATCATCGTCCTCCACACCCCAGGAGCCTTCTGCCGCACCAGCTCCCCCAGAACCTCCTGGTCCGTCTTCAGCCCCAGCATCGCAGGAGTGTAGTAGTCTGTGCACGGAGACACACACAAACGACATAAAGTTATAAAGCTCAAGTTGTACAAAAACAAGTCAAGTAATTCTACTCACAATATTGGTGTTTTTTTAACAGTTCTTCTCTAAACTTTGTGGTCAGTTAAAACTGAGCGACTGTTTAGTTAAATAGTACATTTTATAACAGGACCATTTCTAACTTGTCACAAAAAAGTTAAAAAGTATAAAACATTTTCTTTGTTGGTGAAAATTCAAAGTAAAATAAAATAAAACAAATGACAGCAACATATAATCTGGAATAACAAAATAAAAGTAATATATTGAGTAAAATACACTTCAAAGCAAAGACAAACCTGGCAGTATCCTCCCGATCAGAGCGTCCATGAGCCAGAAGGATTTTTCTTCATCTTTCGTGATGAGAAGCAAATATCCAGCAATAAAGTTCATCCCCTGAACAAATGAGGAAACAGGAATTCTGTTTAAACTGATGTTTGTGTTTTCACAAAGACGAGTCTCAAGTCATATTTGATTATCCAAATCACACAGATAAAACAACAACACAAACATGTCACGATTCAGGAAAAGTTTATGAGGAAATAGAAAAGTAAAATGCAAAAACCTCTGCACATGAAGGCTCATATTTGACATTCAAATCCTTTCTAGAAAACTCAGAGTACGGCAGAGTACGGCAGAGTACTGCAAAGTACTGCAGAGTACTGCAGAGTACTGCAGAGTACGGCAGAGTACTGTAGAGTACTGCAGAGTACTGCAGAGTACGGCAGAGTACTGCAGAGTACTGCAGAGTACTGCAGTACTGCAGAGTACTGCAGAGTACTGCAGAGTAGAGTACTGCAGTACTGCAGAGTACTGCAGAGTACGGCAGAGTACTGCAGAGTACTGCAGAGTACTGCAGAGTACTGCAGAGTACGGCAGAGTACGGCAGAGTACGGCAGAGTACTGCAGAGTACGGCAGAGTACGGCAGAGTACTGCAGAGTACTGCAGAGTACTGCAGAGTACTGCAGAGTACGGCAGAGTACGGCAGAGTACTGCAGAGTACTGCAGAGTACGGCAGAGTACGGCAGAGTACGGCAGAGTACTGCAGAGTACGGCAGAGTACTGCAGAGTACTGCAGAGTACTGCAGAGTACTGAGTATCAGAGACCTGGCAGTAGCCCACGTCGGGGTTGTGATGTCCGTACGCTCGCAGCACGTTGTACAGAGACTTCAGGAGGCACCGGTCTGACGATTTACGGAAATTGATGTTATCTGGAAATGTTCTGTTCAGATCTGAAAAAGACGTGAATGTAGAAGGTTTAAGGCTGTGTGCAAATAAAAGCACGTCACAGAGAGTATAAACTTTCATTTACAGTTATTTCTGTCTCTGTCTGTTACTAAACTGACTAAATTTATTGAAACATCTGGTACGATAAAAGTCCAGTTACTGAAGTGAGTCGAGCAAAAGTACAAAACAACATCTTAAAATGCACCATATTTCACCACAGTGGTTATTTGGGAACAACTATAATGGGAAAAGAACAGACTGCATCAGTAATAATTAAAGTAAAATACTCTTCTTGAATTAAAGCCTCACTGTGAAACCTTTCTGATGGAGGATCTGCTGGTCTCCATGGAGATTATTCCTTTGCTTTAACTCCACTAAATGGCACTTAACTCATCTCTAATGTTCATTTCACTCTTTTTTATTGCTCAAAAACACCTTTAAAATCAGGCACTCGAGTCTCCACAGATCTGACCTGTAACTCGCCTGGTGTCACATGTTTGTCTCAATGGATAATATGATAATGCCATACTGCGGAACATTCCAGGCATACACACAGACCTGTTCTGATGGTCTCCAGGAGTTTGGCGTCTTGCTTGAGTCGACAGGAGGCTCTGGTAAAATCCCGGGTTCTTGTCGAGCTGATCCTGAGCTCCACTGGCCGTCATCCAGATCAGAGTCCGGTGCTCGTTGGGAACACCTTTACGGACGTAACGTTTTACTGGAGCAGAGAGAAACACGAGGTGAGTTTGTGGTTAACACCTCAGAGACACTCACAGCGGCTCACACCTACATTTGACATTCTTCTGGACTCTGTTTTTGCCTTTGAGGAATTTGGACCACTTTATGGACCTGCGGGTGAGAACGGTGAGGTAGTGGGACATGATCTCCTCGTACGAGCTGTAGTCGAAGTCCTCAGAGCGCTCGAAGCCGTAGGGATCCACACTGAAGAGAGAGAGTTACAGAGACACGGATAAAATGATCATTTATCTGAAGAATGGTACATAAAACACAAAGATTAAACCATCAATATCTTTTACACAATTTAATATTTTGTTTTAGATTGTTCCCACATTGATAATATTTGGTAATTGATCATTTACAAATAAATAGCTTTTGGCGGTTATTCCCAAGTGCTAAATAATGATTTTTTTTTTTTTTTTTTCACAAAATTTCTACTGGCGTACTTCCTTTTCTGGATTCAGGACTAGAAAACCAATTAAAAACAAAAAGATGTGTCCCTGCTCAAAGTGTGTGGCAGTGTCCAGGCTACGGCACAGCGCCCTCTACTGTCAGATCCTCTCAGTCTTTAACACAGTTTAACACTGGAGTCAAAGCCCACCTCCTCCCTGGTATTTAACACGAGCTGCAGGATACGTCAGGGTTTTTCTGCACTTTTCCTTCGTTCGTATCTGTGAGTTTTTTTTGTTGGTTTTTTTTCATGTGACACATTTCAGCAGCTCAAGTTGTTTTAAATGTGATAAAGAAATAAACTTTAGCTGAATACATAACAGACAAAATACTGTAGACAGTGTGTTTACTCATCACTAAAACTAAAAATACGTTCCCCTTTATCACACTCTGCTTTCTTTTAGTTTGAGGTTTCGTTTTTACAGAATGAGTCAGGACATTTAGATCTTTTATTCTACATGTTTGTAATGACTCATGGTGGGTTTTTCATTTCTTTCATTTCTATTTCCTGGTTCTAAATTTAAAAAGCAGACAGTAGCTGCAAAGTGCTCTAAAGATGCTTAGGTAACGAGTTAATCTGAGCAGCTTAAGCCTCGAGCAGCAGAGACGTGCACCTGAAACAGCACAGTGAGCAGACTTTAAACACGAGAGTGAGAAAAGAAACACACTTTAAACACGAGGGTGAGAAAAGAAAAACACTTTAAACACAAGAGTGAGAAAAGAAAAACACTTTAAACACGAGAGAAAAGAAAAGAAAAAGAAAAAACACTTTAAACACGAGGAGAGAAAAGAAAAACACTTAAACACACGAGAGAGAAAAGAAAAACACTTTAAACACGAGAGTGAGAAAAGAAAACACTTTAAACACGAGAGTGAGAAAAGAAAAAAAACACTTAAACACGAGAGTGAGAAAAGAAAAAAACACTTTAAACACGAGGGAGAGAAAAGAAAACACACTTTAAACACGAGGGTGAGAAAGAAAACACTTTAAACACGAGAGTGAGAAAAGAAAAACACTTTTAAACACGAGAGTGAGAAAAAAGAAAAACACTTTAAACACGAGGGAGAAGAAAAGAAACACACTTTAAACACGAGGGAGAGAAAAGAAAAAACACTTTAAACGAGAGTGAGAAAAGAAAAACACTTTAAACACGAGGGAGAAAAGAAAAACACTTTAAACACGAGAGTGAGAAAAAGAAACACACTTTAAACACGAGAGAAAAGAAAAAAAAAACACTTTAAAACACGAGAGGTGTGAGAAAAGAAAACACACTTTAAACACGAGAGTGAGAAAAGAAAAACACTTTAAACACGAGAGTGAGAAAAGAAAAACACTTTAAACACGAGAGTGAGAAAAGAAAAACACTTTAAACACGAGAGTGAGAAAAGAAAAACACTTTAAACACGAGAGTGAGAAAAGAAACACACTTTAAACACACGAGAGTGAGAAAAAAAAACACACTTAAACACGAGGGAGAGAAAAAGAAAAACACTTTAAACACGAGAGTGAGAAAAGAAAAACACTTTAAACACGAGGAGAAAAAGAAAAACACTTTAAACACGAGAGTGAGAAAAGAAAAACACTTTAAACACGAGGGAGAAAAGAAAAAACACTTTAAACACGAGAGTGAGAAAAGAAAAACACTTTAAACACGAGAGTGAGAAAAGAAAAACACTTTAAACACGAGAGTGAGAAAAGAAACACACTTTAAACACGAAGGAGAGAAAAGAAACACACTTTAAACACAAGGGAGAAAAGAAACACACTTTAAACACGAGAGTGAGAGAAAAAAACACACACTTTAACACGAGGGAGAGAAAAGAAACACACTTTAAACACGAGGGAGAAAAGAAACACACTTTAAACACGAGGGAGAGAAAAGAAAAACACTTTAAACACGAGGGAGAAAAGAAAAACACTTTAAACACGAGGGTGAGAAAAGAAACACACTTTAAACACGAGAGTGAGAAAAGAAAAACTTTTAAACACGAGAGAGAGAAAAGAAAAACACTTTAAAACACGAGGAGAGAAAAAGAAAAACACACTTTAAACACGAGGGAGAAAAAAAAAAACACTTTAAAACACGAGAGTGAGAAAAGAAAAACACTTTAAACACGAGGGGGAGAAAAGAAAAACACTTTAACACACGAGAGAGAAAAGAAAAAGACACTTTAAAAACGAGAGGGAGAAAAGAAAACACTTTTTAACACAAGAGTGAAAAGAAAAACACTTTAAACACGAGAGTGAGAAAAGAAAAACACTTTAAACACGAGGGAGAAAAGAAACACACTTTAAACACGAGGGTGAGAAAGAAAAACACTTTAAACACGAGAGTGAGAAAAGAAACACACTTTAAACACGAGAGTGAGAAAAGAAACACACTTTAAACACGAGAGTGAGAAAAGAAACACACTTTAAACACGAGGGAGAGAAAAGAAACACACTTTAAACACGAGAGAGAGAAAAGAAACACACTTTAAACACGAGGGAGAGAAAAGAAACACACTTTAAACACGATGCTGAAAGGGAAATCAAACAGTCACACTACACAAAAACACTTTAAACACGAGTGTGAGGGAAGGGCGGGGCTCCTGCTGTGGCCTTAGGATACAAAAACACTCCACAAAAACACTCCACAAAAACACTCCACAAAAACACTCCACAAAAACACTCCACAAAAACACTCCACAAAAACACTACTGTACAGTGTCATCAAACACTATACGCCCAGAGAATGGAGGCAAAACAAAGGCTCTGAAACTGCAGCTGTTACTCTCTGAACATTTAAGAACATTTAAGAACATTTAAGAATATTCAAGAATATTTAAGAACATTTAAGAACATTCAAGAATATTTAAGAACATTTAACTCCACTTTTCTTGAATCAGGCTCAATCATCCCTGAGGAGGATCCGTTTAGTTACAGACATGCAGCTGAAAAGCAGAAGAACAGAACTTATCAAAAATGAAGTGGTTTAAATGAGTGAAATGAGATGTTTTCCACTAAACCCTCAGTGAGTCTCAGATCGTTCCCTTTGCCCCGCGGCCTGTGCTGCTCATTATAACAGTGAACTGTACAAACACTGAGGAAGTATCAGTAACATCATGTAAATCTGTCTCTGGAGCTGAATGTGCAGCTGTAAAATGATCTTTGTTTTCTGTATTTACTCTGTGACAGACTCTATAATGTTTACTCTCTGTGGCTTTGACAATCAGTGTGAGGTTCTGCAGATAAGAGAGGAGAAGAGAAGCAAAGAGAGGAGAAGAGAGATGAAGAGAGGTGAAGAGAGGCGAAGAGAGGCGAAGAGAGGCGAAGAGAGACAAAGAGAGGCGAAGAGAGACGAAGAGAGGCGAAGAGAGACAAAGAGAGGCGAAGAGAGGCGAAGAGAGACAAAAGAGCGAAGAGAGACGAAGAGAGGCGAAGAGAG
The DNA here is from genome assembly GCA_019594935.1 of Periophthalmus modestus. Classification (NCBI taxonomy): domain Eukaryota; kingdom Metazoa; phylum Chordata; class Actinopteri; order Gobiiformes; family Gobiidae; genus Periophthalmus; species Periophthalmus modestus. The sequence goes on from JAIEZT010001214.1 coordinate 33,855,138, forward strand.
ACGAAGAGAGGCGAAGAGAGGCGAAGAGAGACGAAGAGAGACGAAGAGAGACGAAGAGAGACGAAGAGAGGCGAAGAGAGGCGAAGAGAGGCGAAGAGAGACAAAGAGAGACAAAGAGAGACGAACAGAGACTAACAGAGACTAAAGAGACTAACAGAGATGAAGAGAGATGAACAGAGATGAACAGAGACGAACAGAGACTAAAGAGACAAACAGAGACTAAAGAGACAAACAGAGACTAAAGAGACAAACAGAGACTAAAGAGACAAACATAGACTAAAGAGACAAACAGGGACTAACAGAGACTAAAGAGATGAACAGGGACTAAAGAGACTAAAAGAGACTAAAAGAGACTAAAGAGACGAACAAAGACTAAAGAGACGAACAGAGACGAACAGAGATGAACAGAGACTAAAGAGACAAACAGGGACTAACAGAGACTAAAGAGACAAACAGAGACTAAAGAGACTAACAGAGACTAAAGAGACAAACAGAGACTAAAGAGACTAACAGAGACTAAAGAGACGAACAAAGACTAAAGAGACAAACAGGGACTAACAGAGACTAAAGAGACAAACAGGGACTAACAGACTAACAGAGACGAACAGAGACAAACAGAGACTAAAGAGACGAACAAAGACTAAAGAGACAAACAGAGACAAACAGGGACTAACAGAGACTAAAGAGACAAACAGGGACTAACAGAGACTAAAGAGACAAACAGAGACTAAAGAGACTAACAGAGACTAAAGAGACGAACAAAGACTAAAGAGACAAACAGGGACTAACAGACTAACAGAGACGAACAGAGACAAACAGAGACTAAAGAGACGAACAAAGACTAAAGAGACGACCAAAGACTAAAGAGACGAACAGAGACGAACAGAGACTAAAGAAACTAAAGAGACTAAAAGAGACTGTGCTCCCGTGCACTGTGCATGTTCACACATTCACAGTCTGTTTTATGAGCTGAAAGCATCTGGACGTCTGTTATAAACCTGTTTGTTTTATTGGAGCCTCGGTCAGTCCGCTCCCTTTGGTCACTTCAATCATCATTCAGTCTGAAACACTTTATAGACCTGCAGTTTCACTTTCTACACCATTTTTCAAAATAATAATAATCGTCAAATTGCTTTTATATTTTCAGCTTTTCTCTGCCTTAAATGAAACTTGTTGCTTATTTCATGTATTGATCCTCATCAGTTATTCTTAGCACTAATAACCATGTTCTGATCACACTTTTTGGTTCAGTGGGTGAATGATTTTTCCACAAATAAACTTCATAAAGTCAAAGTGCTGCAGATTCTTGTCTTTAAACCTTCATGTCAGTGTGAAGTTACCTGCCGATCCTTTCTCTGGCCTGACTGTTGTGAAGTCGACCTCGGGGGGTGTTTTTATCCATCAGGCTCTGCTCCTCTCTGCTCCTCTCAGACTCTGCTCCTCTCTGCTCCTCTCTGCTCCTCTCAGGCTCTGCTCCTCAGGCTTTGCTCCTCTCAGGCTCTGCTCCTCGGACTCTGCTCCTCTCGGACTCTGCTCCTCTAGGACTCTGCTCCTCTAGGACTCTGCTCCTCTAGGACTCTGCTCCTCTCTAGGCTCTCTGCTCCTCTCTCAGGCTCTGCTCCTCTCAGGCTCTGCTCTCTCTCAGGACTCTGCTCCTCTAGGACTCTCTGCTCCTCTAGGACTCTGCTCCTCTCGGACTCTGCTCCTCTCGGACTCTGCTCCTCTAGGACTCTGCTCCTCTAGGACTCTGCTCCTCTCGGACTCTGCTCCTCTAGGACTCTGCTCCTCTCCTGAAGCTGAAGGTCGGTGATGCTCTTTTTAGATCCAGAGGGTAAAAACAGATGCAGTCTTTAAACGTGTTTAAACTGAAGAAAAAAGTCAAACAGCTCCAGGTCCACGTTTCCAGAGCCGTGCGCGCAGGTGCAGGAGTTTGTGCGTGAGTTTCTGCGGGAGTTTGCTGCGGGTTTGACGCACCTGCTGCTGAGTCTCTCTGTGCGTAAAAACAAAACTCAAACCCGCCCGAAAAACTCCAAACAGAGACACGGGACGGGCTCGTCCTCGGGACAGGCTCGTCCTCGGTGCAGTCTCTGCTCCACGGGGCTTTTCCGTGACTTCCTCTGAGGATTTCAGAGTTAAAGTCTGTCCCGGGACACAGCTCATGGCGCGTTCACGGGACACAAGGAAATCACACACTTCAGACCGACGCAGCTTAAGAGAGGCCTGAAAATCTTTAAGTAGACCGCTTTATTATTATTATGTACCAGTTTTTACGTTGTGAGTTGGAATATTCAAGTATTTGAAAGCGACATTAAAAAAAAAAAAAAAAAAAAAGTTTTGTTTTGTGTTGTGTTTTGTGTTTGTGTCTTGTTTTACAGAGAGTCGCGGGTTTCTCTCTTTTGTAGGGTCCGTAAACACAGCACTTTGGAAAAACCACGCCTCCAGACACAACACATGCCCAGGTGAACTCACCCCTGTCCTGTGGGGTGAAGGTGACACAGGTGAACTCACCCCTGTCCCGTGGGGTGTAGGTGACAGAGGTGAGCTCACACCTGTCCCGTGGGGTGTAGGTGACACAGGTGAGCTCACACCTGCCCTGTGGGCTGTAGGTGACACAGGTGAGCTCACACCTGTCCTGTGGGGTGTAGGTGACACAGGTGAGGTCACACCTGTCCTGTGGGGTGTAGGTGACACAGGTGAGCTCACACCTGTCCTGTGGGGTGTAGGTGACACAGGTGAGCTCACACCTGTCCTGTGGGGTGTAGGTGACACAGGTGAGCTCACACCTGTCCTGTGGGGTGTAGGTGACACAGGTGAGCTCACACCTGTCCTGTGGGGTGTAGGTGTGACACAGGTGAGGTCACACCTGTCCTGTGGGTGTAGGTGACACAGGTGAGCTCACACCTGTCCTGTGGGTGTAGGTGACACAGGTGAGGTCACACCTGTCCTGTGGGGTGTAGGTGACAGAGGTGAGGTCACACCTGTCCTGTGGGGTGTAGAGGTGACACAGGTGAGCTCACATCTGTCCTGTGGGGTGTAGGTGACACAGGTGAGCTCACACCTGTCCTGTGGGGTGTAGGTGACACAGGTGAGCTCACACCTGTCCTGTGGGGTGAAGGTGACACAGGTGAGCTCACACCTGTCCTGTGGGGTGTAGGTGACACAGGTGAGCTCACATCTGTCCTGTGAGGTGTAGGTGACACAGGTGAGCTCACATCTGTCCTGTGGGGTGTAGGTGACAGAGGTGAGGTCACACCTGTCCTGTGGAGTGTAGAGGTGACAAACTGGCATGGACATGAGGTGAATTACATTTCCAACCTGCAGAATTTAGTGTGGCCTGGATAAATAGTTAAATACTGAACGTTTATTATTTTGTGATCTGGTCTAACGTGTGTGGACAGGTCTTATTAACCTGGTGGTCTCTGGTTCCCCATAGAGTAAAGTAGCATCTCTAGCATCACTTACATTGACATAGACACAGGCCACAGTCACATTTACAGATATTTCTTGTGTGATTTGTTGGCACATAAGTTAATGTTGCTACAGCAGTGACGGAGACAGATTCCTAGAAAATGACGAATTAGACAAGTCAGGAATTGTTGAAATATGTGTGGTTGTTGCATCATAAATAAGGCCTGTTTTTATATCTATCACTGTCCTGTGCTGCTCTAATAAGTTGTCAGTGCTTCTTTCTATCATCACATTTTAGATTGAATATATCCGACTCTGCATTTTGCCCTGAACTCCTCACGCTGAGAGTCAAATGTGGTTAGTTAAATGTGATTACAGTTTGTTGTCCCACATTTCCACATATGCACATCAGCGTTGAAGCTCTGTGGGATAAGCTGTGGGATGGGCTCGATATGAGGTGGCCTGATTTCTTTTCCTCTGTGAAAATGTCAGAGTAAATCCAAAGGCTGACTTCACTAATCCTGGTCATGTGATGCTAACGTTGAGGAATGGAGCGGTGAGACGTTGTGGTCATTATAAAAGTCTGTAAGAGGAACTTTATTTGGGCGAAATGGTGAGACTGCAACAGTAAATCTGACCTATGACAAATGTTCAAAAATGAATAAAGGTTCAAAATCATGTATCCATTGATCTGCTTTCTTATCCAGGGGAGGTTGTGGAGGCGTCAGCAAACATGGTCTGTTCCTGGATCTTCTCTGGAGCCTCCTCCTGGTCATTTTGATAGTCACACGATATGTTTTATTTGATTTTCTATCAAAAGTCTCCAGTGCTCCAGCCTCTGATGTAAAGTACTTATCACAGCATGAAACAAACGCTTCATAAACAAGTATAAATGTCATAATGTTTGGCATTTTTAACTCGGACTTTTAAGTTAGTCCTCAGTAAAGTTTATAAATCTTATGACGGATCCATTTAGTCAGACTTGTCCATATGTATTTTATGGGAAAATGTCTGTTGGAAATAGTCTGTACAGAAGTTTGTTTAGTGTTTGCTTAAAAACATAACTTCACAGTGAGTCGATGGTAAACGGCTGTGTGTGAAAACCAAAAATAACTTGGAGAGTGTGATAAGAGATGGCCTAAAAACCATCTGAAGGTTATCATATTTACTACAAGTGAACTGTTAATTATTTATACTTTATCTTTTCCCCATGCCCTTGGATTTGACACATTGGAGACTAAAGTGCTTCAAAGAGACATTTTCTTTATTACAGAGCGCTACATGTTCAACTCAGTGTAATTAAGACATTATTACAAATTTACTTTTTAGTTTAAGAACAATATTATGGAGCAGATTACAGACTCACCTCACAGTTACCCTTTTCAACAAAATGTAAGATGTGCGTAACTTTCTGGAGGAGGCTCGTCTCCTGCTTGAGTCCATGGAAATGGAAAGTTAAAGCTACACTGTGGGACATTTTTCATGGAGATAAACACATTTTAATCCATACTCTGGAGGATTATAGTCAAAGAAACAGCATTTCCATGGAAACAAGGGGAGAGGCCATCCTCCAGGCACAATAAGAGTCGGGTTTGTGGAGATGCAAGCCCGCTCACAGCAAGGACGCAATAAATACAACCAAAATGAAAGAATAAATACATAAAAAAAATAAAATGCCTTATTTTAGTCAGATTTTGAGCCAAAGTTACTGACTTTAAGGTGAAGCGAGTTGTGATTATGGTTAGAAACTGTGGTATCTGGTCTTCAACCCAGATCCATATGTACATTTTCTAGCCGTATACAGTCTGAATGTTTAGAGGTGAATGAGTTCACAGGATCAGTTTCCAGTAAGGAGATCCATACATCCACCTTTCTGTGAATGGTAGATCTCCTGTTAAGAGGATGGGAGACAAGATACGTAAAAGAGGCGTTCTATAGAGAACTATGAATACATATGAGTTCCTTTGTGCAGGGTTCTTCTCACATTAGCAGAGAGATACCCAGACCTCCATCTCTAATTGGCATATACTGTTTTTGTAATAAATACCATTACACTATCAGAGCTTCTGTCTTTTGGGTCATTTAATGAACACATCCCATCACGAACCAGAAGACTGCTACAGAGGTGAGTGTCTGTCGTAAAATTTAAACCACAAAACTGAACCCATAAAGCTTTAAAACCTCACCGTGTGTTTCATGAAGTCATTTCTTTGACAGGAGAATAGTAAAGTGGAAATAAAGACCGTGAATCTAAACTTCATCATATGTTTCATGGTATTATTTCTTTGACAGGAGAATAGTGAAGTGGAAATAAAGAGCATGAGTCCAAACCACGCTGAGCCTCAGAAGGTGAAGGTATCAGTAAAACGTATGATTTTGGGTTTATACTTTTGCTTCACAGATGAATCCTCGTAGTTTATGGTTCTGTACTTGGGTCTGTCTTGTTGGTTTTTGGCTCGAGTCTGGACGTCTTTAGCTAATCCTGAGATGGCACCGTTACCGCTCTCACAAACGACTCCCTTATCCACATCAACCCGAGACGGTTTATGTTCTATATCTCTGTATTTTCCAGAAGTTTTCCTTCACTACTTTTCCTGTTTATCGTCTCGTCCTCATCAGTGTCATGAGGTGGAGCTGTTTTTATTTCTTTTGTGTGTTTTTCCTGTTGGTTGTTGGCTTGAGTCTGAATATTTTTAGCTAATCCTGGGATAGCATCATCACTGCTCTCACAAACATCCTTACTGAGATCAACCAGAGCCGGTTTATATTCTATATCTGTCTTTTCCATAAGTTTTCCTTGCTTAATTTTCCTTTTTATTGTCTTGTCTTCATTAGGCTTCAGACTCGCAGGTGGAGCTGTTTTTATTTGTATTGTGTGTTTGTCTTGTTGGCTGGTGGCTTGAGCTAATCCTGGGATATCATCACTGCTCTCACAAACACCTTTATCGATATCAACCAGAGCCTTATGTTCTATATCTGTCTTTTCCAGAGGTTTTCCTTGATTACTTTTCCTGTTTATCGTCTTATCTTCGCGAGTTTCCTCAGGCTTCAAACTTGTGCATGGAGCTGTTTTTATTTCTTTTGTGTGTTTTTCTTGTTGGTTGTTGGTTTGAGTCTGGACTTCTTTTGCTAACTCTCGGATAGCATCATTACTCCTCACACAAACACCTTTATCGATATGAACCAGAGTCTCTTTATGTTCTATTTCTCTCTTTTCCATAAGTTTTGATTTACTACTTTTCCTGTCTATCCTCTTGTCTTCATCAGATTTCAAACTTGCAGGTGGAGCTGTTTTTATTTCTTTTGTGTGTTTTTCTTGTTGGTTGTTGGTTTGAGTCTGGACTTCTTTTGCTAACTCTCGGATAGCATCATTACTCCTCACACAAACATCTTTATCGACATCAACCAGAGTCTCTTCATGTTCTATTTCTCTCTTTTCCATAAGTTTTGATTCACTACTTTTTCTGTCTATCCTCTTGTCTTCCTCAGGTTTCAAACTTGCAGGTGGAGCTGTTTTTATTTCTTTTGAGTGTTTTTCTTGTTGGCTGTTGACTTCAGTCTCAATATCTTTAGCTAATCCAGTCTGTTGATGGTCTATTTCTCTTTTTTCCATAAGTTTTCCTTCACTTCTTTCCCTGTCTGTCGTCTGTTCATCAGTTTCCACAGGTTTCATTGTTGCATGTAGAAGTGTTTTTATTTCTTTTGTGTGTTTTTCTTGTTGGTTGTTGGCTTGAGTCTGGATATCTTTAGCTAATCCTTGAATAGAATCATTCTCACTATGAACCAGAGACGGTTGATCTTCTATATCTCTATTTTCTGTCATTTTTTCTTGCTTATTTTTCTTGTGTATTGTCTGGTCTTCATCAGGCTTTAAACTTGCAGGTGGAGCTGTTTTTATTTCTTTTGTGTGTTTGTCTTGTTGGCTGTTGACTTGACTCTGGACATGTTTAGCTAATCCTGAGATAGCGTCACTGCTCTCACAAACATCCTTATCGATATCAGCCAGAGGCGGTTGATGTTCTGTTTCTCTCTTTTCCATAAGTTTTCCTTCACGGTCTATCCTCTTGTCTTCACCAGGTTTCAAATTTGCAGGTGGAGCTGTTTTTATTTCTTTTGTGTGTTTTTCTTGTTGGTTGTTGGCTTGAATCTGGACTTCTTTAGCTAACTCTTGGATAGCATCATTAGTCCTCACACAAACATCTTTATCGATATCAACCAGAGCCTTTTTATGTTCTATATCTCTCTTTTCCAGAGGTTTTCCTTGACTGCTTTTCTTGTTTATCGTCTCATCTTCATGAATTTCCTCAGGCTTCAAACTTGTGCATGGAGCCGTTTTTATTTCTATTGTGTGTTTTTCTTGTTGGTTGTTGACTTGACTCCGGACTTCTTTAGCTAACTCTTGGATAGCATCATTAGCTCTTACACAAACGTCTTCACTGATATGAACCAGAGCCTGTTCATGTTCTGTTTCTCTCTTTTCCATAACTTTTCCTTCTCTGCTTTCTCTGTCTGCCTTTTCTTCATCAGTTTCCGCAGGTTTCACTGTTGCATGTAGAAGTGTTTTTATTTCTTTTGTGTGTTTTTCTTGTTGGCTGTTCGCTTGAATCGGGACGTCTTTAGCTAATCCTTGAATAGAATCATTCTCATCGATATGAACCAGAGTCGTTTTATGTTCCATTTCTCTCTTTTCCATAACTTTTCCTTCATTTCTTTCCTCGTGTGTCGTCGGGTCTTCATCAGTTTCTACAGGTTTCAAACCTGCAGATGGAGCTGTACATGTTTCTGTTGTTTCGTGTTGTGGCTCATTTAGATCTTGACTCTTTTTTTCTCTTGATATTTGAGTATCACAGTTTGTTACACTGGAGGGTAAAGCTGTTTCGTTTGAATGGTCGATATCGACACTGGCGACCCCTGGCTGAGAACTGGTTTGTTGATTTGTTTGTTGGTTAATTTGAAACGCACGTGGTATGAGAAACTGTGGCAATGCTTTTTCACTGTAAATATCTTTGTGCATGCTTTGATATTCCTCTAACTCTTTCTCCGTTTGCGGATTCAAAAGGCGTTTTTCTTCACTGAACCCACGAGAGGCGTCATTGGACAATTGTGCATTTGTTCCCTCGAAATGAGTTTCAGATTTCAAGCTGTTTGCGGCACCGACTTTAAGCTCGTCTTTGTCAAATATTCTTGGACAATGACTGTTATAAGTTTGGCAAACGAGAGGGCAGGGCAGGATCGTCGCTGTGTTGAAAGAAACGTGTGTCTCGATTTGCTGTGTAACTTCGTAAGACTGTGGAAAGGACCATTCAGAGGCACAACTTGAACAAAAACGCTCTTGTCGGGCAGTGTTAAGGCCGTTAGAGGAGCGTTCAGACACCTCATGACTGTAAGATGAACTGCATATTTCCAAATCACTGCTACAGCCCGTGTCAGTCGTTTCACCTGCTGATAAAGTTGTATTTTTATCTGTGGGATTTGAATGTCTATCCTGCATTTCCTCACATTCCTCAACATATTCCACATTTTTTTCTTGAACTGTGACTTTTTTCTCTAAATTCTCTTTTTTCAAACCTGGAACATTTTTCACATTTTTTACATTTTTTACATTTTTTACTGGTTTTAACGTTTTCATTTCACTTTTCAAACTTGGATTCTCTTTGGACGCCATTTTCCCGTCTGTTTTTGCATGTTTTTCTCTTTCATGGCTTGCCACCATCTCTTTAACGTTATTTGCCACTTGTATTCGCGGCCGAGTCGTTGAACATTTGAGATCGCTGGCCGTGCGTACAGTCACTACTCCGTCAAATCTGTCCATGATACAAGACAAAAGTTTCCCTTTTCCAAAGCTTCTGGGTTTGATTGGCGTCTGCTTGTCCTGCCCATGCTGTTTTTGTTCAGCTTGGATAAATTTGGCCAAAAAGTCTTTAACTTTGCCTCTATTTTTTATACAAACCGTTTGGTTCTTCTTCAGCGGCTCAGGTTCCGAGTCTTTGTTAAAGTTGGCGTTACGTGCAGCTCCATTGATTGACAGTGTTCCTACTTCTCTCTGGTGGGTTATGGGAGGTTTGGGCGTCGTTCGGCTGAATTTAGACTGAAGAAGTTGGAAAGAGGTGAGACGTCTTGGTATTTTGTCATCTGCGTTTGATTCTTTCACTGTTTTTGTCACGAAACATTTATGATTTTCAGTATCTAAAGGTTGTCTGTCTGTTGAATCTTCATTTCTGGCACATTTTGTGTCTTAAAAGCGTTCTTCACGTTGGGTAGTTCCTTGGTCAGGTACAGAAGCAGACTCTCCAGGATGTCTCGGACGACCGGGTGGTAGTCATGGCTTCTGATCAGCTTCTTGATAAAAGTGGCATTGGGGTTTGTGCTCGTAGTTTTCTTAAATATTGGTCTATAGAAAGTAAAAGACACGCAGAATGTACAATCAATGAAATATTATCCAAATATAAACAGCTGCATGACAATCACATCTTTGAATAAATCTTACACATGATTATTTATATTCTTATTATTTATAAAGCAAATATTACATAATCTGTATGAAACATTCTATAGCCACATGATTGAGCTTCAGTTCTCGTTCTTAGTGGCTTAGTATTTCTAGCGTCTTTCTGTTTAGTCGAGTCTGAGCGGAGTTAGATTTGGTTAAAACAATAAATCACATGAGTTGGAGATTATTGTGCAGATTAAGCGTGTTAATGGCTTTATTAATGTGGTTAATAATGACACTGAGGTGTTTTGTGATATTTACGTGACTATAATGGGGGAAATGTTGGGATGTGTTTATGTTCTGACACCTCACTGAAGACCAAACACTGCACAGACGTTTGCACAGGTTTTTATTCACATTGATGAAACAATCGTTACTTAACACATGTCAGGTCTTTACAAAACTACATTATTATTTCAGCCGTAGCTGTAGATTTTTCCAGTTCCTCTGTGAATAACGTGTGGGAGACTGTGGTCTAAATAATATACAATAAGGACCTTGGGCTTCTTTTGGAGAGAACCAAGGGACTGTGTTGGACAAGGGACAAGCCAAAGTTAAGTGCAGTTCTTCATACAGCCAGTAGGGGGCAGGCCAGTGCAGTGGGAGATAGCATTTACTTGTCTATGCACTTGTCTGTGGTGGAAGCTTTGTACAGTGCTTCTCCGAGCTCCTCCAGCCTCACGCGCTTGTCCAGGTCCTGATACAGACCAGAGGGGACCGAGCTGAGGCCGTGCGTCAGTCCAAACAGACACCCCGCGATGAGCCCCGTCCCGGGACTCTCTCCTGAAACAAGAACGAACCATAAGTCACTCTACTTCTCCTCAAAAGGCTGTGAGAGCAGATTAAAAGAGTCTTCACAGGCTCTGTTGATGAGACCAGTCACACAGGACAGACTTTCACCCAGAACAACAGCATTTTTCAACAGCTACGATTAAAACACAAGAAAACTGAAAGAATCCTGGACAGTTTGAACATTCGCACATATTCCTAAAGGTTAGAAGTTCAATCTCAGCGCCAAACACTTAATACTCCGTGCACCTCGGGCGATTGATTGACAGAGATGCAAACTGTCAGATATGTTTTTGTCTGTCCTGAGTTTAGCATCAAGACTGAAGTGAATTCAATCACAAAACACCTAAGATCATTTATTCATGAAAGGTGCAGAATGACACTGTTCTGGTGGAAGGCTCACACCTCTTTGTCTTCACAGTGATATGGTTTTGCCTGGAATGTTCCACAGTTTGGTATTAAACCAATCTATCACCATGGAGACAAGCAGGCAAAAGTCACGAGTCAGTTCTGTGTAGAGATGAATGCCTGTTTCTCAATTTTTCAATCTCTGAGCAATAAAATTTCACCTGTAATTAAATAAATGTGAGATATATGTAATGCCAGACCATGAAGCAGGTAGTAGACCCTCCTCCAACAGAAAGGTTACACAATTCACCTTTAATATTCAATTCTCAAAGTGCAGCACAGTTGAAGAGCTCACCTCCGTGGAACATGGCTCTTCGACACAGTTCGTTCCAGTCACTTCCTGCTGCTAACAGAGCGTCGTAGGCGATCATCGGAGCATCGTGACCTCTGCGGCCCGCTCTGCCCTCTGAACTCCACCGCTTATACATCTGTGAGGAAACACTCGTATTATTCTGACCAGGCTGAATAAATACTCTGCTGTTAATCCTTCTCGGCTGTTTACAGTGCACTGTGTCTAATGTCACTGATTCACAACCACTTTTCAAACACAAAACTCGTCCAATCATCAGAAAAAGCAACAAAAGCATATTTTGGATTTATACAGCATCTCAAGACAGCTTAACATTACATTTTTCATTCACTCCACACTCTGTGAAGGTCACTACAGGAGCCACAGCTGCCCTGGGGCAGACTGACAGGAGGCTGCCAGCCTGCACCATTGGCCCCTGCGCACATAATCACACATACAGCTGAGAAACAGTAATGTCTAGCTCTTCCAGGCTGATGCTCCGCCCCTGAGCGTGAACGTTCTACTCACTTTGTCCGTCTCTTCTGCGTCGTAAGGGTTTGGAAACACAGGTTTGTTCTGTCCCTCGTTCTCGATCTCTCTCTCCTCAAGATAAAACTGCCACTTGGCCTCAAAGTAGAACCAGTTTTCTTGATACTCTGCAAAAATGTAAAGAAAATATGAATTACTAGACCATAGAAAAAAAGGTTATAATAGTTCTGAGCAGTTTTGGGTCTTATCCACATTATAACGTCATGTTTGCCATCAGTCAGAAAAAAGCTTAAACCTGCCTGTAAATCTCTGAATTTTAAAGTATTACAAAAGTTTATAGACGGGTTCAGAAGGATTAGTTTGGACTGTTTTGAACAGTCAAACATTCTCAAAATGGCTCCGTATAACAGGAAGATGAAGCCCATAAATACAATACACCACAAGACGGTAAAATCACCACTATCCCCTCGTCTAATATTCCACTGCTCTTTATGTTATTATTTTTTATTTTTTAATCAGGGGCGATTCATGTTTTATTATTACTTTAAATATGATCCTGTAGAACAGAGACCTGCTGCACACAGTAAGTGTCTATAATAATAACACATTTGTCTCCTGAGCATTGACCTGATTAACCCTGTCCACACAAACACAAACACAAACAAACACACAAACACAAACGCACACACAAACTCAAACACACAAACTCAAACACACAAACACACACACAAACGCACACACAAACACACAAACACACAAACTGAAACACAAACAGAAACACAAACAGAAACATGAACAGAAACATGAACAGAAACACAAACTGAAACACACAAACACAATCAGAAACTCAAACACAAACTCAAACACAAACAGAAACACACAAACAAAAACACAAACAGACACACAAACACAAACACAAACACAAACAGAAACACACATACACAAACTCAAACACAAACAGAAACACACAAACACACAAACACAATCAGAAACACAAACAGAAACACACAAACAGAAAACACAAACAGAAACACACAAACACAAACTAAAACACAAACACAAACAAACAGAAACACAAACTCAAACACAAACACAAACTCAGACCGAAACCCGAGCGGACCTGCCATGTGTCGGATGGTCTTCCTGCAGTACTCCTCGGCCTTGGGGATCACTGTCATCAGCTCACGGCCCCAACTCACCACAGGCTTCCCCTGGATCGCAAACGACGCAAACAAGGCTGCAGCCAGAGAGCCGAGGAAGCCTGAGGAGAGCACAGAGGACGATAAATACTCATAAAAAACAGAGTGTAACTGTCAGCACATTTAACACACAACGAGATTCAAACACTCCAGGAGTTGCAAACTACAATCCAGTCTGTCAAAATGGCATCTGTTATCTACAATTCACTACATCAAAATGGCTTTGATGGGCCACTTTTAAGTCAGATGCCCTTCCTAAACAACATTCTCCACTTATACAGGCTCTTATTAATGAACGAGCTTCCTGTTATATGGAGGTTTCATCATTTAAAAGATATAATATTTTGTTTTTAATTGTTAATTGCTGTAACAACAATCCTGACATCATCATTCTGACCCAGACACTCAGCGGCGCCCCCTTGAGTCTGAATATAATGATAAAACTACTCGTTACCTTGTTTAGAACTACACAGAATTCATGCATTTCTATCTCAAAAATAAACAGCCAAAGTGAATGAAATTGTAAAGCTGAATATCGTGTACAGCGCCACCTGTTGGATGGTTGTGTGTCATCCTGCCGCTCTCGATGCTGACCTCCACCAGGTTGTCTAATCTCTCCGGTTGCCAGTACCTCATTCCCACACACATGGCCTTGGCAGCTGCCCCAAACCCAGACCCTGCAGATAAGAAGAGTATTTTTAACTCACTGATTTCACTCTGCTCCACTTTAATCAAAATAAAAATAAATACAAAGACGTGTTAATCGACCTTTCTCGTTGAAGGGCGTGTGCCAGGCGAGCAGGTAGTTGTGCGGTTTGAGGTGCACGCAGCCCTCCACCGTCACCGGGTCCGGCGCTCGGCCCTGGAGACAAACCATGGCGTCGACGTAGAGACGAACCAGCTCACGGTACAAGTCCTCCAGACACCAGTAATCTGAGAACATACAAGAGACAGAGTATGCAACAAGTACACAGGCAGAGTATGCAACAAGTGTACAAGTACACAGGCAGAGTATGCAACAAGTACACAGGCAGAGTATGCAACAAGTGTACAAGTACACAGGCAGAGTATGCAAAGTACACAGGCAGAGTATGCAACACGTGTACAAGTACACAGGCAGAGTATGCAACAAGTGCACAAGTAAAGGCAGAGTATGCAACAAGTGTACAAGTACAAAGGCAGAGTATGCAACAAGTACAAAGGCAGAGTATGCAACAAGTGTACAAGTACATAGGCAGAGTATGCAACAAGTACACAAGCAGAGGATGCAACAAGTACACAGGCAGAGTATGCAACAAGTACACAGGCAGAGTATGCAACACGTGTACAAGTACACAGGCAGAGTATGCAACAAGTGCACAAGTACAAAGGCAGAGTATGCAACAAGTGTACAAGTACAAAGGCAGAGTATGCAACAAGTACAAAGGCAGAGTATGCAACAAGTGTACAAGTACACAGGCAGAGTATGCAACAAGTACACAGGCAGAGTATGCAGCAAGTACGCAGGCAGCGTATGCAACAAGTGTACAAGTACACAGGCACAGTGTGCAACAAGTACACAAGCAGAGGATGCAACAAGTACACAAGCAGAGTATGCAACAATATACAAGTACACAGGTAGAGTATGCAACAAGTACATAAGTGCACAGGCAGAGTATGCAACAAGTACACTGCCCACATGATCAGTTTTATCTCCATTTTAAACAGCTGTGACTTGCTTTAAAAACATCTGGTGCATTATTCCAGATACAATGGGGCAAAAAAGTATTTATTCAGTCACTGATTGTGCAACATCTTCCACTTAAAACGATGAGAGAGGCTTGTGATTTTCATCATAGGTTTCACTTCAACTATGAGAGACAGAATGAGGGGGGGGGGGGGACGTCTGTGTCCTGGCAAATCCTACATCACATTGTAGGATTTGTAATCAATTAATTGGTAAATTCCTCAGTAAAATAAGTATTTGCTCACCTACAAACAACCAAGATTTGTGTCTCTCACAGACCTGTAACTTATTTTTAAGAGGCTCCTCCGTCCTCCTCGTTCCCTGTTTTAATGGCTCCTGTTTGAACTCATCAGTATAAAAGACACATGTCCACAACCTCAAACAGTCACACACCAAACTCCACAATGGAAAAGACCAAAGACACGTCAAAGGAACCACAAACAAAACTGTGACCTGCACCAGGCTGAAGACTCAATCTGCAACAGGTGAGCAGCTTTTGTGAACAAATCAACTGTGGAGAATTATTAGAAAATGGAAGACACTGATAATCTCCCTCGATCTGGGGCTCCACGCAAGACCTCACCCCGTGGGGTCAAAATGACACAAGAACGGTGAGCAAAAATCCCAGAACCACACGGGGACCTAGTGAATGACCTGCGAGATTTTGAGTGAAAACCTCCTTCCATCAGCAAGAGCACTGAAGATGAAACGTGGCTGAGACTTTCAGTGTGACGATGATCCCAAACACACCGTCCGGGCAACGAAGGAGCGGCTTCGTAAGAAGCATTTCAAGGTCCTGGAGTGGCCCAGTCTCCCAGATCTTAACCCCATAGAAAATTTGGAGGGAGTTGAAAGTCCATGTTGCCCCAAAATCACTGCTCTAGAGGAGATCTGCAGGAGGAATGGACCAAACTACAGCAACAGTGTGAAAACCTTTGACCTCTGTCACTGCCAACAAAGGAAATATAAGTTTTGAGATGAACTTTTGTTATTGATCAAATTGATTAAATAATTTGCAAATAAATTAATTAAAAATTCGTTTTTTTTCCTCATTCTGTCTCTCATGAAAAGTGAATTTATGATGAAAATTACAGGCCTCTCTCATCTTTTTAAGTGGGAGAACTTGAGCAATTGGTGGCTGAATAAATACTTTTTTGCCCCACTGTACTCTTCAAGCAGGTATTCTTTAAGTGGGTACTCTTTAAGAAGGTTCTCTTTAAGCAGATACTCTTTACGCAGGTACTCTTCCAGCTGGCGTTGATTGCTCGAGTCTTTCCTGAGAGTTTCCTGAAAGTGGATCTGACTGGTGTTGTTTGGTCTAAGTTTAGCCTGGCACAGATTAGGAGCTCGTGCCTTTGGAGCAGAGGGGGACACTCCAAACACCGAGGTCAACTGAGATCGACACTACCACAACTGAGATCGACACTACCACAACTGAGATCGACACTACCACAACTGAGATCGACACTACCACAACTGAGATCGACACTACCACACACCACATGAGATCCACACTACCACAACTGAGATCCACACTACCACAACTGAGATCGACACTACCACAACTGAGATCGACACTACCACAACTGAGATCCACACTACCACAACTGAGATCCACACTACCACAACTGAGATCGACACTACCACAACTGAGATCCACACTACCACAACTGAGATCGACACTACCACAACTGAGATCCACACTACCACAACTGAGATCGACACTACAACAACTGAGATCGACACTACCACAACTGAGATCGACACTACCACAACTGAGATCGACACTACCACAACTGAGATCCACACTACCACAACTGACTACCACAACTGAGATCCACACTACCACAACTGAGATCGACACTACCACAACTGAGATCCACACTACCACAACTGAGATCGACACTACCACAACTGAGATCCACACTACCACAACTGAGATCCACACTACCACAACTGAGATCGACACTACCACAACTGAGATCGACACTACCACAACTGAGATCCACACTACCACAACTGAGATCGACACTACCACAACAGTTGATTCAAAACACGCGGAAATCACCATCACTTTCACAACCGAACTCCGTGTTAAAAGAGCAACTTATGGACTCGAGTTACACACAACACACTGTTTTTTCTCTCGTTCGTCCACTGCTCAGAAGGTTGACGGTGTGATCCCAGCTCCCACACATGAACACTGTCATTGTGTCCTTGGGCAAGACACTTAACCCCCTTTGTCCCCGGTGTCTGTGTCCACTGGTGTATAAATGTGACAGTGGTTCCTTGTTATAAAGTGTTTTTTGAGCCTCGAAGGTAGAAACTAAACTAAACTAAACACTACACATAAGACCCAGCCTCAATAAACCTAAACTTTAATGTGTAACTTTGACCTGGAGACATTTTTGACACATTTCCAACTCAATTAAACTATTTTCCTGTAATTATATCGGCCCAGTTGGGTGACACTGATACTGTCCAAGTGTCAGATTGATATAATTAAACGAGCCTGACTTAAATGTGCTTTGGATGACTCTAGAAAATGACTGTGATGAAGTAACATGTGTGACAGGCGATAATCCGCGTTGATTGGATTTCCAAACTGCTCTCCTTCCCTTTCTGCTCCTCCCTGTGCTCTCCTTCCCCTCTTCTTCTGCTCTTTCCCTTGCTCTCCTTCCCCTCTTCTTCTGCTCCTCGCTCTGCTCTCTTTCCCCTCTTCTTCTGCTCCTCCCTGTGCTCTCCTTCCCCTCTTCTTCTGCTCTTTCCCTGTGCTCTCCTTCCCCCTTCTTCTTCTGCTCCTCGCTCTGCTCTCCTCCCCTTCTTCCTCCTCGCCCTTTCCCCTTCCCCTCTCCTTCCCCTTTCCTTCTGCTTCTGTGCTCTCCTTCTGCTCCTCTTCGTGCTGCATTGTGGCTAAATGGAGATACTTAAGCCTCCCAAACATCATCAGGATTTTAATAAACTCCTGTCACTGCCTCGGTGACACACGTATAGAGACCAGCGTCTATACGGCTATTGTTCTGGAGACGAGAACACGGGATCAACTTTTCCAAAGAAGTCTATTTTGGACGTCTGTGTCCTGGCAGCTCCTGTCCACCCTCTGTCCCCTGACATTTACACACAGGCTTTAGTTTGTGATTTGTTGTTTAGTAAATCATTTGGGATGGAAGATGGCTTTGTTATGTACTGAAATGTTCTTTCAGCAGATTAACAGCTTCTCCCAGCTCCTATTATTGGACAAGACTCTAGGGAAAGGTAGAATCCTTATAGTCTGACACTTACTCACTCATACACTCAATCAGAAAATATGTAAATACAGTTTAAATACAGTACAGCTGGTTAAAGTTAGTACAGGGGTTTCAGTTTCTTATTAACATTTTGAGGACATTGAGAACCAATCATGAGATATATTTGTTTTAAAATGTTAATTACTATGGCAGCGGTACTAATTTTTCATGCTTACAAAACCTAGGGATGCATGATTTACTCTGTGGAGAGGGTCAGAGGCAAAGGCCGGGGGAGGTGACAGCGATGGATAAGAATTTGTCCACCAAAAGCGCGTGACACCTTATATTGTTTTGAAGATTAAGTCTGATTTTCCAGATTGAAATGGTTTGAAGATGAGGAAGGACAGTGAACATAGACCAGCGGATTAGAAGGACCACACGATTAGATTTTATTTATGGATTTTGTTTAGAGGACATGAAGATAGTTGTTGAGAATGAGATGTAGAAGAGAAAGTTCAGATTCAGCATGCACTTTTCTTCACTTTTAGGCAGACTGTTCTATATCCCTGCTACTTTAAGTTTTGTTTTACAGTTTTACATGCTGTAGTGTCATTTTTAGGACTATTAAGTGATGTTATGCACTTAAACAACCCATGAATAAGACCATGTTGAATAACTAAAATGCCAAATAAATCATAAAAAAGGCAAACCTCTTTTAAACAAAACTTCCTCATAAGCTGGAACTACAGCACTCAATCCTTCAGGTAAAAACATGAATGCAGACCTGTGATGAGGGCCTCCGCTGTGGTCATGTGCATCAAAGTGGCATCACTCAGGGGCCAGTTGTCCGGGTCCAGTTTTAGGGCCCCAAGTCCTCCCAGAGAAGCCAGTTCTTCCTGGATCTTCTTTCCCGAGGTGCAGCCTTCCCAGCGACCCTTCTTATACCCCAAAGCATCCCCCACAGCCCCGAGAACCATGCCTGCTTTGAACTTCTCCATGTCCACACAAATACAACCACTTTCAGATAAAAAGCAGCTATAATTAAATAACTACAAACTCCATTAGCAGTCACAACAGACACAAAAGCTCTGCGTTATCAGCTGTGGCCTTGTCCTGTGGGGCGTTGTTGAGTGGGACAGTCGTCAGGTGGCTCCTAAAAAGGCAATCCCCCTGGTTCCACAGTGTAGGAGCTCTTTGGCGGCCTGTGGAGCGGTTTAGGGGATGGGCGGCTGGAATTTTGGCGAGATGTTAATGTGGTCCATGAGTTTGGCCTGCAGCTGGCGCGGGACCCCCTGACATCCGGACCGCCCCGTGGGAGCAGGACAAGAATGGAGCAGCATCCAGAGTTAATCTCCCTCTTCTTTCACTGTCGGCCTCTTTTCTATGATGAGCTTTCATAGCGTCAGTGTTGATAATGACATGAGTGCTTCTGAAATAGCTCCTGATTTGGGGCAATAGCTCTTAGATGCACTCTTAAAGGTAAAAAAAGAAAGACTGGCAATACACACGTCAGTACACATAAAACATGGACTGCCATCAGCTGCCACAAAGCCTAAAGAGACACTCTGAAATGTATAACACAGTGAAACAAACATAAAGATGATTTTAACTCCATAAAGCTCATTTTGAGTCGTGTTTACATTATCATTTAAATGCACCTCAATGTAAGTCTACAGAACACAGCTCTGACTGGACAAGGGAGCGTTACAAAACACATTTTAACGTGTTCAGGTGTTCTGTATTCTGTATATAAATAGGCCTAGATATTCAAAGTATTCCTCCCATCACTGCTTATGTCACATTTCATTTTAGATTATGATTTTAATAATGTCTTTAAGTCTTATGTCATTTTGACACAGTTCTCACTTTACATGATTCAGCTGCCCTCTTTGATGCAGCGCTCTGTTGTCATGAATGGCCTGTAGCCCGAGCAGCCTGTTCAAAAACATTCTGAGGTGATGATGTTATGTTTGAGGAATGCAACCTGACCTTTTAACCACGATTAGATACAATACCAGAGTGTTGTGTGAATGCCCAAACTCACAGTATTAATGCAGCTATAAGAGGCTGCAGTTAGTATTTCTAAAATATTTATATTGACAACCAACGCAGCCCTGACTCAAAACTGAAGCACTGGTGATCGACTCCTCTTCATCATACGCCCTGAACTGCAGTTAAAACACAGTCAAGGATGAGAAACGCCCTGAACTACACCTGTAACATAATCAATACAATCAAAGCTGTTTAAAACAACATGCTTTATTGGCATATTTTAAAAACTGATTCAGGTTTCCTTGCCAACAAAAATAATACTGTTCTGAACAAATGAGGAGATGCATGTGTGGGCACAGTGTGCACATTGTGCACAATTTGTGCACAGTTTGTGCACAGTGTGTGTACGGCACTGGACCAACAGGCCCACAGCCTACTCCAGTTTATCACAGCTTGGACACTGTGCAGTCCTGACCTCATGACAGATTTATAAAAACCCTGAACAAAAACACTTCCTTGACAATATTCTCTTCTGTTCTTAAGTATTGTCAGGATTATTTGCAATAGTTACTTTCTGAGTGTTCAACGTGTGTTGGCTTGGCTGGACTAACCTTTTACCCAAATGTTTAATAACTGCTTAATTTACATGAGAATTTTAGGCCTATCTGCTCTTTGATGAAAGCTAAACTCAACAGAACAGAACTGTATCAACAGCCGTCTGCACCCATTTAGGGATGTCACGATACAGCGAATATTTCAGGTCATGGTGGGTTAATCGAACGTATTTTAGAACCACATACAATGTTCCATCGTGGTTTGTCCAAATCCATGGGGGAAAAAAAAAAATAAAGGGTCACGAGGCTCATGGCACCACCAGTGTGCTTGAAGAACGCTGCATTTAAAGTGTCACCTGAGAGTGATTATAAAAGACTAAGATTATTTCACTCACTGTGATATCAAAGACCTGCATGTTTTAATTTGGAAAAATATACCCTATACAATATAAATAACAAATACAAATCGGAATATGTTTTTTTTTTTTTGTCAATAATCATGAATCGCAACGAAAATCTCAGTATTTTTCCTCACAATAATCATAACTCACAAATGTTATATCATGACATCCCTGCTCCCATTAAACAGAGTCATATATTTCTGACAAACACTAGATCAAATTGGCACTTATTAAATCAGATGAATAATTACTGTCCATGGCTGCTTAAATGAGGTGTTAACAGAGTTATGAGGTTATGTAAATGCCACAGCACAAAGTGAGCAGCGCTCTCCTAACAGTACAATAAAAGTACGGCACATATGCAAAGGTAAAACATACACCTGCTGACATGAAAACTGAACACTTCCATGGCATGTGCAGTACGCTCTGTAAAATTGTAAAACCTAGAAAGTGTAACTCAGTGCAGTTTGTAGTTGGCAAATAATCAGCTGAAAACAGTAAACAGTCAGTAAAATGTAACCCAGTAGCATTAAAATCATGATATGATCGGTTTTACTGTGAATGTCACTGGTATCGTCATACATAAATAAATCTATTCCTATGAGTACACTTAGTGTAAAACTTGTACCAGTAACTGCTGGTGCTGAGCTCAGACATGCTGCAGATTAAAAACATCACTGTTCACACACAAAACTAAATCCAAACTGAACCCATAGAACCACACACAAACACATTCAAACACCAGCATGTTGTTTCTTTGCTCTGATTATAAAGAGCACATTCAAAATGCTTCACTCTTTCACCTCACCCGCAGATTTGGACTTTGAAAGCCCGAAGCAACTGTCCGTCCTCTTTGAGCCGAGCAGCCATTCTGAGGCTGGTTCAGAGCGCTCGACTTCACAGTGAAGTCCAGACGCTCACTTCTCCTCAGGCATGTCCACAGCTGCAGCCCGGCCCGGTTAAACTAGTCTCTTTTTGGCTCATTCTTATAAAAATCTGGTACAAAACGTGTAGGAAACAAAATCCATCCATTGCATAAAAGAAGAACCATCATTATGTCATGACACGTTTGGTACCGCCCACAATCGGCCGCGCAAACTCCACGAAGTCATCGATAAGGACAGGCCACGCCCCTAGAGCAAGAACCAACACATTACTCAGAATTATGTTTCTACTCCTGTCATTATTTACATTTTTGTCATTAAGAATTGTTTTGATGTATTTTAAAGCTACTGTGTCCAAAGGACCTCGACTCTGGAAAAGCAGAGTTTCTTTGTTTTTTAAATTTAAGCTGAAATGACAAACCTTCCTCATCATAGTTTGACATGTCATCTGCAATCATGTTGCCAAAGTCTAAAAGGAGGTTCCATGTGTCTTTAGGTATAGAACGCTTGTGATGCTCCTAAAAACAAAAACAAAAAATGGTTAGACACAAGAAATGTCAAATATGTCGGTAATATATGTAAAATATAAATCCACTTACAGTAAGAAACTGATTCCAGAGATCAAGAAACTTAAAACGGCCAGTTAAAACTAATTTCCAGTACGCAACAGCCATGTCTAGATCTGAAAAGATGATTATATGTTTATATAGTGTTTGTGTTGGCACAAAATAGCACATTATACATCATACATACCTAATCCTTTCTGACCAGGATTCTTGGCAAAATTAAAAGTGAACTGGTAGAAATCTTTAAACTTCCCAGGATCTTTCAGCTCCTGCTCTAATCTTGGAAGAATAGCTCGGAGTTTTTCGGGACTGTCACAGCTACACAAACAATAACCGATAATTAATCAGTGAAGTAAAGTGAAATACTAACCCTATCCCTAAAGCCTAATAACTAGAGCTTAACCCTAAACCATAACCCCACTTATCAAAGCTTAACCACAACGAAATACTAATACTTTCATAAATGCAGTTATTGAGGTACCATATTGTTGTATGTGAACACCAAAATATACTTCTCCATTGTGTCTTAACCGTGTATTAAAATGTTCATATATAAAAAAAATATATATATAAAATATATAAAAGTTCATATTTTAGGTTGTTTTCACACTACCACTAGTGAGATCGCTCATTTGCTCTGAGAGTGGTGCATTTACGCACTTGTGTGAACACAACCGTCACATCCTAGACCACAGTAAACGGTAAAAAAAAACTCCACCTGCACTCTGGAGCAGGGAAGTGTGGTGTGAACCGCAGTCCACAGGGACAGTAAAGGAGCTTGGAATTGGGCAAAAAAGCACTTGAAACGTATCTTTGTATGAATGGGCGCTGCACATTTGGTTGATGACTTAACTTAATATCAGCGTCAGTCTCCTCCTGCCTCTGTCTGGGCAGGTGAGCCTGGGTCTGTCTGTGTCATTCAAAAAGCTTTTTCTCCATCAGCGCGTACAGTGTTCTCAGCGTATTTAGCCACAGGTGAAAGAAAACACCACCACGTATATTGGAAGTGAGCTCACATAGATTCACGGAGCTCTGTCCGTTTAAGTCCGTTGTCATAAACTGCACCATGGCCTCATGTGGCTCATGGTGCATGTGAACAAGGCAGACGCAAAATTAAAGTAAACAAAACTAAATCTAGTGCACACTGGAGTCAATCCACAGAGTCCACTAACATGTGTGAAAACAACCTTAGTTTCCTCACAAAGGTTTATGTTATTGCTCCTTGACAATTTTAAAAAGTGCAAAGTGAACTTATTGTCTGTGTAATCCTCAGTCGTCCAGGTCTGATCCACAGCAAAAGATGAAATTTAAATCTGTCACTGGACATTCCTACAACGATTTGTTCAGCTGACAGATTTAAACTTCATCTTTTGTAGTGTGAACTCATTGTTGATAAAAAAAATCTTTCTGTCCACTCCATTGAATATTCCATTTTCAGCATTGGATAATGTCTTCATTGCTTTTAACACAGATTGAATATTGTGTTGTTGTCAGTCTTACCTCAACTCTGTCATGCCGTCTAGAAACTCCTTCTTACTAAACTCGCACTGTGTGGCTGCTCTGAACTTCCAGGCCACAACCAGGATGCTCATACTCGCTGGATCCAGCAACAGGTCGTCACAGAACTGCTGGATCCCATCAACGCCTATTTTATTTTCATCTTGAGGGTCTGTAATCACACAACACAATGACAGATAACGCTGAGATGTTGAGATGGGACAACATCAAATCATAAGACCCTGTGAGTTTAACCTCTGACCTTTGTATCTGCTGTAGAGCTGCTCCAGCTTCTTGCGGTCCACTGAGGTTTTCATGTATTCTTTATTAAACAGGTCAGGGTTTTGGAAGTAGTTATCTGTGGCTACTTCTAGTTTCCAGTCGTTCTGTGTCAGGCAGTAGATGGCTGTCCTCTCCCCCGCCTGCGTGAAGGACATGAACTGTCGAACCTTATCCTTCTGTGATGACTTCAACTTACTCTGTGGGAACACAGCATGTTAATTTGGGTAAAATGGAGAAGTTTTACCTTAAATCAACAGGACATGTGAACAATATAAAGTTTTATATCAAACAATCAAAGCTCCAGGAATCATTTTGCCTGTTTAGTAACCTGAAGAGGTTAGGTTAAGATAAACCTGACCTAAACTGCGTAGCCTGCACTAACATCGGAAGTTAAATCAGAAGAAAACGACAATTGTCAGAGATTATTTACATCCAAAACTCACATCCTGGAGCCCAAACAGCACAGGCCAGTGAGTGACCCAGTTCTGGCATCAGGAAGGGGGTTTGATCCTGCAGACTGCAGCGTGGATCAGACTGAGTTACCAAAAAGGGATATAAAGTACATGCCCCCGTGGGAATATCACATCTCAAAATATACACCACCTAAAGACTGTTACTGTGCACTGACCTCCCACTGCCAGTTTTATGGACCTGTTACTGTACCTCACATGTCCACAGTATTACAGTATTACATTATGGACCTGTTACTCCACACTGTCCTCCCATGTCCACAGTATTATGGACCTGCACACTGTCCTCCCATGTCCACAGTATTACAGTATTATAGACCTGTTCCTGTGCTCTGTCCTCTCTTGTCCACAGTATTACAGTATTATATTATGGACCTGTTCCTGTTGAGGAGCTGCATTAGCTTAGCAATGCGACACCTAGCAAACAACACCACATTTTACTGCTTTTTCTGCTCGTACAATAAATCCAAACATCACCAAACATCATTAAGTGAACACTACAGTACTAACTGCTTCTTCTTTTTAGCAGTTATAAATGAGATTGTCTTTACTTATTTTGAATTTTACCTACCATTTTTCTGCCTGTTTTGACTTGAACAAGTTGATCAGTTAGCACGACTGCGCATGCGTCCATACACCGCAAAGGCACATGGGAGTTGTGGTCCTTTAGCTTAGCGACAGGCCCGTGTGACTTTGACAGCCTCAGTGCGCTTATAAAGTACATAATTTGACAGATTTAATAAATGTTTTAAGCGTAGAATACAATTATAAAGGACGGTTTTCACAGACCGCGATTTTTTAAGCGCTTATTTGTGTCATGCTACACAACAAAACAAACAAAATCAGTTTAGAGCCGAGAAATCGAGGTAAATGTGAAACCGTGACCGCAAACCCGCTCACATAACACTAATGTGTACGTTATTTAACTTTAATAAGAACATTTGAATAGCAGCGAACAAAAACTCAGATGTATATGAACAAGCTAACACCATGCTAGCGAAATTAGCATCTAAAAACTACAACTCCCAGGAGGCGCGGTCCGGATGTTTCGGAAGTAACGACATGAAGTTATATCAGACTGACCTACTCTACTTTATTTAACTCCACAAACTGAAAACACTGTACAGATGATTAAGTTTATAAAACACAGTACTTTCCCTGTGTTCTGTGTTTAATCAGGCCGCAGCAGCTCAGGTTACAGATCTGACTCCTGACAGAGCGGCTCCCAAAGCGGCTCACGGTGCATCTGTCTGACAGATCACGGCTCTGAGTCTCACGGCTCCAGAGCTAACTATCAAACTTTATCAGTCCTGCATAAACATAATAAACCCAGAGCCGTTGAATTCAGTGAAAGTACAAACCTGCAGCAGGAGGCGGTGAAGTCTGGAGGAGGAGCAGGAGCAGCGTGTTTGTGCTGTTTGCGCCGTGTGTTTGCGCGATGTGGCAGAGGAGGAGGAACAGGAGGAGGAACAGGAGGAGGAGGAGCAGCAGAGGAGGAGCAGGAGGAGCAGAGGAGGAGCAGGAGGAACAGAGGAGGAGCAGAGGAGGAGGTGTCTGATCCTCTACAACAGGCTGTTTGTTTCCGTGGATGTGGAGTCGGATGTGTCGAGTCTAAATGGCGGACAGCGTTTTTACCTCAGGCAAGTTTCCTTTTGATAAAATGATAATCTGTGGATTCTGTGTTTTGTTTTTGTCTTGACGCGACAAATTTTCCTCTGACATGTGTCTAAACTACATCAGCTCAGACTGAGAGGCTCACAGAGACATTTAAGGATCTGATCACCTCAGGAGGAGTGACAGAGAAAGAACAGTTCACTCCATGAGCTCAAATGTGCAGGGAGACTCATGTTTCACTGTTTCACTCCATGAAGACTCACGATTTACTGTTTTACCCCATGAAGACTCATGTTTTACTCCCTTCATCTTTAGGTCTGTCCTCTTAGACACACCAAACTGTTACACATTAACAAAGTTTGGACTGTTACTGTAACATCCTCTAAAGCAGGACTCACTCAGAGCTGTCACTACATGTATAATATTCATTAAATGATAGATTGTGTAGTAAAATTTGCTTGGTTGTGTGTTTGCGTGTGTTTGTGTGTGCAGGTTTCACACAGAGCTTCCATTGATTTGACCAACAGCAGCGTCTCAGTCCAGTCCCAGGACAAACCGAGGACCTGAGGAATATGGAAACTCCACATCACTGTGACTCGTGTTTAAAGAGAGCTCCTCTGTGACGTGAGTGATGTTTAGATACTGTTGGCCTCTGTGTGATAAGGCATCTGGACTTTCAGAACAGAACTAACTTCTAACTAAATCATTGAAAAGAGGATGACAGTTTGTGTAAAACGGCTGCAGTAAACGCTAAGACAGGGAGGTCTGCACAGCTGCTGTTTTACAGTGTGACCACGCCCAGTGAGACCTCCCTACATGAGGGAGGTGCTTCATCAGAGTCTGAACTCTCATCCTCGTCATTGTTGTTCTGTGATAATATTTTCCTTTAATGTTTGATTCATTTTGTGTCGTGTTTAGAGCCGCAGCCTGTGGTGTCACTGGGGCTGAAGTTTTGGATGCAGTTTGTGTTTTGGCTGCTGTGCCTTGGCCTGGCAAAGGCACTGGCTGCGATCCCCAAAGACCAGGTGGCCCAGCATGTCTTTAAGCTGTACAAGGCCAACGGGGCCCCCCACGGCCAGAGTTGGGTGGCCAACAACTGCAAACGTCTGGTTGGCCTCCTGCACCAGAAGAGCGTGGCAGTGAAGAAGCTGTCTGCCGCAGCAAAAGCGGTTGAGCGAGATCAGACTCTCTCAGAGGAAGAAAGGCATTTCAGGGTAAAGCCAGTGCTGTTTTCATACCAGTATCTCAACTGTCTGTGGTGTGGTTTATGACTCATCTAAAGTGCATGCTTTTTGTGCAGTATGTTGACCCGACTAAATATAGATTTTTTATTACGACATAGTGTTTCATTCACATGTAAAGTGTTTAACACGGAACCTTTCTCCTTTTCATAGGTTCATACACTAGAAGTTTTCCAGAAGGAACTCAATGAAAGTGAACACCTTGTGTACCAGGCAGTGCACAGCCTGCAGAGGGCGCTGCAGGGCGACTACAAAGATGTGGTCAATATGAAGGAGAGCAGCAGACTGAGGCTGGAGGCCCTCAGAGAGGCAGCTATAAAGGTGAGACTCGTGTGCGTAGTTTACTACTGGTGTTACAAAACCTAAATGACCTGCTCAAGACCAAGACTTTAAATGAATATTTTACTTTACTAAACAGCTTTAAAAGGTGTTTTACAAATACTCATAATGCGCTTTGTTGTAGGAGGAGCAGGAGTATGTGGAGCTTGTGGCGGCTGAGAAGCACCAACAGGAAGCTCTGAAAAACGCTTTGGCCCAAAACAAAACTCTGTCCATTTTAGACGAGATCCTGGAAGATGTGAGAAAAGCAGCTGACCGACTCGAGGAAAAGATCGAAGAACATGCATTTGATAACAACAAACAGGTGAGACTCTGTTACATCTTATCAACCCTGAACACCCCTGCTGACCTTTTGTGTTCAGGTTGTAGGAGTGAACGTTGAGGCTGTGCTAAGAGTGGAGGAGGATGAGGAAAATGGAGGAAAGAGAAAAAACAAATCAAAGAAAAGAGAGGTGGAGGATGATCTGGGACTGAGCATGCTCATAGACTCTCAGAACAACCAGTACGTCCTGACCAAACCACGGGACTCCACCATGCCCCGCGCCGACCACCACTTCATTAAGGCACAATTTTACACATAACATCTTCATTTATTAATTTGCCCCTGTTTTCTTTTTATTATTATTACTGTTTTTTTCAAACACTAGGACCTTGTTTCTGTTGTGATGCTGTCTTTGCCTTGTGGGTGGCTCTGCACTTTGCTCGGTCTCCCTCCGATGTTTGGATATATTATTTGTGGGGTTCTGCTCGGTCCCTCCTGCCTCAATAGTATCAAGGTGGGTATTTTAATCATGCTGTACATTTCATAACAACAGTGCAATCAAACATGATCTTGTGTTTTCAATGTGTTTCAGTCCATGGTCCAAGTGGAGACTTTGGGAGAACTCGGTGTGTTTTTCACTCTTTTTGTCGTGGGACTGGAGTTTTCCCCAGAGCGACTTCGGAAGGTTGTTTTCTTATAAGCTTTTGTCATAGTTTGTGCAAAGTAGAGTGTTATTCTATAGAGTAACTTTGCTGGTGGAGTATCTACCACCTGTTTGTCGTCATGGAGATGTTATTGCCTGGAATGTTTCACAGTGTAGCATGAAACTTATCTATTTCCATGGGGACAAGTATATGATGCACCAGACCAAGTTACAGGTCAAACCTAAAGTATATATAATTTTCAAAAGACTTTTTTTTACTTACTCAGTTACTTTTTACTGTTCTGTATTTGAGCTAAAATATGCAAATGTTTTTATTTATAACTTACCAGATAAATGCTCCTCGTCTGACCGTGTTTGCTCTGTGTAGGTGTGGAAGACCTCAGTGCAGGGCTCGTGTTACTTGAGTCTGCTGATGGTGGGGGCTGGTTTGTTGTGGGGGCAGGTCCTGAAGATTCGGACGACTCAGACTGTCTTCATCTCCACCTGTCTGTCCCTCTCCAGCACCCCTCTAGTGTCGCGCTTTCTCGGAGGAGCCAGAGGAGACAAAGAAGGTGCAGTATATGTATGTCGTTTCCAGCTATAAGATGTCTGTGTCATCCCTCTGTTCAGGTCTGATTCTTAGTAAAAACACGGCTGTAGTTGTAAGAGTGAATAGTTAATCAGGCGCAAAAGAAAATTCAGTTCTGCCATGTGGACAAAACTGTTTTATTTTTTGTTTTTGCCCAGTCGAATTCCATTTTCTTTTGTGATGTAAACCACCTGAACTGGAGTACCACACAGACAATTAGTCATAGTAAAAGAATTATGCTGTTTAATATGATTTATCATGTTACAAAGTGATTAATAAGTACCACCAAAGATGAGATTTTAAACTTTCTTTCATAATCTGTCTTTAATTAGTTCAAAGGGGAAAGTTCTTCTCTTGTACTATTAATGTGGTTGAAAAGTGCTGATATCTTTGTGTTGAAGGTGACTCAGACTACAGCAGTGTTCTTCTGGGGATGTTGGTGATGCAGGACGTTCAGCTCGGCCTCTTCATCGCCGTCATGCCCACTTTAATCCAGGCCCAGAGCGGAGACTTGGACAGGTCTGCGTCTTGTTTGTTTGAAATACATACTAGTTTACATTTAAAATCTTACATCTACTTTTCCCGGGGTTAAATTTCTCTTTCGTTTTCATCGTTCATCATTGATCTGAGTGTATATTCCACAGTTTATTATGTAGAACAGTACTAAAACGAACCTTCCTGCCTCCACAGTTTGCTGCTCGGCGGGCTGCGGGTGTTCTACCTCCTGGCCCAGGTCGTGGCGTCTTTGGCGGCCGTGTTATTGTTGTGTTTGCTTTTAAAATCCTCCGTCATTGGACCTTTTTACAAGAAACTGCACCATGAGAGCAAAGGAAACAAGGAGATCCTGGTGCTGGGAACGGCTGCTTTTGTCTTTTTTATGTTAACAGTATGTTCTTTATTATGACTTGGACATTGTTATATCATGGAAATAGTTCATTTTGTTAAGCATTGTCAAGCATTAACTCAACTCATTATTTATTCATTTTATTTTTATTTGAATGTTTTTTCTATTTAATTTCTCCCTTCTGTTTTGTTTTTCTGTGCCACTACATGACTACACCTTAAATAGCCTTAATAATGCATGAACTTAAGACGTAGTTTATAACGAGTAAATAGTTTATAGTAAATGATTCAGTGACACGGGAGCACAGTGATGCATCGTCTCCCTGGATTCACGTGTCTTTTGATTGCCGTTGTGTGTCGTTTTCTGCGTGTTCTGCAGGTGACGGAGTTCCTGAGCATTTCCATGGAGCTGGGCTGTTTCTTGGCTGGAGCTTTGCTGTCGACTCAGGGTCACATGGTCACAGCTGAGGTCATGGGCTGCATTGAACCAATCAGAGACTTCCTCGCCATCATCTTCTTTGCGTCCATTGGTTAGTTCAGACGTTATATTTTTATAACATGTAATTAACTAAATAAATGTGTTACTCAAGGAGAGACACTGTTTATGTAAAAGTTTTATTATTTTTAATTTGCCCTTTCATTACATTTTAACTTTCATCTGGAAAACTGCCTTTAAAGTTTATTTTGTTTAATCTATTTGCATTTATTAGTTTACTATGTGTTTCTGACTATTCAATTGTTATTTGAAGATTTTAGCAGACAGATTTGTTCATATCTAGTTCCTGTCCTGTTTTATTCTTATTTAAAACTAAAAGTATTGTTTTTGTGCCACTTGGAAACATGATTATTCAGCTCTTAACATTTTACTCTTTTAGGTCTTCACGTGTTCCCCACGTTCGTGCTGTATGAGCTGACTATCCTGCTGGTGCTCACTCTGTCCCTGGTCATCATGAAGGTACTTTTAAACTTTATTTTTCCTCTAAAGCATCATTTAAAACATATTTTTATCCTCTTAAACAGTTTGTCATGGCGGTCGTTGTGCTGTCGGCCATCTTGCCTCCCTCCTCGCGACACATCCGGTGGATAGTTTCGGCCGGTTTGGCTCAGGTCAGCGAGTTTTCCTTTGTTTTGGGAAGTCGGGCCAGACGAGCAGGAATCATCTCCAGAGAGGTCAGTACTGGAAGTGTGGACATGTTTCATAATTTCCCATAAAAGTGTGAAACGGCCTTTAGGGTCTAAAAAGGCACTTGATTTTATTTATAATCTCATAAACACTCTTTGGGATCATGTTTTTAGTCTAAATGTTCAAGGTTTAACTGATTATTCAGTTTTTCTCATTGGAGACAGAGGACAGTTACACTTTCCCTAAAAAATCTGTATTTCTGTAACAAAAACTGAAGAATCAGAACTGTGAAACGTCTTCACTCCAACAACATTTTGTCCAGTTAATTTTTACTATTTCTATAACAAATAAATAAAACGCAACAATATTTATATAAAACACAACCTTTTTATAATTATTTGCACATTTACTCTTGGATTTACTGTATCTCCTTCACATATATTATACACATTTAAAAAAATATTATGTGCCATTGAATTAGTTTGTTTTTAATCCCTTCAGCTGTTGAGGAAGATGCAGATAAATAATAAACAAGCTGAATAGTGCATTTGATTTATAAACGCATTATAAACTGTGTAATCAGAGGTTGATAAAGGCAGTAACGTCCTCTCCCGTGTCCAGATCTACCTCCTCGTCCTGAGCGTCACGACTCTCAGTCAGCTGCTGGCTCCCGTCCTCTGGAGAGTCTCTTCTCATGTCTGGGTCACACGAGCCGAGCGCAGAACTATCACGTGACAAACACGGATCCTTCTCCACAAATGGTACAAACGTCACACATGGGACTGTTTTGAATCTGATAAAACTTGACTGAAAGTGTGAAAATGGACCATATTTAATCTTTGTGCCTCAGACAGACACTGCTTTGCCTTTTTTATTTATAGATTTGTATTTTAATGTTTAGAGCAGACGACGCACAAGAGATTCTGGTGTTTTTTTGTTTAAAGGGCCTGTACGTGACTTTGGACCTTGTGTGTGTCTCGTTCTGATTTTGAACCATGACAGAGGAGCATCAGTCTGAGGTCAGCACTGACTGTTTCCTGATGGTTCTCATTCAGAAATGTCACTTAAGAACATTTATTTTATTCCTCACTGTTACATAAAGGACGTCTTTTTGAACCAGAAGACGTAAAAGTCCCGTACTGGCTCTTCACGATGACTGTTCGGTTTCACTGGGTTGTATTTATTTTGTTATGGACCAAATTGTTGGGTACTGACTGTTTCTCCTTTTTTTCGCACTCTTTTGCACATGTGAGAATCGTCATTATTCCCTGAAACTCTGACGTCTCGTATTGTTTTGTGTTTTTAGTGATGCAGATTTTAAGGAAACTAAAAAACACAAATAATAATGTGATAAATGATCGACTGCAGTTTGCTTGTTTCTGACCACAATCACTTACAAAGATGTCTGTTTTTTTTTTTTTTTTGTGCAATCAATAGAACTTTATTATGAAAATCCTCTGTGTAATGTACGTTCAGCCGTAGTTTTTCCTGGTTCATGCAGTTCCTCTTGTTTCCACACGTCTGTATCTATAACCTCCAGTGTCTCTGCTGTCGTCTAACACTGTCCTGTAATGATTGTAACCGTGCATTTTGAGCGCAGAGAAACGATTCAAGAGTGTTTGTTAAATGTAAAACAGACTCATATTTTTATTAAAACCGCAGAGTGTTTTATAGCAACACAGTAATGATTTAATGACACTGGTATTTATCTCTTTTTATATTATCTAAAGCTGAAAGTGTATCATGGGATGAACACCGGCGTACAGTGCACACCTATAAGAAACATTCTGACATTTCTAATCTGACTAACCTCTAGTCATTTCTATTTCTTCCTTAAACATACTGTAGTGTTTTCATAGTGACTCCTGGATCCAAAAAGCATCATCTCATAGAACAGAAGCACACAGCCTTTTGTAGAGGCTCGGATCTGGTCTCCTCCTAATTCTAATGGCAAAAAAAATGACATTCTTTTCAATTTCTTGCGGCTGACACAACCTCTATAAGGGAACATTCACTTTCCTTCATATTATAAGAATTCCCAACTGGTGCCATGATACAGACTTAGACTGCGTTCACATTTGTATGTACAGTAAACAACAGGACGAAACTGGGACTAAACCTAAAAACTAAACGTGTAAACCTGGACTAGAACAGGACCAAACCAGAGTCTACACCAGGACGAAACTGTCACACAACTTTAACATTTTGCCTGATAATATACTCTTCTGAAAAGTCCTATATCACACAAAACTGACTCTTGTAGCTTTAAGTCATGTTCTAATGCGGTTTCCTCCTCAAAAACAGACCTGGAGTTGTGTTTTGTTTCATTCACACATGTTTGAGTAACATTTTATTATTAGTCTGTAACATCTCCTACGGCTTCATGACATCACAAGGTGGAACAGGATTTTGAGTTTTGTTTTAGTTAACAGCTCCTTTTACCTTTAGTTCAGTAGAGGGTTCACAATTCCAGGAGCTGAAATGATCCAAATGATTCTAGTGAAAGTGTGTGGAGTTTAAAAACACAGTGGAGCACTTCCTGTATTACCACCTGATGACATCACAAGGTGGAACAGAGTGTTTTCAGTTTGAGACTCAGCCTAAATCTGCAGGGTTTGTGTGTTAAACATGTGAATGAAACAAAACACAACTCCAGGTCTGTTTGTGACGAGGAAACATCAGAACAGATCAGAGAAAAGTGCACTACGGCCCTTTAAACCTTTTGTCTTTTTAATGACGTAATAAAACTTCATAAACGTCTCTAAACGCCCCGTGTGTTTGTGCCGAGGAATCCCCAGGCCGTGTGTCCCGGCGAGTTCACGTGGGGCCACACATGAAAACTTTAAGCTGATCAGGCCAGAGCGTCGAGTCAGCAGCTTCACGAGAAACTCATCCTCTTACAGCGGGAAACTCTGAGGCACACTGCGAATGTTCCACACTGAGGCATTAAACAGATCTGAGGCACAGTGTAAATGTTCCACACTGAGGCTTTAAACACATCTGAGGCACAGTGTAAATGTTCCACACTGAGGCATTAAACACATCTGAGGCACACTGCAAATGTTCCACACTGAGGCTTTAAACACATCTGAGGCACAGTGTAAATGTTCCACACTGAGGCATTAAACAGATCTGAGGCACAGTGTAAATGTTCCACACTGAGGCTTTAAACACATCTGAGGCACACTGCGAATGTTCCACACTGAGGCATTAAACACATCTGACATTTATTTACTGTAGGTGTTTTTATTACATTATCACATCTGACCTGAAGCTCGGCCTGGAGTCACCTGCAGGTTTAATGCCACACTGCGGAACATTCCAGGCAAAGCAAAAACATCTCCATCAGAAAAGTTCCATAGCGCCCCTTTAAAGTGGACTGTCCTTATAAACAAAGGTCTGTTTAAATGTGATTTGTGTTTATATGTTTGAAAGTGTCAGTCGTGCTAAATGTAAAGCAACATTTGATCCACACAAAGAAGAATTAACAACTTTTTTTTACTTTATTAAAATTATTTAGACCCAGTTTATTTTAAAACTTCTTGAGTAGTTTGCATCTTTTTTGAAAAACAGACCTATATATAATTTACATGTCATTTAGTTGCGTTACATTCAATTTCAAACACATTTTGTTTAAGTTGAACTGTTTTTCTTGTTTCATTTCATAGTTTGTGTTTAACTCTCCGCACTCAGGGAGAACACGACCTTTCCCTCGTACGGGTCGTGGATGTTCTCGTAGCTGATCACGTCAGAGACGACTCTGCACTGGATCTTTGCCTCTTTCTCCTTGACGAGGCTGAACTTTAACAGCCACCAGAGGGTTTACGTAGCTCGGCTGCACAAAAACACATAAAAATGTCTGTTCATTTGTTCATTTCTGATTTCACTGTCAGATTCATGCAGAAGTGTCTTTACCTGCGACAGTTTGCCATAATAAGGAAAGTAAGACAGATCCATTGTTCCATTCTGAGGGAAATACTCAATGTTTTGCACATTTTCATCTCCAGACTAAAAATATAGAAGCACAATATTGTTAAATGATTTGTATGTTTTATTATTGAAGTATAATTATTGTTAAAGTGAAAATGTTCGATTGGGACGGGTCTCACCAGCACGGTGCAGTTTACATACGGGGCGACTCCAGTTACATTCGAAGGCAAGAAGTTGATAATCTGCAAAAAAATAATCTAAAAGTTACCTGCAAATTTTGTTCTTGTTCTTAAAAAAAAAAAAAAACGAAAGAATGATGAATCAGGTCTGACAAGAATCATCTCCAACTCATGACACCAGTCCGAGCGCTTTCCTGTAACTGCTGATTTACAAATAAGGGTCTGGACGTGGTCAGAGCGGCAGAGCGGCAGCCTCACGTCCCTCAGTCTGTCCCAGGGCGGCTGTGGCTAGAGAAGCCCATCCCCCCCGAGTGTGGAGTGAGTGAATAATGTGATGTGAGATGCTCTGGGTGCTGTATAAATCCAGAACTTATTCCTTTTATCCCCTCTGCTGGGACTTTTTTTTTTTTTTTTACACTCACCCGGTTCATTTTGATGATGACACAGGGCATGGAGCAGTTATATCCAAAAGTGGGGTCTGTGATCCCAGAGCAGGGTCCGAGCATGTTCTGAGTGAAGGGACAGGACCATTTCGTGTGGTTTGGAGCAGTGAAGTGGGACTGGATGTAGTACTTTCCTCTGGTGCAGGAGACGTTGTTCATCTCTTGTTGCAGAGTTTCGTTATATGCTGTAAAATGTAAGACCGTTATGAACACGCTCGAGTCACTCTACAGCAAATATTTAGAGCAGAAAATGTAAATCTAACTGACGCTCAAGGAAGTTTTTAAGGATATTTGCCATCTTCATCCAGCTGTTCTTGTCTGATGAGTTGTATGTGATTTCCACGATCTCCTCTCCATAAGTGTCAGGCCAAACCATCACCCCTAAAACGACAAACCATCATGTTCATGTTTCTCAGGGTTTTTAAAGTGAATGTGGCTCAGTGTGACGTCACCTGGAGATTGTAGTCGGTCCTGATAGTCCGGGGCGTACGGGGAGAGGGTGTACATGAGCACCCAGATGGAGAGGGCGAAGAGGCCGGTCATCACCACGTAGAAGGCCACGTAGTACAGACTGATGTAAACTGTGACCGGAAAAAAGACGATGAGAAACAAGTTTATCCTGGAAAACGAGTCTGATCCCAGCACTGCAACCGTCTTTTTACATTTAAATACAAACCATCAAGGCAAGAGACTCTTAAAAGTGTTCAGAGAGTTCTTTAATTGGACCTGAGCTACACTAAAAATGGAAATACTGACTTTAAATAAATGTATTATATCATTTTTTTTCATGTATTTTATATAGATCCAAAGTAAATACGGATTGGACGATTGTCTCATTAAAACATCTGTGTTCAATATGTTTTATCAAATATTTAAACAGAAAAAGACGTGACTTTTCTGGTGGTCTCCATGGAGATGCTATTTTCAACATTCTCAACAGTGAGCAGGTGACACGTTACAGTCCAGGTCTGTGGAGAGGCGTCCCTGCTCACAGTGAGAATGTGAAGGACGAGTCAGGAGGAACATCAGAGCAGAGACGTCAGAGCTTATGTCGTTCATGTGGTGCTTTCGAGTTACACTTACTCCATTTCAGGGTGTCCTGCCCATGAACGTCCCATTGTCCGAGTTCCAGACAAAGTCCCAAAGTCCTCACACCGCTGTCCACACGTCCTCTTCTCCTTCAGCGTCGCCATGTTCACCCTCTCTGCTCCTTCACTGTCTCCGAGGTAGAATTTGAGCACTTATTTCTTCTTTTACTCTCTAGAAAACCCCTTCATTCATTTTCTCACAGTCAGAGTCCTGTGTTCTCCTCAGACGTCCCTCAGAGTGAGCAGCGTTATCAGATTCACTCTTTATAAGGTCAGATAAGTATCGGTCTTAACGCTAAAGTAAACTTTCACCCTCAGTGTTCTAAGCACCTTGAGGACACCTTCTGACAGAGGTGGACTGACTGATTTGAGACTTCACACCTTTATTGCGTCAATGCACATGTAAGATCCTAAGTCTGCAACGCACAAGTTCTATTCATTAAAATAATGTTTCAGGAATCTAACTTTCAGCTTTTTATAAGACACAAAACTGACTGGTGAGATTTAAGCCATGTTCTAATGCTCAAAAACAGACCTGGAGTTGTGTTTTGTTTCATTCACACATGTTTGAGTAACACTTTATTATTAATCTGTACATCTCCAAAGCTCAAAATGCTCTGTTCCACCTCGTGATGTCATGAAGTGGTAGTTTTCAAGTTAACATCTCCACTAAACTAAAGGTAAAAGCAGCTAAGTGGCAACTCCAGGGTCTGAAATGATCTAAATGATTCTAGTGAAGGTGTGTGGAGGTTAAAAACACAGTGGAGCACTTCCTGTATCACCACATGATGACATCACAGGGTGGAACAGAGTGTTTTCGAGCCTAAATCTGCAGGGTTTTTGTGTTAAACATGTGCGAATGAAACAAAACACAACTCCAGGTCTGTTTGTGATGATGAAACATTAGAACAGATCGGAGAATAGTGTGATATAGACCCTTTAAAGACAATTTAAAGTTGCACTATGTAACTTTTCTGGTGGATTTTCATGTAGCTTTTAACAGAATGTTCCACAGTATGGCATCAAACCCATCTGTGTTTCTTTTGCTTTTTTATTGGAAACATGCTTTAGTTAGTGTGAGACGGCTTTTCTCTACAGTCGTCTCCACAGATATGACTTATAACTTGGTCTATTGCATCACCATCCCTGTCTCCATGGAGATACACGTGTCTAATGCCATGCACTGAAACATTCCAGGAAAAGCAATAACATTTCCATGTGCACAACGAGACCCCGCATTAGAAAAGTTATGATCCTGTGATTATGAGGGTGAAATAAAACGAGTGAGTGGGTTTTCGTTGGTTCTGCTGTGGCATTTCTTTGACACTTCATTAACCCAATCGCGTCATAGGTGAGCTGCAGCGGATCAGCTTTACAGAGGGACAGCGGGGATAAGTCCTGTGGGTAAAGATGATGAGCCAGGCAGAAATGCATATTTGTCCTACAGACTCGTCTTAGGTCTGTCTGAGAGACCAACACTCACTGACAAAACCTCTGCTGCATTTCACATCTTTAATCTTTCATTCTTCTGATTCTGCACCTGTGAGAGCATGGATATAGGAGGCCTGACTACAGTGGTTGCAAACTCTGCTTACATTTCAGCCCGTGGGAGTTTTGATGGCACCGCTAACCCTGCTGCCAATCGGGACAAGAGGTACCACTCACGCCTCAAGCTGCCTCACATCACTGTCTGCGAGGGTCTGAGGGAGACACTGGACCTGGGCTTTCAAACAATCTGTGTTGATCAGCCAATCGGGAAGAAGCTTTTCCAGGAGTTTTTGGATTCAGCTCCAGAGTACAAGGGCCCATGCCGTCTGTGGAAAGATATAGAAGAGTACAACTTGGCAGAAGATGATGAACGAGTGCACAAGGCGAGCAAGATCCTGTCTCGTTACATGGAACCGGATGCAAAGCATTTCTGCCCGTTTTTACCTGAAAATGGCATCACGAAAGTCAAAGAAAAGCATAAGGAGGCAGGGGACGAGCTGTTCAATGAGACAATGGACAGTGTGATGGACTTCCTGAAGGAGGTGCCGTACACGTTCTTCTTGGAGAGCATGTTCCTCAAGAGGTTCCTGCAGTGGAAGTGGCTGGAGATGCAGCCTGTGGACGAGGACTGGTTCGTGGACTTCAGAGTTCTGGGGAAAGGGGGCTTCGGAGAGGTCTCTGCGTGTCAA
Organism: Periophthalmus modestus; assembly: GCA_019594935.1. Taxonomy (NCBI): domain Eukaryota; kingdom Metazoa; phylum Chordata; class Actinopteri; order Gobiiformes; family Gobiidae; genus Periophthalmus; species Periophthalmus modestus. Next base: position 33,894,280 of record JAIEZT010001214.1, read on the forward strand.
ATGAAGGCCACAGGAAAACTGTACGCCTGCAAGAAACTCAACAAGAAGAGACTGAAGAAGAGGAAAGGCTATGAGGTACAGATTACACTGAAGATACACGTCACAAGGCAGTATGTTGGTTATTTCTCAGATGGGGACAGGGGGCAGGTTTTCCTGTATTTGTTGCATTGTATTTTATAGAAAAACCCAAACGTGAAAATGTATCTCCATTTCTCCACGCGAACATTATCCATTTTATCTGTCCCCCATCACATTTAAACACTGCAGGTGGTGGATCTGCGGCGCCTCAAACACAGAAACAGACTCTACAGGATATTTAACAGTGTTAGCAGAAGGTATGCACTGCTTGTCCCTGTTCAATCCATCCATGTTCTTCCTCTTGTCCGGGGCCGGGTCGCGGGGGCAGCAGTATAAGCCGGGACTCCCAGACTTCCCACTCTCCAGACACTTCCTCCAGCTCCTCCGCCAGACATAGTCTCAGGCCTGGGAACCCCAAGGCGTTCCCAGGCCAGAGACGTAGTCCCTCCAGTGTGTCCAAGGCCTCCTCCCAGTGGGACATGAACACCTCCCTAGGGAGGCATTCTGAGCAGATGCCCGAACCTCAGCTGCTCCTCTCGACGTGAAGGAGCAGCGGCTCTACTCCGAGCTCCTCCCATGTGACTGAACTCCTCACCCTATCTCTGAGAGAGCGCCCAGCCACCCTGTGGAGGAAACTCATTTCAGCCGCTTGTATCTGCGATCTTGTCCTTTTGGTCATTACCCAGAGCTCATGACCATAGGTGAGGGCAGGACGTAGATTAAATCGGTAAATCGAGACCTTTGTCTTTGTACTCAGCTCCTTCTTCACCACAACAGACCGATACAGCGACCGCATCACTGCAGACGCTGCACCGATCTCATGGTCCATCCTTCCCTCACTCGTGAACAAGACCCCGCAGATACTTGAACTTCTTCCCTTGAGGCAGAGACCCACCCACCTACAGAGGGCGCCACCTTTTTCCAGTAGAGAACCATGACCTCAGACTGGAAAAAGGTGGGTTGCCCTCTTCAGGTGGGGCCCATTGAAAACATGCATAAAAAGGAATAAGGATTATACTAAAACATCTACTGCCTGTGCACTCTCAGATTTAGTAGTTTGAAATGTCCCCGTGGGTCTTGATCGTGTGGAGATTTTAGCCTTACAGATGTTTGGAGACAGTTAACTATAATAAACGAATCAGCCAAGCAAAAAGATTCACCTGAACTTTGTGATCCATCCTAAAAAAAAAACTATACATGCCAGTTGTATGTAACCCTTCTGCAGCTTGAACACTTGAAAGATATAAATATATCTTGTTAGGCTGGCTCGTTATTTTTATTAAAAAAAAAAAAAAATGTTCCTGTGCTGTCCTGCAGGGGGCGATGGTGGAGAAGAGAGTCCTGGCCCGGGTCCACAGCAGGTTCATTGTGTCTCTGGCCTACGCTTTTCAGTCCAAAACAGAACTGTGTCTGGTCATGACCATCATGAATGGAGGAGACCTCAGGTGAGACGCCATGCAGCTGTACAGGTCGTACAGGTGTACAGGTCATACAGGTGTACAGGTCATGCAGGTGTACAGGTCATACAGGTGTACAGGTCATACAGGTGTACAGGTCATACAGGTGTACAGGTCATACCAGCTGTACAGGTCATACAGGTATACAGGTCATACAGGTGTACATAAAGGTGTACAATTCATACAAGTGTACAGGTCACACAGGTGAACAGTCACACAGGTGTACAGGTTGGTTATTTGTGATTGTCTTATTTTTGATTTTGTGTGAAATTAAATTGTAAAGTTCTTATTCAGTAAAAAAGGTTTGAATTACCTTGTGTACGAACTGTCAGTTAAAATAAATAGGTGCCTTGCCTTTTTAGGTCATACAAATCATACAGGTCATACAGGAGTCAGTAAATCTGTCATAAATAGGTGTACAGGTCATACAGTGTCAGTGTCAGGTGTCTTCAACAACCATACAGGTCAGGTCATACAGGTGTCAGGTTTAGTCAGGTATTTAATAATACAGGTCATACATAGAGTCTGTGAACAGGTAACAGTTTATACAGGTGAACAGGCTCGGACAGGTGTTTTATGTCCCATGTCATTCATTTTGTGCTTGTGACAAATGTTTTATAAAGTGTTGACAGTAAAAAGGATCAGTCCATGTGACTCAGTCTTTTATCTGTTAGTTAAAATCAAATAGGTTTTATCTGTTGTGGGACTCTCGTTGGTCTTCTGCAGGTATCACATCTATAACGTGGATGAGAATAACCCCGGCTCAGAAAGTGCCAGGAAAGCCTGTTATTACGCGGCTCAGATCGTTCAGGGCCTGGAGCATCTGCACCAGAAGAGAATCGTCTACAGAGATCTGAAACCAGAGAACGTCCTGCTCGACAACCAAGGTCTGAGGGACGTGGTGAGTTCCTCCACGTGAAAAATACGTCATCATTTATCTTTTTTTAACACTTTTATGATTCATTCGTTTTGACATAAACTGTTGGACCAGAGCCTGACGTCACATGATGCATGATGAAACTCTTCTGGAGAAGTTTCACTCCCTTTGCTTGTCTCTGTGGAGATGTTTTGTCTGAAATGTTCCACATTATGGCATTACACTTGTTTTTCATCTTCATGGAGACAGACAGGTGACACCACTAGGCTGAATTACAGGTCGGATCTATGGAGAGGTGATCTCACCTGTAATAAGAGTGCATGTTTTTAGAGGGTTTTTGTAGAAATAAAAGCTTCTGTAAATGAAACATGCAGGTTATCAGTTTAATGCCGTACTGTGGAACTTTCCTGGCAAAGCATGAGACCCTCCACCAGAAAAATTACACAGTTCACCTTTAATAAACATACCTGCTTTAGCTATTACCTAATCCACAGAGCTGATATGGCCGAGGTTTTCCCTCTGGACCTGAACTGAAGGAAGTTTAAACCCAAAGTAACATTCTGCTTTTAACACATTATTTACAGTAGCTGCTTCTTGTTTTACCTCTGTGTCCCTGTCCTCTGTGTCCCTGTCCTCTGTGTCCTCTGTGTCCTCTGTGTCCACGTCCCTGTCCTCTGTGTCCTCTTTGTCCTCTGTGTTCAGGCCCTGTCCTCTGTGTCCTCTGTCTCCTCTGTGTCTCAGTGTGTCCTCTGTGTCCTCTGTGTCTCAGTGTGTCCTCTGTGTCCTCTGTGTCCTCTGTGTCCTCTGTGTCTCAGTGTGTTCTCTGTGTCCTCTGTGTCCTCTGTGTCTCAGTGTGTCCTCTTTGTCCACTGTGTTCACGTCCCTGTCCTCTGTGTCCTCTGTGTCCTCTTTGTCCTCTGTGTTCAGGCCCTGTCCTCTGTGTCCTCTGTCTCCTCTGTGTCTCAGTGTGTCCTCTTTGTCCTCTGTGTTCAAGTCCTGTCCTCTGTGTCCTCTGTGTCCTCTGTCTCCTCTGTGTCTCAGTGTGTCCTCTGTCTCCTCTGTGTCCTCTGTGTCCATGTCCCTGTCCTCTGTGTCTCAGTGTGTCCTCTGTGTCCTCTGTGTCCTCTGTGTGTCCTCTGTGTCCTCTTTGTCCTCTGTGTGTCCATGTCCCTGTCCTCTGTGTCTCAGTGTGTCCTCTGTGTCTCAGTGTGTCCTCTGTGTCTCAGTGTGTCCTCTGTGTCCTCTCTGTGTCCTCTGTGTTCAGGCCCTGTCCTCTGTGTCTCAGTGTGTCCTCTGTGTCTCAGTGTGTCCTCTGTGTCCTCTGTGTCCTCTGTGTCCTCAGTGTGTCCTCTGTGTCCTCTGTGTCCTCTGTGTCTCAGTGTGTCCTCTGTGTCCTCTGTGTCCTCTGTGTCCTCTGTGTCTCAGTGTGTTCCTCTGTGTCCTCTGTGTCCTCTGTGTCTCAGTGTGTCCTCTGTGTCCACTGTGTTCACGTCCCTGTCCTCTGTGTCCTCTGTGTCCTCTTTGTCCTCTGTGTTCAGGCCCTGTCCTCTGTGTCCTCTGTCTCCTCTGTGTCTCAGTGTGTCCTCTTTGTCCTCTGTGTTCAAGTCCCTGTCCTCTGTGTCCTCTGTGTCCTCTGTCTCCTCTGTGTCTCAGTGTGTCCTCTGTCTCCTCTGTGTCCTCTGTGTCCATGTCCCTGTCCTCTGTGTCTCAGTGTGTCCTCTGTGTCCTCTGTGTCCTCTGTGTCCTCTGTGTCCTCTTTGTCCTCTGTGTCCATGTCCCTGTCCTCTGTGTCTCAGTGTGTCCTCTGTGTCTCAGTGTGTCCTCTGTGTCTCAGTGTGTCCTCTGTGTCCTCTGTGTTCAGGCCCTGTCCTCTGTGTCTCAGTGTGTCCTCTGTGTCTCAGTGTGTCCTCTGTGTCCTCTGTGTCCTCTGTGTCTCAGTGTGTCCTCTGTGTCCTCTGTGTCCTCTGTGTGTCTCAGTGTGTCCCTCTGTGTCCTCTGTGTCCTCTGTGTCTCAGTGTGTCCTCTGTGTCCTCTGTGTCCTCTGTGTCTCAGTGTGTCCTCTGTGTCCTCTGTGTCTCAGTGTGTCCTCTGTGTCCTCTGTGTCCTCTGTGTCCTCTGTGTCTCAGTGTGTTCTCTGTGTCCTCTGTGTCCTCTGTGTCTCAGTGTGTCCTCTTTGTCCACTGTGTTCACGTCCCTGTCCTCTGTGTCCTCTGTGTCCTCTTTGTCCTCTGTGTTCAGGCCCTGTCCTCTGTGTCCTCTGTCTCCTCTGTGTCTCAGTGTGTCCTCTTTGTCCTCTGTGTTCAAGTCCCTGTCCTCTGTGTCCTCTGTGTCCTCTGTCTCCTCTGTGTCTCAGTGTGTCCTCTGTCTCCTCTGTGTCCTCTGTGTCCATGTCCCTGTCCTCTGTGTCTCAGTGTGTCCTCTGTGTCCTCTGTGTCCTCTGTGTCCTCTGTGTCCTCTTTGTCCTCTGTGTCCATGTCCCTGTCCTCTGTGTCTCAGTGTGTCCTCTGTGTCTCAGTGTGTCCTCTGTGTCTCAGTGTGTCCTCTGTGTCCTCTGTGTCCTCTGTGTTCAGGCCCTGTCCTCTGTGTCTCAGTGTGTCCTCTGTGTCTCAGTGTGTCCTCTGTGTCCTCTGTGTCCTCTGTGTCTCAGTGTGTCCTCTGTGTCCTCTGTCTCCTCTGTGTCTCAGTGTCCCTCTGTGTCTCAGTGTGTCCTCTGTGTCCTCTGTGTCTCAGTGTGTCCTCTGTGTCCTCTGTGTCCTCTGTGTCCTCTGTGTCCTCTGTGTTCATGTCTCTGGTGCAGTCCGTCTCCTCGTCTGACGTTAACCACAGTTTATCTGAGATTATCTCCTGACAAACGAAGGACGTGGTTGTTTTATGTTTGTTTTATCAAACAGTGAAAACTTGGAGCTGATTCTTTTGGTGTTTGTTTTCAGGAAACGTTCGTATCTCTGACCTTGGTTTGGCCGTGGAGTTGGCGGACGACCAGACCAAGACCAAGGGCTACGCCGGAACGCCAGGTACGACTCACACGCATAATGAGAGGATTATTCAGACATTTATTAGTTTAGTTTATTCGACTAAAGTGTCACGCTCAAGTAGAAAAGCCTGAGAATATTTAATAATCTGTGAATATTTTGTGTTAACAGATTTTAACTTCATTTTTAATCTTTAATGTGACGTTTAATCTGGACGTGACAAACTTTATCTACACAGTGTAATAAAACTAAAGCTGCACCATGTAACTTTTCGGTTTCCTGCTTATCTCGTGGGGTTTTACTGCTTTGCCTGAAATATTCCACAGTGTTGCATTAAACAGAAGACAAGCAGTGGCACTACCAAGGTTACAGGTCAGATCTGTGGAGAGGAGGACAGCATGGTTCAGCTTTAACATTTATGAACAGCACTGTTGTATTAGAGTTTTTCATGTTTTCTCTGTTTGTTTTAGAGTTTTTTCATGTTTTCTTTGTTTGTATTTGAGTTTTTTTGTGTTTTCTCTATTTTTATTAGAGTTTTTTTTAATGTTTTCTCTGTTTTTATTAGAGTTTTTTCATGTTTTCTCTGTTTTTGTATCAGAGTTTTTTCTATGTTTTCTCTTTTTGTATTAGAGTTTTCTAATGTTTTCTCTGTTTGTATCAGAACTTTTTATGTTTTCTCTGTTTGTTATTAGAGTTTTTTATGTTTTCTCTGTTTGTATCAGAGTTTTTTTTATGTTTTCTCTATTTTTATTAGAGTTTTTCATATTTTCTCTGTATTAGAGTTTTTTTTAGATGTTTTCTCTGTATTAGAGTTTTTTCATGTTTACTCTGTTTGTATTAGAGTGTTTTAATGTTTTCTGTTTGTATCAGAGTTTTTTCTTTTTTAATGCTTGCTCTTTTTGTATTAGAGTTGTTTTTTTTAATGTTTTCTCTGTTTTTATCAGAGTTTTTTTCATTTTCTCTATTTTTATTGGAGTTTTTTTCATGTTTTCTCTGTTTTGTATTAGAGGCTTTTGTGTCTTCTCTGTTTTTATCAGTTTTTTCATGTTTTCTCTGTTTGTATCAGAGTTTTTTCATGTTTTCTCTGTTTGTATTAGAGTTTTTTAATGTTTTCTCTGTTTTTATCAGTTTTTTCATCTTTTCTCTGTTTTTTTATCAGAGTATTTTCATGTTTTCTCTGTTTGTATTAGACTTTTTTAAAGTTTTCTCTGTTTTTATCAGAGTTTTTTCATGTTTTCTCTGTTTTTATTAGAGGTTTTTTAACGTTTTCTCTGTTTTTATCAGAGTTTTTTCATGTTTTCTCTGTTCATCAGGCTTCATGGCGCCGGAGCTGCTCAAAGGAGAGGAGTACGATTACTCTGTGGACTACTTCACTTTGGGAGTGACTTTATTTGAGTTCATCGCCGCTAAAGGCCCCTTCAGGACCCGAGGAGAGAAGGTCAGAGCTGAAATTATGATGTGTTCACAGTTTTGACCTGAATGTCTCCAGGATTGTGTCGTCATAATCACTTTAGTGTTAATAAACCAGCACCAGGAGGTTTATTCTTAAACTTTGACATTTCAGATAATAACACACAGAAAAAGTCTATTCTTGTCTGTTTAAAGCTGCTCTACTGTCACTTTTATCTTTTCAACTATTCCTCACAAAGTCAATGATGCCCTCTTGTGGTTGCTTTGTGAAACTGCACATGATTATAGATGATTTTATTTATTTTCTAGCTGCAAATCGGTTTACAGATTTACAGACCAGTGATAGGTGAATACTTGTACAATATAATAGCATTAATAAATGGATTTTAAAAGGTTTATTATGCATTTATCCACGGCTGAACACATGTTGTGACTGTGTATATTGTTGTTTTCAGTGTATTTTCTCTGATACAAACTCGTTTAATCGTGTATAATTGCCATCTTCATCCGTGTGACCTCTGACCTCTGACTTGTGGTTTGCAGGTGGAGAATAAGGAGGTGAAGAAGCGTATTTTGAATGACCCCGTGGTGTTTCCAGAGAAGTTCAGTGAGGACGCTCGCTCCGTCTGTGAGGAGCTGTTACACAAAGAGGTCGACAAAAGACTCGGCTTCAAGAACAACTCGTGTGATGAGCTCAGAGCACATCCCTTCTTCAAAAACATCAACTGGAGGAAACTCGACGCAGGTGGATTTTAACAAACATGTTTTACTCTTTCATTATTTCATAGTTTCTTGATTTTGTAAAAGTTTAGATTTAGTTTTAGTGAGTTATAGTGAGTTTTAGAAGTGTTTAATGAGTTTTAATGAGGTTTAGTGAGGTTATTGCTCTATAAATTAACTTTAACTGAACAAATTTTAAACTCTGTCACCTGCACGTCTCCATGGAGATGTTATTGCTTTGTCTGGAATGTTCCACTGTGGCATTAAACTCATTTATCCCCATGGAGATAAGCAGGATTACAGGTCAGATCTGTGGAAAAGCGTCCCTGCTCAGTGAGGGAATGTGTGTTTTTCCTTGCATTCAAACACCTGTAATTGAATAAATACAAAACAGACAGGTTTAATGCTGTATGGAGAAACATTTCATGATCTAAACCCCACTAACTGTAGTGTGTAATTTGATACTTGGAGTTAAATATTTTTCCTGTGATGGTTCTTTTATTTTCTTTACGTTTTATTGCACATTTGGCTAAACTGCTGCAATCAAAGCCTTGATCTTAACCTTAAATCTCTCTTTTTCCAGGGATTCTTCCTCCTCCTTTTGTGCCAAACTCCAAAACTGTTTACGCGAAAGACCTGGACGACGTCGGGGCGTTCTCCACGGTGAGAGGGGTGCAGCTCGATGACAAAGATGACAACTTCTTTGACGAGTTTTCTTCTGGGAACATCTCCATCCCGTGGCAGGAGGAGATGATCGAGACGGGGATCTACAGGGAGCTCACGGTCTGGGGCCCGGGGGGGGCGCTACCCAACGACCTGCGGCGGGAGTCCATCCTGGAGCAGCCCAAGTCCTCCACATGCTCCTTGTCCTGAGGAAACACTGAGCGTCTCATGGACTTCTGCAAATAACAGGGACTTTTGTACTTTTTATGTCAGAGTAGAGTTTGAGAGCTAACGCAGAGTCACATATGTCCTTTCAGTTCAACTCAATTTAATAATAACAGTTGTTCCAGTCAGAATAATCCTGCATCTCCATATACTACATTTATTATGTTATGTTTAATACATTTTGTTTGAGACACTGATTCTGCTCTGTGTCTTTTTGATGAACGTTGGACTCTGGTGGAGCTCTCTCTGGCGGGACTCAGCTCTTCAGTTTCTTTGTCAATTTATCCACATTTTGTCTTCGTTTTTGGTTAGAGCTGCTGTGATAATGATGCAGTCCACGTCCAGGCCTGGTTTAGCCCTAGATTAGACGTGGAATATTCCTAATATAGAAAAGATTTGTCAGATCTTTTCTTGGTTTGAGAGCTACTACTCTCAGCTGTAATTTATTGTAATAAAATCAAACCAATACTACACATGTTCTCAGTTTTTCTGGGGGGTCTGGTTAAGGTGTTATAATGGTCAAGTCTCTTTCAGGACAGCAGATCTTCAGGGTCATGCGTCTGAGGTTTTATGTCTGTGTTAAATTTCCACTTTACAATTGTCAGCTTCATCCAAAATTATAACATTAGGACAACACAACACAACACGTCTGCTGCTGGAGTTTCATGTATAGTAGACTGTAATGTAATACTCAGGTGTGTGCTGCTCCCTGATTGGTCGCTGGTTGGTTGCTGCTCTCTGATTGGTTGCTGCTCCTCCCTCTCTCCTCTCTCTCTCTCTCTCTCTCTCTCTCCATCTCCTGCGTCTCGTTCAGGCTTCACCAAACTTCAGAGCATCACATCTCGCTCGACCCAGGCCAGTCCCAGAACGAAGCTCCACAGTCTCTTTGAGTCATGTTTCTGACAGAACACACTTTGACTCTGCTGCAGAAGAGGATGAGGAGAGAGTGATGAGGAGAGTGAGAGAGATGAGGACAACGAGTGATGAAAATGAAACTCCTCCAGCAACAGAGCTCGAGACGCAGAGTGATCCTCGAGCGCAAAACAACACCAGGCATTTTTGTATTTCAGAGCTTTTTCAAAATGTCTCCACCAGAAACTCCTCCAACTCAACAGGCTCCAGCTCGACCAGACGCAGTAGAACCAGTGGATTCAGAAGGTAAGACTCAGACTCAGAGTGTGAACGAGAGACTCCAGCTCAGACTCTGAAGGTAAGACTCAGACTCAGACTCTGAAGGTAAGACTCAGACTCTGATGGTGAGACTCAGACTCAGACTCTGAAGGTAAGACTCAGACTCTAAAGGTAAGACTCAGACTCAGAGTGTGAACGAGAGACTCCAGCTCTGAGTCTGAAGTTAAGACTCAGACTCTGATGGTGAGACTCAGACTCAGACTCTGAAGGTGAGACTCAGACTCAGACTCTGAAGGTGAGACTCAGACTGTGAGGGTGAGACTCCAGCTCAAAGAGTCAGGTCTGTGATCATGAAGTTATATACATACTATATTTTTACTACAGTTATTATGGCATTCTGTTCATTAAAGACGCACTGTGTAACCTTTCTGGGGAGGGCGGGGGGTCACTTGTCTCCAGGAGGATGTTATTGCTTAGACTTGAGTGTCCCACATTATGACATTATTTGTGCATTTTATTTGCTCAAAATACTAAAAAACAAAAAACAATCAAACAAACAATCAAACAAACAAACAAACATGCCTCCCTGCTCTCGGTGGTGTCGCCTTATCACAGATCTGACCTGTAACTCAGCCTGGAGATGTCACTTACTCCATCGAGATAGTTTAATGTCATTGTAGAGAGTTTTTAAAAGTTTAATGGCATTGTGACTCAGGCTGTAACATCCTCATGCAGAGAAGCAGGTGGTGTACGCTCCATCAGAAAAGTTACATGATGCATCTTTAATGGCACATGGTCAGGCTGCTGTCACAGAGCTGCAGGAGGCGTTGATGAAAAACTAAATGTGTAAAAGTCCTTCATGAAGAATCTGTGGCGTGTATCTTCAGGTGTCTTTCTCTTGAGTAAAAGTATTGTCCTCTTTCGCAGTCGTGCAGTACCAGCGCCGGGGCCGGACCGCTCTGTGGGTCACCATGACGCTGCTCGTCTTGTCTCTGATGGTGCTCACGATCGGGTTCCTCGCCGCCACTCGCACCTCCAACGTGAGCGTGGCAGGATTTTACTCCGGCATTACGGTACAGCACAAAAAAATAAAGAAAATGTGAAGAACAAAGTGACTCTTGTAGCTTTAAGTCATGTTCTAATGTTTGGAGTTGTGTTTTGTTTCACACGTTTGAGTAACACTTTATTATTAGTCTGTAACATCTCCAAAAGTCAAAATGCTCTGTTCCACCTTGTGATGTCATGAAGTTGTAGTTTTCAGTTAACAGCTCCTTTTACCTTTAGTTCATTAGAGATAAGTGGCAACTCCAGGTGTGAAATGCTCCAAATGATTCTCGTGAAGGTGTGTGGAGTTTAAAAACACAGTGGAGCACTTCCTGTATCACCACATGATGACATCACAAGGTGGAACAGAGTGTTAAATCTGCAGGGTTTATGTGTTAAACATGTGTGAATGAAACAAAACACAGCTCCGGGTCTGTTTGTGACGTGGGCCTTTAAACAGCTTAATTTTGAGACATTTTTACACCTTTTATGATCCAGAAGTGTTATAATATTTAACTTTTCTTTTTATATTTGTGTTTATAGTTGAGCTTTGGAGCATTTCTCGGCGTCGTCGCTCTTCACCTCATAGAAAACCGTCGACCCATGGTGAGTGGAACAAAGTCACGAACAAACAACAAAACAATCACTCCATCCAGACGAGAAGTGAACTTAAACTAGTCTAAAATCTCATGTGTGATTCAGACGTTTTGTGAAACTTGAAAGATTCTGTTGTGTTCTTCCTGTCGGGGTAATTCACAAACTGAATTATTACAATTACGAAAGACTGTTTTTCTAGAACTTAGACAAAATGCTGGAGTTTCATATGAATCTCCTGGATCCAGAGCACACTCTTCTTCTACACTTTATGAAGATGTGAGTCTGGAGCGCCGTGATTGACCCTGTTTTTAAACCGGCGTGATTGACAGGTGAATTAGCCAAGGAAAAAATAATGAAAAAATGATAGAAAAAAAATCTCACAGGGTCAAAAACCTGATGTATTTCTGCTGAATCAGTGAGCGTAGCCTAAACTTGGTTAAAACTGTTAATCTGAGGTGAGAGAAATGTGATTTTATTTGTAAATCACAGGAGACCAATGAGCTCCTTCGTTTCACATGTGTCACTGAAATAAACAGATCTGATTGGACGATCACGTTTGACTGGACTTGCAGGGACCAGACTCACACGAGCACATGAGTGGATTTGAAAGGCAGGTTAAAGATGTACTGTGTCACTTTTCTGGTCGCTGGTCCACTTCCTGCTCATGTGTCTGTAGATGATGTCACAACACCTGGAATGTCACACAGTGTGGCATTAAACTGATGAATCTAACCTGTAACTGGGTCTGACGTCCTCACCTGCTTCATGCACAGAGATATGTTTAGTACTGTGGAGTATTCTTTACATTTACTGCAGTACTGTGGAGTATTCTTTACATTTACTGCATACTGTGGAGTATTCTTTACATTTACTGCAGTACTGTGGAGTATTCTTTACATTTACTGCAGTACTGTGGAGTATTCTTTACATTTACTGCAGTACTGTGGAGTATTCTTTACATTTACTGCAGTACTGTGGAGTATTCTTTACATTTACTGCAGTACTGTGGAGTATTCTTTACATTTACTGCAGTACTGTGGAGTATTCTGGGATAAGCAGTAACATTTTCATGGAGACAGGAGTTGGTGAAGGAGATAATCATTGTGTTGTTGTTGTTGTGTTGTCACTGTGTCGTTGACGTTGTTGTGTTGTCCCTGTTGTGTTGTCGTTGTGTCGATGTCGTTGTTGTTGTTGTGTCATTGTGGTGTCGTTGTTGTGTTGTTGTTGTCGTGTCGTTGTTGTGTCGTTGTGTCGTATTGTCGTTGTGTCATTGTTGTTGTGTCGTCGTCGTTGTGTCGTCGTTGTTGTGTCGTCGATGTGTCGTTGTGTTGTTGTTGCCTTGTTGTTGTTGTGTTATCATTGTTGTGTCGTTGTTGTTCTTGTTGTGTCGTCGTTGTCGTGCCGTCGTTGTGTCATAGTGTCGTGTTGTCGTTGTGTCGTCGTTGTGTTGTCATTGTGGTGTTGTTGTTGTTGTTGTGTCGTCGTTGTGTCGTTGTCGTTGTGTCGTCATTGTTGTTGTTGTGTCGTTGTTGTGTCGTTGTTGTGTCATAGTGTCGTCGTGTGTTGTCGTTTGTGTCGTCGTTGTGTTGTTGTTTGTGGCGTCGTCGTTATGTCGTTGTTGTTGTGTCGTTCTTGTTGTGTCATTCTTGTGTCGTTGTTGTGTTGTTGTTGTCGTGTTGTTGTTGTGTTATCATTGCTGCGTTGTCGTTGTGTTGTTGTTCTTGCGTTGTCGTCGTTATGTCGTTGTTGTGTCGTCGTCGTCATCGTTGCGTCGTCGTTGTGTCGTTGTCATCGTCGTTGTGTCGTCGTCGTTGTGTCGTTGTTGTCGTGTTGTTGTCGTTGTGTTGTTGTTCTTGCGTTGTCGTTACGTCGTCGCTATGTCGTCGTCGCTATGTCATCGTATCGTATGACATCATATTTATGACATCACAGTTTGGCTCTGCTCTAAACGTGATGGTTGAAGTCGTCGTGTTTGTTGGACTCTCGATGTGGAGCTGTGATCTGAGCAGGTCTGAGCAGGTCTGAGCAGGTCTGAGCTGGATGGTCCAGGCCTCCAGCGACACTGAGACGATTGGATTAACATCGGTTTGTCTAAAAATGTCCGACGGCACAAAGGAGGGTCAGAAAAACACAGTGACACGACTCCACATGTGCAGACTTCAAACTTACACTGTACAGAACCACGACTCATCTGTTTTTTATGAAGGCACCATTTATCGTTCATGTGTCTGTGTGTGAAATACTGAGAAAACGACTGAACGCAAAACTCATGCACACAAAAAAACTTCAAGAAGCTACCTCCACATCACTTTTACTCCACCTGCAACTTTTACATCTCCTTCTCTTCCTCTGCAGACTCTTGGATATTCATTCATTCATTTCAAGCAGATTAATGACATCTAGACGTCAGAACATGTGTCTCGTTCACTTAATTCACATTTCACACATTTGTCTTATTTCCTCGTTTTAACAGTATCACAGTTTCTTGTTATTTTATTTGCTTCAGGTTTATTGTCATTGCATTTGTAGAAAAACCAGTGCAACAAACAAAATGCCGTTTCAGCGTCGATCCAGAGTCACACGAGGACGGCACCAAAATGTACAGAATCATTTCAAGTTTAAGAGAGAGACAGACCTGAGAAAAGAAACTGTCCAAATATACGTCTCTGTCATTGTTCCTCGTGATTCAGAAAGTTTATTTAAAACACTTTTCACCACGGCTGGTCCCACAGAACAATGACAAGAAGATAAATGATAATCAACTTTTATACAGTTTAAACAACCTCAAACAATGACACTCTCTGTCTCTGTCCACGTCCCCGTCTCTGTCCCTGGTGCTGTTTGAGTCTTTGTGCTGGTGAATTTTCATGTCTGTCCCTGTCTCTGTCCCTGTCCCTGTCCCTGTTCTCATCCCTGTCCCTGTCCCCGTCTCTGTCCCTGGTGCTGCTTGAGTCCTTGTGCTGGTGAATTTTTCATCTCTGTCTCTGTCTCTGTCTCTCTCTCTGTCCCCGTCCCTGTCCTCGTCCCCGTCTCTGTCCCTGGTGCTACTTGAGTCCTTGTGCTGGTGAATTTTTCATCTCTGTCTCTGTCCCTGTCTCTCTCTCTCTGTCCCGTCCCCATCTCTGTCCCCGTCCCCGTCCCCGTCTCTGTCTCTGTCCCCGTCCCTGTCCTCGTCCCCGTCTCTGTCTCTGGTGCTACTTGAGTCTTTGTGCTGGTGAATTTTTCATCTCTGTCTCTGTCTTTCTCTCTGTCCCCGTCCCCGTCTCTGTCCTCGTCCCCGTCTCTGTCCCTGGTGCTACTTGAGTCCTTGTGCTGGTGAATTTTTGTGCTGGTGAATCTGTCTCTGTCCCGTCTGTCTCTCTCTCTGTCCCCGTCCCCGTCTCTGTCCCTGGTCGTCCCCTGTCTCTGTCCCTGGTGCTACTTGAGTCCTGGTGCTACTTGTGCTGGTGAATTTTCATGTCTCCCCTGTCTCTGTCCCTCTCTCTGTCTCTCTCTCTGTCCCCCGTCCCTCATCCCTGTCCCTCTCTCTGTCCCCGTCCCCGTCTCTGTCCCTGGTGGTACTTGAGTCCTACTTGAGTCCTTCCCTGTCTCTCTGGTGTCCCCGTCCCTTTTTCATCTCTGTCTCTGTGAATTTTCATCTGTCTCTGTCTCTCTCTGTCCCCGTCCCTGTCCTCTCTGTCCCCGTCCCTTGAGTCCTTGTGCCTGGTGAATTTTCCCCCCCGTCCCTGTCCTCGTCCCCGTCTCTGTCCCTGGTGCTACTTGAGTCCTTGTGCTGGTGAATTTTTCATGCTCGTGCAGAGTGTCACATCACGCGGGTTTGTGTTACCGCGGCGATGGAGCTGATGATGAAGTGACAGATGTTTTCATACGTCTGAGTTTTAGATGAGTAACGAGCGTCGGACGAATGGTCCAGGGGGCAGTAAATATTTTAGTTTTACTTCGTCTCAGATGCAGAAAGTCTGAGTTTAAAACCTCCTCAAAGATTAAACTTGTGGCGCCTCCACAGTGGATCATTTAGTCTCGTTCTCTCTGGATCTGCTCATATTTCCCGTCACAGTCAGAGCTGAGGAGTTCACACTTTTATGGACCGACACAGGTGAACTATCACACCTCTGGTCTCCATGGAGATGTCACTGCTTTGGAAAGTGCCCAAGTGAAGCATTAAACTCATGTATCTCTGTATGAGCTGGTGTCACTGCAGGTCAGATCTGTGGAGACCAGTAAAAGAATAAAAATGATGTAAGCTGTGATGCTACACCAGGAAAGTTACACAGTGCAGCTTTAAGGACTAGTTAAGAAGCTCTTACTGCACCAGTTTTGTTGAATCTGATTGTACCTGTGTGTTTTGTGTCAGCGGCTCCTGGTTGAATCTGACTGTAGTTTTGTGTTTTGTGTTTTCTGGTTAAATCATCTTTTTGTTGAATCTGACTAACTAGTTTTGTTTTTGTTTTCTGTTAAATCTGACTGTCTTTTGGTTAAATCTGACTGACTGTAGTTTTGTGTGTTTTCCGCATCCGCGTCTCTGTAGTTGGTGTTTTAATCTAAATCTAACTGTAGTTTTGTGTTTTAATCGTGTCAGCGTCTCTTGTTGAATCTTTAATGCTTTCGAGGAGCAGAGCATGAGAGCTCCAGGCCTCGCAGGTGTCCTCTTCTTTCTCTGAAACTGGAGACGATCAAAAGCAGCTCTCATTAAAGAAACAAACTGGACCAAGCCCACGCTCTGACACCCGAGGCTCCTGTAACATCACTTCCTGTAGTTCCACACCGCTGCCCTGTGACCTTAAACAACACCACAGAGACACACAAAATCACATTTATTTAGTGATTAAGAGAAATGTGTCACCATAAAAGGTAAAACTTAACAAGAGAATCCAAAATGTGAGGTTTAAACAGAAGAGGAACAAAGGAAAAGTTTAATTAAGGCACAAATTTTACAAACACATGACAAACAAACACAGAGACAGGGCAGACGCAGTCGAGCTTCTACGAAACACAGTCACAGAACTGACACAAGAGACGTTTTACATAAACTAAACACGCCTCACTTCCACATTAGAGACACAACAGACAAGACACACACAGACTGATCACACACAGACTGATCACACACACAGACTGATCACACACAGACTGATCACACACAGACTGATCACACACACAGACTGAGCACACACAGACTGAGCACACACACAGACTGAGCACACACAGACTGAGCACACACACAGACTGACACACACAGACTGAGCACACACACACAGACTGATCACACACAGACTGATCACACACAGACTGATCACACACACAGACTGAGCACACACACAGACTGAGCACACACACAGACTGAGCACACACAGACTGAGCACACACACAGACTGAGCACACACAGACTGATCACACACAGACTGATCACACACACAGACTGAGCACACACAGACTGATCACACACACAGACTGATCACACACAGACACACACACAGACTGAGCACACACACAGACTGAGCACACACACAGACTGATCACACACACAGACTGAGCACACACAGACTGAGCACACACACAGACACACACACAGACATCACACACACACAGACTGATCACACACAGACTGAGCACACACAGACTGAGCACACACAGACTGATCACACACACAGACTGACACACACACAGACTGAGCACACACACAGACTGATCACACACAGACTGAGCACACACACAGACTGAGCACACACACAGACTGAGCACACACACAGACTGATCACACACAGACTGAGCACACACACAGACTGATCACACACACAGACTGAGCACACACAGACTGATCACACACACAGACTGATCACACACAGACTGATGATCACACACACAGACTGATCACACACACAGACTGATCACACACACAGACTGATCACACACACAGACTGATCACACACAGACTGATCACACACAGACTGATCACACACAGACTGATCACACACACAGACTGAGCACACACAGACTGATCACACACACAGACTGAGCACACACACAGACTGATCACACACAGACTGATCACACACAGACTGATCACACACAGACTGATCACACACAGACTGATCACACACACAGACTAACACACACACTGATCACACACAGACTGAGCACACACAGACTGATCACACACACAGACAGATCACACACACAGACTGATCACACACAGACTGATCACACACACAGACTGATCACACACACAGACTGATCACACACACAGACTGATCACACACACAGACTGATCACACACAGACTGATCACACACAGACTGATCACACACAGACTGATCACACACAGACTGATCACACACAGACTGATCACACACAGACTGATCACACACACAGACTGATCACACACACAGACTGATCACACACAGACTGATCACACACGCAGACTGATCACACACAGACTGATCACACACAGACAGATCACACACAGTGACCCCGAACAGGTGAGTCTGCTGAAAGGGGGAGGCGGCTGCAGGTGAGACACAGGATTGGCCAAGTGGGAAAATGCTCCTCCAATCACCAGAGAGAGCTCACTCAGACAGGATTACACCAGAAACACACAAAGAACACACACGAAACACACATGAAACACACACAAAACACACACAAAACACACCAAACACACACCAAACACACACATGATATTTAACTGATTTATAGAAATTCATTCAAAATGTTGTGGTTTAGTTTTTTCCTCGAGTGATGCAGAAATCACATATAAATTGCCTTTTTTCCCTCATATTGTCGTGAAGCTGAAGTTTTACGTGATAATGTTTGAAAGAAAAAACATTTTTAACAAACAAAACTATTTCAGATGTGATTAAATTAAATACTGTACTACTATTATTATTTTTTTGTGAGCTCACGGGCAGCTGTAGGTCCTAACGACGCCAAAGTAAGAGAAAAACTGAACAGAACTGATGAATAAAACCTGCATCAACTTAACACCGCGAACAGATGAAAGCAAAACACAGTTAAAGAAAAAAGGATGATTTTAAATTGTGTAAAACCTTTATCCTTTTCAAGTCACGTGACCTGTTCATTCATGGTTTCGTTGTAAAAACCTCAGAATCTTCGTCGTCTCCTGAGTCTTTATCTCACCTCTGCATGTCTCACATAAAACTTCATGTCCTCTCCCTGCTCCTGCTCTCTCTGCTCTCTCTGTTCTCTCTGTTCTTTTTTTCTTTACGACTAAACGCTCAGATGCCCTGCCCCGGACGACCTCATCTCTGCGTCTCATTCTCAGTTTGATTCTGAGCCGTGTGACCTTGAAGGGACAGAGAATAAACGCTGTATTTTAGTTTGTTCACACACTGGACACTTATCACCGCCGCTGGTCTTAGTCGTTGGCTCATTGATCCTTCAGCGGTTACATAATCACACACACACACACGCACACACACACACACACACACACACACACACACACACTCGACTCGGGCCGTAAAGTCGCTCATGTCTCTAACTCATGTCTCTGAACTAAATTAACTGTGAAACTGGTTAAATTGAAGCGTCTCAGAAAGTGGTGAAAGGTCAAAGTTTCACAGGACGATTATTCTGTCCTGCAGCGGAGTGTTGTGTGTTCTGTTGTGCTGTTGTGTGTTCTGTTGTGCCGTTGTGTGTTCTGTTGTGCTGTTGTGTGTCTGATAAACTTTTGTCTAGTTTCTTTTTCTCGTTTTAGTTCCTCAGATTCAGTTTTGTCACATTTTCATCCTTGTTTTTTCAGTTTAATTTTACTTTTTGCTAAAGTTAAACTGTTTTTCTCTAGTGAAGAAGTATCTGTACTTGACCTAAGTACATTTTACAGTGTGTACTTTTTACTTGAGTACATTTGTATCTGTACTTTCTACTACATCTCCACTACATTTCTGAACAGGACTGAAAAGTAAAAGTATTTTTCTGATTGTGTGAGACCTGCAGGATTTTTAACACATTTGCAGCAAATAAAAATATACAAAACTTTATTAAAATCACCACATTTGAAGCTTTAAAACACTCAATATCTGCATTAAATACTTTTACTTTTTGCTCTTTTAGCACATATTTAAACACTTTTACTTGGATTTTTTGGTGTGATACTTTTACTTGAGTATTTCTTTGCTCTGGTATCTGTACTTTTACTTAAGTAACAAGCTGAGTACTTCTTCCCCTCTGTCTGTATCTGTAATGTGAAGTAAAGCGTTTGTGGACTCCCCTCCTTTACCCACTCCCTCCTTCCCTCGCTCCACCGCCTCCTCCGCCTCCTTCACCTGCGCCTCCTCCGCCTCCTCTGCCTCCTCCGCCTCCTCCGCCTACTTTGCCTCCTTCGCCTCCTTCGCCTCCTCCGCCTCCTCAGCCTCCTTCGCCTCCTTCGCCTCCCTCGCCTCCTCCCTCCTCCTCCTCCGCCTCCTCCTCCTCCGCCTCCTCCTCCCTCCTCCTCCCCCTCCTCCGCCTCCTCCGCCTCCTCCGCCTCCTTCGCCCTCCGCCTCCCCTCCTCCTCCTCCTTCGCCTCCTCCTCCCTCCTCCGCCTCCTCCCCCTCCTCCCCCTCCTCCTGCTCTGCCTCCTCCTTGCCTCCTCCTCCTCCTCCTCCCCCTCCTCCCCTCTCTCCTCTCCTCCCCCTCCTTCGCCTCCTCCACCCCTCCTCCGCTCCTCCCCCTCTCCCCTCCCCCCCCCTCCTCCCCCTCCCCCTCCTCCCTCCTCCTCCCCCCCCCTCCTCCTTCGCCTCCTCCGCCTCCTCCCCCTCCCTCCCCCTCCTTCGCCTCCTCCACCTCCTCCTCCCTCCTCCTCCACCTCCTCCTTTTGCACAGCCCATAAAACCAAAGTCATTTACGGCGCTAATGAAGTAGAAAGTCTGGCCCGAGGCGGCAGATAAAACTTTACTGAAAAAATACATTGTTTTCACAGCCGAGATTTTGAGATTTGCTGCTAAAATAAATGAGTCTGATTAAATAAGTCAATGATTTGGACATAATGCCGTTTGAATGATTGAAATGATCTTTTGTGAGGTTTTCATTGGTCGTTGTGGAGATTTACACGTCACAATATAAAGTTTTAACAAGATCAGATTCAAACTTTACCATCCGGGATTCATCACGGCTCCGTTCAAACGCCGTTTTAAAAGTGAATCCAAACCATTAAACACATCCTTCACAGGTTTGTCCACGTTTCTGTTCTTAAAATAAAACACAGTCGAGCTTTAAATTCGTGCACTGTGGAACTTTTCTAATGGAGGATCCAGTCACGTGGCATTAATCTGAGCTTTGTTTTTATTCAGTTAACAGTGTTTTTGTTTGTCAAAATACATTGAAAACATGTTTTTACTGCGAGCAGGGCTGCCTCTCCACAGATCTGAGCTGTAACCTGGTCTTGTGGTCAGCAGGTGTAATGCCTGTCTGTAACATCTCCAAAGCTCAAAATGCCCTGTTCCACCTTGTGATGTCATGAAGTGGTAGTTTTCAAGTTAACAGCTCCTTTTACCTTTATTTTTTGCAGAGATTGTAAATTCCAGGGCAGAATGATTCTAGTGAAGGTGTGTGGAGTTTGAAAACACAGTGGAGCACTTCCTGTTTTACCACATGATGACATCACAAGGTGGAACAGAGTGTTTTCAGTTTGAGAGAAGAACTCAGCCTAGATATGAGCTCTTTAAAGGCTGTAGGTTCACTTTGTCGTGAAGCACTTTAAAGTTTACTCCATCCATCCATTTTCTTCCACTCTGGGACCGGGTCACGGAGGCAGTAGTTTCAGCAGGAGGCTCAGACTTCCCTCACCCCAGACATGTCCTCCAGCTCCTCAGGGAGGATCCTGAGGTCAGAGAGATATAGTCTCTCCAGTGTGTCCTGGGTCTTCCCCGGGTGCCTCCTCCCGGTGGGACATGAACACCTCCCTGGACCAGGGAGGCGTCCAGGAGGCATCCTGAGCAGATGCCCGAGCCTCAGCTGCTCCTCTCCACGTGGAGGAGCAGCGGCTCTACTCCGAGCTCCTCCCGTGTGACTGAGCTTCTCAAAGTTCACTGAAACAAAAAAAATCTAGAAATGGAGAAGAAAGTGTGAAGTCTTTAGATTATATTCAACACAGGAGTAATAGTCGCTAGAAAGGCCCCGAGAGTCAATATTCATCATAAAAACAACACAGTTTTGGTTTTAGTAGAGGTAGTGCTGAGTATTTGTAGAAGTATCAGCACTGTAGTAGTATAGTAGTTTTTTCTCACTATATGCACTATTTGTATTTTTAATCGCACAGAGCCACAGCTTGGAGATGTTGTAAATAACCTGCAGATGATGTACGCAGCATCCATTTAGCTCCAGAACAAGAATATTTCTGGTTTAAGTCCAGACGGTCGGGCCCTGAGGGGAACGTGAAACTGCCGTAAAAAACAGAGTCATAAAAATAATGTCGGGGCAGCTGTGGTCAGCCAGCTGGTTTACTGGACAGTGATCGGGAAGAGACATTAGTGCAAGATTATTATGTAAAATATATGATGCACAGTGTTCCTCTGTGGAACAGAACAGGCTTTAAATGTTTTAAATCTTTGTTGAAGATGTACGTGTTTGCACTGGGTTTAAACACGAGCTGAGGTATTTGTGTTATTCTGTCGTGTTTTTGCATGTTTCATTTTATAAGATCGAAGTTTCAAAAGAGAACGCCCCAAAAAGAACGTCCCAAAGAGGACTCCCCAAAGAGGACGTCCCAAAGAGAACGCTCCCAAGAGAACACCTGAAAGAGAATGCTCAAAAGAGAACGCTCAAAAGAGAACACCCGAAAGAGAACGCCCAAAAAGAACGCCCCAAAGAGAACGCCCCAAAGAGAACGCCCCAAAGAGAACGCTCCCAAGAGAACACCCGAAAGAGAATGCTCAAAAGAGAACGCTCAAAAGGGAACGCCCCACAGAGGTCGCCCAAAAGAGAACGCCCCAAAGAGAACGCTCCCAAGAGAACACCCGAAAGAGAATGCTCAAAAGAGAATGCTCAAAAGAGAGCGCTCAAAAGGGAATGCCCCACAGAGGTAGCCAAAAAGAGAACGCCCAAAAGAGAACACCCGAAAGAGAACACCCAAAAAGAACGCCCCAAAGAGAATGGCCCATAGAGAATGCCCCATAGAGAACGCCCCAAAGAGAACGCCCCAAAGAGAACGCCCCAAAGAGAACGCTCCCAAGAGAACACCCGAAAGAGAATGCTCAAAAGAGAACGCTCAAAAGGGAACGCCCCACAGAGGTTGCCCAAAAGAGAATGCCCAAAAGAGAACACCCAAAAGAGAACACCCAAAAGAGAACGCCCAAAAGAGAACGCCCAAAAAGAATGCCCCAAAGAGAACGTCCCAGAGAACGCCCCAGAGAACGCCTGAAAGAGAATGCTCAAAAGGGAACGCCCCACAGAGGTCGCCCAAAAGAGAACAGCCGAAAGAGAATGCCCAAAGAGAACGCCCCAAAGAGAACTCCCAAAAAAGAACGCTCCAAAGAGAACGCGTCCCACTGACTTTTAACACGAGCTGAGCGTGACTCTTTGTTGTATTTGTGTTATTCTGTCATGTTTTTTCCTGTTTTATTTTATAAGACTGGACTTTAAATGTCCTTTGTGCAGCACTTGTGGTTGTTTTTAAATGTTTTATAAATATATTTCACTTGATGACTCCACATTTACAAGAATCAAACCCAGAGTAACATGAATCTGTCAGAACAGCGCAGAGGACGTGTGTGACATTGACAAACATTAATGTCAAAATCTTTATCCTGAAAACGATTATACATATTTTGCTCTTCATTAGAAATGTGCTAAAAATCATATTTTCACAATGAAGTGTCTGGGGTGAGGGAAGTCTAGGGGTCTGTGCTTGGACTGCTGCCCCCACAACTCCGTTTAGGTAAAAAATAACCACAAATGCAGAAAAAAAACATTGTAATCTTATTTGCGGAGCAGCTGGAGGAAGTGTCTGGGGTGGGGGAAGTCTGGGGGTCCATTTTATTTGAAAGAAAACACTCCAAGTTTCAGCCGTTTTCCTTTTTCAGATTTGTGACGTTTCGTTTTATAGACATGATCTTTCGTATTTACATCTCAGACACTTTTTATATTAATTTGTTGATGTATTTAGCAGTAAATGGAGGAGCTGCGGAGGTTAAAATGGCAGCGGTTTGTTGTTAATCAGCTGTAGATCTTTTTCTCTGTGAGACTTTCGTTGATGTGAGATAAGGACTTTTACATTGACTTTGTTCGACCTCAATCTCGTAAACGGCCCATGACTCACAGAACGACTCCTCTGCCTCAGCTACAATAAAACCAAACCAAGTGAAGTGTTTATCGTGTTAAGATTTTTTTTTTTTTAAGATTATATTTGAAAAGTTCATTCGCAAAAACAGAGAAAACGTCATCAGAGTTTTTGTAGTATTTTTGGGGAATTTGAAATATATATTTTTTGTATTTTTTGGACACACATTGGGACACTACAGATGGAAAGTAGAAGATCACCTTTTAATATAACGAAGTGTTTAAGTATTGTCTGGAAAAGAGCAGAGAACATGAAATGACTCGACCACATTGTAGGTTTAACTTTATGGCACTGTTGATGTCCTTTTATATTTTATGAATGACATATATAATAAAATAATAAATAAAAATTTAATTAATGAAACATGTGTATATTAATATAACTTTTTTTTTTTTTTAAAGTTTTAAATGGATTTGTCCCTCCACATTTAATGAATAAAAAAAAAAAATTAAAAAAATCAGAAAAAACATTGGAATAAGCGTCAGAGCATTAACTAGAGGAGGATGCAATGTACAAAGCGCAGTACTGAATTCAACCAAATGGTGGTGTCTGTCAGAGCCACAGTGCTGCTCAGTTTGTTATAATTTGCACATTTTAAATTGTAATATTCATCTAAAATAATTTAATAAAAGAAACAAATCCACTGACTTCCGTGTTAGAAAACCGTGGTGTCCAATGAGAGCATAAACATCATCACAACAAAGCGCCGCATGCTGTTGGCGCCCCCTATGGGTAGCTGTATACCTACGCGTATCACGATTAAGAAAATAAAACTATAGAAGGAAGTGTAGACGTCACAGTGGGAGTGAAGATGGTTGGCTTCTTCAGTTCTGGTCAGATCACCGCTAACGACACTGGGCTAACACTGTTTGAGGCTATGTCTGTTTGAGGCTAACTTACCAGGAGCTAACGACACTGAGGCTAACACACCTGTTTGAGGCTAACACACCTGTTTGAGGCTAACACACCTGTTTCTGTTTGTGGCTGAGTCTAATGAGCTTTACTGAGTCTGAACTGAGCCTGAGTTGTATTTAGTCTGATCATTCAGGCCCCTAATGGAGCTCTCACACCTATTAGCATATTGGCTATTAGCATACTGGCTATTAGCATATTCGCTAGCCCTATTGTTTTCTTTTAATCCACTTTATTGGTATTGCTAATGTCTGTAATTTTATCCAAACGTTGATGTGAGTTTTTTCTGTTGGACTCTTTGTTTTTTGCACATTCTGTTGAGTAACTGGTTTAATGTTTTATTATTAATGTGATGTGACAGTCCGCAGTGTGTCAGGTGTAAATAATGTACAAACTCTCACATTTCCACAGATGAGACTTATTCTTCAAACTCTTTAATATTGTCAGATACTGAGAAGAGTCACTAAAGTTCAGAGAAATAAACTCCAAACACTCACTGCTCCTGAAGACGAGGATCTGACCAGAGAAAAGAAACGATTTGAGACGAGTTAGACATTTTTGTAATGTATCGTTGGATAAAACTGTTCTTTGTGTTTAATGTGTGTTTTGTATTTGTGTTTAATGTGTACTTTGTGTTTGTGTTTGTGTTTGCAGCTGATCGCCTCCATCATCTTCATCAGTATGGGCGTCATCGCAGCGTTTTTATGTGCCATCGTGGACGGTATCATCGCATCACAACTTATAGTATGTTACACATACACACACATACACATACATCACACGCACACACACATCACACAGACACAGACATCACACAGATACAGACACACAGACACGCACACATCATACACACTGAAGGTTTGTTCACTGGAGGTTTTGTTCACTGGAGGTTTGTTCACTGAAGGTTTGTTCACTGGTTTGAAAGGTTGTTGGTTGAATCCTACATAAACATTATTACTAAAGAGTCGGATCCACTGAGCCACAGGTCGCCTCCCAAAAGATTAATGTCATTGTGTCTTTGGGCAAGACACTTAACCCCCTCGCCCCAGTGTCTGTGTGCACTGGTTTGTGTGAGTGTGTGAGTGTGTGTGTGTGTGTGTGTGTGTGTGTGTGTGTGTGTGTGTGTGTGTGTGTGTGTGATGTGTATGTGATGTGTGTGTCTCTGATATGTGTGTGTGTGTGTGTGTGTGTGTGTGTGTGTGTGTGTGTGTGTGTGTGTGTGTGTGTGTGATGTGTGTGTCTCTGATGTGTGTGTGTGTGTGATGTGTGTGTCTCTGATATGTGTGTGTGTGTGTGTGTGTGTGTGTGGTGTGTGTGTGTGTGATGTGTGTGTGTGTGTGTGTGATGTGTGTGTCTCTGATATGTGTGTGTGTGTGATGTGTGTGTCTCTGATATGTGTGTGGGTGTGTGTGTGTGTGATGTGTGTGTGTCTCTGATATGTGTGTGTGTGTGTGTGTGTGTGTGTGTGTGTGTGTGGTGTGTGTGTGTCTGATGTGTGTGTGTGTCTCTGATATGTGTGTGTGTGTGTGTGTGTGTGTGATGTGTGTGTGTCTCTGATATGTGTGTGTGTGTGTGTGTGTGTGTGTGTGATGTGTGTGTGTGTGTGTGTGATGTGATGTGTGTCTCTGATGTGTGTGTCTCTGATGTGTGTGTGTGATGTGATGTGTGTGTCTCTGATGTGTGTGTGTGTGTGTGTGTGTGTCTCTGATATGTGTGTGTGTGTGTGTGTGTGTGATTGTGTGTGTGATGTGTGTGTCTCTGATATGTGTGTGTGTGTGATGTGATGTGTGTGTCTGTGTGTGTGTGATCTGATATGTGTGTGTGTGTGTGTGAGATGTGTGTGTGTCTCTGGTATGTGTGTGTGTGTGTGTGTGTGTCTCTGATATGTGAGTGTGTGTGTGTGTGTGTGTGTCTCTGATGTGTGTGTGTGTGTGCGTGTGTGTGTGTGTGTGTGTGGTATGTGTGTGTGATGTGGTATGTCTGTGTGTGTGATGTGTGTCTGTGATATGTGTGTGTGTGTGATGTGTGTGTGTGTTTGTGTGTGTGTGTGTGATTGTGTGACTGGTTTCTTGCTGTAAACCTCTTTGAGTGTAAAATCGTCTGTAGCGCTGTATAAAATATGACCTTTGACGTTTACCCAGTAAAGATGATTTTACTGTGAAATATAAAACTGATGTAGAGTCTCAGGCTCATTTAGACAAAGAAAACTTTTACTGCCACCGTCCCTTTAATCTGCAGAACGACGCTGGTGCTTTTGTGTGTCGCATAAAAGAGAATTTTTAATGAATTCTATTTGAATTATAATTTTTTCTCACAGGACATAAGGCCCCTGGAGGAAGACATGTGCGACTACTACGGAAGTGTGTCTGGATACGCCTACGACAACTATTACACCGAGGTCTGAACACTAAAATATACACAGTTTATGTTTTTCACAGTTGTAAATGCATAATAACACAAAATATACACGTTTTATTATAGTTTTAAATGCGTAATAACACAATTCACGTTTATTTATACACCACATTTAAACCAGCTTCATTCTGCCCAAAAGGCTTCACATAAAAGTCAAGAGAAAACAAATATTCAGACAATAAAATAACACGTCCATGATGAGGTCGTGCTGACATCGACGGGATTAAGAGTCATGCAAAATTTGAACAGTTTCCATGGCAATTATCAATTCAAAACTAAATATTTCCATCTTTAGGACAGTGAAAGGCCTCAGTCATGACCTTCATAACATCATCATCATCTTTTTCTGAATTCACTCTTTTTTTAAATGTGTCATTTGTTTATGTTCTGTAACATGTGTCATGTCCAGGTGACGTGCCGCTCCTCAAACAAGCCCTGTAAACTCAAACTGGAGAGTCACACCTGCTACTGCTGCTACCTGTTCAACTGTGAGAGGTCAGAACGGCACCATTAAACACGACTAAACCTCTCATTATCACGACTAAACCTCTCATTATCACGATTAAACCTCTCATTATCACGATTTAACCTCGCATTATCACGATTAAACCTCTGATTATCACGATTAAACCTCGCATTATCACGATTAAACCTCTCATTATCATGATTAAACCTCTGATTATCACGATTAAAGCTCTCATTATCACGATTAAACCTCTCATTATCACGATTAAACCTCTCATTATCACAATTAAACCTCTCATTATCACACTTAAACCTCTCATTATCCCAATTAAACCTCTGATTATCACGATTAAACCTCTGATTATCACGATTAAACCTCGCATTATCACGGTTAAACCTCTGATTATCACGATTAAACCTCTCATTATCACACTTAAACCTCTCATTATCCCAATTAAACCTCTGATTATCACGATTAAAACCTCTCATTATCATGATTAAACCTCTGATTATCACGATTCAACCTCTCATTATCACGATTAAACCTCTCATTATCACACTTAAACCTCTCATTATCACACGATTAAACCTCGCATTATCCCTCTTATCACGATTAAACCTCTCATTATCACGATTAAAAACCTCTGATTATCATGATTAAACCTCTGATTATCACGATTCAACCTCTCATTATCACGATTAAACCTCTCATTATCACGATTAAACCTCTCATTATCACGATTAAACCTCTCATTATCACGATTAAACCTCTCATTATCATGATTAAACCTCTGATTATCACACTTTATCATTATGGAATGTTACTGCTTGACTTATACTCCAGAAAATACAGTACATAAAAATATGATTAATTAAACAGAAGTGGTCCAAGAAATTACTCAATTAAGAGTATGAAATATTTTTGAAAAATACCAACTGTTCAACTGTGAGAGGTCAGAGCTGCACGAATAAATGACTTATCTTTATATTTGAGTAACGTTACATACAAAATATAAATATTTAAGTCAGGGGTGTCCAAACTTTTTAAATAAGACCTGGAAGTGCAGACAAACATCTTCACTCCTACAACGACTTGCCCAGTAACAGATTTGATATTTTTCTTTCTTTCTTTATATTTATTAATACTTTTCTTTGTCTCCAGTGACTACCACTCGCAGTACTACAGGTTCACAGGTGTGAGCAGCTGCTGGGACGTGATCCACCTCCATCGTCTGCTCTGGGCGTCTGTCGTACTCAACGTCGTCGCCATGTTTCTGGGAATCATCAACGCGGCTCTGCTCGGAGCTTACAAGGACCTGGTAAGAAAGAATCAAAAGGTATACAAAAGGTTATATAAGTCTTGAAAGTCATTTATGCCACTGACACAAAAACCCTAAAGCAGGATTTACCCCCCAAAAAGAGATTCTAAATGTGCAATATGGAGAATAAACACTTAGGTGGTCTGTTTGTGTCTATAATGAATCATAAAAGTCATTTATTCAGCCCTCGACGACTCAAATCTCAGTGTACAACAGAAAAATAACAAAAAAACCTAAAGAAAAAGTACAAACGATAAATATATGACCCCAAAAAGTAACCGTTCCATCAAACATTTACATGAACGATCGATATGGGCGACAGTGGCTCAGTTGGTAGAGCAGACATGTCCGACTCAGGCCCGCGGGCCAAATTTGGCCCTGGATATCATTATATTTGGCCTGTGAGATCATATAAATATGTATTAGAGCTGCCGGCCGCCGTGCAGGTGTAGTGCACCCGCTAAAACTACGAATCCCAGAATGCTACCTGTCGCCTCACTCAAATTTAATCCACCTCTTTTGAAAAAAAATGTTGACATTTTTCAATAAATATTTAGTTTGACCTGCGACTTAGTCCCTATTGTGAATTTGACTTAGACACTTTTGTGGAGGAGTGTTTGTCCACTGGTCTGAAGGTTTGAATCCAGCTCCCACAGAGTAATACTGCTGTTGTGTCCTTGGGCAAGACACGTAACGCCCCTACACTGCTGTATGAATGTGTGTGTGAAGGATCTGCTGGATAAAATTGTGTGTCGTCCCCTCAGTCGTCCAGGTCCAGGGTTCTTCTGTTCTTTTCTTTTTCTTGTGTTATATGAAAATGTGACGTATAATAAATTTCATGGCAAATCTAAACCTGAACCTGATGTTAAATAATCCATTGATACTTTGAGTAATACCTGGTTTTATTATGCAGAGAGCAGTTGTTGATAAAAACAAAATGATTCAAAAGTAATATTCACAAATGCATCCAGCTAAAAACACATTTAAACAGAAGATAAAGGCCACTTCATTTTGGCTCAAAGAGAGTCCAGTTTCTATTCAAATATTGTGTTGGATAATTATTATTTTTATAGATTATTTTTCCAGACCAAGTGCCTGACAGTTTGGAGCTCACTAGCGCCTCAGAGTGGTCACATGATATTACTGTGACGTGTCGGTGCAGCTGATTTAAACAGGTTTTGGTGCTGTCTTTCTACCGGTGCAGGCAGGACGACAGCGCCACCTGCAGTCTGACTTCTTCAGGACAGTATCTCAGGTGTGTGGGAGTAAAAAGGCCCCTCGTCCTGGTTTAAAGCCCCAACAAACAAACCACTCTGAGGCGCTAGTGAGCAGTCGAAAATAGTCTTCATGTTAAGTTTTTGGTAAAGTTTTATTTTTGCCTCTTTCTGTCTATACTCATTGATTCTGCTCTTTTTGTTTGTTCTAGTTTCATTGTAATTTTCTTACTTTTTACACTGACTTTTCTCTTTCAGCAGAAACCGTCTCGTAACATCCCCGCGAGTCCAGCGCCTCCTCCTCACATCCTGTACAACCCAAACCAGCACATCCTCACCTACGCCAGCTTCTGCCCGCCCCAGGCCCTGCCCGCCTACCCCAACTACCCCATCCCGGTGAGTCGTCCAGGTGTAATATGTCCTGACACAGATCTGGAGAAGGGTCTGACACTGACGAGGGTTGAAGGACGGGTCAAATGCAGAGGACAGAGTTCACAAGGAGCAGAATAAAAAAAAAAAAAACATAGGCTACTTTTTAACCAGGAGGATTACATCACACCAGGTTTTACTCTAACAGGAGACTTGGTAGAAGTATTAATGTGAATATAATTAGCTCTCGTGATGTATTATATTATAGAGGTGGGAAGTTTTAGATTTTATGATTAGACAGGATGTGTATATGTTGTGTATATGTTTATAAAGAGTTCACAGTGTAATCAACTCCAGGATCATGAAATATGAAGTGATAAACTAACACAAGAAACCCATCTGCAGCACCTGTCACTGACTATTGAATAAATACATTTTTTTACCTTCTAAAAACATGTCAAAAAGGTGAACTGTCAAAACCAGACTCAGAGAGACTTATCCTGCTTTTGTCTCCAGGAGGTTAGATACTGTAACGTCCTGCTCACTGGCCTCTCCAAACGAGCCTTAGACAGAACAGAACATCCAGAACACTGCTGCGAGAGTCTGACTAGAACCAGGAAGTACTTCACACATGTGTCCTGTGCTCGGGTCTAGAACCAGGAAGTACTTCACACATGTGTCCTGTGCTCGGGTCTAGAACCAGGAAGTACTTCACACATGTGTCCTGTGTCTCTGGTTCCTGTGGCTCAAAGATTTTAAAGCAGCTCTATGTGAACCAGTCTCTCCATGAACCAAAGAACATCTCCCACATGTGAGAGCCACATGAACCATCTCACACTCTGAGGACTAAACCGGGACTAAACAGGGACTGAACCAGGACTGAACCAGGACTGAACCAGGACTGAACCAGGAGTAAATCAGGGCTAAACCAGGACTAAACCAGGACTAAACCGGGACTAAACCAGGACTGAACCAGGACTGAACCAGGACTAAATCAGAACTGAACCAGGACTAAATCAGGACAAAATTAGGACTAAACCAGGACAGGAGTAATAGGACAGGTAATAGCACAGATACCAGAACATGTTTTTCGAGGTCTGGAGAGAGACGGGAGACTTTGTTCTTTGCAGAGGATGATACACTGTTTAAATAAGTGAAGTTTTTGTGATTTGATAATTCTGCATCTTCAAAATGTGTTTGATTTGATAACAAACGTGTCATTTGTGTCTCCCACAGCCCAACCCCACGTACCCTGCTCCTTCCACCCCTCAGCCCGTCCCTGAAGGAGGCTGTCCCTCCAACACTCTCCCCTGTGACCCTCCTCAGAGCCAGCAGCCCCCTCCCCCGTCAGGACAGATGCCCCTCACACACCCACAGGTCCACCCCAGGGCCACCCCCAGGGCCACCCCCAGGTCCACCCCCAGGTCCCCCCTCAGCCCATGGGACCTCCTCACCCGGCGGGACACCCTCACCCCCAGGGATGCACCCAGGAGACAGGAGGGTACCCCACACCAAACGCCCCTAACGCCCCGATGCTGTACGGAGAGGCGTACGGGCCGTTCGAGAAGCCCCCTCCGTACGCTTACTGAGCTTTTGAGAAGAATTAGAAACATGTAATTTGAATTTAGCACAATATTTGAAAAGTTCTGGACAATGGACTTTTCTGTGTTTATCGTGTTTTAAATGTGTGACTCATAAATGTCTAAACTGTGTTCAGTGTGATCTGATGTGCAGATGACGTCACGTCACGTGTGTCATTGGGGTTTAGTTACCATGGCGATAAGTCAAACAAACACCGACATCACATACATAATATAATAATCTCATGTCTTTCCCTTCAACAATCACATCTTTGAAATTGAATAATGAAGATATTATATTTATGCAGAAAAGTGCTTGAACTTTGTGCCAGTTTTTGTTTCATTTGGATAAATACAGAGAAAAGGACGAATGAGGGACATAATTACAGAAATATTATATTAACCTTAAACAAAGTCGACAGGCCCTTAATCTGAAGTGAACAGTAAATACTCCTGTAGAGCTCTGACCCGTCCACATCAGTTTTAAAAGATATTTTCTAGTCCAAGGGTCGGTGACCTTTAACCCCCAAGAGCCATTTGGAGCCAGTTTCCACAGAAAAGAAAACACTGGAGCCGTGATACTTTTTGATCTAAAATGAGGAGAACACTGTGTATATTGAGTTTTTTTTTTACCTTTACTCTTTGTATAAACAGCTATAGTGTGTTGTTCATGAAATCCATGAAGTGCTGCAGAGAAAATGACCTTTTATTTATGTAATGAGCATATTTTGAACATTTTGAACTCTTAAAAAAAAAAAAAAAATACACACT
Organism: Periophthalmus modestus; assembly: GCA_019594935.1. Taxonomy (NCBI): domain Eukaryota; kingdom Metazoa; phylum Chordata; class Actinopteri; order Gobiiformes; family Gobiidae; genus Periophthalmus; species Periophthalmus modestus. The sequence continues at coordinate 33,926,775 of JAIEZT010001214.1, forward strand.
GAGTTGAAGGTTTCTTTCAAATGAATTAAAAAGCTGAAGTTAAATGATCCATGTATCAAACACAAAACACCATGAGCATCGTCCTCACATCACCTTTGGGCTTCTGGAGCATGTGGAGCCTTAACCTGAATTAAAAAAATAAATTGGAAAAAAAAAAGCAGTGTCACTAACGATGAAAAAGTCGGGGCTGAAGTTTGATCTTTTTTCAGGACGCTGAGCTGTCGTCTGTGAGGCCTGAACGCTGCTGCAACATCACAATAACCTCACAATTTAGAGCTACAAATAAAGAACTAACACAAATAAAATACACTTATAAATGAATAAAAAATAACATGTATTTCAGTTAAATTCTTTGGATGAAAGCCCCCTGGACTAGAGCATCCTGCTGTCTGCACAACCAGACGTCCAAGAACAAAACACGTCATTATATCTTCATGTTTTATATGTTGGTCATTTATTTATTTATTATTTACTGTTCTCTGGACTTTTGCCTCCATCTGAACTTGTGCTGTGAACATTCTCTTGTCATTAAATACTTTTTTTTGTGTTGAATCCAGCAGTAGAACATTTCCAGTGTGTCATTTATGATCCAGGACACAGGGAAAAGCATCAGAAAAGTGAAGCATGAGAGAGATTTGACAAAATGTGAAGAGGAGACACAAACACTGTTCTTTACACTGTCATTGTGCACATCCTTAAGATTTTACATAACTCAGTGCTGCATATTATCAAACACTGTTCTTCACTCTGTGTCATTAATGTGCACATACTGAATACTCACTTTACACACTGCTGCATATGATCAAACTGTTCTTGAAGCTGTTTTTACTTTACTCAGTGCTGCTCATTACTGATCACTCCTGGTGCATGTTCACTCCTGCTCACTCTCTTATCACTACTCCAGCTTCCTTTGTGTGCATGTTAAAGGTGCACTGTGTAACTTTTCTGGTGCTCCAAATGCTCATCTCCATGGAGACGTTATTGCTTTGACTGGAATGTTCCAAAGAGAGGCATTAAACTTATTTTACATGTGAATAACCAGTGTTTTTATTACTTATAAACACAGATCTGACCTGTAACTTGGCCTGGGCTTGACACTATGGAGATACATTAGTTTAATGCCATAGTGTGGAACATTCCAGGCAAAGAAGTAACATTTCTGTGAAGACAAACAGTGTTTCCTGTGAGACTCACGTGAAGAGCTTCATGTTGTGTATTAAATGTTTGTTCTGTTTCTTCATGTGTAATAAATGTTTGTTCTGTTTCTTCATGTGTAATAAATGTTTGTTCTGTTTCTTCATGTGTAATAAATGTTTGTTCTGTTTCTTCATGTGTAATAAATGTTTGTTCTGTTTCTTCATGTTGTGTAATAAATGTTTTGTTTCGTGTCGTTCACATAAAAACTCAGTCCACGTCGTTCTTTTAAAATCTAGTTTACGGCTTTTATTTGTTTTAAATATAATTTTAACTGTGGAGGAAACAAAAAGGCAAACATCACTCAGGATCATTCACATACTGGCAGTAAAAGAGAAACTCAAACATTAAAACATAAACCACACACGTGATAAAAGTCGTCTCTACTTTGGCATTTACTCAAACTAAAAAGAACAAACAGGAGGGTGCAAGCCCTTTGGCAAGACACTACAATCTTTAGTGAAATGTTTAAGCACCTAAAATGATTTGAACTCAGACAAAACCACCGACATGTTTTTGGTTTCCTCTCGATTCATTCTTCAAATCTCATGCAGTTTCATTCAGAAAAGAATAAACTTTAAAGCTGCAACTTCATCACAAGAGCTGAAAGTCCAGAGGTTATAAATGTCAAGAGAAAATTTAAATATTTAACCGTCCACTAATAAAACACGAGAAAAACACTGAAACGCTGCTCCTCAAACATAAGAAAAGACACAGGAATAAACACGTCTGTTCTGTCCATTTTAGACGTTAACTTTACATCTTTACACATTAAACTCCTGAATTATTTGCATTTTTGGAAATTAATGTGAGGATTTAAAAGTGCCACTGTCAATTACAACTTGAAACGTTACCACAAAGAATAAAACATTTATAACTCTGTAAAAGTGCATTAAAACGGTTCTGATGGAGGGTCCGCCACCTGTTTGTCATTAGATATTTATTATATTTTTTAGATGTTATTTCTGGAACATTTGGCGTTAAATTTATCTTAAATCTGTTGAATTAAAGTATTTTTTTTCAGAACCTGCACTCTCCACAGATCTGACTGGGCCGGTTGTCACCTGCTCGTCTCGTGGGTGTGTTTATGGGGCAGGTGGTGAACCCTGCAGCAGGAAAGTTCCAGAGTGCAGCTTTATTTGGCCCTTATGTGAAGTTGCAGCAGTTTGGATCAACTCAAAGCAGAAAAGGTAGTGTTTGTTTTGTCTCAAAGCCGTACACATATTTACATTTCTCTATTTTACACAGCGCTGTCGCTCAGTAGCTCGTGGTGCGGCCGGTGCAGAGCTCCGCCCCCTCTCCCCTCGGCGTCTCTGTGCTTTAGTGGCGAAGGCAAGGAACAGAGTTTGGGTTTAAAGGAGAAGTAAGTGAGGTGTGTTTATGTATAAAAACATCATTCATTGACCTGCTTTTAAAACCTGTTCATTATTACAGTTTGATTATTCAGACGTCAGATTGAGCGTTTTGTCGCAAATAAACATCAGATTATGAAACAACAGAGAGAATAATCTATATTTAAGGTCCTATAGTACATAAAATTCAGTTTTAATCCATGTTTCCTCAGACCTGGAGTTGTGTTTTGTTTCATTGAGTAACACTTTATTAGTCTTTAACATCTCCAAAGCGCAAAACACTCTGTTCCACCTTGTGATGTCATGAAGTGGTAGTTTTAACAGCTCCTTTTACCTTTAGTTCAGTAGTGACTGGCAGCTCCAGGACTATTATTATTATTATTAAAGGTGTATAAAGTTTAAAAACACAGTGGAGCAATTCCTGTATTACCACATGATGACATCACAAGGTGGAGCAGACTGTTTTCCAGCCTGAATCTGCAGGTTTTGTGTGTTAAACATGTGTGAATGAAACAAAAGACAGCTCCAGGTCTGTTTGTGATGATTAAACATAATAACACAGATCAGAAAATGGAGTAATATGTGACTTTAAACTCTAAATGTTCATCTTTAATACACAGGTTGTTTTTTTTTCCGAGCCTAAAGACATAAATAAGCCTCGTACGATTTCTAACTGTGAAGGTTTATTTTGAGCTAATGTAACACCAGAGTATAACTGCTGAAAAAAACAACAGGAAACAAAAGGTAAATCACTAACTTCTCCTCTAACTCTGTGGATTATGAGTATTTACACGAGTAGCTTTCAGTTACAGTACTACATCTGCAGGGTTGTTATAGTTGTTCGAGGCACATGGTTCGTTTGATGCCGCAGACGGACATGGAGAGTTTTATTTTTACACAAATGGCTTCACTGTGCGCTCCATGTCCATCTGCAACAATGTGCAAGTTTCATTTTTTCACAGAAAGCAGCTAAATGCAGCATCGTAAGCCCAGCTCCTCCTCCCGATGCAGGGACGACAGTGACCTCGGGCGTCCCCACCTCGGGCGTCCCCCCTCGGGCGTCCCCCCCTCGGGCGTCCCCCCCCTCGGGCGTCCCCCCCCGGGGTCGTCCCCCTCGGGCGTCCCCCCCTCGGGCGTCCCCCCCTCGGGCGTCCCCCCTTGGAGCACCTGGTCTTTATGATGGTCCTCGTCCAGTTAGGCTTCAAGTTTGGCCACTAGGGGTCGCAATTGGAAATCTGGTGACACTTTATGAAAACTGCGCTTTAATTAGACCTTAATAAAACATGAACAAAGACGAAGTGATTCATAATAAACTAATTGTTTATTATGAATGATTTAGGCTTTTAACGACTAAATTAAAGGGCTAAGGAATAATTTTGTAGTTATGAAGCTTAAATCATTCTTAAAGCTCACAAGAGTCAATTTTATAATATAGAACCATTAAGCCATGTTCTAAAGCTGTTACCTTCTCAAAAACACACCTGGAGTTGTTTGAGTCACACTTTATTATTAGTCTGTAACATCTCCAAAGCTCAAAATGCTCTGCTCCACCTTGTGATGTCATGAAGTGGTAGTTTTCAAGTTAACAGCTCCTTTTATCCTTTATTTTTTAGCAGAGATTGTAAATTCCAGGGCTGAAATTATACTATTAAAGGTGTATAGAGTTTAAAACAACGGCGGAGCACTTCCTGTATTACATGATGACATCACAAGGTGGAACAGAGTGTTTTTCAGCCTAAATCTGCAGCGTTTGTGTGTCAAACATGTGAGAATGAAACAAAACACAGCTCCAGGTTTGTTTGTGATGAGGAAACATTAAAACATAGAACAAAAAATATCATAATATCTTTAACTATCGTCAGCTCATTATGAATTTCGTCTTTATTCATGCTTTATTAAGGCTAATTAAAGTGAAGTTATTAAAATGTTCAAAAGTTGTTGCTGTGAACGACCTCGTTAAAGGTGTAAAGGGGTGGATGAAATACTCAAACGAAGTACTCTGGAAAAGCTACTCAAACTAAATCATACGAAAGTCATGAACAAAAAACGGTGAATTATAAATAAAATAATGAAAGTCAAAAGTACAAACTGCGCGATTCACCGACGGGATACAAACATGAAAATCAAATAAAAAATATGATTATAATAAAACTTTGACTTGAGAATGTGAAAGGTGTGATTTCAGACACTCAAGTCCAAGAGAGTTTATAAAATATACTGGAAAAATGACCCTCGCGTCTCCGCCTGTGCTAGCTTAGCGTCGACCCCGTTTAAGGCCCGGTGTGTTCTTATGGGGCTAATATCAAGGCTAAGAGTATTCGGGCAGTGTTAAGACAATCTTGTCCAGCACTTATTGCCTCTTCTGCTGCTAATATGTGCCATTTCAAATAAACACGAAAGCCCAGCTAGTGCCTTTAAGCCACAGTGTCACAAAACAATGATCTAAGCACCAGCTGGACCACAGACCTGCTCAGATGTTCTCAGTCCAAATCTGCAAAGTCCTGGTTTAATAAATACTGTGCTGCTGAAGTGCGTCACTGGTAGGAGTCCAGCAGGGGGCAGGAGTGAGAGCGGATGTCGTTGTGTTTGTGGGTGGCTTGGTCCAGATCCAGCAGCTGTCCGTTTACACTGACCTCCATGCAGCCGCTGTAGGACGCAGACACCAGAGTGGACACCAGGGGGACGTCTGGAGCAGAAAGGGGACAGATGTTTGTGTTTTTAATGCAAGAAGACGCAAAACAAGACAAAAATGTGAAATATACAACTTTTAGACTCAGTTTGACTCAAAGACAAGCAGCTGGTACTGAACAGTTCACAGTTTGTATCAAGACCTTTTAACTAAAGAGGATATAGTCACTAAGAAGTTCAATCTTTAAAGGAATGTTTCAAATGTCAGATATGGATCGTGACGTATAAAGTGGCATTTTGTTGGTGTTGAGTGAACGGCTTAGTGTGAGCTCACGTGCAGAACGACCAGCACGACAGAAACTACAGCGAGTGTTAACATCGAGCTGGAGAGTGTGACGAGAACGTTAAAAAAGCTCAACATAAAGACAGATTCATCACTGTCATTTAAAACACTTTAGATCAGGAGTCTGCAAACTGGGTCGGCTTTATCAAGTTTGTATCTGACAGAGTTTGTACCAAAAACAATTCATTCTATTGATTTAATTACATTTTTACTGTTTGTCTGAGCAAATCCCTCATATAAAGTCAAATGAATAATGATAATTTTGAGTAAATATTACACATAAAATGCACCAGAATGCAGGAAATTACGTATCATTTGCTCAAACTCCCTAAAAACACTTCAAATACATCCACAAAGTTCACATAAAAACAAAATGTTGCATATATTTTATAATGAGTTCATGCAACAGTTGATTTACTTATTTATTTGCTCATTTATTTCTTAATCACTTGGTCTCATTACTTGTAAAAAGTGTCTGGCTCTTTCTGACTTTCACTTACTGTTTTTTTTGTTGTTTTTTTTAATATAAGTATGTCGAGTGCAGTGTTTTTTATTCTGTTTCAGGTTTGTGTGAGTTTGGAGAAAGAGGTTTGAGTTTGGAGGTTATGATCGTTGTTGTTTTAGCTCATTATTCAGGTTTGTGTCTTGTTTTCATATTTATATTTTTATTGTATTGTTTTAGGTTTTATTTATTGTCCTTAATAAAAAAAATAAAATAAAAAAAACTCCTAGAGCATCTATAAAAAACAAAAAACAAAACGGTAGACAATATAAAACCATTATTTCACACTGACTTTAAATTACACTCGAGGCGTTAGATGAGATCATTTCAAACTTTAAAGTTGGCAGAAGTGTTCTTGCGTTTGCTCTGACCTGGGAGTCCTCCGATGAACGTGCTGGACTGAGGCAGGATGTCCATGGGGACCACATCGTCCCCGCTGCGTCCCGGCTGCCCGTCGATCAGGAGCAGCGTCTGATTGGCCGAGACCATCACCTCGATCACGTGACCCTCTCCGTCACACAGAGGACTGGGGGAACTGGCCACTATGGCATCACCGGACGTGACCAGGACAAACTGAGAAAAGAGAAAAGAGAAAAGAAGAGCCGAGTCAGGGACGCAGCTGATGTTTGTCCAAACTTTCACGAAAAAAAAACACATCAACTCGACTCTTGAGCAAGTTTTAGTTTCTACACTCGTTCAAAAGAGCCGCCTCGGTCTAAAGAGCCGCCGTCTCGTTCTAAAGAGCCGCCGTCTCGTTCTAAAGAGCCGCCTCGGTCTAAAGAGCCGCCTCGGTCTAAAGAGCCGCCGTCTCGTTCAAAAGAGCCGGCGTCTCGTTCAAAAGAGCCGCCGTCTCGTTCAAAAGAGCCGCCGCCTCGTTCTAAAGAGCCGCCGTCTCGTTCTAAAGAGCCGCCGTCTCGTTCTAAAGAGCCGCCGTCTCGTTCTAAAGAGCCGCCGTCTCGTTCAAAAGAGCCGCCGTCTCGTTCAAAAGAGCCGCCATCTCGTTCTAAGGAGCCGCCATCTCGTTCTAAGGAGCCGCCATCTCGTTCTAAGGAGCCGCCATCTCGTTTTAAAGAGCCGTCTTGTTCCTGTCACATCACTAGTTTTACACTCTGCACGTGCAGTGTTGACATTTCCAAACCTTAAAATGAAACATTCAGAGTTTGATTCTTTTAAACTATTTGGGGGTTGGTTGGACTCACATCTCTCCACTCGTCTGTCCCGGGATGGTAATCGGCTAAAGACACAGACAGAGGGACTCGGTCCTGGTGAATCAGAGCAAACAGGACCCCGATGCCTGAGGTGGCTCTCAGACTCATGTGGACGCTCAAGTTTAGTGAATCTGAAGAAAACAAGAGCAAACATGAGCTTCACCAGGTCAAACGAGTACAAGACAAGTACCAAACATACTGCATCCAGACATACTGCATCCAGACATACTGCATCCAGACGTACTGCATCCAGACATACTGCATCCAGACATACTGCATCCAGACGTACTGCATCCAGACATACTGCATCCAGACATACTGCATCCAGACATACTGCATCCAGACGTACTGCATCCAGACGTACTGCATCCAGACGTACTGCATCCAGACGTACTGCATCCAGACGTACTGCATCCAGACGTACTGCATCCAGACATACTGCATCCAGACATACTGCATCCAGACATACTGCATCCAAACATACTGCATCCAAACATACTGCATCCAAACATACTACATCCAAACATACTGCATCCAAACATACTGCATCCAGACATACTGCATCTGGACCAAGTACAGCAGTGACGTCAGACTATGGCATAACCTAAACTTGACTTGACTTTATTTAATGGACTTGTGGATGTGCAGCGTCACTCTACAAAAAAAATGACAGATAAGGTGTTTTATTTCTTTATAAGTTTTAAAACTACAATATTTGGTAAGTGAACCTTTTCCAGTAAATTCAGGATCTACTATTCTGCACTTAAAGATGCACTATGTAACTTTTTTGATAAATGGTCCACCCCTGTCTTGTCTTCATGGAGCCGTTTTTGCTTTACCTGGAATTTATGTCCGACATTAAACATCACCAAGAAAAATTACATGTTAAAACTGTGGCGACTCCAACAACCCAGAAGCAAAAAACCCCCCCAAAAAAACACCTTTGATTAAATAATACAAAACCCAAAAACGCCAAAAAAACATCACCATGGAGGCAAGCGACATGCAGAAAAGTCACACAGAGCAGCTTTAAGTCAGTTTAAACATACAGAGGTTCATATTTGTGGTGTATTTCTGCTGTTGCTGCACCTGAAAAGCTCCTGTTGAAAAAGGCAAACCCCGTCCCGTTGAAAAAGGCACCGGGGTCCTCTGTGCTGAAACACTGCATGTTCTCGTTGGACTGGATCGTCTGCTGGATCGACGTGTCTTCTCCCGTTAACCAGCGCCAGTCCTTCATACAACCGTCCAGACGAGGGTTCACCTACAAAAATCACACCAGAAGAACACAAAATGATTCAACGTGTGCGGTTTTGTTTTGAATCCATAAACTTTGACCAAATACCACCTCGAGAACACCGAGTCTCATCTGACTGTGAAAGCTACGCAGCATTTGCACTCACCACAGGGACAACCAGGTTTTCTAATGCAAACTGTCGTGTCCTTGGGCAAGACACTTCACACACACTGCCAAGAATGAAGACTGGGCAGTCGTGGTGTGGATTTGGTGAGAGATTATCATTATTTTACGTTTATTCACATTGTTATAACTTGGATAGTTGCAAAGCTGTAAGTTCATAGTTTTTCCGTGGGCCTGTACGAGTCTGTGGGGTTTTATATTTCTTCTGATACAGCTCTAAATAATTCTAAAGCGACTTAAGAAATGTGACTTTTTTTGTATCGAGCTGTATCTCTTAAATTATTTCTGATACTTTTGAAACCCTGACCTAATCCTACTGTGGCTCCTGCTGTTAGTCCAGGTTTAATCCTGATTTAAAATGTTTTAACTGGTTCTGTAATTCTTCAAAATCATTTCTAAAGTTCACTGAAATATGTCACTTTGTTCAGGTGACAGATTGGTGCAGATAAAACACTGAAAAATGCATTTTTTCTTAAGTCTTCTATTCTCTCCTTCACCCCAGAGTGATGTGTGTCAGAGATGCAAAAAACAGATTTTCGTTCTGCTCTTTGCCTTTGAATCTGATCTCTCTTTCGCCCAATCATGTCATTTCTTGTGTGGCCACAGTATAGGTAAAGTGAGCCGTGCTGCGCTGACCCCCTTTGGGAGCGAGTGTCTCAAACGGGACGGTTCACTTTAGCCACTGGAGACACTTAGGGCTCGTACCAATCTGCTCCAAAGTGAAATAGTGGAAATGAGGCTCGCACCGTGACGCTGAGCAACTGCTGAATAATAAATAACAGAATCAGTGATTGTTTTGTGAGTGTTTGAGGGACGATATGTTATAGGACCTTAATGTTAACACATATTTATATTAAAATGTTGTGTTTGATCCTCACTTTATTCACCAGGCCGTCCTCTTTAAAAGGCACGCCCCCCACAGTCAGGTTCAGCTCATGCAGCCCCAGCCCCTTCTTCAGAGTGAACAGATCCCCGTTAACCGCGATCTTCATCACCGCCTCCCTGTCGATCTTTATCACCAGACTGCGGCCCTGCTCCTCCACCGAGATCTGAAACATACACAAGAAACGAAATAAGCAAGTGACTGATTCTCCTCATCTCCATTTTCAAAGTTTTATTAAACAAACCTTTCTCCACTGTCCATCGTTGACCACAGCGCCACTGCTGGTGACTCTGCTCACTGCGCCGTACTTCAGCTGCAGCTCCAGTTTCCCATCATGCATCGCAAGCACAATCCAGGAGCTGTTCAAGTGACCTCCGGCAAAAAAGATCACTCCCTCAGAGTCGTACGTGCGGAAATCAAACTCCGCAGAAAACCTAGAAGAAAGAGAAAGACATGAGCGGTTTAGTTAAAGGCGTTGCACCTGATTTTGACTGTCTTAAAATGTGAAAAAACAAAACAGATCTGGCTCATTTTAAACAGTTTGCAGTGGTCAAAGTTATTCCTCACTCACATTATTCAGAATTTAAAAGCATTTTTTCCCCACAACTCTCAGTTTTTTTTCCCTAACAGTAAATCAACAACAACGAGCTCATCCTGATTATCAGACAATACATTTCTTTTAATTAGACGCAGACAGGACACAGTTGATTATTTAAACCACAAGAGCTGCTCATACGATATATCTGCGCTGGGGTAATGTACATTCTGCTCAAACAGGGAAAAAATACACACAAGGAAGTTAAATTCAGTCAGTTTGCAGAAATACAATATATATTTTCTCTTTCACCAGGCAAAATCTCATCATATCTTGTGCTGTGTATTTTAAAGTATTAGTAAAAGTATTTTCTTACCCTGTTTTAGATGTTCTACGAAACCTCAGCCTGACGACCGGGACGCCACTGAACATACGCCCCAGATACAGAGACTGAGGGTTCCTCTTCAAAGACGGTGAAATACACGACGTAATGGGCTGAAAAAGAGGACACAAAACAAAAAGAGGTTTAATATTTATCCAACCGACATGAAATACAGTTTCAGACTCATCAGCCGCTTCAGCCGACAGTGATGCAAAACAGATTTCACAGATTTGAGGAGGGAAAAGTGTCTTAGCCTGTTTTACTTTCACCTGAACGATGACTTTTATATGTCTGTGATTATTCAAGGAGCAAAAGGTGATTATTTTAAAATATTGTCCAGTTTGTAAAATGTGGAGTGATAATCTTAAGGCTATACACGTCTGACATACAGGAAAACTAATTTATCAGATCAATAACATTTCTTATAAGATGATATTTAATACTGACTCTAATTCATAATGTTATAACAGATAAAAGTATTCACGAGCTTCAACCTCCTGTTCCATGCAACATTTTGAGGACTTTTCCCCCCTTAAAAGACTTATTTATGATGATATTTAGTTTTAAATTGTTCATCACTATTCTGAAAGCTGCAGAAAACAGAAAACAGAGTGCATTTGACATAAACAGTAGAGTCTGTGTTTCACCTTACAGCTCCTGAGGTCCTGGGCCAGCTTCATGCCCTGACGTCCATCACAAAAACACCGGAAACTCCCCGGGACGTTGAGACACTCGTCGGCGCAGACGCTGGTCTCGCACTCGTCCACGTCTGAGGGCGAAACAAAGAGTCAAAACAAATCCACGTCTGAGGGCGAAACAAAAATAAAGTCAAAACAAATCCACGTCTGAGGGTGAAACACAAAGTCAAAGGGCTGATCAGTGGTGATGAAAATGCCGCTGATTCTCGTGGTGCAGTGGTGATATATTTATTCTTTTCCTGCTGTGTCGTAAATAATTTTTGTCAGTTTTTTATATTATTTTATTTCTCAGTCAGGTCATGGTCAGAGTACTAGGACTGAGTATTTATTTGCAGGTGTGTTCAGTTCAGGCTTAGGGACAAGTTTAGAAAAAGGGTCTGGGCAGAACTGAATTTAGAAAGAAAACGACAGAAGTAGTGGAAGAAGTACTCAGCTCTGTTAAGTAAAAGTATCACATGACAAAACCTACTGAAGTAAAAGTATTAAAGTACCTGTTTAAAAATGCTCTGTGTAAAAAACTTTTAACTCAGATTTTGAGTCTTCTAAAGGTTCAAATGTGGAGATTTAGATAAAGATTTGAGCAGAATTTTTTGACAGAAACTGAATCAATCATTTTTATTTTAGCAGTTTTATTTTATTTTTTGCTCAAATTCTGAACGTGTTAAAATAAACCCTCAGCCTTTTCAGCAGCTCTCACACAATAATAAAAATACTTTTACTTTTCAGTCCCGTTATAAAATGTCGTGGAGTAGAAAGTACAGATACTGCTCTCGGATGTACTCAAGTAAAAGTAAATCCACTGTAACATTTACTTAAAGAACATGCACGTACAGTTTTTACTTTAGTACTTTATACTTTTACTGGATTTTTGGTTTAATGCATTTTGGTTTAACGTATCGTCTTAATAAACAGGTGAAACAATCTTCTGAGTTTACTGTTGAATTAGTGGAGGTGTTTTGCCTCCCTCGTTGGGGGAAGTGTTGCATAACGCACTTCCATTCTCATTATCAAAAGAGCGTTTATGTCAACAGACTGCAGGAATGCACAGAGGGTTCACGTGGTCCCGGGGTTTGACCGGGCTCGTTCCTCTCGGAGTTTAACCGTACATGGACAAGACTCGGACACAAACACTGATTCCCACACGGCTCTGGGTTTGACTTCAGCATAAACAGAGTCTGTGCAGCGTCTAAAATGCTGCTAAAGGTGAAGATAAACAGTAAAGAAATGCCAGTATTATTTGTCTTAAGTATAAGCAGTTTATAATAATAATTTTATTCTCTGTCAAAATAAAACTAAGATGATTTTTTATATTATTAGATCCTTGTGCTGTAAAGGAGATGATCTGCTTGTGTATTCTACAAACTGACTGCGATGTTTTATTCATGTGTTTCAGACAAAGATTCTTTCCTGATTTCAGTGTTTGCCAAATCTCCTCTGTTGTTATGGCAATAAAGAAATTCAAATCAAAATACATCTTAGGAGCGGGGAAATGTCCCAAGAAATCCTTCAAATCAGGAAAGAATCATTTCCCTGAAGCTCAAGAGCAGCTGAAGGATGTTCTTGATTCATTTTGGAACAAAGTACTAGTGACCCGTTACCCATTTCTCTCACATTCTTTGCAGTGATAATAGTGACACAAACACAGCTGCAGGACGGACCCCCGGGGGCCAGACCTGGGGCTGTTTCAGGGACCTACCCAGGCAGCTCTTGGTCTCGTTGTCGTAAACAAACCCAGAGTCACACAGACACTCGAAACTGCCCCTCGTGTTCAGACACTGAGCCGTCCCACAAACCGACGGGTCGTCACACTCGTCCACGTCTGAAAAACAGAAAGAACGGATCAAAATAATCAATTTAGAATCAATTTGATGTGGTAGAGAGCAAAAACTGTGCATAAAATTATATATATTACAGTTTTTATTACAGAACGTGTGTGAATCTGAGGATAGAATGTTTTGAGAAGAACCTCAGAGTCTCTCCTAAAGTCGTGTTGGTGATGACAGATGCAGCATTGTAGGAAAATAAAACGATATTCTCTGGAAATATCATCACATTAGCTCAAACGTTTGGTAGCCTATTTAGCTAATGAGTCTAGACAATGTAAAGCTGAACTAATTTGACATTTTTCTTCTTTTTTAACATCACAGACTCAACCAGCTGCACACGTGTCACTTCCCCAATGGCCACAGAACGCCCAAAGTCGTTTGAGTCCATGACGTCAGATTCTCAGAACGACAGATGCAGTTATTGACAGGTCCTCAGCTTTAGCATGAATCCATATCTGTACCGTTACATAAGTGGCGCCCTGACAGCGTGTATCCGTGGCGACAGGAGCAGCGGTAACTGCCCATCGTGTTGTTACATTCATGGTCACAGCCGCCGTTCCTCGTCTCGCACTCGTCCACATCTGAAAACAAAAAAACAAATGACTCAGAACTTAAGATTTTCACTTTTATTGTTCCCAAAAACTTAAGTAACAACTGGTTCAAATCTCCAGTGTCCACGGGGACGGAGACGGGAAGGGCATCTGGCGCCGAAATCTGCCCAATGACCTCGTGACGGGTTTAAAGCGGCAGCTCATATCGACTCAGAGCTAAACTTACAACTTAAAAGAGTTATCGTGGAGTTTGTGTGGGTTTTAAAGCACAAATCAAAGTTTTAAATAAGATTACAATTTTAAAGTCCATTATGTAACGTCTCTGGAGGAGTTTGTGTCGCCTGCTTTGTTTGAGTAACACTTTTTTATTGGTCTGTTACAAGCTCAAAACGCTCTGCTCCACCTTGTGATGTCATGAAGAGGTAGTTTTCACTTGAACAGCTCCTCTTATCTTTAGAGATGAGCAGAAATGATCCAAATGATTCTAGTGAAGGGTTTATTAGGCTGTTTTTTTGCAGAACACAACGACACGAAACGACACAATAACACAGATTAGATAGTTGTGTGATATGGATCCATTAAACTATAAAAGCGCACTAGAGTTTTCACCTTAACACATGTGGAACTGTGCTGTATTTGTGTGTTTGAGCTGCATGAAGTCATCTCTTAAAGGAAAAAGTTCAGCGCTGAACTGAAGCACTTCACTTCGGTCTTTCACAGTTTGCTCGCAGGATGAGTCATAGTGGAAATGTGTTGAATAGTGTTTGCCACATAAATCATCACTAAATTTTCCTCTTCTGAAGTCCACAAATGACTTGATACTTGTCCAAAACAAAAGGTCTTCCTACTGTACCAGGATTTCTGAGTAAACATCCACTTTTCTCATGTGGACTGCAGCAGTGCATCTTTTTACACGACCTCCAAAAGACACATGAATCCCTCTGGACGCTCGCTCTGGACGCTCGTGAACCGCAGCTCCTGTACATGCAGCTCATATCGACTCGACAGATCACTCACACTTTATTTATAGCATTAACAGCTGGAAGTTTGTTGGGTTCACAGTTTAAAACCAACCACCAGCTTCCACATGTGGATTTTCATGTAACAAACTCCATCTCTAATCTGTTCTTCGTTTGCCAGGATAAAGAAAGTTATTTATGTCTGGAATATTTATAGAACTTATTAAATATGAGGGAAAATATTGTCTTTCGTGCTGCTTTCCTCTCAGTGGTAATCTGATTATTAAAAGGTCACAAAGTCCACGCTGCAGGTTTAGACTCTTAAAAACACATTTTCTGATAAATATAAACTGATCATTTATTTGGTACAAAGATGAACAGTTATTTTGCACAGATGTAGAGGCTGTGCTGCTTGGATGCGCAGAGATTGTGCAAAAATAGTTATATATAATAGTTATTTTCATGTCTCTACACAGAGATTATAATATTTTCTTAAATATTTATGAGTTTCAGTTTCCTGTTACTGGTGCCATTTTGAGAACTACATATTTTTGCTTTAACTTACTTTAACAGATCTCATTTTTACCATGATCATATTCTGCTTCAGAAAGTTCAAAAGCCACTAGCTGCCTTAAGGCGGAATGAAGGAAACCTGGCTGCCAAACTGCGCCATCGGCCAGTGGTGAAGGAACAAAGTACAAGTAGTAAAGTACGATACACTACATTTGAGAGCAGTATCTGTACTTTCTACTCCACTACATTTATGAGCTGGACTGAAAAGTAAAAGTATTTTTCATCTGATCTGATGGTTATTTTTACCATGTTTGTGGAAACATCCTGAGAAAAGTTTTTGAGCTTGAGCAAAACTAAAATAAAAACACAAAGTTTTTAAGAAAAATTAAACTAACTGATTCACAAATGTTGACTAAAATATGTCTCATTTTTAATCGATTTCACATTTACACTTTAAAAAATGAACACACTTGCATTTTAAGAGTGAAAAAGTGTGAAATACTTTTACTTAAGTAGATTTTTTATGTGATATTTTACTTCTACTTCCTCTGTATCTGTACTTTTACTTGAGTACTGTACTTCCCCTGTATCTGTACTTTTACTTAAGTAAGATACAGAGTAAGTACTTTGCTCAAGTACTGTACTTCCTCTGTATCTGTAGTTTTATTTGGGTACTGTACTTCCTCTGTATTTGTACTTTTACTTGAGTATTGTACTTCCTCTGTATCTGTACTTTTACTTGAGTACTGTACTTCCTCTGTATCTGTACTTTTACTTGAGTACTGTACTTCCTCTGTATCTGTATTTTTACTTGAGTACTGTACTTCCTCTGTATCTGTACTTTTACTTGAGTACTGTACCTTCACTTGAGTACTGTACTTCCTCTGTATCTGTACTTTTACTTGAGTACTGTACTTCCTCTGTATTTGTACTTTTACTTGAGTACTGTACTTCTACTTGAGTACTGTACTTCCTCTGTATCTGTACCTTTACTTGAGTACTGTACTTTTACTTGCGTACTGCACTTCCTCTGTATCTGTACTTTTACTTGAGTACTGTACTTCCTCTGTATCTGTACTTTTACTTGAGTACTGTACTTCCTCTGTATCTGTACTTTTACTTGAGTACTGTACTTTTACTTGAGTACTGTACTTCCTCTGTATCTGTACTTTTACTTGAGTACTGTACTTTTACTTGAGTACTGTACTTCCTCTGTATCTTTTACTTGTACTGTACTTTTACTTGAGTACTGTACTTCCTCTGTACTTTACTTTTTGAGTACTGTACTTCCTCTGTATCTGTACTTTTACTTGAGTACTTACTTTTACTTGAGTACTGTACTTCCTCTGTACCTGTACTTTTACTTGAGTACTGTACTTTTACTTGAGTACTGTACTTCCTCTGTACTTTAACTTGAGTACTGTACTTCCTGTGTATTTTACTCTGGCACACACTGGAGTTTCTGATACAGTTTCATGTGTCGAGGGACGAGGTTAAATTCAGACGTTTTTTGAGTAACTTCAGTAGCTGCTGTAGGTGAATTTATTTATGACACAAAGTTAAATTAAAGATAAAATATGGACTAAATGATTATGAGAGTCATCAGCAAACAGGAAACTCCAGCTCCATCTCGAGTTTCAAACATGTCTGACATTCACAGAGTCACCGGATCCGTCTCAGAGAAATAACCTTCACAAAGTGTCCGCCCCGGTCCAGCTACAGCCTGGACACGAGGACACCGAGGACCGTACCTCTCTCACACCTGGCCCCCGTCCAGCCCGTGAAGCAGTGGCACAAGAAGTCGCCCTTTTTGTCCTCGCAGCGCACCGTACCTCTGGGGTTACATGGCGACGGCGAGCACTGGTCTGGGATATCTGCAAATAAAACACAAACAGAAAAAGCATTATTGAGATTAGAGGCAAAAGCTGGAGCACAAAAGCTTTTATGAGTGTGACTTTATGAAAGGTCGTCTCTTGTGTTTCAGAGCAGGGGGAGTATAAATAGACTAATGCTGCCTAAGCTGCAGCCTGCCCTGCCCTAATTCAGTCCTTCACTCAAAAGTACTCACGAGATCAAGGTCAATAAGAACAAGATGAGACGTGAGGTTCATCAGGGCCACGCTTTCAACCGGGGGTGTCCAAAGTTTATGCAGTAAGGGCCGCGGACTGAAACATATTTGAAGCGAAGGACCGATACAGCGAGTGAAACGGCGCATTTAACACAGGTCTGACAGACTCATTGTCCCTTTAATAAGACTGTTATTTTTAGGTCTGTGTCCACAGTGCAAAGTGATGTTATTCAGGTTATAGAGGTAAAATCTCTTTAGTTTGTAGTAAAAAATATTTCCTGATCATTTGGGCCAGTTTGGGAGGAGGCATGAGGACCAACAAAAATTGGTCCGAGGGCCGCTTTTGGCCCCCGGGCCGTAGTTTGGACACGCCTGCTTTAAACTAACCACAAGTAAACACACCTGAAATCTACTGGTTTTGTTCGACAGGATAAAACCGCTATTTATGTCCGACTTATTTATAGAACCTGGTAAAATTTGAGAGAAAACATGACCTTTTTTGATGCATTCCAGTGGTAATCTTAATATAAAAACCTTATTTAAAGTGCACACGGCTGCACATACTTTAAAACAAACGCTCTTATAAATATAAACTGATAAACTTAAGAGTAGTTTATTATAGATTATTACTTATTTTGGCTCTCACATTATAACATAGTAACATTATACCATAGTTTTTTTATTCTTTGCATCTGTGTGTGTCGTATTTTATGTCAGTTTTTGTTGATTTATATGAGGCACTTTGGGCAGTTTAAGTTCTATTTTAAATGTGCGTTATAAATAAAACTGAACTGAGTAACATAATCTTGATGAAAAGTCTCAGTCAAACACATGTGATGAGGATATTACACTTTTTAGCAACATAACGGAGCACATCCTGCTCCATCTGCAGAAGTCACTTTGTTTTGCTACTTGAGGAACAGTAAAAACATCATCACACAAATCCACTTTTTGTTATTATATTCACAATTACTGACACCAGAACCTGAATTCACTCACACATAGTCTCACAGGTGCCTCTAGTTAGCACATGGCTCACTTTATGAAATCAAAGTATCAAAGTATAAACTACTCCTAAAAATCCTCTTCTACCAACACAATGACTACTACTCCTACAACAACTACTACTACTACAACAATACTACAATGAGGCGACCACTACTACTACTGTGTCACTGCTGCCACATCCTGAGAACTACTAATACTATAAATACTACAAATACTACAAATACTATAAATACTAGTACTACTACTCCTACAACAACTACTACTACTACTACAACAATGAGGCGATCACTGCTTCCTGAGAACTACTAATACTATAAATACTAATACTACAAATGCTATAAATACTAGTATTACTACTACTACTACTACTACTACTACTACTACTACTACTACTACTACTACTACTACTACTACTACTACTACTACTACTACTACTACTTCCTGACTACTACTACTACAAATACTACTACTACTACTCGACAACTGCTTCTACTCTCTGTCCCTGCTGCCACCACATCCTGAGAACTACTAATACTATAAATACTACTAATACTACAAATACTATAAATACTAGTACAATGGACAGTGCTACTACTAATAGAGGAAACATGCACTTTTACTTTTACTACATGATTCTAATGTTTACTTGGTAGTGAATCTGCAGTACTGTTGCGTGTTTCAGGACAAAAACATGTGTATTTATACTTTAAAGTGATCTTATCCGCAGCGTTACCAGGTCACAGCTACTTCCCGTCACTTCTGTCTGAATCAAACCAATAACAGCGCGGCTCATATTGTTTTGTCTGTTTCTTTCACAGTTGCTTTTCCGAGCAGAGTTTGGGAGCAGGTCGTGTCTGGACTTGTCCCAGTGACAGACACAATGTGATGAAAGTTGAACATTTCTCTCAAACTTCAGCGGATCAGCCTCAGGCCCCACAGTACTGCACAGGAGTCCCGTGTTTTCTCTCATGAACCTCGTCCTGTAGTATGTTAAATATATGTGCAGAGAGGTTTTGATGTGACGCACAGGGGTTTTTCATCAGATGTAATGTCGGTGTCTGTGGTTAATATGCTCCTCGTCATTTTGTTCTGGTCTGTAATCTCTGCAGGTTTATACGAGCACAGAGGCATCAACGTCCCAAAATACTTCAGGGATTTAGGGCTTCAACAAAAATGTGTTTGCAATAGACTAATCTGGTTATTTCCTTCAGCTGATCATTAGATACAAAACGCTGTGGATGTGGGACTTTTGACTTGACCCTGAACCATAAAAGTATTAACAGTCTGTCAGGACTTGTTTGACTTTCAGGTTTTTAATTAACGACATTTCAGCAGAATTGGCACATTTCTGAAGTGTTGGACTTCTATAACCGAGAAATACAAACACTTTTATCCTTGAGGCGATTCATTTCACTTATTCAGGCTTAGGACAAACACAAGAAGTGCACTAGGGGGATGGTGAATCTTTAAAGCTACCATCTGCAAGTTTTGGATTTTTTTGAACCAGTAGAGGGCGGTGTTTTGGACATGTCCCACTGGGGGAGGCCCCAGGGAAGACCTAGGACACGATGGAGAGGCTATGTCTCTCGTCTGGTCCGGGAACGCCTTTGGGTCCCACCAGAGGAGCTGGAGGAAGTATCTGGGGTGAGGGAAGTCTGCGAGTCCTGCTTAGACTGCTGCCCCCGTGATCTGGCCCCGGATATGAGGAAGAACATGGATGGATGAACCAGTAGATGGCAGATGTGAAACCTGCCTCCCTCCCCGGCTCACCTGGCCCCTCCCCGCTCACCTGGCCCCTCCCCCCCCCGCTCACCTGGCCCCCCGCTCACCCCCCTCACCTGGGCCCTCCCCGCTCCCCCCTGCCCGCTCACCTGGCCCCTCCCCGCTCCCCTGCCCCTCACCTGGCCCTCCCTCTCCGCTCACCTCCCCGTGGCCCCTCCCCGCTCACCTGGCCCCTCCCCGCTCACCTGGCCTTCGCTCTGACTCACCTGTGCTCTCTCTGTTCGTCTGTCAGGTCAGAGCTGGCTCACTGTCACACTGCTGCAGTAGCACAGACAGCATCTCGTGGTGTTATGCAAGAATAAAACCGGGGCGGGTCAGTCAGTCTAATTGTAGATGGTAGCTTTAACAAACCACACCTGGTGCAGTTCTCTCTTGTCTCTAAACATCACTAGCAGCCGGTAGTTTGTTTTTGCTGTAGTTAGCTTGTTCAAATAGAATTAGTTCCTGATTTTATTGAGCTTTGAGCTTCAGATTCCTTTGCACCGGAAATAGCTGCTTAGTTGTATAAATTTCCCCTGATTATGCATCACGTGCACATTCTGTGCACATTCTGTGCACATTCTGTGCACACAGTTCCTGTAATCTAAAGAGAGGATGCCATTAGGGGTTATATCTGACCACAAACTCTTGATGTAATGCGACAGAACAGAGATAAAGCAGTGATGAGAGGTGCTGACAGAGGAGCTGAAAGGCTTCTTTAAGAGACAATGGTGCAGCTGAGTCATGGATCCAGCCACGAGGATTTTCAGCCAATCAGAGCAAAGCCGACTGTGTCCTCTGATGCAGCAATACTCCGAGCACGTCACGAGTGTCTCACGTCACCCCCTCAGTCACGCACAGGCTACTGCAGAGTCACTATCTGACACAAAGAGGTGTGTCCCACATTCACCAATAAGAAGCATCACTACAGAAATGTGCCAAAATTAGATCAATATAACGGCAAAGGACAGAGAGGGCAGACTGGAAAAAATACAGAAATATATCAACATTTTTAGAGGTCATATTGAGGTGTTTTTTTTTTTCAAATGTCTTTTTGGAGGTTGTTTCATGAACAAAACATCACAGACATTTAACATTTTGGACTAAACATAAGACAGCCACATTTTTCATCCAGACAAACTGACTGTGGACCTCGATTAAAAACCTCCAACTTCAGACCATCCTTCGCACAGTTAAACACGACTGAACTTCAATCTGGATTCAAACTTGATTCATTGCAAAGCCCCATCAGACGACCTAACATCTGATACAAAACTCTGCTCAAATGGACAACTGTAGACTTTCTTTTACTGCTGTAGACTTTCTTTTCCTTCCTCCCTGTCTCTGTGCAAACCTCCGTGTGATGCAGAGCTGTTACTGCAGTGCAGCCCAGCCCACATCACAACCAGGAACTGTGAGTCTCAGAGCTGAGGATTTAAAAAACCAACAGCACCTGATTCATGGAGCAGCAAAAAGTTTTCCAGGATGTGATAAAATAGAGAAAATACCATAAGGTCATCCTCAGTATCTTTATCTTAATTATTGGCCTATAGAATGTTGTGACATCCTGAATACACACTTAACTTTAAAACAGACTGTACACAGCAAGTCGATTAAAGAGTCTGCCACTTTTCATCCTCGGAATCGTTATCACAAAAATGCAACTGTAACTGAACTTAAAGTGAAAGTTCAAGACATTTCAAAACCGTTAAAAACTTACTGTGAACACAAGTGATCAGATCCTGTTTCTTTTTCTCAGAATCTCCAAACCTGTCCACGCAGGCTGCAGGGAAACAAAAGTACACAAAAGTTATTACAGTTATAAATTACAATAACATCTTTATGTTTTTAATGTTTTAAATACTTACCTATATATTTAGGCCAGAAGTAGTCCTGAGTGAGAAAGAGCAGAAAAGGGAGTTAAAGCCTGAACATTTAAACAGGTCATGATGAATATTAACAGTAAAACGAAAATATTTCTGCAGAAAAAGGGAGTTTTGACACAGTCGGGACCTTGGCTTCCTCTTACACTTATTACAATAGACTGATTTCCAAGCATTGAAGGAGGAGGATTGATAAACTAATCCTAAATGTGATTTTTAACTCTCTTGTGTCATTTATCTGACGGGTGCGGCCTATCGCCAAGGGCTGGGTGTGAATTCTCTGCATTCCTGATAGTAGCAGCATCCCTCCCTCCTCCTGCAGCGCTCGGCACATTTAGGTCAGAACTTGGCCCTTTATCATCAGAATATTTATGCAGCAGGGGCAGACGCAGCAGGGCAGACGCAGCAGGAGCAGATGCAGCAGCAGCAGCAGACGCAGCAGGGGCAGACGCAGCAGGAGCAGATGCAGCAGGAGCAGACGCAGCAGGGGCAGTTGCAGCAGAGGCAGAAGCAGCAGGGGTAGACGCAGCAGGGGCAGTTGCAGCAGACGCAGTAGAGGCAGAAGCAGCAGGGGCAGAAGCAGCAGGGGCAGAAGCAGCAGGGGCAGAAGCAGCAGGGGCAGAAGCAGCAGGGGCAGACGGAACAGGGGCAGTCGCAGCAGGCAGGAGCAGCTGGAGCAGACACAGCAGGGACAATGTAAATTGCAGTTAATAATCATTGTTATTTTAGTTTTATTTGAACCCTGCATTTCACCCATCCTGCACCCAGTGCCCCGTCTGTAAAGACCCATCTCCAGACGTCTGGCCGAGCTTCAGGTCATGAGGTCAGGAGGTCATGAGGTCAGGAGGTTATGAGGGCATGAGGTCAGGAGGACCACCCTAGAGTTTTGGATGAGGGCCACGTGCAATCTGAATTATATGCAATAATATGTAAATGTTTTCATTAAAGCTGCAAAGAGTAACTTTCTGATGGACACCTTCCTGTATCCACGGAGATGCTATTGCTTTGCCTAGAATGTTCCACTGTAAGGCATTAAATATATTAATCTCCATGGAAACATGCGAGGTGAAGTGAGCCAGGTCAGATCTTTGGAGAAGGAGGAGAGGTGGAGTAAGAACGCGTCTTTTTCAGGATAATTTAGGGCAATAAAAAGAGATGGAAATGAGAGAAAACAAACAGTTTACGTTATGGCCGTACTATGACAGATTCTGTCAAAGACAAAACATCTCCATGGAGACAAGCAAGGGACCAAAAAAGTGACATAGTGCAGCTTTAAATAAAATCAAGATAATGGAACTGTAAAAAACTACATTATAAATAAATTTACATCTGCAGCATCTAATATAACCTTTTTACATTAAGGGTCCAAACTGAACCAAGCAGAGTATGAATGAAACCCTAAAAACAGTAATCTAATGCCACACTGTGGGATCTGCCAAAATACTGTGTAATGTAGAGACAATGGACAGAAATGACTGAAGTGGGAAATATAAGAAACGATAAAGTGGTGATGTGTAAAACGTGTTACTAGGCAGAAGTGGGTCTGGCTCGTTTTGCAGCTGCAGTGGAGGAAATGCAGAGTCAGAGCTGTGCACCAAATGAATGTCATGAATGAGACTGCGATTTACTCAGAGGAATTTCACACTTCACTGTCAGCAGCTACACGATTCTAAAGGTTGTGAATTGTTGTAGGGATAATTGTTTAGGTACATAACTTCTGAAACCCTTTCAGCGTTAAACTCATGCTGTGGTTTATTATTGGTCAGTTTTTCTTTAAATGGACCTCGTCTTGGTTTGGTGCAGGTTTAGTCCAGGTTCAGGATCTTTTTGCAGCTGATTCAAACCTAGACTCGCCCTGGTTAAACTGATCCGCTGCAGTGAATGTTACTGGTTTAATCCCAGTTTCATTGTGGTTTAGTTATGGTTAAGTAAACTTTAGGACGGCAGGCTGAAGTTTTGATCAGTTGCCATGATTTTTTTGTAATTGTTGTAAAAATAGTTTTGTGATAGCGCTATTATTTTGTTGCTTGTTTAGAGAAAGGCAATCTGTTACAACACATCCACATTTATATTTGTGCAGGTGGAGTTTTAACAAAAAAAACCCCAAAAACACAGTTGTATTTAGTTCTTTAAAGAAATAGTGACATCCCAAAATATTATGTGCGTTATACAGATTATTACACTAAACCATTAAAACTCCATGTTAATCCAGCCGTCCTCATCGAGTCTGTTGTTACGATAATTCCACTCGTAATCTGTGATTCATTGATTGCCTCATTCACTTTGTGTGAAACGTGAACTGCGACAGATTATTCCAAGCACAAAGTTTCTAGTTAAATTCACTAAACACTTAATCCACGTGTTATAGAAGCGATTACAAACATTAACATTTACATGAGCTGGAGTCTGTTCGCGTTGCAGTGATTTTAAACACAGACAGGCAGGTCTGCAGAGATCTCCACTTCAAAAGAGAGATTATTATTACTGCAGCGTCTACAGGAGAGTCCGATCACTCTGATGAGCATTTGCACTTAAGTGTGGAAGAATACAGCAGCACAGTGCGAACATACAGCAGTGTGATCCTTATGAAATGTTCTGAGTGACAGGTAAACGGCACAGATCTGCAGACTTAAAGAAAAACATTTATAAAAGTTGTTAACATGAAGCGGCCGTGCACACGTCTGGATACACGAGCTTTGGACTGATATTTGATTATGGCTGGTTGTTATGGTCAGTTTTAACTCTTATATTTTGATGTTTTGCTTGTGAGGCTCTATAGCTACTATCTAATTACTCACAGTGACTCAACTTATGTCAGAGCAGAAACAAAGTGGATTAAAGGAGGAGACCTTGACATGGGGATATTATGTGAAGTGTCTAATCACAGAATGAACGAAGTGGAGCATGAAGCGCTCAGACGGTGAATCACACACACATCACCATCAATGTTACTCAAGATGAAGCTGGAGTAAACATGCAACTGTCATCCACTGTGTGACATTAATGTGGAGGAATAGAACAGTTACAGAAACTTTAAACAGACATGGACACAGTGAGAAACTTTAAACAGAAACAGTCAGAAACATCCTGCAGAATCAAACGATGAATCTGGTTTATTTCTCATGAAAGCTGCAGGTAACTGTGAAAGTGTCAATAGTTGTATAGATGTAAAAATAAGATGGACTCACTGTCTCTGGGTCGTTCTCAAACACCTCCCTCGCCTCCTCTTTGGAGCACCTCTCCTCCACACACTCCCTCTCCAAGTGTCCTTGTTTCGTCTCCTCAAACACTTGGTTTGCTCTTCTGTGTCTGCTGAGGAACTGGCTCGCCTCTTTGGGGGACAAAGAAACTAAAAGAGAAAGGTGTGCTATAAAAACATGTGTTTTCATGAACCTGGAGTGTGCGTAAAGTGCGTAATGTGCGGCTCAGCTGCTCTGAGTCCAAAGGTCTGAAACACACAGCCTTAAAGTGAAGCATGGATCATTCTCTCATGTCACAGGCTTTATCGAGCTAGCTTAGCCACCTAGCATGCATTGTTTACTCACTGGAGTGGGACAGAGCCGCCAGGAGCACCAGCGGCGCGGCGCACACCACTGCGCAAAGACGCATCGTAGAAACGCGGGTCTGCGCCAAGATCCAAAGTTTGAGCTGCGTCCTGCGCCTCGTGTCCTCTTCACCCTCAATGTCAGAGAAGAGCTGAAGCTACTGTTTGTCCACACACTGCAGGTCTCCAGGAGCTCTGTGGTTCAATCTGAGCCGCGGCCGTCCGTCCCCGCGCATTCCGCACACGCGCCTGACACGAGTCCGGACCAGCTTCAGCTCGTGCCCATGGCTCGGGCAAGTTGATTTTCCCCGCTCCGGTTCCGCTCTGGTCCCGCTCTGCGGCTCTGCTCCCGCTCTGCAGCCCCGCTCTGCAGCCCCGTGGAGCAGCTCTGTGGAGCAGAGAGCTCTGTGTTGCTGATCTGCTGCGCGTCCTTCGCTCTGCTGCTTCAGCAGCGACTCTGAGAAGAGCCGAGTCTCTCCTGAGGTTTGAACTGATGCAGAGACCCCCCCCACATCCCTCCTCCCACTACGCGTGAGGGCGAGCGCGCACAGGTCTGTGTGTGTGTGGGTGTGTGTATGTGAGCACAGGTTTGAGTGTACGGTATGTCAGGGGTGTCCAAACTATGGCCCGGGGGCCAAATGTGGCCCACAGACCTGTTTTTATCGGTCCTCAGGTCTTCAGTTGAACTGGCCCAACTGATCAAAATCCGTACTTTTTACAGCAAATTTGAGTAATTCTACCAACATAACCAAAATAACATCACATTTCATTGTCATACAGACCTAATACTAATACTTCAAACTTTTAAGTCAAAACTATGTTAAATGCACCGTCTGAATTATCCACTGCATTGACCTCTGTGGCCCTCTGTCCAATATTTTTCAAGACATGGCCCTCGGTGAAAAGAGTTTGGGCACCTCTGGTGTGTGTGTGTGCACAGGTGTGTGTGTCTGTATGTGTGTGTGCACAGGTCTATGTGTGTGTGTGCGTGTACACATGTGTGTGTGTACACAGGCGTGTGTGTGTGTACACAGGTCTATGTGTGTGTGTGTGTGTGTGTACACATGTGTGTGTGTGTCTGCACGCACACAGGTCTATGTGTGTGTGCGCGCGTGTGTGTGTGTGCGCGTGTGTGCACAGGTCTATGTGTGTTAAAGAGCAAAACACATGCAGGCGGCCAGTTTGGCGTGTATTTTGTTTTCAGTTTTGTTTTTCGAGAAGCTGAGACACACAGACACACGCACAGACACACACACACACACACACAAACACACAGACACACAGACACACAGACACACACACATTTCCAAACTGTTTCAGTTATGAAAAGGCTGCTCTATGTAATTCACTACAGACACAAAAGTAAAAAGACATTATTCTTTTTATATTTAAATACATTCTGGACATTTCACACACAAACACACAGCCAGAATTTACCTGAAGATTTAGTTTTTTGTACAAATCAGCTGAACTACAACAGACGGGAAAAGGATCATGAATCAGTGTGACGTCTGCTGAACAGAAACAAACATTTTAGAAAAGATTTCACAATGTGACAAAATGAAACTCTTGAAGCCTGGCCAATAGTGACCATTTGTTTCTCTAAATAAACTTGATCTATTTGTGCTTCAGAGCTCAGCTCTTCATCTTCATCATCGTAACAAAAGCTACATCTACGTGACGTCTCCACGAGCCTGAACACAGCCAAACTCTCCTCCACAAACTCTGCTCCACAAACTCTGCTCCAGTTCAGTTTTACAGTGATGCTTCATCTCCTCCTCTTCTCTCAACTTCACATTTACCATTTTCATGACTCCGATGGGACTCTGCCCAATTTAAACTATGGCTGTGTTAATTGAGGTCACTTCCTGTGCGGGCCGGGTGTGAGGCTGCGTCTCGGGGGCAAACACTGGGGGGCAGGAGTGAGACTTGATGCTGTTGTGTTTACTCAGAGCTTCATCAAAGTCCAAAAGTCGCCCGTTCACAGTGATCTCCAAACAGCCGTGGTAAAACGCTGTGACAGGAGTCAGTGACAGTGGGACCTCATCTGAAACGGGGACAAAACAGGAAACTTACAGTACAGGGTGACATGACGCATTTACTCAAGACTTATCTTTATTCAGTGACGCAGCAAAAGACGAAGTTTAAATCTGTCACTGGACAAACGCGTAGGCAGAGTGAATGTTTGGCTGCTCATCCAAGACGCTTCTTCAGTTATGGTCAGATCACTGCTGGACACTGCCTTATATCTGTCTGAAGGAGGAGCCAACGACACTGAAACTGTAAACGGCTTCAGTTTCAGCCTTAATGTCCCTATTCAACCTGTAATGGCCACCTACTGTTCTCTTTGTTCTCTGTGCCATATAAATAAATGTAGCTGAATGATGCACTGGCTGGAGCTGGCATTGTACCACCTTGCATGACATGGCAGCTCACCTGGTATTCCCCCGATGTAGGTGCTCAGGGGGCTCTGCATGGTTACATTGAGGCTCTGCAGCGCCCCCTGTAGTCCATCCGGGGCCATGTATGAGACGGACGAGGAGTTCGCTGTGATGAAAAGGGCTGTAGGTGTCACGTTGAGTCGCACCATCACTCGATCGGGATAACACAGCATCACGGTGTCCAGGGTCGCCACGGAAACACCGTCCAAAAACACCTGCAGGTTCTAAAGACGAGTAAATGTGAAGAAGTTATTTTAAGGTTTTGGTGGATTTGCGTAAGGACTGTGCAATGTGGTGATAAAAAGTGAACTGTGATCTCAATCCTGTATAATTTTGGTATAATTGTCCTGCTGTGATTAACATCTTCTTACCCAGACCTCCTACTGTGTGAGTGACAGGCAGATTTAACAAAATGATATTAAGTGCAAGCAAGAAGACACAGATAACGATAACTTTACCTCCTCAAGTTAACATAAAGATACACAATTCATACAAACTTTATAATTGTGTCTATAGTGAGTGTGTTGTGTGTTACATTTGCTCTTGTGTGATTGTTGCAGTTTTTCTGTCTTGTCGACTATTTTACATCAACCTGCCGAGACTGAAGATGGAAATGATCCACGTTGGCTATAATCTTTACACATTTATATTTTTAAATGGTCATTAATAGCTGTTCCTGTACCAATAAATAAAATATGAACAAATAAGAAATCTTGATAAAATTTGATCTGACCGTCATTCATTGACACATTCTTTGGCGTATTTTTTGACATATCCTTTGACATACAGCCCGCACCTCGTTTGAGTGAAACTTACAGCGTCCATTTCATCTTTAGTGACCACCGCGAGCGACAGAGGGACAGAGTTGTTTTGGACCAGAGCGAATAGGACGCCCGTGCTGCTGGAGGGTCGTATGTTCAGCTGGACGTCAATGTGCCACTGGTCGTCCTCCCCTACAAACACAAGAGAAAGACGTGTTAAACAGGAAGAGTTTAAGTGAAATAAGGGCTGGGCACATGAGCAGCACAGACACATAGAATACTGCATTACACCTTTTAGGCATTATTCATTTATTCTCCACACTTAGTCGTCGTTAGCTACCTGGCCACTGTTAAAATCCAGCGTTACGGCGTTTTAATCTCCACATTAAGGCAATAAGAAAAAGTCACATAGTGCACTTTTATAATGCATTTAAATACAGTACATGTTTGTTCATCCTCTTTAGTGATCACTCAGGTCATTTCAGCCTCTCCTCAAACCCAGGCTGGGATGCACGAATGCTAACCACTCTGCCACTGTGCTCCCCACACAAATAGGTGACTACTGTGTAGGTTTATGTGTCAGTAAAGCCGGATGTAAAAAGGTATAACTGAACTTACTCACTGTAGTCAATGTTGAAGTGAGCCAGCCCTGCGCCGCTGAAGAAGGAGCCTCTCTCCACATGAACGTAACAGTGTTTGCTCTTTTTCTCCTGAATGACCTCCTTCACTCCGGACGCGCCCTGGTTCATCAGGTTCCAGCCGCGAATGCAACCGTCCAGGCGAGGATTGATCTGAGGAGGTATAGTTTACAGTGTTATTAAATGAGAAATGCATACTATAAACATTATGATATAGAGCAGAGAGCTACAGTTCTCAGGCTGATTTCATATCAGTAAACACAGATCATGTAGGTGATAAAGTTGGGCAAGTTTAAGTCTGTTTTTATGGGGAGGCTTTGAAAACGTTCTATTCGCTATGGAGATGTTGCCGTTTGGCCTGGAATGTTGCACAAAAAGACACATTTTCTCTCCATCGGGAACAAGAAGGAGCCTGCATCAAAATAAAAACACCTTTTAGTAAATGAAAGATTTTATACCATAGAGTGCAACATTCCAGGCAAAGAAAAACTTTTTTTTTGTGACAGGTGACAGACCCCCCACCACACAATTTACAAAGTGCAGCTTCAAGTCTGATGAGGCAACTATTTAAATGAAAATCATGGAAAAAAAGTTATGCGACACAGAGTGATTCGTCGGGTATTTCCAAACTGAAATCTCCTCCTATAGGATTTACGGTCGTGTCAAAGCTCCCTTCTCCACAGCTCAGACCCGACGCAAATAAAGCAACAGAATCAGTTTCAGAGACGCATCAGCTTCTCTCACTTTATATTTTAGTGTTTAGTATTTCATTCATAGATCACACCCATTTGAACTCAAGAGATAAGACACCAGGCGTCTCTGTCAATTAAAATACAGTATTAACAAGTATTACTCTAGTGTTTCTCAAACTGTGGAGCACGCACGCACATTTGAACTGCCTTATTCATGCTTTAATCTGATTGTAGATCATGTTTAGTCCTGATTTAACCCTGGTATAATCCACATTTAGATCAGGTGACACTCAGAACACCACAGCACTACTCGCTGTTGCATTTGTGATATAGAAGGGCTCACTGGTTTGATGACGTTGTCGGTTCGGTTGGGCATTCCCGCGATGTAAACTTTAGTCTCCAGTTTTCCATTGACGGAGGTGAAGAGACTGTCAGGGCTGTTGATGCTCATGACTGCCTCTTTACTTATCTTCACACTGATGCTACTCTCCAGCTCATCCACAGAGATCTGAAAAATAAGCACATTTCAATTATAGAACCATTATCTAACACCACAACTCAAGGAGCCGTTCAGTCTGTCTTTGCATTATTTATTTATTGCACTTAAAAGTCCAGGAGTCAGATACAGAGATGAAGTGTTCTTCTTTTATGCAGCGTCGTCTTACCACGTGCCACTGTCCATCGTTGATAACTTTGCCTCCGCTGGTGACTTTAAAGGTGTGCTGGTTTTTGAACTGGACCTCGATGCGCCCTCCCCTCAGCCCGAGCATGAACCACGAGTCCTGGGACGACTCCGCGTACAGAACCACTCCCTCAGGGTCAAAGGTGCGGAAGTCGAACTCTGCTGCAAACCTGAGGAAGGAGGAGAAAGTTTAAAGTCTGAATCAGATACAAAGTGCTGAAGAGGATGAGTTTTTGGATTGAAAACGCTTGGCACATGAGTCTTTACAATGTTATTTATTATAATACCATGAATGCATCTATTTATTTAAACACTTAGACAAGAAAACGCTACAGTAGATTATTATTCACTCTCCACACTCTTGTACTTCTATGATCACAGACTAAAGGAAACGTGGCCACCAATCTCCACAATCTCTGACTCATTTGCACACATTCATTCACACATTCAGGCAAGATGGATGGAGTGTCTTGCCCAAGGACACAACATCTCTGTCATTTAGTAATGTGGCCATTGAAACATTTTGTATTGAAAAGCACAGTTTGTGAATCTTATACTCTGACATTGGTAAAAATAAACTATTTAAAATATTATCCAAGTGACTACCTTTTCAAACCTCTTCTACCACAAAAATACTTTCTGAAATACATCGGAGTTGCTCGTACTTGGTATTTTCTGGCAGTCTGAAGCGCAGGTAGATGACCGGGAGTCCCACAAACTGCTCTCCGAGGTAAAGCATCTCGGGGTGTTTATAATCGAACGGCGGCACGCACACGGGGATGGAGTCACAGTGAATTTTATCAGGGCCCAGACGCAGTCCTGCTCTCCCGTCACAATAACACGAGTAACTGCCCACTGTGTTAATGCAGGTGTCGTCACACACGCTCAGAGCGCACTCGTCCACATCTGAAACTCACAAAACGACATGCTACATAAAACACTGTGACAAAGACGCCTTTGTCCCGTTAATCTCACCTTCATTTTGTTTATTATTCATTTTTATATATTCATTTTGTTTTGTTCATTTCCTGTAATGTTTTAATATTCAACTAAACAGAAGTATCTCGTGTTTTTTTTGTTCAGTCTTTCAGTTAGTTTACCTTAAACACCACAAACACCTGTTACTTTAAAGAGATTTTATTTGGTTAAATTGAGTCAAATCTGTTACAGCACATACTGTATACATCTAGTCCTACCTGAGCCTCCACACGGTCCAGACACAGAGGGGCGTGGCCTATGTCGGCCATTTTTAAAAGCCTTGGGTGTGGTCGTGGGCCGGACCATGTGGAGGGGAGAACTGGGTTAAGTTCTGTTTTTGGTTCAATGTCTTTATGTATTTTGTTTCATTGTTTAAGTGTTTATAATTTATTTTAAACACTTTTGAGTTAAAGGGACTTCAGACTCCTCAGAGGAAACAGCTGACGGGGAAATCCTGCTAAAGTTACACCTACAGGCAGCACCTGTGAAGTAGATGGTGTTACCTGGGGGAGGTGCTTCTTGTTTAGGAGGGTATTTAAGCAGAACCAGAATCAGTCTTTCAGGAGAATCAGTGTATCTGTGACCATGTGAGGTGCGTCCTCAGTTTTGTTCATGTCTGTTGCTTTTGCTTTAGTTGAGCACTGTTAATTTTTGAAAATATGCATTATTTTTACATGGTGGACCACAGTGACCTGCAATACATTTTATTAACTGGGAATTTTTCTGAGTCTGCCTCCTGCTTTTGAACACATCGAGCCAGCTTCCCCACAAACATTAATATTAAATATAGTTTAAGAGGAACTGTGTCTCTGGGGAGGCTCTGCTGTCCCAGCCGGAGGAGCTGGAGGAAGTGTCTGGGGTGAGGGGAGTCTGGGAGTCCCTGCTTAGACTGCTGCCCCCGTGACCCGGCCCCAGATAAGAGGAAGAACATGGATGGATGGACTAAATATAGTGAAAGTACAAAATGAGCAAGATGTTACTGTATGAAGCTGGAAATATGGCTCAGGAAAACAAATATATGACAATATAAGTACAGTGTGTATGTGTATGTGAGCAAATGCTGAGTGTGTGTATGTTTTTTTTTCTTTCTTCCATTATCATCACTAATACCGCTACTTTTGTGTCCCCCTTTACAGTGGCATAGTAGTGTATTTATATATAGTTGTAAGTATTTAACTACAAACCTCCGTCTAACATCCCACATTTCCCTCACTTCTGTATATCCACTAAATGTTCCTTTGTCTCTTGTAAAGATGCACTTCATGTTGTAAATATTAATGTTTGCAAAATAATAATAATAATGCTAACAATAATTCTATAACAATAAATCTATATAGTAAAAAAAAAAAGAATAATTCTATAATTATAAGGTTTGGATTGATATTGTGTTTTACAACCTTGACAGTTTGCCAAAGGACACAAAAACAGGCTGCGTCCTGAACCTCCTGACTCACGAGTCAAACACAGCGGGTGGTAAACATGTTTCTGGACTCACCGTCGCAGGTTCTCGATGTAAAGTTGTACTTGAATCCTTTGGGACACTCGCACTCGTACATCCCGGGCGTGTTCACACATGAGGCAGGTTTTTCACAGATGTGAGGATACAGCAAACACTCATCAATATCTGAGGAAAACAGAAATATAACCAGTGTAGAACAAGTACGCAGCTTTGGGACTAAACTACAAGATACAGGAGCAAGAAATACTTAAATAAAAGTACAGATACTAGAGCAAAAAGTACGATATCTGACAAAAACAAACATTCAACCAGTGTGGAACAAGTACGCAGCTTTAGGACTAATCTACAAGATACAGCAGCAAAATACTTAAGTAAAAGTATAAGATACAGTAGGAAAAAATACAACATCTGGCAAAAACAAACATACAACCAGTGTGGAACAAGTACACAGCTTTGCGACTAAAGTACAAGATACTGGAGCAAAAAATACTTCAGTAAAAGTAAAAGTGTCACATGAAAAAAATGGCAAAACTTTAAAAATGTACACAAAGAGTAAAAAGTAAAAGTATTTCAAATGCAGTGAGTTTGATACAGATTTGTGGATGTTGTTCAACAGAAACTATTTTTCCAGCTGTTTTTATTTGTGTATTTTTGCTTGTTCAAACTAAAAACATATGTTAAAACAAACCCTGAGCCTGTCAGCAGGTCTCAATAATAAAAAATACTTTTACTTTTCAGTCCAGCTCAAAAATGTCATGAAGTAGAAAGTACAAATACTAACTCTCTCAAATATAGTGAAGTAAAAGTCTAAAGTATCTGCACTTTCAAACGTTACACATTGTGCTGGTGTAAAAGTGTCATTTTGTGGAGTAAAAGCTAAAGTCCAGATTATAAAATACGTTTGTGGGCAGTGACATGTTTAATGTTTGTAAAGACTTTGCTCTGGTAACACAACACAGTCCACAGTAAACAACGAGCAGGTTATCTGCTTCTGTCGACTGTCGAGTGAAACCGCTAAAATAATTATGTTTTATATAGAATTATCATGTTAAATAAAGTTTACCTCACAGATGAATGGCACAGTTCTGTTTCAGTGTGTTACAGGTCAGATCAGGTCAGAGTCTGAACAAATGGACCCGGAGGAAACAGCTGGAGGCGGTTTAACGGAGTTCACGACTCTCCATAGAAACATGTTTGTTCAGCTGCCACAAGAACAATGTACAGACTGAACCTGAACGCAGCTGCAGGGCTCTATGGACTCTAAAGGATACTAAACTCTACTCTACTAACTCTAATACACCTCACACTCTAACACACGTCACACTCTAACACACCTCACACTCTAACACACGTCACACTCTAACACACCTGAACGCTGCTGCTTTAAGCGGCTGTGAAAAGGCGCCGGGTGAGGCACGCAGTTACCCTGCCTCATGGTAGGGGCACCTCGTGAGCCCAGGGATTCTTGTAACTCCCGCAGAATAGGGGCCGCAAACTACAATTTAGAGTTAGCACGTCAACTTTAGCAATTCACTTTTTTTGAAAAGGTCTGGCCCTACTTTTGTAAATGGGAGGAAGATACATATTAAAGCTCAGTTTTCTAAACTGGACTTTGGGTTGAAGCAGGAGGTTATGATTAAAGGACCAACCCTAAAAGAACGAAGGGTTTGCTCCAGACGACGGGACGAACTCTAACTCGCTCTTTTCAAACAGACACTGGTACGAAACACTGGTAAAAAACACTTTAATGACTTCAATCCATTGAAAATTGGGGAACCAGAATAAGGATAAAAAAAGAATACAAAACCAGCTTTTTATTTCATACTATTAGAGATATTTCATACGGACTTTATCGGAAAGAAGCCTTATTTTGAAATTCTTTTTTATTCTGGCCCCAAGTCACTGGGAGAGAAACTGACCCGGGTCAAATGTTCTGACACCTGGTTTATGTTTGTAAATCTGACTGTGACGACACCCCACAGCTCACACTCTAACACCCCAGCTGAGTTACACTGATGAAGAAGCCCTCACTCACACAGCTGAGTTTATCACAGATGAAGAAGCCTCACCCACACAGCTGAGTTTATCACTGATGAAGAAGCCCTCACCCACACAGCTGAGTTTATCACTGATGAAGAAGCCTCACCCACACAGCTGAGTTTATCACTGATGAAGAAGCCCTCGTCACACATGCAGCGGAAACTGCCGGGGAAGTTGTAGCATTTCTGGTTGCAGCCGGCGGGATGGTCGGGGTCTGTGCACTCGTCGATGTCTGAAACAACACAAGAAACGCCATGTTTAAAGGGGAAATATAGAAATGTGAATATAATGATCTATTTTTCATGGTCAGAAGCTGCTCTCTTATTTTTCCAGCGCATAAATCAAACACTTAATGAGCTACTACTCACTACTTAACAGAAGCTCTGGTTAAAGGTCATTTTCAGGCTTCATTTTTGTACATCAGCGTTTCCAGGAAGACCGTATTTCCTTTTTTATGTTTTATGTGCATTGTAAATAAATTAACTAAACTGAAAAACTTATTACCATTAAATTGTTAAATCGAGATCTGAGCCGGAGAAAAGAAATGTTTTGAGAAGAGGCGTTAAACAAGCTATTTTTGTCCATCTATAACTCCATCCTCAGACCCAAAGGAAACAAAGGAAACAAAGAGAACAATAGACCAATCCATTAGTCCCATTAAGACTGAATGTTGGCTCATTTACAAAGCTGTTTACAGTTTCAGTGTAGTTAGCGCCTCCTTCAGACAGATATAAGGCAGTGTCCAGCAGTAATCTGACCCGAACTGAAGAAGAAGAGGTTTGGATTTGATTTAACTTTGGCTTTTACTGTGAAATCTTTGGGTTTCAGATGACATCACAACATTCTATAGGCCAATAACAGTGAGCACAGATGAGGCGGATAAAATGAATCTAGTTAAAATGCAGCATTTAGTTGTAATAGAAGAAGTTAATCGATCAACATTCGTGAACTCACCTTTTGGATATTTCACGGTAAAATACAATGTAATAAAGTAAAACTGGCTCATGTCCTTATCTGAGACATCGTCACTTTTAGACACTGAAAACCACCAGCAGAATCACAGATGTGTCCTGTTCCCATCACGATAATTATCATGTAATAATTCAGTTTATGTACTTTAAGTTTCATGCTGTTTCTATTCTATTATTACTTAAGTCCAGGTTTCACCGTCTGTCTGTGACCTGGTCAAAGTTTTTAGAAAGAATATGTTTCACCAGCCATCCAATGAGCGTCTGTATCATGTAGATCTGGTCTCTGTCTTAGAGAAATGACTTAGACTAAGGACTATGTATATGTGATGTGTATATGTGATGTATATATGTGATGTATAGTCCGTCCCTCTCAGAGCTGCGTCAGAACTGAAGGACCGAACTGAACCATAGTCACTCTACAAACTTCTTTCTCTTCACTATATGATTGTTCTGATGTTTTGACATTTACCGTCTTCACACCTCGTTCCCTTCCAGCCCGGTTTACAGACGCAGGTGAATTCGGCCTGTCCGTCCACACAGCGCTCGGCTCCTTCTTTATAGCAGGGGTACGGGGTGCACTGGTTACTGATCTCTGCCACAAAAACAACATAAAACATGGCTCATTTGGTGTAGTTTACTCCAGTTGATGGACAGAAAAGTGTCTCACCGTTGACGCAGGTGCGGAGGTTGGATGGGATGGCTGAATCTGAGTTCTGGTTGTTAATCCCAACTCTGTGTGACCCCAGGCAGACTGTGAAAAATGTCACTTTACAAGCTTCACAAAACATTTAAATTCAACTGTTCAATAAACAGCAACTTACCGACATATTTGGGATAGAAATGCTCCTGAAAAAGACACACATCTTTAGACATGCACAGAGATGTTTGATGCAGGTGACATTAGTGGGTTGGTGGTACCGTCTCGGGCTCGTTCTCAAAGATCTCCCGCGCCTCCTCCTTGTTGCACAGCTCCTCGATGCACTCGCGCTCCAGGTTTCCCTTCTTACTCTCCTCAAATAGAGAGTTGGCCCTTCGCTGACGGCTGAGGAACTGAGAGGCGCTGCTCCGGCCCAGGACTGTTTCAGGAGAAACAAAATGAGATGGAGCTTTGTGGAAATGAAACAGGTATTTTAATAAATATAAATAAACTTTATGGACTATGGCACAAAGGCCTAGTGGCTCTAAAATGAACAAGTGTTTAATAAACCTGTTATTCCCACAGCACAGGACACTTTAAACAGCCTGTGTCTGTGGCAGATGGTCATGGTGCATGGACACACTGGACACACGGGACACACTGGACACACTGGACACAATGGACACACTAGACTGCACTAATTGCGTTTCTTTGAATTGGCCTGAAAAGACTCATTGCGAAACGCTTGTTTCCCAGAAATGACCTCTGCTGTGGCTCCAGGGTCCAGCAGTGTTTTGAGCTGATCATTTTAAGAGTGAACGTTTCACACAGTGTCAGTTTTTCCTCTGACCCAAAACTAGCTCTATCTCAGCGTCCCACAGTGTCCAAAGTGCCCAAAGTGTCCACAGTGTCCACAGTGTCCAAAGTGTCCAAAGTGTCCACAGTGTTCAAAGTGGGGCAGTGCAGGCTGAAGGCTAAACTCATGATTTGAAAGAGGCTAAACACTCACGTACTTACATCGATACGAGTGAGCGGGGGGCAGGAGGACACAGGCCAAGAGGAGTAGGACACAGGCCAGGACACTGTCCCCGAGCGCGCGGCGTCTCCACATGTCGAGCTGTTGGACCAGGCCCCGGCTCCGAGTGCGCGCCGCTCCGCGCAGGAAATACTTAATTCTTCCCGAAAGTGTTTTCGCTGGAGTGGGGAGAGAGGGGAGAGAGGAGGAGGAGAGAGGGGAGAGAGGTGGAGGGGGCTGACCACACTGAGGCAGCAGAGAGCGCTGTGTCTCCTCTGGGACAAAGGGAACTGCGTCTGTGCGTCTGTTTAAGGACAAAAACACCGGAGCAGGTGTCCAAGTGAAATGACCAGAGTCCAGACCTGTCCAGACCTGTCCAGCACATATACTGCCCCCAGAGTATGATAAATCACAGAGTCCAGACCTGTCCAGCACATATACTGCACCCAGAGTATGATAAACACAGAGTCCAGACCTGT
Organism: Periophthalmus modestus; assembly: GCA_019594935.1. Taxonomy (NCBI): domain Eukaryota; kingdom Metazoa; phylum Chordata; class Actinopteri; order Gobiiformes; family Gobiidae; genus Periophthalmus; species Periophthalmus modestus. The sequence goes on from JAIEZT010001214.1 coordinate 33,964,823, forward strand.
CCAGCACATATACTGCACCCAGAGTATGATAAACAGAGTCCAGAGTCCAGACCCAGAGTCCAGCACCTGTCCATATACTGCCCCCAGAGTATGATAAACACAGAGTCCAGACCTGTCCAGCACATATACTGCACCCAGAGTATGATAAACACAGAGTCCAGACCTGTCCAGCACATATACTGCACCCAGAGTATGATAAACACAGAGTCCAGACCTGTCCAGCACATATACTGCACCCAGAGTATGATAAACACAGAGTCCAGACCTGTCCAGCACATATACTGCACCCAGACCACAGAGTCCAGACCTGTCCAGCACATATACTGCACCCAGAGTATGATAAAAGCATGTTTGTTCATGCTGGTTGCTTTTGTTGCGTTGAAAAGGTGGGCAGTGACACAGGTGCCTCACTCTGAGCAGGTTCTTCACTGACCTGCAGGACCATTTCCTGCTTGTGTCTGTGGCAATGAAGCTCATTTGTTTATAATCTTCATAAATAACATGTATATAGCAATGAAAAATGTTTAACTTTCTTTTTCCATGGACTCATGCAGGTGACGTGCCACCTCTAGAAAGTTACATGCTGTACCTTTAAGTGTTAGAATACATAATAATAATAATGATGATAATAATAAAAATAATAATGATACTACTACTACTACTATCTTAATTGGACACTGTTTAAACCATTACACTTTTTAAACCATTACACTGGACTGTCCATAAACCAGTGTCAAACCTCTGACCCTCAGTGATGTTTTGTGTTTATGACGTTGTTTTTATCTTTTTGAGGTTCTGTTATGAGTAAACACAGAATTTCTCTCTAAAAATCCAATAAAGGGCCACGGTGCAAAAGAAGCTCCAACAAAATAATGATTTATACACACCACAAACAGAAAGTGTGTGTGTGTGTGTGTGCGTGTGTGTGTGTGTGTGTGTGTGTGTGTGTGTGTGTGTGTGTGTGTGTGTGTGTGTGTGTGTGTGTGTGTGTGTGTGTGTGTGTATGTGTGTGTATGTGTCTGTACGTGTGTGTGTGTGTGTGTGTGTGTGTATGTGTATGTGTATGTGTGTGTGTGTGTGTGTGTACAACTCCAATTCCAATGAAGTTGTGATGCTGCGTAAACTTAAAAAAAAAAAAAAATCTGAATACAATGATTTGCAAATCCTTTTAATCTTTACATATCCATCCATGTTCTTCCTCTTATCCAGTGGCGGGTCACAGGGGCAGCAGTCTAGGCAGGGACTCCCAGGCTTCCCTCACCCCAGACACGTCCTCCAGCTCCTGCAGTGTGACCCCAAGACGTTCCCAGGCCAGCCGAGAGACATAGTCCCTCCAGTGTGTCCTGAGTCTTCCCCGGGCCTCCTCCCCCGGTGGGACATGCCCAGAACACCTCCCTAGGGAGGCGTCCAGGAGGCATCCTAAGCAGATGCCCGAGCCTCAGCTGGTTCCTCTCGACGCGAAGGAGCAGTGACTCTACTCCGAGCTCCTCCCGTGTGACTGAGCTCCTCACCCTGTCTCTGAGGGAGCGCCCAGCCACTCTGCGAAGGAAACTCATTTCGGCCGCTTGTATCCGCGATCTTGTCCTTTCGGTCATGACCCAGAGCTCATGACAATAGGTGAGGGTAGGAACGTAGATTGACAAAATCGAGAGCTTTGCCTTTCGACTCAGCTCCTTCTTTACTACAACAGGCTGATACAGTGACCGCATCACTGCAGACGCTGCACCGATCCAACTGTCAATCTCCCGCCTCATACTTCCCTCACTCGTGAACAAGACCCCGAGATACTTGAACTCCCCCACTTGAGGCAAGGACTCACATGGAGATGGGCAAACCACCTTTTTCCGATCGAGAACCATGGCCTCGAATTTGGAGGAGCTTATTCTCATCCAGCCGCTTCACACTCGGCTGCAAACCGCCCCAGTGCTGCAGGTCCTGGCTCGAAGAAGCCATCAGGACAACATCATCTGCAAACAGCAGAGATGAGATCCTGTGGTTCCCGAACCAGACCCCCTCCAGCCCCTGAACCAGACCCCCTCCAGCCCCTGAACCAGACCCCCTCCAGCCCCTGAACCAGACCCCCTCCAGCCCCTGAACCAGACCCCCTCCAGCCCCTGAACCAGACCCCCTCCAGCCCCTGACTGCACCTAGAAATTCTGTTCATAAATATAATGAACAGAACCGGTGACAAAGGGCAGCCCTGGCGGAGTCCAACATGCACCGGGAACAAGTCTGACTCACTGACGGTAATGAACACAGCTCCTGTAATACAGGGACCGGACAGCCCTTAGCAAAGGGCCCCGGACCCCATACTCCCAGAGCACCCCCCAAAGGACACCACGAGGTACACGGTTGAATGCTTTTTCCACATCCACAAAACACATGTGGACTGGTTGGGCAAACTCCCATGGGCCTCGAGCACCCGATGGCGAGTGTAGAGCTGGTCCAGTGTTCCACGACCAGGACAAAAAACCATGTTTGGATGGAGTTGTTCAGTACCCCTTGAGTCAACCTTGCCACGGGTCATGTCCTCCCATACAAAACAAGCTTTAAGTGAAATAAGGGCTGCTCCTCTTGAATCCGAGGTTCGACTATCGGCCGGACTCTCCTCTCCAGTACCCTGGAATAGACCTTACCGGGAAGGCTGGGGAGTGTGATACCCCTCTTTACATATTTATATTTTAAAATGTTCATTGTGTTCATATGTGCTGATGTGCATTTGTCTCCAGTAGGTCAGATACTGTAACGTCCTGCTCACTGGCCTCTCCAAACGAGCCTTAAGACAACAGAACATCCAGAACACTGCTGCAAGAGTCTGACTAGAACCAGGAAGTACTTCACACATGTGTCCTGTGCTCAGGTCTAGAACCAGGAAGTACTTCACACATGTGTCCTGTGCTCAGGTCTAGAACCAGGAAGTACTTCACACATGTGTCCTGTGTCTCTGGCTCCTGTGGCTCAGAGACTTTAAAGCAGCTCAGTGTGAACAAGTCTCTCCATGAACCAAAGAACATCTCCCACATGTTAGAGCCACATGAACCATCTCACACTCTGAGGACTTCAGGGACCCGCCTCCTGATGTAGACCTGGTTTAGTCCTGGTTTAGTCCCGGCCTCCTGCTGGTCCCAGAGTCAGGACTAAACCTGATGAATCATTGTTTCAGTTTTGTGCAGTTTAAACCTGGAACATTCTTCCTGAAAATGTGAGACAGGCCTCGACTTTGACAGTTTAAATCCAGGCTCAAAACACTTCTGTTTATCTGTGCATGTGATCTAAAGGTTTTTAATCGCATTTTTCTCATTTAATGTTAATTTTATGATGATTATTTGTGATTATGTTTTGATTTGTGTGATTTTAATGTCTTTCTTATTCTGTAAAGCTCTTTGAATCACTTTGTGTACAAATTGTGCTGTACAAATAAACTTGCCTTGCCTTGTATATACATATTTGTATAAATACAGATACACTAACAGTCCATTGAGAAAAAGACACAATAAAAAACACAGACACAGGTTTTACATTAATATTTGTCTCTTTTAGATATTCAGGAAAAACACATCACATTTTCACCATTCATTCAACATTTTATATACACATATTAAGAGGCTTATTTTAATACTTTTAAAATATTTGTACAAAATACACTGTTCTCCCTTTATAACATGTTATGCACATTACAGTCCGCAGACGTGAGCTTGGTTTTTTGGAAAAGTGAATGGGCATATTGAGTGATTTTGCTCTATTATTGCATGCGTAAAAACAGTTATTGCATAAGTCATGTCTCTGCTGGCGTCGGGTCAAGAGGAGGAGTTCATTACTGTAACTTTCGGTTAACCAACAAACTGGGCTGATGTGCTGGGAAGGATTAGCTTAAATTATGTGAAATATGTGGCAAAAGATTAAAAACAGACGAGGAGCCCAAACGTATGCATACACTGCTGCTCTGAACGACAACTCAGAGAAATATTTGAACTTTTGGAAGTGTGTGGACCTGATTTTGTCCTGGTTTTGTTCTCGTTTAGTCTTGGTCGAGTGAGTCCATCTTTAGCTCCAGATTTTGTCACAAACAGAAAGTGAGAACATCAAAATTAGCATAAATCTGCCTCATGAATAATAGCACAGATTTGCGAAAATACAAGTGCCCAGCTGCAAATATGCATTGTACTTTTAAGACGTTTTTATATTTTCTTTACTCACTTCTGACTGTGCTAGTACATACCTTATGATTCAAATCTCAGTTTAAAACATTTAGACATGTTTTCTTAGTAAAGCATGTCTTAAAATTGTGTTAATCTGTTTAATTTTGGTGTTTTTACATTATTTCATAACAGAACTTTGAAATTCAAGAGTATGGATCATTTTGGGCTTATTTTTAGTTTTTGTGTGTTTTAAAGCTCAGCAATTGGCAAAAAGCTCAATGATAAGTTACAAAGGTTTGAGTAGAGCCAGTGGTGTAAGCAAACTGAAACTATAAGTACTTAAACGGAAGAAGAAATGTGGTTTATAAAGAGAAAAATTGGCTACGACTATAACAGGCAGTGAATCTTTGTACAGCTTAAGTGTTTCTGCCTGTGTCACCTGTAACACTGCGGTAGATCAATTGGCAAAGCAACTCAACGTGTCACTCAAATACAGGATTAAACACACACTCAAATACAGGATTAAACACACACTCAAATACAGGATTAAACACACACTCACTCACACACTCAAATACATGATTACACAAAACACACACACACTCAAACACACTTTCTTTCAGTCACATGGCAACATTTCTTTATGATAAAAACATCATGAGGACGATATATAGAGAAAATGCGACTGGAAAACAGTACAGGTTTGTGATATAAAAACATATCTAAACAATTACTGTCCATAAAAGAGGATTTCTTATAAAAGTGACGCGATGTCTGGCACTGTTTAGGGCATGATTTGCATCGGGAAAAATGTTCAAATGTGCACGAAGGTTTGCAGTAAAAACAACTGGAACGTGGTGAAGAAAAGGGACTAAATGGACCAGACGTTTACATGCACCGGTCGAAGAAGTGAATGTACAAAAATGTGCATCACACCACACACAAATCAAAGGAACAAACTAATTATATATATATGTACCTTAATGATAATGTCAGGCGTTTGACCAGTTCACAAGACGGAGCTTTTCTGTGTAAAATAAGGACGTAGTGTGGGGGGACGTCACGGAGGAAATGGGGAATTGTGCAGGCAGCGAACAGGGCAAAAACACAACATCATTCAAACCAACATTATATAAGACTTCAAGACCAGATCAGTGACGCTTTCATTGGATATCAGCCAACTTTAAAAATGTGTACGATTACTAACTTTAAATACTAAAGATTCAGGGAAGGGCATCCAGTATAAAACCTGCCAAATGACGTAATCTAAAAACTAAATATGTGTCATCAACAGATTTTCTGCAAATCCAGAGACACTTTTTAAAAAATAAATATAAGTTACACATTGGTTTAACTTTAAGTACATTACAATATAATTTTAGCTCTGTCCGTCTGCTCAGAGGTAAAAATGACATGTTTCTGGTCTAAAATGCATCTTAAACTGCACTGACCCTATAAAAATGAACATTTAACATAAACAACTGTATCATGAACTGGATGTGATTTGGTAAAACTGCAGATAAACAATAAAGGCATTCACTGATTTGTGGCATTAAAATATATATATTTAAAAGCATTACTTTACCCACTGTACCAGTTACAAAGGGACTGTAACGAGGCTTTGAAATGTGGAGAGAAGCTACAACATCTTTAAGCACAAAAACAACAAACATGGAGAGTGTGAAATGCTTTGGGCTGTGGCTGGTCCCTTCATGTGTCGACCCTCACAGCCTTCCTGAGGAGGTTACGAACAAAAACGAGAAAAATATATGGGCACAACACCTCCCAAAAATGGAAAAATACAGTCCATCTTTCTTAAATTTGGTCTGTCTGAAGCACAACGAATGAAATTACAACAAAATAAGCTCAAATGTTCTGCTTGTTCGTCCAGATCTCTGGGGACAGTTAAAGTGCGTCACTGTCAAACTTGTCCAGTGAATTTGTTTGAACGTTTAAACTTCATCTGGATTTCCACACCGGTTCTTCATCGCTTTGTTGAAATCCAAGGTTTATCACGACATCGGACCACTGCACCTTTGTTTAAACTGCAAAAAAGGACCTAAAAACAGCTCATCTGTCCAGTAAGACTCCGTCCATGTCTCCGTGTCTGCATCCCGTCGTCAAACAGACCTCGGCGCAGGTGAAAGGAGCACACCTGGACACGAGCACACCTGGACACGAGCACACCTGGACACGAGCACACCTGGACACGAGCACACCTGGACAGAGCTGAGGTGGACCTTCAGGACAGAGGGTTCTGCTGGTTGCCAGGTTCAGGGTGTTTAAATGGAGTAGGTGGAGCTCTCAGACTGCTGTCGGATGTAGCACTGGAAACTCTTGTCTCCGATCGGATGCTCCCTGTAAAAAGAACAACAGTGACGTCAATGTGAGGGTTATCAGGCAAACTTTAATAATGTAAAGATTAATCATTTACATGAGATGGTTTAAGAAGAGAGGAAGAGTATTTAAAATGATTGTACCATAGTAACAAAATATATTATTATTATTATGACATATATGTTCTAAATCTATTTTTCCAAAGCAAAAAAAATACTCAAGTAAAAGTAAAAGTATCCCAAAAATGTATTTAAAGAGTGAACACTAAAAATCATTTGAGTTTGAGATGTAATAAATCTTCAAATGTAGTGATTTTGATGATGTTTCCAGCTGTTTTTATTTGTATTTTTTTTCCTCAAATTCTGAACGTGTTAAAAATAAACCCTCAGCCGTTTTCAGCAGCTCTCACACAATAATAAAAACACTTTTACTTTTCAGTCCTTGTTCAAAAATGTAGAGGAGAAAGTACAGACCTGGCTCAAATGTGCTCAAGTAAAAGTAAAAAGTATCCACTTTAAAATGTACTTAAGTAAAGTACAGACACATACATTTTTTACTTAAATACTGTTTTAATACTTGTTAAAGTTTTGCCACTGCTGAAAATACAGCAAAATGTGGTGGAAGCTTCAAAGGTTCAAAATGGCAGAAAATAAATGTTAAAAACACAAGATCATCTGCTCTGACAAACACACAACGCACACAAACACAACACACACAAACATACATTCAAAGGACTAAACTGCTAAATTTCCCCTTTTTTTAATACATCTTGCCTTAAAGATGCCCTCAGATGTAACTTTTCTGGGGGCAGGTCTGTGACCTCATCAGGCCCGTCTACAGTGTGGGGGCCGCGGGGCAAAAAGCCTCGCAGGGGCCCCTCTAATATAAATGAATAAGAGGAGGGTCCGATTCTGGGCCCCTTTGTCCCCCCCGTCGACTCCACCTGACTGTCTCTATGGAGATGTTATCACTTGTTATCACTTTGCCTGTAATATTTCATAGTAGAGCATTAAAGCTACATGATAAAATGTTAAAATGTTGATGACTCTGATTATAAATGTGCATGATTACACTTCAAACGCCTCAGAGAGAAAGTGCGGTCACTTACTGACTGCCGATCTTGGTCTTCTTGAACTTGTCGCGTTTGTATTTGGTGTGCTGCTGCTCCAGCGTCTGCACGGCCGAAACGATCAGCTTCAGAGTTTTGTATGTTTCCTGAGGATCGTCGATGACAAAGCTCGAGTATTCCTCCTGCTCAGGGCCGTCGTACACGGACTTACTGCCGCACGCCTCTGAAAGAAAGAAAGAATAACAGTTAGAGAGATGACACAGAGATATCAGTGAGTTACAGAGATGACACAGAGATATTATTCAAGAGTCGTACATCAAAAAGGCAATAAATTATGAACAAAGGGCAAGAATCCAAGAATACAAGAATCCTGTGTTTGTAGAGACTAAACTACAGCAAGAGTTTTATATAAAAAAAAAAAAGACAAGATTTTCTTTTCTTTGTAGAGGAGATTATTATTATCTGAATAAGTTCAGCCTTCAAAGAGGAAAGTGTTAAAGATTTGAAGTTTTCCAAGAATTTGTGGAGATAACTGGCTCATCTCCAAAACAACTCCAGCTCTGTGGTGAGTTCATGATTTGAAGTCAGTGTGATTCAAAATGAAACGAGCAGTGAAGGAAACATCAGCGACTGTGTCTGTTAAAGCTGCCGTATTACAAAAAATGGACTCTGAGCTTTAATCCATGTCCCAATGCTGTTTCCTCCTCAAAAACAGACCTGGAGTTGTGTTTTATTTCATTCACACATGTTTAACACTTTATTATTAGTCTGTAACATCTCCAAAGCACAAAACGCTCTGTTCCACCTTGTGATGTCATGAAGTGGTAGTTTTCATGTTAACAGCTCCTTTTACCTTTAGTTCAGTAACGACAATCTGCAAAACCAGAGCTGAAATGAGCCGGATGATTCTAGTGAAGGTGGAGTTTAAAAACACAGTGGAGCACTTCCTGTATTACCACATGATGACATCACAAGGTGGAACAGAGTGTTTTCAGTTTGAGAGAAGGACTCAGCCTAAATGTGCAGGGTTTGTGTGTTAAACATGTGCATGACTGTAGATCATGAACAGTTTCTGACCTTGCATATTGATGAGTTTGTTCATGTATGTGCTGAACAGGGAGTAGATTCTCTCCGTTTCTCGATCTCCATCAACGTCTAACTGTATGTTTGCAGGAAGTCCTCTGGAAAAGAACAAACCAAACATCAGTATAAGAAAGAAACTCAAAACCCCAGTGTCCAGACAGTGGACAGTGGACAGATAGTGGACAGTGGACAGACAGTGGACAGTGGACAGTGGACAGACAGTGGACAGACGGTGGACAGTGGACAGACAGTGGACAGTGAACAGACAGTGGACAGACAGTGGATAGACAGTGGACAGTGAACAGTGAACAGACAGTGGACAGACAGTGGACAGACAGTGGACAGATAGTGGATAGTGGACAGTGGACAGTGAACAGACAGTGGACAGACAGTGGACAGTGAACAGACGGTGGACAGTGGACAGACAGTGGACAGTGAACAGACGGTGAACAGTGGACAGACAGTGGACAGACAGTGGACAGACAGTGGACAGTGGACAGATGGTGGACAGTGGACAGACAGTAGACAGTGGACAGACAATGGACAGACAGTGGACAGACAGTGGTCAGAGAGAGGACAGTGGACAGACAGTGGACAGACAGTGGATAGACAGTGGACAGACAGTAGACAGTGAACAGACAGTGGACAGTGAACAGACAGTGGACAGTGGACAGACAGTGGACAGTGGACAGACGGTGGACAGTTGACAGACAGTGGACAGACAGTGAACAGAGAATGGACACAGAGAGTGGACAGAGAGTGGACAGTGGACAGACAGTGGACAGTGAACAGACACAGGACAGTGGACAGTGGACAGACAGTGGACAGACAGTAGACAGTGGACAGACAGTGGACAGAGAGTGGACAGTGAACAGACAGTGGACAGATAGTGGACAGACAGTGGACAGTGGACAGACCCGGTGCAGGGCGTGCATCCCGGGGCCGTGTCGGCGGACAGTTTGCAGCAGAGCCAGTGTCCGTTGAGGTAAGCTGAGGGGTGGTAGGTGCTGAGGCGTTTTCGGTTACACTGGCTCACTTTGGTCAAAATATCAATCCAGTCTCGAGCCTCCACACAGTTATTGGCCTGGATGTACAGCGCCCTCTCTGGCTGGATGACCTGGAACATCTACAGCAACAAAAACATTCAAGATGAATTTTGGGAAAAGTCGTTTTTATTGGAAGTTGAAAATCCCAAAGGTCTGACAAAAGTCTCTGTGTGTGGGCCTCACATTTTTCATTTTAAAAGACTCCTCCTCCAGCCGCTCCACTGCCAGGATGTTCTCTATGGGAATGCTGCACAGGGCGCCCTCTCCTGGAAGAGAAGGGGAGCACAGTGAAACTACAGGACAAAGCTGAATAATGACAGGATGCAAACATGTGGGAGGAAACAGCACAATATTCACTTTTATTTAGTATTTCACATGATTTTAAAACAAAATATAAAGGAACTGTCTTTTCATTGTGTTTTTAAGTACATAAAATTAGTAAGATCAGGTAATCAAGTCCACATACAGAAAGACCAATGAAACACAACACCCACAAAAAGATTTCTGTGGCAAAATCCAAAATATACAAAAAAAGAATTATGTGAAAAGCTACTTTTTCCCTGTACATTTTCTGAATTACTTTACATTTTTTTTTTTTTTTTTCCTTACTTTTAATAACTCAGTTGCAAAAGTCTGAGTTATTTATTATATGTGTAGATTTTCTTTCTTTAATACATTTTTCACAATACATTCTGATGGGATTAAATCATCTTCTGGAGACGTGTTACTCACTGTTGTTTTGAAAAGTGCAAGTAAATTAGCAAAGTTATCAGTCTAATGTCATATATGTGCACAGTCTGCAGCTCTACACCAGAGTCTGCAGTGTGGGAACAGTTCTGTGTGTGTGGGACGGTGGAGGAGATGCAGCAGAATTATTGCGTGCTCAGTAACTAGATCTGCAGCACACATGTGAGACACAGAGCCAAGTGAACGTTCAGCACTTTCCCCCAGTGTTTCTCACACTCCTCCACAGAAAGAAACCACTGCAGTGCATTAAACACCTTTGCATTTTTACTAAACACAGCTCCATCAGGCCTTTATTTTCACTAAACACAGCTCCATCAGGCCTTTATTTTTCACTAAACACAGCTCCATCAGGCCTTTGCTTTTTCACTAAACACAGCTCCATCAGGCCTTTATTTTTCACTAAACACAGCTCCATAGGCCTTTGCTTTTCCGTAACACTGTGAACACACCTTTGGTTTTGTGGTAGGTGAACTCGTGGTTTGTGAGACGAAACCATCTCTTCTTGAAGTTCTTCATACCAAAACGATTTCTACCTTGGGCTCGCTTTATCATAAACCTGCAGAGAAATTGGAAAGAAAAACATGTTAAAATGAGCTGATTTTGACAGAGATGCACCAATCCCAGTCTGACTGGGGTAAAATCATTTAGAATATTGTGTAAGGCCAAAAATTAAGAAAATATAAAGACTAATTACTGGTCACCTTTAACTCTGAAATCACGATAATGTGATTTATACAGTGTAATATTCATGTATGTTATGTTATGTGGTGGGTTTTGAACTGGTGTTAGCATGTGTTTCCATGTATCATATTGTGAAAAAAGCTGGATTGGTGCATCACTCATTTTTATAAGATTAAGTTAAAAGATGTGTATCAACATTTTTTATAAACAATTATGTCCATATGCAACAAGTATCCAACCACCAATACTGAACCGCTCTGTGCAAGCTTGCATTCGCATGCTTCATGAGCCTGCAGTAAAGAGGAGGAGCGTGCTCTCTGTCTCCTCTGTCCTGCAGTAAAGAGGAGGAGCATAATGTCTGTCTCCTCTGTCCTGCAGTAAAGAGGGAGGAGCATGCTCTCTGTCTCCTCTGTCCTGCAGTAAAGAGGAGGAGCGTGCTCTCCGTCTCCTCTGTCCTACAGTAAAGAGGAGCGCGCTCTCTGTCTCCTCTGTCCTGCAGTAAAGAGGAGCATGCTCTCTGTCTCCTCTGTCCTGCAGTAAAGAGGAGGATAATGTGCTGTCTGTCCTCTGTCCTACAGTAAAGAGGAGCGTGCTCTGTGTCTCCTCTGTCCTACAGTAAAGAGGAGCGCGCTCTCTGTCTCCTCTGTCCTGCAGTCGTGCTCTCTGTCTCCTCTGTCCTACAGTAGGAGGAGCGCGCTCTCTGTCTCTCCTCTGTCCTGCAGTAAAGAGGAGCATGCTCTCTGTCTCCTCTGTCCTGCAGTAAAGAGGAGCATAATGTCTGTCTCCTCTGTCCTACAGTAAAGAGGAGCGTGCTCTGTCTCCTCTGTCCTACAGTAAAGAGGAGCGCGCTCTCTGTCTCCTCTGTCCTGCAGTAAAGAGGAGCGTGCTCTCTGTCTCCTCTGTCCTGCAGTAAAGAGGAGCGTGCTCTCCGTCTCCTCTGTCCTGCAGTAAAGAGGAGCGTGCTCTCCGTCTCCTCTGTCCTGCAGTAAAGAGGAGCGTGCTCTCTGTCTCCTCTGTCCTGCAGTAAAGAGGAGCGTGCTCTCTGTCTCCTCTGTCCTGCAGTAAAGAGGAGCGTGCTCTCTGTCTCCTCTGTCCTGCAGTAAAGAGGAGCATGCTCTCCGTCTCCTCTGTCCTGCAGTAAAGAGGAGGAGCATGCTCTCCGTCTCCTCTGTCCTGCAGTAAAGAGGAGCGTGCTCTCCGTCTCCTCTGTCCTGCAGTAAAGAGGAGCATGCTCTCTGTCTCCTCTGTCCTGCAGTAAAGAGGAGGAGCGTGCTCTCTGTGTCCTCTGTCCTGCAGTAAAGAGGAGGAGCATGCTCTCCGTCTCCTCTGTCCTGCAGTAAAGAGGAGCATACTGTTCGTCTCCTCCATCAGTTAACGGGAGGAGCATGCTCTCCGTCTCCTCCTGCTGTACAGCTCTTCTCTCTCTGTACAGCTCTCATAGTCACAGTCTATGAGTTTAATGATTATTTAAACATAGTTTTTCCAATGACCAACAGATCGTGTACAAATCATTGTGTCTGCTGGTTTATATCATTAAAGTTAAAAAGTAAAGTTTGGTTCAGTTCATGTGAATCCAAAAGCAGCACCATCGCCAATCACTAGAACTAAAACAAAACACACGAAGTGTACGTTATCTGTAGATAAAAGGAAAAAATATGTAACACAGTCAAGACGGTTGGTTTGAGGAAAGTAACCACAAGGAGAAGCTGAGTTTCTGGAAGGTCACATGGGACAAAATGGACCAGGGTCTAGACACCAAATGATCTGTGCTGCACTTGACACATTTCATATATATTTATATATATATATTTATATATATGCACCTGTAACTTTACGGGAGTCAAAATGAAACTTCCTCAAATATTATCCAGTATGGCGGAATATTCAGACAGAAAATAAATTCTATATAATTTAAATAGTTTGAAAAGCAAACTGAAAATTGGAAACAACCTTTCTGGATGTAAACGACATGACTTCAGACGAACATCTATAATCTAAATCTTCAAAGCACTCAACAAATTATAGAAATTATTACATTAATTATATTATATAGCAAAGTTACCTATATTTTTTTTGGGTCAAATGAACACGATAAACACATTTTTTTAAACAATATCTAACCATATATTACTATAAAAATATCACCCCGGCTGAACTACTACACCAAGCGTTTACAGCGCCATCTATGTTTTCTAACAGCAAGCGTGACCACTTTACTTTACACCAGTGTGACTTTACACCAGTGTGACTTTACACCAGTGTGACTTTACACCAGTGTGACTTTACACCAGTGTGACTTTACACCAGAGTGACTTTACACCAGTGTGACTTTACACCAGTGTGACTTTACACCAGAGTGACTTTACACCAGAGTGACTTTACACCAGTGTGACTTTACACCAGTGTGACCACGGGGCCGCACAGTCTGCCCGTTGGCTGGTCAGAACATTCTGTTAAAGGTCATATATTATACGAGATAAACATGTGTCTTGCGTCGTGTTGCACTGTTTCCTCATCAGTAACACTCAACGACATGTGTTTTGTTTCATTCACACATGTTTGAATAATCTCACATATATAATCTAATTTTAGTTCTGCGACCAAAACGCCAATTCCACCTTGTGATGTCATAATGTGGTAATCCGTTAAGTGCTCCTCCATATTTAAACCCTCAGCATTTCAGTCGTTAAATGACTCTGTGACGGCTCTTGTTGTCTAAAAGCAGCTGGTGTGTTTTATACGCTCAGATATCAGGGAGGAAATACTTTTACTCTTTTTCCAACAATACCAATGTTTTTCAAACTGTGGGACGCGGCTCTGATGGTTTAAAGCAGTTTGAGTGTTTGTTTAATCTGGAGACAAAGCTACTGGTGTTTTCATTTTTTAGAACTATTTTATCCATTTTAGACAAGGTTTAGTGTAAGTTTTGACTATGTTTGGCTCTACTTTAGACCTGATACAGTAAAGCCAAATATGATCTCGTGTTTAGGCCTGTCACGATAACACATTTTTATTATGTTAGTATGAAATATTGCTGAAGAAAATATAGATGATAAACGATAATACTGAACTATTTGAAATGTGCAATATTGTTAAAATAATAATGATGTGGTGAAAAAGATAACAGCTTTAGTATTAGTTTGTATCTATAATGAGTCATAGAAGTGATTTATTCAACTGCAGCCCAAACCTTATCGCAGTGCAGAAAAAATTACAAAAAAGCCCCCAAAAATGCACAGAAATTGCAAATACTATAAATTGAGCCCCAGTTTTTTTGTGACAGGCCTGGTAGAGGTCAGATTTTAAGAAACACTGGCATAAACTTACAGTATTTAGATAAATAATGTATAATATAAGACCTTTAGGATGTACACGCTGGTCACTGGTCATAAAGTAAAGTGCTACAGCGTCTAACAGCGGCTCCGTGGCGAGGTCGGGGTCGGAGGGACACACAGGGGACACACGGGGCAATGCTCCATCCACAGACGCTCTTACCTGCCCTTTGTGCTGTGCTTTGACCCCTTCCCATCAACCCTCTTTATAGTGAGTTTTACACTCCTTTAGGACGACAGCATTAACACAAGAAGGGGGGATGGAGGTGACTAAGCTACAAAACGTGGTCCTGACAGCAGCTTTAGTGCAGAATGTACCTGATAAACTTAGATTTAAAACAAATTGTTGATTTTAAGATTGATTTGTCTGTTAATTTGTATTTATTTTACTTAATTTCATTCATAAAATATGAAAAGACACACAAGAAATTAGTGAAAAATAGCTGAAAGAAGCGTAATCTTATATTATCTGCCCTCTTCTCCAGATAATGCTGAACACTGATCGTTACACTTTAAACCTTTTTACAGAACATTTACAAATATCTTCTGGATAAAATGACTACAGGTAAAATAGACTATTAATAATAATGCTTAATAATCCTAAATAAAGCTAAATTGCCACAATATTATAACATGAATCCAGTTACTACAGTTTTGGTGTTTGATGAAAACTGTACAAAAACAACACGTCTAATTTCAGTGGATTCTTATAAACATTGAAATACTGATGCTACAAGATACAAAAATAGAAATATTATTAAATATGTAAATGGGGAAAAGGCTAAAGTGCAACCACATGACCAGAATGACACATGTTTTATATAAAGAGCATTGATTTGCAGGTTTAATCAGTCTTTTAAAGGTCCATATCAAACTCTGATTTATGATATTATGTCGTTTTCTCGTCTCAAACAGACCTGGACCTGTGTTTTGTTTCATTCACATGTTTAACACACAAACCCTGAAGATTTAGGCTGAGTTCATCTCTCAAACTGACATTTTGAGCTTAATAATAAAGGGTTAAACATGTGTGAATGAAACAAAACACAACTCCAGGTCTGTTTCTAAGTCAGTAACAACATTATACCATGGATTAAATCTCACAAGAGTCAATTTTGCATAGCACAGGACCTTTAAATGTGTATTTTTTAAAAAGAAATGTCATTATTTAATAGTAAAAATGTGAGCTTACCCTTCTTTTAGCATGATGGGCGTTTCAATGCTCTTCTGGTCCCACTTTCCTGACGTCGAGATAAGATCTAAGAACTTTAGGAAAAAAAAAAAACAGAAGGAAAACTTTACTACCGGTTATACATTGTTCACATATTTTTAAAACCACAGCGACACAAGCCTCCTTTGTTCAATAGGAAATGAAGCCAGGACTTACGTTTTTCACTGCGTCGGCATATTTCTGCTCATTAAAGTAATCGTAAAACGCCGCCATGTACGACTCTTTGAAATTGGCCTAAAAGGGAAACCCAGCGTGCAACAGATGTTACAGACTGGAAATGAAAAAAATATCAATCGTCACATTTTAGTATTTTTAAAACTCACAGATTTCGATTTGGCGAGACTTCCGAGAGTCTGGATGGTTTTGGAGATCAGAGTGAGGGTTCGGGAAGTGGCAGGGTCCTGCACACAAAGCAGAGTATAAGAAAACTACTAACTAAGATCCGTCCCTCACATTAGATTATTTTTTCTTAAAGCAGCACTGAGCGGAGGAGGTTTAACTCACGGGATGATGCGGCCGCAGCTGGAACAGGTTTGGAGAGAGGATGGCTGGTGCAAAGAAACGGAGGAAGATAAAACTGCTCACAGCGGTGTATCGGACATCCTGGTCGACTAAAACAAAAAGCAAAATTATTACACACTTGGTTCACACTTTTAACATAAAGAAACTGTGGACAAACTGTGGGATTGTTACGTGTGGCACAGAGCGAGATCTTAATACTCGACAAACACAACCAGCAGAAATGATACATGTAAAACTTCACATTTTTATACAACGCTTTTCCACCTTCAAGGCTCAAAGTGCTTTACATGAAGGAACCACTCACACATTCACACACACAGGGGCGAGGTGCGTTAAGTGTTTTGCTCAAGGACACCACAACAGTATTCATCTGTGGAAACTGGAACCAGTGATGTTTTATGTCGAGAGCGGGATGTGAACCACCAACCTTCAGATTAGTGGGCAAACACTCAACCAACTAAACCAATGACTGACTTTATCTGACCTCTGACTTTCACTTTTAATTTTTCCTTTTCACCTAAATAAAATTAGTGGCATACCAATTTTTACAAATTGAAAGTTAAAAGTTAAAGTTTACAAATTAAAGCTTTTATTGGACGTTTACAAATTAAATGTCCAATAAAAGCATTTAAAACATTTTTTTTTGGTGTAAAAAATAATGGTAAAACCCCCCAAAAAACAGGATAAAGTATGTCTGATTATTTCCTGCACTAGTCCAGAAATAAAGCAAATTTGTTGCATTAGTGTTTTATTCTTTTTTTACTGTTCAATAATGATTTGCCTGTAGAATCACACATCGCCCAACAGGGGGCAGCTCTGCACATACAGTCACATCTTCACCCTGCATCATCCACACACAGAACAAGCCTGCTGCCTGCGGGCTTAAGTGGTTTCAGGTCTGACACAAATAGCTGAGCACAAAAAGCTTTTCAGAGATCCTGTGAGCAGAGAAAAGCTCCGTCCTTGGGCTGCGTGCACATCCTGTCTGTACATTTCTTTCTTCCTGCTTCCTGTCCATTATGAACTACGGCTGATGACTCCTTCAGCTTCCGATCTTTTGTGGCGTTACCTTGAAAGCGTGTGGCGGCCGATTCCCTCAGAGAAAAGAAGATGTCGCACATGACGGTGGGACAACGGACGCCAGAGGTGGTGATCACGTTAAAGATTCTGTCCACGTACTGACGAAGGTTTTCCTAAAAGACAAAACCCTGGTTACAAACAGGGATAGAAAACTGAAAATATTGTGTTTATTATTATTATATTAGAAGTAAAAAGTCATGATAAACTGCACTACATGACTGACTGACTCATTTCGTCCTCTTCTTTACACAGTCTACACATTAAACTCACCAATTATACATTTATTCATGTGTTTTTATTCACTCTCCCACAGATCTGACCTGTAGCTTAGCCTCGTCCGATCATAAAACAAAAATCCCGGACGCCTTACCCTGTTGGTGTCCAAGTTCTCTGATTCTTTCAGCTTGACCGGGTCAATTTCACAAGCTTTATGGTCCGTACAGATCTACAGAGATTGGAGAAAAAGATATTGTAAATTATCAAAAACTCCCAGAACATTTCCACAGACATCTGACATAAATTACACGAAACACTGGAAAGAGCTGCACAAACGATAATGCCGTACTTCGTCGATGATCGGTTTAAGCGTGACTTGGAGATAGTGCATTCCTGCGAGCTTCATGGTTTCATCAATGCACTTGGACGTCAGTGAATTTCCTCGGAAAATTGTGTTAGGATCCCTGCACATGGAGGAAGAAGAAACAGCGTAAATGAATTATAACAAATGAAAGAATGACTAAACTCGCTTACTGTGTCCTGTTAACTTCTGCGTGGGCGATGGCGCTGATAAAAGGCACGATTTTGCCGTAGTGAAGGAAGAGACGAACCAAAGGGATGGCGGCCTCCTGCTTTTCTCGACAAACCTCCCCCAGGACATGAGCTGTGGACGCCGACACGGGCTGGAGCGAGAAATAACGACACGACTATTGACCTAATTTTGACCTGAATAGTTCTGTTTATCATTAACATTTAATATTAACATCCAAAGTGTGGAAAAAACTGGACAAATCGTTGTAGGAGTGAAGAGGTTTGACTGCTCATCCGATGAGCAGCCAAATGTCTTCACTCCTACAATTTTTTGTCATCCACATTTGGCGTTTAGGTTGAAGATCTCGTTGCGACACTGACCTCCACGTTGGCGGAGTGCAGCAGCAGGTCTCGGAGCGGTGTGTAGTGCTCCGACGGAAAAACATGGTCTTCAGTGTAAACGATGTTCAGACGCAGTGATCCCAGCTCTTCCACTTTCACAGACTTCCCACCGTTCTCTCTGGGCAGCAAGAAGTACCTGCGGAGCAACGACGGAACGTGAGAGAACATAAGACAACAGAACATGACCCATGTGTAAAGTAGATCTCCTCCACTCACCAGGCGTCGTGGACCCCCGCTTGTCCCAGGACTCTGAGGGGAACGCGAACCCCTCCCAGAAACTCATCCCCAAACTTCAGGTTACTGGCGTTCCACAGATCCACCCTGAAAACAAACAGAACGAACAACAGACTCAACATAAACCCACTGTTCTGTTCTTATCTGGATTATGTTTGGTTTTCCCACCTTAAAGCTAATTTATCCACATCCTCTTCTTCTACATCAAAATGCCGCTTTGTGTGACTCAACGGCCGCGTAACCTGGAGAAACAAATAAAAAAAAAGCTGTATTTCTGTGAGCTTTGGAAAAGAAACAACTCAACGAGAACATGCCACAGCGATTGGATTAAAAGCACATGAGCCCGAGTTACTGAGTTGAAACAAATCCGACATTTAAGTTGATTTGATGTAATGCTTATCATGGATTTGCCATTAGGAAGTTCTTAGAATTCGAGGAAATAGTGGCATTTGAATAAGAAACGGGGCAGAGCCTGATCGCTCGCGTGTGGATCCCGCAGAAGAACATGAAGAACATGAAGGCTGTTTATGTGGCTCAGGGAATAAGATGTTTTTGTTCAATAGAAATCAATGGGTGGGATTGTTTGGTGGTTTGTCTGAATCAATCATACTCTTGTCCTGCGTCTTCTGTGCCACAGCGGGAGGGAGGGGTGAGGAGGGAGGGAGGTGAAAAATGTCACCACAGAGAAAGAGATGGTCTGGGGTTAACGGGGGCATGGGCAGAGGAAGTATGTGCATGAATGTCTAAGGCTGAAATATGAATCCTAATCAAACCCAAAACGAAATTAGCAAAGTCGCCGATTTTCAAGTACCATAAAGTTCTCCACAAACACAGTATTGAGTCTTACGCTGCATTAAAAAACCTGCTAACTCTGCGGTTTAGATCTGTACGAGCATGTTCTGAACACTTCCAACTCTTGGATTAGTTTTGCTTGTTGTTTTTCGGCTTGTCTTTTTGTCACTTTTTCTGGACGTGTTTAAAATGTGAACTTTGAACAGAATACTTTTATTAAAAAAGCATAAATAGCAACTGCAAAGCTTGTCTGAAAAATCGCAATTCGATATTTTGCTCAAATTGTTTAGCCTCAGCGTCATAAGTGAACGAGGATGTAATGTGAATAATGTGAGAAATAATTATACCAATTAATTAAAGTTTTGGTTTAAAATCCAGTCCAATAAACAGCAGACTTGAGCAGTAATTAGATCCCTGCTGTATTCTCACACACCACCACTAGGGACTATCTACATGACATCTGTCTGACTGTGTGCTGGCTTTGGCCTGACAGAAGGAGATGGGAGAGTACAGGTGAGTCTGGACAAAGCACAGGTGACAGAGAACAACTTAAACATCGGGAGAAAAAAGACTAATTTATATAATCTATAATCTATAACTCTATACTATATTGCAGCCGAGTGTGAAGCTGCTGGGATGAGAATCAGGAGCTGGAGGACGTGTCTGGGGTGAGGGAAGTCTGGGAGTCCCTGCTTAGACTGCTGCCCCCGCGACCCGGCCCCGGATAAGCGGAAGAAAATGGATGGATGGATGGATATAACTCTATAATCAATCAACTCTTGTTACAGTGAGAGAAAGTAAGAACATAATCTGTCATATTTACACTGAATTCAATGTGTGACCAAGCAAAGTTAAATTAAAATGTAAAAATTGTTATGTCAGGCACTGGAGTTATTAACTTTGCCAGTATTGTCGGGTCTATTCAAATATAAACTGTCTAACTCCAGTCACCTGTGTGTTTACTTTAGTTTTATGAATATGGAGTTTTAAGAACAAAGAAGAGCGTGTTTCTGTCGTACCTCGAAGTAGAAAACTTCTTCAAACTGTGGGTTGTTGTTTTTTCTTTTCACTTTAGTCTTTTTGGCCTCAGATCTAAAACAAGAGAACAAATGTGGATTTACATAATCATCCCAAACATCAGTTACATATAAATATATTTAGTTTGAGGGGCACCTCGAGGGTCCCAGCAGCGACACGGCGGCGTACGGGTCACACTGTCCGTTGACGATGGGCAGACCTTGGCACTCGAGCACGCTGCACAGACACAAACACAAATTTAATGAAGACAGGAGGCGACCAGCACTGACTCCAAACATGAACCACAATCACATCTAACAGAGAGATTTAATGACACTTTAAAAGATCCTTAAACCACCAGGGCCTCATGAACAGTAAAAGAACATTCAAGGACGAGACACGTCTGTGCAGAGGCTCACCATGTAAAAGCACAATGTGAGATCAATGCAGGCTGTAGGCTTATAATAACGCTTTATGGGTGCTCTTTGTGGGTGCTCTTTGTGGGTACTCTTTGTGGGTGCTCAGGAAGAGGATGTGATGGATTAGTGTGACTGAGATGTTGCTGCTCGAGTGAACATTCTGCAAACTGTACTAACCCTAACCTTAACTTTAATGTAGTTTTACGTGCTGCTGAATAAGTCAGAAAATGAAATAATAAATAAATAATAAAATCACTCAAATATAAGATTCAGTGTGATACACTTCAGTCCCACAGGGGGAGACACTGGTGTATCTGTCTGCTTAAAAGATAAATGTTACCGTTTGTATTGTCACTGTCTTTGTTTTAAAATGGACCACGAGTGCAGAGTAAAGATGAACTGAATTCAGACTCAGGACGGAGACACAGTTGAACCACTTGAGTCTGTGACGCCTCAGTCGTCCCCGTGTGGTTCATCGTGAAAGAAAGACTCAAGTCTGTCACTGGACAAAGGTTTATTGAGTGAAGACGTTTGGCTGCTCGTCCAAGCCGCTCTTCAGTCGTGGTCTGTTTGCAGGTGGACAAAGACTTATATTTATCTGAAGGAGGAGCTAATGACACTGAAACTGACAGCTGTTTATTTACAACAAACAGAAACTATAAACAAACAGGTGTGTTAGCTTCAGTGTCATTAGCTCCTCCTTCAGACAGATATAAGGCAGTGGCCAGTAGGAATCTGACCAGAACTGAAGAAGCAGCTTGAACGAACAGAGTCTTCACTCAATAAACTTTTGTCCAATGACAGAATTATTATTTTTTTCTCCTTTTACTTTCAATCAACTAAATGTCATTTCTAAAGCACTTAAAAAGAACCAACACAACAGTAAAACCAGAATAAAAGTCACAGGACAAGTTAAATATATTTATAATAATGAACAAAGCACCACAAGTCCAGCGATTAAAGGCCGTTTGAAACAGACGAGCCAAGTTAAAAAAGACTCGGAGCAGGTGCACTATTATGGAACGCACTCAAATACACGTGTCTAATACTGCAAATACTGAATAAAAAAATACATGAATATGTCTATGTATGAGAAGAAAAATTAGATGATATTATTAAATGATTAAATACTAAATAATAATAATACAATGTCTGGACGTCCCTGCCCAAAACTGCCGCAGATAACTGCACCTCCTTTTTCATCTGTTTCATTTGTGTTTTGTCTTGAACTGTGTGAAACGTCTCTGAGTGTCATGAAAAGCACTAAACAACTTTTATTATTTTTATACATATTTTTCCTGATCACTCAGCCCTGATAACCATTATGTGCTACAACAATTTGCATCACAGAAATAAGTGAAGCACAGAAAAAAAAACATACTTTTTCTGCGTTGCATGCAAACATGAGGACAAAATGTCCAACACAGTCAGATATTTTCCTCTGGATCCTTCCAAATACAAATATAGAACCCGAATTCCTGATGTTGTCAATCTTAAGCCCATGAGACTGTCGAAACAAGAGAAAAGTCATGTGGACACGTCCCCTCCTCCCTCCTCCGGACACCAAACATCTGGCCCTCCTACGCACGGACCTCTGGACTGTTCAGCGCATCACCACGGCTCCGAGCGCCAACACGGCCAAAATCAACACAACTCTGTCTGAGTCTGAGTCTTCTGCTCCTGTGAATCCAACTTTACAAGACACATCTGAGTCTGCAAACTGGAAGATTCAGCGAGAAGGAGATTTTAGTTTAGAGCAAGAGTTGTGTCCTAAATATAAGAGACAATTAAAAGGTAAAAAAAAAAGTATGTCAGAGAAACTGGTTTAAACAAAGACATGCAAGACAAAAAAAAAAAAAAAACAAACAACTATAGTCACTGTCAACGTTCGCAGCATATACTGAATAGTGTCATAATATCACAGAAATAATAGCACCAAAGTACTTCTCCCACATGTTAAACCAGGACTAAACCAGGACTAAACCAGAACTAAACCAGGACTAAGCCAGAACTAAACCAGGACTAAACCAGGACTAAACCAGGACTAACCAGAACTAAAGCAGGACTAAACCAGACCTAAACCAGAACTAAACCAGGACTGAACCAGTTTGAGTTTTGTGCAGTTAAAACCTGGAACATTCTTCCTGAAGATGTGAGACAGGCCTCGACTTTGACAGTGTTTAAATCCAGGCTCAAACGGTTCTGTTTATCTGTGTACATGACTGAAAGGGTTTTATTCTGCACTTTTATCCTTTAATGTTAATTTCATGATGATTATTTGTTTTGATTTGTTGTATTGTGTGACTCACTTTGTCTTTTACACAGTGAAATCAGATGGATTCAAAGACTCAAATGCCAGATCGTCTGCTCATGTGAGCGGTTCACACCAAAGTAACGTGTGAAAAACAAGACTAAAACTGTTTAACCAGCACCTCCAACACTTTAGAATAAACTCTAACTGTAGCAGACTGTCAGAGCAGAAGACGACACACTTCTATTGGGGGACATGGAGACTATTTTCTGCGACTATTTTTGTGATAAAACAGGAAATATGTGTTTGTTATTTCTGCAACATAAAAAATATATATATATTAAAATGAATTAGTATTTTTTTCAATAATAAGGTTTTTCACGATATTTCTCTGTAGCGATATATTGTGCTTCAAAATTTGTGATTGTGACAGGTAAAAATAAAACGTCACCTTCTCCAGCACAGAGTCTCACACAGTCCAAACGAATATAAAAAAAAAATACTGATGTACAACTTTTAACAATGAAAACAGAACAGTGCACATGAACTAGACGGATGTGGAGACACCTGATCTTCTATAATCTCCATCCATTTTCCATCCATCTTCTTCCACTTATCTGAGGCCGGGACTCCCAGACTTCTCCTCTGGTGGGACCCCAGGCGTTCCCAGGCCAGAGAAAAATAGTATCTAAAATTATCTTTTTCAAAGTTTTAGTAAAATTATTAAGATCTACAGATTCAGACTGCCCAGAGTGTATTGTATCTTGTATTATTTGTTAGTTATATTACATTATGTGTCCCTGGATGCAGTTATCATTGCCTGTTGTAATGTTGATTTATTCATCATTAAAAAGTCTTTACACAAAGTTGTTCAGCTGTTTGTGTCTAATATATAGCGTAATAAAAGTTGTAGGATGGCATTCTTGGTGTAATGTAATGCCTTATACTTGTAATGTGCTTTACAGGCTAGTCAAAGCGCCTCAAAGCGCTACACTACAGTCATTATTCATTCCACACTTGGTGATGGTAAGCTATTATTGTAGCCACAGCTGCTCTGGGGCAGACTGACGGAAGCGAGGCTGCCAGTTTGCACCATCGGCCCCTCCAACCACCAATCGTTCACACACCACTTTCATACTAGGCAATGTGGGTGAAGTGTCTTGCCTAAGGACACAACGACAGAACTTGGTCCGAGCGGGACTCGATCCTCCGACCGTCGGGTTGGGAGACCAACGCTCTAACAACTGACCCACTGTCGCCCATGATGTCAGTAAATGTGCTGCACAGTGACAGGACATATGTTCTTCAAAACAACAAGATAAAATAAATCTCCTGTATCACACAAACTGACTCTTGTAGCTTCAAGTCATGTTCTAAAGTCTAAAGCTGTTCCCTCCTCAAAAACCGTCCTGGAGTTGTGTTTTGTTTCATTCACACTCTTTATTATTAGTCTCTCTGTCTGTAACAAGGAGACATCAGAACACAGATCATAAAATATTGTAAAAATTACCTTTTAACCACATCATCTCTACTAGAACCTAACAATCGTAACACAGACATGTGACAAACCCTGGCACAGATTCCATTGTTTCTAAAAGCGTCTCCGCTGGTACAGTGTGTAACTTCCTGTCAGAACACGTCCTGCCTCCAGCCGCCCCATCCCGTTCCCAGATGACATCATGCCGTAAGGGGATTAGCACCCAAACAAAGAGGACACCCGGCGGGACAAATCACTTCCCGTGTGTCACTGTGATGCACATGAACGAGTCACACCAGATCAAGGCTCCGCCCACGTCCAACCCGCCGCACACACACACACGCACACACACACACACACACACACACACACACACCAGCTCCTAATAAGGACCAAGGAGAGTGTTGGGTTAAGCGTCACTAATGCCAGCGCTCTTCCTGTCCCATAAGCTTGTTTATATAACCCCTGCTTGGCGTGGACCACAGTCTTTCTCCCTGTGCCTCCCGTTTCAGTGATGGCTGAAGCACTTGTTTGTTTTGGTTGACATTACTCATATCAGGTTAATGTGATTCCTGAAGCGCCCACATATCCTGTCAGAAATCATTTAACTCACATGAACAAAGGCTGGAAAGTTATATCATCGCCCCCGGATGTGATAACGACGCAGGGTCATTGTGCGAAATCTGTGAATCAGGAGAATCTGAAAAGCATAAAAGACTTGACGTAGAACTGTCAGGATGACTACGATGTCAACTTATCGTTTAAGATGTGGAAGTCTGGGGTCGTATTTATTGTGTGCACTTTGTCTTTGTACGACTGGTAAAGTTATGATTATTTTTGGGCTGAATGACAAGATTTAAGATGTAAAATTAAATTAATAATTTGTCTGACGTGTTTCATTCTGCCATTTTTAACAATATTGTAGATTTATAAGAGTTTCTGTGGTTTAAATCTGGGTTTTTGTGTCAGTGGCGTAAATTTTATCATTTATCTTCAGTCACAGAAAAGGTTCACTCAGCGTCTCATCTGAATGAAAAAAAAAAGTGGTTGAAATCCTTCTCAAACTGTTTTTGAGCACGACGCCTCACTTCACACACTGCATGATACATGTGTTTGACGCCATAGTCGCAGAATGGCAGCCCCCGCTCGTTCAGTCAGCCCCAGGGCGGCTCTGGCTGAGGTGGTTTATCCCAACAGCTCTTACAGAGGAGGGACTAAATGAGACAAAACTGCCTTCGAGAATAAAACCAATGCATTATATTGTTCCAAGATGATTATTTCAAGTAGACGCGGACGAGAAAAGACAATGAAATATGAAGAAATTATAAAATTACAATATGAAGTACATGCCTATAACCAGAAAAACTATCAGACAGATATAATATGAGAAAGAAAATAAACTTGGAACGAGGTCTTTCTGATGTTATTACTTAAGAAATGCTTGGTTGGCAAAAGCCCAAAATTTTTTTTTTTTACTTATCATTAAATTAAATTAAAGATCATTAAAAAAAATAAAAATAAAAATAATTCCAACAGATATTCTGTATTTTCAAGTTCACATTTCTGCTGTCACCCATTGACAGCAGACATTGAAGTGTGTTATTATGAAATGATATAGAAATACTTCTTTAAGCTTTATCTCATCACGTTTTACGTTTGTAATCCCCGTGAGTGTGAGGTGTGTGGTCACTGTGTGGTCACTCATTGAGCTGCCCGCAGTGGTTTATGTGAATGGCCCGTCCTCTTTCCTCTCATCTTTCATACATGTGTTTTTCTGGATAGATCTGTGGAGTTGACCTCTCGCTCTGGGTCTGTAAGCTCCTTATTCCCTGTGAGCGGCGAGAACGCGGCCGCCGCCTCATCAGATCGTATTCATCATCCTCCGCCGCCGCGTGTTACACGGGGAGAAAGCAAACAAACACACGGCACACGAATAATCCACACATAAGAGGGTCACTGACGCACACGAGGCACCGGAGCCGTGTTTGCTCACACCGGAGCCGTGTTCGCTCACACCGGAGCCGTGTTCACTCACACCGGAGCCGTGTTCACTCACACCAGAGCCGTGTTTGCTCAGGTCGGAGCCGTGTTCGCTCACACTGATGTGTCGTTTCAGTGACACATTATCAGAAATGATGATGGAATGTTTTTCAGATATGAAACATTTGAATATTGAGTAGTTTATAATACAACAAACGAAAAAGAAGATGATGTCATCCACTGGACATGTGTGATATGTTGAGACATGGTCAGTGTATTTGTGATCAGTGAGTTGTGATCAGTGTATTTGCGGTCAGTGAGTTGTGGTCAGTGAGTTGTTGTGGTCAGTGGAGTTGTGCTGGTCAGTGAGTTGTGGTCAGTGGAGTTGTGGTCAGTGGAGTTGTGGTCAGTGAGTTGTGCTGGTCAGTGAGTTGTGGTCAGTGGAGTTGTGGTCAGTGGAGTTGTGGTCAGTGAGTTGTGCTGGTCAGTGAGTTGTTGTGGTCAGTGGAGTTGTGCTGGTCAGTGGAGTTGTGCTGGTCAGTGAGTTGTGCTGGTCAGTGGAGTTGTGCTGGTCAGTGAGTTGTGCTGGTCAGTGAGTTGTTGTGGTCAGTGAGTTGTGCTGGTCAGTGGAGTTGTTGTGGTCAGTGAGTTGTGTGGTCAGTGAGTTGTTGTGGTCAGTGAGTTGTTGCGGTCAGTGAGTTGTGCTGGTCAGTGAGTTGTGCTGGTCAGTGTAGTTGTGGTCAGTGTAGTTGTGCTGGTCAGTGAGTTGTGCTGGTCAGTGAGTTGTTGTGGTCAGTGGAGTTGTGCTGGTCAGTGAGTTGTTGTGGTCAGTGTAGTTGTGCTGGTCAGTGAGTTGTGCTGGTCAGTGAGTTGTGCTGGTCAGTGGAGTTGTGTCAGTGAGTTGTGCTGGTCAGTGAGTTGTGCTGGTCAGTGGAGTTGTGGTCAGTGAGTTGTGGTCAGTGGAGTTGTGCTGGTCAGTGGAGTTGTGCTGGTCAGTGGAGTTGTGCTGGTCAGTGAGTTGTTGTGGTCAGTGGAGTTGTTGTGGTCAGTGGAGTTGTGGTCATTGTACTTATGCTGGACACACACCACACATTCGAAGACATCACTTTGCAAATAAAAGAAACTAAATGTTCTTAAACAAAAGTCGCTGCCTTTGAGCATTTTCAGCACCGGAGAAAACTGTTGCCGGGCAACAAGTCGTGCACCTCAGAGATGTGAAAGAGCCAGATCAGCGGAGACGAGTCTCTGCAGCAGGATCTGGACGACCACACGGTCACAAATGGACCATAAACTGTATAAGATTAACTTGTTCATTATTTAAACTCTATTCTATGATTGGTTGATTTAAACACATATGAAAAATAAAGTATATGACACAGAACCTAAAGACACCAAAGAAAAGTCTATAATGAGTCTGTAGTTTATAGACTGATGAATGAATCTTGAAAATGACTCGTTCAGTGAAACGTGAGCTCAGCTCTTCCAGCCTCTATTAACAGTTAATCAATCACGTCTGATAAAGTTACATATTAATTGATAATAAAAATGCTCATGTTACGCAACCTTTTTCATTCAGGACATAAAACCAACAACATGTGAATAAACTCTGTCAAGCAGAAAACAGTGTATGAAGTGAGTTACATAAGACTCTTCCTAAAGCGAGTGGTTAATCCATGTGTTTAGAGCGACGAGACACGACGGCCCTCGTCAGAGAAATACACAACTTAAAACAACATCTGTTAAATCAGAAAAATGTGTGTGTGTAATGTTATAACCAGGTGATTAAACAGGCCATAGAGGTGAAAATAGGGATATGATTGTGCAGCAGTGAGTTGGTGCAGAGTGCATCATTAAATAACAAAGGCTGCCTGTGTTATTTGCGTCTTTATATAAGCCTCCGTCTCACCGTGTGGCCAGTTTATGGTTGATGACTCCACTGTCTGTGATGACCTCACTCAGGCGCAGCTCCAGGTGCACCTTACCCTGCAAAAGACACAAATGCACAGGGTGAGACAGTCAGGAAGACATCGAGGAAAAAAAACACACAACGCACACAGTGAGACAGTCAGGAGGACATCAAGACAACATCTGATTTTAGCAAAAGAACGACTGAATTTTTACAACGATTCTGAGATTAAATATCAGAATATAAACTATAGGCATTATAGCAGCACAAAAACACAACAGATGTTTGCTCAGGCTTCATCTCTGCCTTAGTTTGATGGAAAATAAGATCATTAAAGCAGACATATGATGCAGAATGGACTTTTCAGAGCTTTTAACTATGTTGTAGTTGTTTCTCTTCTCATTTTTCCTCTCAAAAGTTGTTTTTGTTGTGCTTCATGCAGGTTTGATTAATCTTAAATCCTTATCCTTTTTTCCTTAATCCGTGATATGTACAGAATTCACAAAGCTAAGCATAGGGGGCGCTAACAGCTACATGGCTCTTTGTTGTGATGACGTTTACAGCGATGTCAGCTCCTATTGACACCGCAGCTTTCTAAGTGGACTTGTTTATATTATTAACTGGTTTTAGATGAATATTGTGATTTAAAATGTGCAAATTATAACAGAATGATCCATGAGTGTCACAGATTATAACTAAATAGCGACACAAGCACAATATGTCACAAAATACATTTATACAGCGCCTTTTAGAGACTCAAAGACACTTTAAATTGCATTATTTTGGGATTAACAGCAGCGATTGAGCCACTCTCGCCTATGCATTGTGAAGATAATAATAAAATGTAGGCTGTAAATAGCACTGTTATTATTGCGTGTTACCATGAAAAATGCAGCACAGATCAACAAACTTTACATCATCTGAAATCTTTAACTGTATGAACTGAAAAGAAACTGAAGCTGTTCTCCGTCTGAAACGCTCGCTCTAATGACATAATCACAGAGTAGAGCCGCAGCTGTCGAGAAAACTGTTTAATTAAGACCATCAGTATGCAAATGGACCCGGCGTCTGCCTCAAAAACGCCTTTACGACCGAGCGCCCGGGACAAACAATGTGTCCACTATGGAACGGACAACAGGGACAGTCTATCTCCATTCTTCATCTGATCCTCTCTCTCTCTCTCTTTTCACATCCTTCCTTCCTGTGTGAGTCGTAGCATGAATGTGTCTCTGTTCAGGGGCCACAGCTCCGGGGCCACACACGCCCCTCTGTCTGCAGATGTTCAACTGGGACTGTCCCTGTGAGCGGCCATGTGTGTGGGCGGAGAGAGGGAACGAGGGAGGGAGGGGGCGGTACAGAAAGAGGGAAAGGAGAGGGAGAGAGGGGGGTATAGAAAACATGGAGAGAGGTGGAGAGAGGAAGAGAGGAAAGGTGAAAGGGTACAGAAAAGAGAGAGCGGGGTGGTAGGGTCGAGGAGATAGAGAGCGAAGCATGACGTGGAAGAGTACAGGAAAGATAGAGAGAGATAGAAGGATTTAGAATAGAGAGAAAGAGGAGAGAGGTGGAAGGGGGGAAGGGCACGAGAGAGAGGGGGATGGAAAGGTATGGAAGAGAGAGAGAGAGAGAGAGAGAGAGAGGGAGGGGGAGGTGTAAGTGTGTGTAAGAGAGCGTGAAACAGAGAGAAAGGGGAGAGAGAGAAAGAGGTGGAATAGTATAGAGAAAAGAGAGAGAGGTAGAAGGATATAGAGTACTGAGGAAAAAGGAGAGAGGTAGAAGGATATATGTATGAGAGAGGGAATGAGAGAGGGGGAACAGTAAATAGTAAAAGAGAGAGAGAAAGAAGGGTTTAGAGTGCAGATAAAAAGAAGAGAGGTAGAGTATATGAGAAAGAGAGTGAGAAGAGAGAAGGAGGGAAAGAGAGAGAAGGTAAAGAGGGAGGGTAGGAAGAGAGAAAAAGACAGCCAGAGGCAGAGGTGGAGCCTGCTGCATGTTCATCTAATGATCTTAGGCTAGCGGCCTGTTAGCTTTAAACAGCTGCAGGCTAGTGGTCTGTTAGCTTTAAACAGCTGCAGGCTAGCGGTCTGTTAGCTTTAAACAGCTGCAGGCTAGCGGCCTGTTAGCTTTAAACAGTTGCAGGCTAGCAGTCTGTTAGCTTTAAACAGATGCGGGCTAGCGTTTGTTAGCTTTACACAGCTGCAGACTAACGTCTGTTAGCAGTTTCTTAGCTTTAAACAGTTGTAGACTAGCGGTCTGTTAGCTTTAAACAGCTGCAGGCTAGCAGTCTGTTGGCTTTAAAAAGCTGCGGACTAGCGTCTGTTAGCTTTAAACAGCTGCAGGGCTAGCATCTGTTAGTTTTAAACAACTGTAGGCTAGCAGTCTGGTAGCTTTAAACAGCTGTAGGCTAGCGGTCTGTTAGCTTTAAACAGCTGCAGGTTAGCATCTGTTAGTTTTAAACAGCTGCAGGCCAGCATCTGTTAGCTTTAAACAGCCATAGGCTAGCAGTCTGTTACCTTTAAACAGCTGCGGGCTGGCGTCTGTTATCAGTCTGTTAGCTTTAAACAGCTGTAGACCAGCGGTCTGTTAGCTTTAAACAACTGTAGGCTAGCGTCTGTTAGCTTTAAAGCTGTAGGTCTGTTAGCTTTAAACAGCTGAAGGCTAGCGATCGGTTAGCTTTTAACAGCTGCAGGCTAGTGTCTGTTAGCAGTCTGTTAGCTTTAAAATAATGAAGGCTAGCGGTCTGTTAGCTTTAAACAACTGTAGGCTAGCGTCTGTTAGCTTTAAAGGTGTAGGTCTGTTAGCTTTAAACAACTGTAGGCTAGCGGTCGGTTAGCAGTGTGTTAGGTTTAAAATTATGCAGGCTAGCGGACTGCTAGTTTTAAACAAATGCGGGCTAGGGTCTGTTAGCTTTAAACAGCTGTAGGCTGGCGTCTGTTAGCAGTCTGTTAGCTTTAAAATGATGCATGCTAGCAGACAGCTTGTTTTAAACAGATGCGGGCTAGCGTCTGTTAGCTTTAAACAGTTAAAAAACAGTAGTGAAACACGGAAGCCGAGCTGGAGACGGTCTGCGTGGTGTTTGTGTGTATTTTTTATTTATTTTTTTGCGGTGTTTGTGTGGTGTTTGTGTGGTGAACTGACCTGAACCTCGGAGTCAGCGCTGACCGGCTGCAGGGGAAACCAGGTGTCTTTACCGTGATACTTCTGCAGATCCTCTTTCTTCACTGCAACCTTCCCTACAAACAAAACACACAAAACAGAGTTAAAACAAGAGAAACAGAGAGACACAGTGAGAGACACATGCACAAAACAGAGTTAAAACAAGAGAGATGGAGAGACAGAAAGAGAGAGAGAAAGACAGAGTCAGAGACAGAGGGAGCACACTTTTCAGAAAAAAAAATCTAATTGATTTATGTTTTAAGAACAGGATTCTGTTCAAAGTTAACATTTTAAACATGTCCAGAGGAACTAACAAAAAGACTGAAATATGGACTGACAAATGAAAACCCAAATCACATTCTGAAACAAGCAGATCCAAACACAGGATTTAAACAGAATAACACTGGGTATGTTGTGGGGTAATTTACTTCAAAAACTGCAGCTTTGCTCATTTTGTCCATTTATAAAAAACAAACGGGTGTCAAAGCTGCACCTGCGCACACCTTAACACACACCTGCACACACATGCACGCACCTGTACACACACCTGCACGCACATGCAGACACATGCACACACACACCTGCACAAACATCTGCACACACATCTACAAACACACCTAAACATACACCTAAACACACATGCACACACCTGTAAACACACCTGTACGCACATGCAGACACATGCACACACACACCTGCAGACACTTGCAGACACACCTGCACACACACCTGCACAAACATCTGCACACACACCTGCGTACACACCTAAACACACATGCACGCACCTGTACACACACCTGTACGCACATGCAGACACATGCACACACACACCTGTAGACACCTGCACACACACCTGCACACATACCTGCAGACACCTGCACACACACCTGCAGACAACTGCACACACACCTGCAGACACCTGCACACACACACACCTGCAGACACACCTGCACACACACCTGCAGACACCTGCACACACACCTGCAGACACACCTTAACACACCTGCAGACACCTGCACACACACCTAAACACACCTGCAGACACCCTGCTCTAGTCACCTCATTACAACAGACACATGGGAAAAGGAGAAAAAACACCAAGAAACACCAATAGAAACAGCACGAGGCTGAAGTCTGACCCGGTTAAATGTGTTTACAGAATCTGAGCTGTTTTCAAAGTGATTATTTAGTTTGTGGTTTCAGAAGCACAGAGTGTGATCCAAAGTCACTCGCCCTTTTAACCACATCAATATTCAGAAGAGAGGCGGGTCCTGACACCTCCGCTCAGTTTAAACCACAGAGAGGAGATGGTTTTATGAGGTGAGGTTTGATTATCACTGATTATCACAGCAACACAAACACAAACAAATTTCTGTTTTATAGAAAAAGAAAAATGTTCTTCAACTGGACAAAAGAGAGAGAAGACACTCCACAGCTCATGTGTCTTCTTCAGTTGTGGTCAGATTCCTGCTGCACACTGCCTTACATCTGTCTGAAGGAGGAGCTAACGACACTGAAGCTAACACATCTATTTGTTTATAGTGTTTGTTAAGTAGGTCTGTTGCACTATTCTAAGTATGAACTGTTTTATTTTGCATAAATGTTGAGGCCTCTAAAGGACGCTGTCACACATATTAGCATATCGGCTATTAGCATACTGCTATGTCTGTTGTTTTCCTTGTTTTGATTTAGGTCTAAGGATGGAGTTATAGATAAAAGATAAATAATGTCTAAGCACCTCATCCTCACATTGTTATTTTACTTTTTTTTCATCGTAAACTTCAATATTTATCAGCTTTATTATTTAATTATTAATATTTAACAGCTTAATTATAGAAAGAGGTCTGTTCCAAACTGCAGAATTGAACCTGTGCCTGTTCATAGAGTCACTTCACTGAAGAAAGCAACAGATTTACATTGTTTTTATTGTTGAAAAGTGATGATGCTACATTTTTAAACCTAAAGTCTAAAATGTTCAAATAATCTCAGGGTTTGGGCGAGGCTGACAGGTGAAGTCAACTTTGGGTGAGAGGACGATGAGGAAAGATCATCACAACAAGGCTCAAAGTTCATTAAAGTCTGTCCAATAGTAACATGGAAACATAACTGTAAATCTAAATCTAGACAAAATGCTGTTTTACACACCGATGCTGGAGTCCCTCCTGAAGACGTCCCTGTCGAAGATGTAGAAGGAGAGGTGTCTAAAGCTGCGCGGGATCTCACAGTAAAAGTCCTCTCCATAAAACGGACTGAAAGGAAAGAGAACAGCAGTTTAATCAAGCACCGGGGCACGATGTGTTTACAGGAAGCAGAGCAATTATCATGAAGCGTGCGGCACAAGCTAAAGGTCGTGTATCGAACAACCATCCAGAACATACACAGAAAAAACAACAGCCGCAGTTTAAAATGGGTTGAATTCACATATTTAATTTGTTTTACTGTTTGGTGCTTTACAGTTTTGGATTTATTTGGAAATCGTTGCATTTTTGATGATAGTTTGAGAGGTTTTCCACCTTCAAGGGACATTCACAGACAGACACAGACACTGGGGCGAAGTGGGTAAGTGTCTTGCCCAAGGACACAACGACACTGTTCATTTGTGAGAGTTGGAATCGCACCAACCTGTGGGTCAGTGGACGCTCTACCAACCGAGCCAAAGTCACCTAAGGTATTTCTTATTTCAATATTTGTTTTGAGTAAGAAATTTCACTTAAAGGTCGAGTCATTTAGAGAATTTAGTTCGACACAAGAAAAAAAGAAGACAATTTTTACTACTCAAAATAAACAAACGTAAAGTGTAATATTCTAAATGTACGTGTCTGGACGCCGGTCACAATAATCACCACGGCAACGTTAGTCAATATGTGAAAGACCAACAGAGGACAACTTTTACAGCTCAGTATTTAACACATACAGAGTCACTTTACAGTTTTATGCATCATTCACTCCACATCTGTGACACTAAGACACTATTGTAGCCACAGCTGCCCTGGGACAGATCGTAGAAGTGTCTTGCCTAAGGACACAACAACTTTTACCACTAGCGCCCCCCTGTGGCACCTGGTATCACCACAGGTCTCCAATCCAAGTCCTCTGAGACCTGACGAGGCTTTGACCAGGAGCCACAACCTTTCATCATCTTTTTTTTCACTTTTTTTCTCTCTTTTTTTGTAGTAGTTTGTCATAATCGATCGATAAAGGGTTAAATACTAATTATGTGTTTCATTTCATTCATTTATTTCTGCAGAATATTTTATATAAAGTGGTTTATTTAGAAAAGTGTTAACTCTGTCAGTGACATAAATAAACTCTTTAATGGAATATTTTGTCTTGCACTTCCAAATTCTGTTCAAAAATGTATTAATTGCAAATCCGAGTCATTTAGAAATGTCTGAGATTGTCAATGAGCTTTTGAATGAAACTTAAAGTAAAACAAACTGGAAACTAAGTCACAGTCGGCTCTCCCTCCACAGATGAGTCACACAATGATGAAATATGCATCAATCCACTGTCCAAACTCTGAGCGCGGCTGAGGCCTTTGTGTGACCTTTATTATCTGCTGTTTTGTGGTATGAAGTAACATTTTTAATATTTTGTCTCTATTGGAAGGTGAAACTAGGTGACAAGTATCAACTGTGGCTTGATTAGGGGCCCCCATTGACCCGGGACAGTCCCAGTTTTGCGTCCTGTGTCCCCTGTCCCAGCAGATTCATCCAAACCCATTGATTTGTCCCAGTTTTTCACAAGAAATGTCCCAGGTGTCCCCGTTTTTGACCAGTTTGATCCGAGTCAACAGTAAAGAGGGGATTTGCTTAACTAAAAGCAGAAAAGTCCCTCAGATTATGACTGACCCAAGTGAGTCAAGAATGGACAATGCTGCACTTTCTTTTCACAGTTTTATTTAAACCAGCCGCTCCAACCTGGGCGTGTCCCAGTTTGGAATTTTGAAAATCTGAACGTTCTTGTTGGATGCTCTTGTGGCAAAGTGGCAAAACATCAACATCGTGTGAGTTTTTATAGTCTGGACCTGAGCAGTTCATTTCATTTGAGCTGAGACTGAGATTAACTCATGTCTAATAGTCAGTTATATGTTTAATCTGTTTAATTCACATTTCCACAGCTATTCCTGTCAGATAAAGCTTGTGATTTAGAGCAGACTTTAGACCTGAGACTCTGATATGTGTTTTTTTTATGGTCGATGCCTTTAAAAGAGCAGTGTATCACATTTAGTGCAGCCATCTCTTCGTATTAAAGTGTTATTATGAAGCTTTGTGATCATGTTCTAATGCTCTAGGGCGACAGATTGACCAAAACTAAACAAAATATTGACTCGTGCTGGAGATTTAAGGCTGATATTTAAGGCCAAAAAGCGAAATAGCACAACTATCGGCCTAATATATGGAACCATCTTTACTTTAGAGGAAGATTTTTAAGGCTCATGATCAGGAAATGAACATCTGTGTTTAATAAGACAAAATAAAATGGACTAAAACACTGTAATGGATCAATACGAGTGTCGTTCTGACTTATTAGCATCCCTGTGTCAAACCCGCTGATGTGTGAACCTCTCACCAAAGTGACTTCTCCACGATCTTGGTCCTGAACACTTCCTCCTGGTCCAGGTTGACGGTGCAGTAACAGTCCCTCATCTTGTTTGGCCCGGGGTACGGAGGGATGTTTTTAGCCTCACCTGCACAAAAACAAACAGAGGAGACGTGGAGTCAGCTCGTCTGATTCTGTCTCACTGCTGCAGGCGGCGCAGTGTTTACTCATGCAGACAGCTCCATGTTTACTTCAGCCTCCTGTGCAGACGAGAAACAAACAGCCGCGCTCTGCTGCATCACTTTTATTGTCATTACGTCATCACCCCTTTAATGAGCTTCACCAAACACGACAAAGACACAGAATATAAACACTGTCAAACACACGGGCTGCACACACACAGGAAGTTTTATCCTCTTAAATCAATTATTTTTAATGTAGCTCTGTGCAACTAATCAAATCTGAACCGGGGCCGTGATTCAGTTATTTCTAATTGTCAATTATCAGCCGAAGAAGTAAAAGTACAGACAGTGGAGCAGAAATATACTGAAGAAGAAAATGGACTTAAGTATTAAAGTATTTGTTTAAACATGTAATTTAAAAGTAAAAAGTAAAAGTATTTTGTGCAGATTTTGAGATGTAATGAAGCTTCAAATGCAGTGATTTTAATTAAGTTTTATGTTGAAGTTTGTTCAACAGAAACAGTTGAATCGGTTTTTTTTTCACCTGTTTTTATATATATGTATATTTTTGATCGCCCAAAACTACGAACATGAAACAAACATAAATCCTCAGCCTTTTCAGCAGGTCTCTAAAAAATGACTTTTACTTTCAGTCCTGTTTAAAAATGTAGAGGAGAAAGTACAGATCCTGCTCTCAGATGTAGTAAAAAGTTTAAACAAAAGTGTACGGATTCAGTAAAGTCCAGATTCACTGGTGACAGATGATCTACAGTAAAAGTCTGTGTTTTGGAGACTTCAGACTCTGGAGAATGAATTTAAAAAATGAGAAAACCTCATTTAAACTGATTGATTAATAAGAGGAACATAAATAATAATGATAATTTTAGCGTGTGTTTGGTAGATAAACGTCTCTGAGATTCTTTTGCTGTAAAAATAATAAAACACATTTGACCAAACAGTGACCAGACATTTCTTCAAAAAGATTCATTTAGTTTTGTATCTGTGTCTTGTGAAGTGTCTAAGTTCATATGTGTGAGGCAGCAGCTGTGGGCCTGAGGCGGGGCTCTGCCTGTGGTCTGTGAGTCACACGACTGAAACACACACAGAGACACACACAAAGACACACACAGAGACACACAGAGACACACAGAGACACACAGACACACACACAGACACACACAGACACACACACACACACACACACACAGACACACAGAGACCACACAGAGACACACACAGAGACACACACAGACACACACACAGAGACACACAGAGACACACAGAGAGACACAGAGAAACACAGAAACACACAGAGACACACAGACACACACACAGAGACACACACACACACACACAGAGACACACACACAGACACACAGACACACACACACAGACACACACACAGAGACACACAGAGACACACACACACACACACACACACACACACACAGACACATATACACACACACATACAGAGACACACAGAGACACAAACACACACAGAGACACACAGACACACACAAAGACACATGCAGACACACACAGAGACACACACAGACACACAGAGACACACACAGACACACACAGACACACAAAGACACACACACAGACACACACAGACACACAGAGACATACACACACACACACACACACACAGACACATACACAGACACACACACAGAGACAGACACACACACACACAGACACACACACACACACACACACACACACACACAGACACACACAAGACACACACTTCACCCTCGTCTTTATTCACCTCACACGTCCGTCTCCTGAACCCACACAAACTCTCCTCTGACTTTTCACTCGCTCTTGTACTAAATAATTTGAAAAAAATCTCAGTTTGACGAGTTTAGAGCTGCAGTGTATCATGAAATCAATCTCCAAAACGAACCAGCAGCAGAGACGACTGTTTAGGCCGTGTAATAAAATACAGGACACATCCGGACTCCGCGGGGTAAAACTCACCAACGCCAAAGATTCGACCTCTGCAAACCTCTGAAACGCCCCTGATTCTTGAGTTAGTTCAGCAGTTCAAGTTTCAGTTTTCTCCTGAGTTTTACGGCGCCTCCTGGAAATGCAACATGAATATAATGTACATCTAATAATAATCAGTTGTAGATATTTTCTCACATCTGGATTATCACATCAGATGAGTTTCAGGAGGATTTTGTAGGTTTTTACCCCCGGACGCCCTCTGTTACAACCAGCCCCACAGTTTATCTCACTGAAGGAGGCATTAAATACATGCTAATTAGTCACAAAAATGAACTTAACCTAATCTGAAAACCTTCTGCATCCCTACACTTTCATTCCCCATGTGACAGAAAGCACTCCCTCTCACAAGAATGTCGTTTAACCGCCCCCACGCTGCCGTCGACTCGCAACAAACACAAGTCCCAAAAGAGAAATAAACTGAGCTCCTTTACCCCTCATTCTGTCTCCTCTGCTCCTTTAGTTGATTAATCAGTTGATAGTTTAGAGTCTTAATCAACCAAAATGTGCATCAGCTGAGTAATCGTTTAAAGACAACAGCAGAAAGGAGCGAAAGAGGTGGTGTTTTTGGTATGTATATGGAACAAGACTGTTTATATCAATGGACACAGCTAAACTACTAGTCCAAACAGGAAGTGATCATGGGCACACTTCCGGTTCCAGCTGCTGTCAGACTCGTCATTTGGTCTTAAATGTTCGTATTAACCCGCTCTACACAATCCTGGGTTTTTTTTTCGCTTTTGTGTCTGTAAATCAAGATATGAACATTAATAACAGACAAATCAGGCGCCTTCTTTCCCCCGAGGTCCCACTAGTGTTAGCAACAGGTTTGATTGACAGCGTTGCTAAGCACTACTAAGCAGGAAGGGGCGTCAGCTTCATCAGCCTCACTCCTGATTGGCTCTTTGGTTGCTATGATACTCGTAATTCCAGCTGCTGCCTCGATGAGCTTCATTTGACTGGAGTCACTGAGTCACTTCAAGGTCTGTCCTATTTCATGCCCCCCACGAATACGGCCGACAAATGTGCCCTGTGTTTCCATGGCGATCGGCTGTGAACGAAGCACCCTTCTATATCCCATCATGCACCACGTGTCACTTCTTCTACAGGAGAAAATGGAGTCCGCGGCTGCTATGGAATACACTAAATGTAAGCACTGGTTTACCTCAACAGCACTACATGAAACTGTTAAAACTTGAATAAAAAGCAGCTGTCACGGTTGCTAGGCGACGTAACGTAAGCGACGTAACGTAAGTGCACAGACAGAGGTTGACATACGCTAAGTTTGTCCCATTTCAGTACGGCCTTTGCCATCCACGGGGGCTACATGGAGGAGCAGCCTTCGAAGGGCCCGGCCGACGAAGTGTGCAGCCGCTGAAGTGGGACACAGTTCTTGGGCGACGTCAATCTCCCTCAGTCACTTCTTTATACAAATACAATGTTTCCTAGTACTTTTGCTGCATGAATAAAGTTTTTGCAGGAGTAGTCTGTCCGATTAATCGATCAGTAGGACCTGTGTTCAGTCGCCTGCAGCTCTACAACATTAAAGTCCCAAAGGAGCAGTACATGGTCTTTATGAAACGATCAAACGGCTTCAGTCCTGATTTTCCTCTGGCCCCGGGGCCCGTCCCTCTTCAGTTCCACATGTCCCTGTGTGATTCAGTCACAGACATGTTCTCTCTGTCGTCCCAGATGCTTTTAATAAGTGACCGTGTGTCGCTGATGTGCTCCACGCGGCAAAGTCGTGTTTAGTTTGTGAACATGAAGAACGACTCGCTGAAAGGATACACTGCAACATAAAGACAAAACTCTAACTGAGTCATTAAGTATTTTTGTAAATCTTTGTAAAACCGAACCTGTTCAACCAACAAAACAACCACATAAACGTATATTTATAATTCTACTGTAAGTCTGTCATAATCATTACAGTATCGACTTATCGTTTGACACACTGAACTATTATTTTAGGGTGTTAATATTTATCGTGGGGACTTTTTCTTTGTACTCGTGGAGCCTTTTTGGTTATTTTTCTTTTCTACTATAAGATTTGGGCTGTAAAAGGTTGAATTATTCACTTTTATGACTCATAGTAGATACAAGTGAACCACTGAAGTGTTTCTGCAGCTCAGACTTTTAACAATATTGCACATTTAGAATATTCTTTGGGGATAATTCTGCTTTATGGTGCGGTTTTCAGTATTATCCTTCATCGTCACATCTATACACTTTTGTCCAGACACATCACAGACTAAATCACATTATTCTGCACATTAAGGGTTCGTACACAGTCCATGATGAGAGCGCATGTTTTTCTTTCTGTCATCTCACAAGAAACTGCAAAAGGACCATTAAAAACAATATCTAAAGATAAACTGCACATTTAGTTAATCCTGGGAGTGATTCTGCTGCTCTTAACACACTTTTTATTCAGTCTAAAAATGTGCACGGAAAGAAAAACTGAAAACCAACAGTTCAAACTCCTGCAGATTCTGTGTTTATGTCGTAGACTCTGCACAAGTTGGTTCTGTCAAATTGACGATTATATCACGATAATTATTAAAGTTCCTTGATATGAATAATTATAATTTTAATATTACGACTAGGTTCCACATTTAAACAGCTGTTATAGTACTGTACTTTGTCTTAAAAGTGAAAACAACACTGATCTAGAGGCAAATATCAGGGAGAAATATGTTTTTTCTGCACATTCTGGTGATATAATGGCGAGTATCTTTGCTGGTGATTCTCATGATGCTATAAAAGGTCCAATAAACGATATTATTGTGTCGTCCCTGTCCATGTGACTGTGTGAAGTACCTGATAAATGTATAACCAACATAAACACATAGGATGCAGCTGTTATCTAATAAAAACAAGGACAAAGCGGCTCACGTCGATCACGGTTTATAAAGTTAGAAATACTGTAGCTGTTTGTGCATTTGACCAAAACTGTGTTAAACCATCAGGTCACTGGTCAATATTGAAGCAAAATCACACATATTTATCTCTCATGTCATTAACGTGAATAAAGTAACACATAAATCAGATTCTCTCCAATGCAACAACTGAAAACACAACATTCTGTGTAAAAGTAACACAAAATATACTGGATGTGAATGGTTGCTTCCTACATCTAAACTCAAGCTAATTTCTTCTAATAAATTATGTTTCCAGACCAAGGTTTACTTTGTTTTCTCACTGACGACAGCGCCCCCCGCAGTCCGACTTCTTCATGACACTATCTCAGGTGTGTGAGAGTAAAAAAGCCCCTCGTCCCGGTTTAGAGTCTCATGGACATGTTTCTGTATTTTAATTAACTCCTTAACCCAGCGACGATACTGGGATACTGTCCTGAAGAAGTCAGACTGCAGGTGGCGCTGTCGTCCTGCCTCAACTGGTAG
Organism: Periophthalmus modestus; assembly: GCA_019594935.1. NCBI lineage: Eukaryota > Metazoa > Chordata > Actinopteri > Gobiiformes > Gobiidae > Periophthalmus > Periophthalmus modestus. The sequence continues at coordinate 34,006,609 of JAIEZT010001214.1, forward strand.
GAAGACAGCGCCAAAAACTGTTTAAATCAAATGATAAGGCACGACACACCAACATCACGTGAGGAAGAGCGTTAATGAGCACTCGAAACTGTCTGTATGAAAACAAACTAAACCTTGGTCTGGAAAAGATTATATTAAAGATTATATTAAAGATTATATTAAAGATTATATTACAGATTATATTAAAATACATAAATGAAAAAACAGATGAACTTCATTGGACAATAAAACAGTGTTATATAATCATCTTTGTCCAAGTCTGATCCTGTCTAAAATCTTGATCTAAATAAATGTTCTGAAATAAATAAAACGAATATTTTGATAGATACAAATATTTGATTCATTTATTTTCTGCGTATTATAATTTTCTCCTGTATTTTGTAGCAGCTCCTGAGTGGTTCGTGCTCATGGCGGCGTGTTTGCCTCTGAGACAAACACAGGTGATTAGTTTCCTCTCTGGTGGATTCATATTTAGGATCAGTCTGACTCTAGAGACACAAACAAACCCGACAACACTTCACAACAACAAAGATCCTCATTCACAAAAACACTGCGCCGCCGCTGTGAAAGTCACTCAGGTGGTGACATAAGAACCAGAACCTCTTAATCCTGAGCCACGCTCTCTGGAGAACGAGTAACACAGAGTTCAACTGTCACGACGTTCTGTGTGATTCACTCAAACACAGACGTCTCACCTGCTCCTCGACGTGGGGAACAATGACAAAAATCAGGTCGTTGCCGTAGCAATTTATAAATTAAAACTATGTAAAATACTGGAAGAAGTACACGATTTTATTACTTAAATAATAGTACCAAAACCAAAGTAAAAAAATACTCTGGTGAAAGTAAAAGAATCAAAAACCTAAGTAAAACTATTAAAATACCTGATTATAAATGAATGTAAAGAGTAAAGAGTTTGTTGAGTCGAATAAAGCTTCAGATGTGGTGATTTTGACTCAGATTTGAACTGAAACAGAAACAACTGAATCAATCGTTTTTATTCTTTCGGTTTTTATTTGTTTCTTTTTTGTTTTGTTCAAATTCTGGTTGTGTTAAAAATAAATCCTCAGCCTTTTCAGCAGCTCTCGCACAATAATAAAAATACTTTTACTTTTCAGTCCTGTTCAAAAATGTAGTGGAGAAAAAGTACAGATACTGCTCTCAGATGTACTCAAGTAAAAGTAAAAAGTACACACTGTAAAATGTACTTAAGTAAAGTACAGATATTCTTCTCAGATGTACTCAAGTAAAAGTAAAAAAGTACACACTGTAAATTGTACTTAAGTAAAGTACAGATACTGCTCTCAGATGTACTCGAGTAAAAGTAAACAGTACACACTGTAAAAAACTCAAGTAAAGTACAGGCACTGCTCTCAGACGTACTCAAGTAAAAGTAAAAATACAAACTGTAAAATGTACTTAAGTAAAGTACAGATACTGCTCTCAGACGTACTCAAGTAAAAGTAAAAAGTACACACTGTAAAATGTACTTAAGTAAAGTACAGATACTCCTCTCAGATGTACTCGAGTAAAAGTAAAAAGTACACACTGTAAAATGTACTTAAGTAAAGTACAGATACTGCTCTCAGATGTACTCAAGTAAAAGTAAAAAGTACACACTGTAAAAGGTACTTCAGTAAGTACAGATACTGCTCTCAGATGTACTCAAGTAAAAGTAAAAATACAAAATGTAAAATGTACTTAAGAAAAGTACAGATACTGCTCTCAGATGTACTCAGTAAAAGTAAAAATACACAATGTAAAATGTACTTCAGTAAAATACAGATACTGCTCTCAGATGTACTCAAGTAAAAGTAAAAACTACACACTGTAAAATGTGCAGATACCTAAAAAAAATGTACAGTACTTTATTACTTTTACTTCGTTACGCTCTTACACTGATCTTTTAAGTCGGAAAGTCCTCAGAGCGTTTCATAAAACAGGAAGCTGGGGGTCAGAGAGTGTCGAGCTCTGAGCGAAGAGGAGACTCAGAGAAGGAAAAGAAGAAGGAAAAAGACGGAGGAGAAGACAAAGAAGAAGAAGAGAAAGAGAAAGAAGAAGAAGACTTTTACCTTTTAAAGAACAATATGAACATGGTTGTATATGAATCATGATTAAATCTAAACTGTGATGTGGTTCTGGTTCATTTAGAGGCACGTCGCCCTGGTCACTGATAAACCCTTTGTATTTTTCTGTTAGCTGTAAACGTCAGACTCATTCACTGCTGCTTAAGTCGTGAGTCTTCTCTCCTTTTAGCCGCTCACTGAACCTAATCTGCGTGTTTAACTCATTCATAACTAAAGACGCCCTTAATGGGATTGTTCTGTTCAGACTGAAGACGGATTAGAGCTTTTGAGCGACTGAGGTGATCTGATATTCTGAAGACGTCTGTAACATTGTGAAGTTTACCTTAAGTTTAACAGCGGTGATTAAGAGACGAGTCTGTGAGCACAAAGAACGACAGAGGGAGAAATACAGTCATGTAACGCAAGACTCATCACAACTGAACCATTTAATGATCACAAACGCAAATGTCGAGGAGTCTCTGTAAAGTTCACAAACGCCAACATGTTCTGAAATACAAGTCATAAGATTTATTCAGCAAGTTTTCAGTTATGTTTCTGTATGTTGATGTTAAATGCACATAGCTAACCTGCTAGCCGCCGCATTCCAAACAGGAAGTGATCATGTGCGCACTTCCTGCTCTATCGACTCTGGCTCCAGTTCACTTTACGTTGAAAAATCCCCCTCCCTCTGTAACCGCTGCAGTGAACCGTGAGTTTTAAACCCGCTGTACATGATCCTGGGGTTTTTATTTAGCTATTTTGTGCGTGATTCAAGATATGAACATTAATAACAGACAAATCAGGCGCCTTCTTTCCCTTCGTGGGGCGTTACCTTCAACATCCTCGCTCCTGATTGGCTCTTTGGTTGCTATGATACTCACAGAACATGAAACGCTGCTCCAAATCGTCCCTATATCTGCTCTAGCCTCGATGAGCTTCATCTAAAGTCGGCTTTTAGTGTTTCCCCAAAGGTTATAGCCACAGTTATATCACTATGTCACACTTTTGAAATGCAAAGGAGCCACAGCAGCACAAACAAAACACTCACTGACACACGATACTCGTTTAATACACGGACAGTAGTTAAACGCTTCAGTCTAGACAAGAGCCTCTCAGGGGACAGCGGGAGTAATCTGAATCTCTGGACAAATTGTTGTGGGATATAGAAATAGTTTGTTTTTATGCGTCAAATGGACAAAACGACAACAATTTAACTTTGTTTTTACTCTGGATCAGACTGAAGGACACACAGACTTGCTTAAAGATACAAAAATACAACAATTTATTTGGAAAAGCCTGGTCTAATCCGAGCTACAGTCCTCCCGATAAACACAAAACAGTAAAAGCCCATTGTATAATCTAAAAACAAACGGCTCGTGCTCAAACCCGCCACTTCAGGTCACTTCCTGCTTTGGTCCCACATCAAATTTTGGTCAACACAAAACAAACCAGAATCTTTCCAGCCCTTCGCCGCTGACAGTTCTCCGCTTCCTGTTTTGGGCAAAAGGAAGTTTGAAGTAGATGAGCTGATAAGCCACAAACTGCTTTTGTTTATCAGATTCAGATTTTATGCTCTGCTCCGTTTCAGATATAATGAGGCAATTAGTGATTTGGCTGATTTGGAATTGATTAAATGTATGTTTTCTTAAAATTTCTATCTTTTGATCACTAATTATTACTACACAGGCCTAAACTGTCACAGATATATGAGCAGAACAACATCAAAAGAACCGGATCATTTCAAAACCGGCCGATGTCCTGATATTAAAGACGAGTTTACACCCAGCATCTACCTGCATTCGGCTATAGTTTAACATTAGTGTAATATCAACCCCTGTAAAGACGGCGGGCTCAAAATTCTAAATATCCTAGAACAGCTCATTTTACCTTTTATTTAGCAGAGATTGTAAATTCCAGGGCTGAATGATTCTAGTGAAGGTGTGTGGAGTTTAAAAACACAGTGGGGCACTTCCTGTATCACTTCATGATGACATCAAAAGGTGGAACAGAGGGTTTTCAGCCTAAATCTGCAGGGTTTGTGTGTTAAACATGTGTGAGATGAGGAAACATCATTATAACACAGATCTAGTGTAATGTGGCCCTTTAAGACCCTCGCTCACGTGAAGGATGCTTCTTTTTAATTCTCTCCTTCGTGGCGTGAGGGAAATTGCATTTTCGCTCTTCAAGGTTCTGCAAATAAAAGCGGCGTGCATCTTTCTCTTTTCATCAGGCAAACCTCATCACACCAGGTGCCCTTCGAGAATAAGTTGCCCCAGAATTCCAGAGTAAAATTGAGTTGAGGCACGTGAGGCGGCGGCGTGAATGCAAATAAAGGAGAAATAAAGGAGGAGGGGCCTGACGCTGCAGGAGAACGCTGCATTTCATCACAGAAGAACGCTGCATTTTGTCACAGTGGCATCGGAGAAGGGAAATCTGGAAACAAATACTGATGTTTTAAACGTTTAAGAATAACCAAAGAAACTAGTGCAGTGTTTGACCAGGCGGAATGACAAATAAAATAACATTTCTTTTCTCTTATAATAAACCAATAAAAATGGATTTCCTGAACATAAACAAGACGGACTTTTCATAATGACATTTAAAACTAAATATAACACAATTTCCTCCTGTCTACTTCCTCTAAAGCAGAAGTGTCCAAACTTTATTTCTCCGAGTTAATTATACGTCTGTCACAATGCACCAAGATTCTACTGGAGTTATACTGAGAGAATTCATTAACGCTGCAGTAAAAAAGCACTGTCTTTGATTATTTGGGTAAATTCAGCAGGAGAGACAAAAAATATCCAGAAAAAATCAAATATTAAGAGTCATTGCAGAGTTTAACCAGCTGCAAGGCAAATAATATCCACAACGCAGCTGTTTTAAGTCCAAAAAGCACATTTACAACAATAGATTCTGCAAAATGCTTTAATAATTTGCCAGTTTATAGAATTTCAGAAACGGTAAATAAAATGATAGGTATTGTGGTGATTAGCCCTGAGCTTTAGAACGTTATATATATTTTTTTTTTCAGGAAATCTACAAGAAAAATGACTGAGAGATGTACTTCTGTAAATGCACAGGGCCCTGGGCTTTAGAGATGGTAAACGGGAGAAAATATTCAGAACACAGCTGCAAAAAGATTGAAAATAGAAGTAAAAAAAGAAGTTGAAAGTCCGGAGCGCAGATATATAATGAGCTCAAATGAATGAAGCTTTGTTCCTCTTACTTCTGTCACATTCACAGTTACAGCTAAACACCACTGGATTTATCTTGTGTCCGTCCATAACACAAGCCCATTCACAGCGTAAAAAAACACCCAACGGTCGTGTTTGCAGCTCCAAAGTCTGGGAAAAGACCTGGGAAAAGACCACATGTGGCCTTTAGCAGTCAACCAGGGCCGCAGCAGACGCAGCCAGATAGAAAACCAGTGAGCGGTTAGTTACAACAGGAAATGAGACGAGGAGAAAGGAATTCAAGATGGATCCAAGATGGAGTTTAAAGGCGACCCTGTCACCCTCTGCGATGTGTGCCAAACTGAAAACTGCAGCGAAGTGAAAGTGAGGCTGAGGGTGACAGCGAGTTTCTATTGATGTCGCTGCAAAAACACGAAAAACAAGAGAAGAAACCATCACGTCTTTCGCATGACGATTAAGTGAGCATGAAACACCCGGGTTTTAGATGACATCACGACATTCTATAGGGCAATAATGTTTAACGCAGATGGGGAGCAGCAGAATTATGGTTAAAATGCTTATATAACACAGAGTTCTCAGGTCTTGTCACTAAGATAAATGATCCGGTTCAAGGTGTGTGACATTTCCTTTTGGATTTTTCTAATACGATGGAAAAACTATATGAAAAAACGCATTTGCCTTTAGAAAATATATGAAAATGAACTGTGGACTACAACTCTGGTGGCCCTAATGGTGCAATCTTACAGCCAAATAAATGCCCAGAATGAAGCGTTCAGAGCTACAGGAGTGAAACGGATCTGTGGATCAGATTGAAAACTATTCTCCAACAATCTACTCAAATACCAATCCTTCACTTCCTATAACTCGAGAGCGTGTTTTGTTCCAAGTCACGGAAACACCCACACGTTTTGAACTCTGTGCCCCTCCAAAAGTTAAGCTCCAAAAGGAGGATTGTGTTTCTAAGTTACACATGGAAGAATACCTGCTGCGCTGTGGTTAAATATTAGCTAATTGTACAATTCATTCAAGACCGAGGTGGAAAAAGTCCCTTAGTGTCATGTGTAGAAATGTTTGTATGTGCACAACATGAACTACAGCAGCTATCACAACATCTAACATCTGAATGACCTGCTCAACACAAAGCCACATGTTTTTCACAGCAGCAACCGCCTAAAAACCAACAGAGGGTTTGAGTGAGGTGGAGTGAGGTTTCAGTGAGGTGGAGTGAGTTTATCGACAGATTCAGACCCACAAAGACCGCAGGAACTGTAAAAATACTCAGCATAATGTGAGGTTCAACAGACAAAATGCACAGGTGTCACAGCAGAATAACTCTCTGCAGCTGTAATGTCTCTAAAATGTGTCGTTTCACTTTAAAAAACTAAGTTAAAAAACATGTTACATCCACAGATATTCAGTATTTAGACACTGAATATATCCTGCAAATGGAATAACACTTTACATTTGATCCATACCATTTCGATTTAAAGGTTATTTACATTTAAAGGTGCACCACGTAACTGCTCGTCTCAGTTGAAAATGTTATATCTTTGACAGTAATGTTCCACAGTAGAGCATTAACCTCATTTATCCTCTGTTTATTCCACTGTGCATGCTTTTGTTTCTCATAAATGATTCTTTGGACAGATCAGACCTGAGACCACATGTGCAGCACTTCCTCCATCAGTGTGTTTAGGTTTGTTTAGGTTCTGGTTCTGCAGACGTCCAGTCGACCAGAACAGCAGCTCCAGAGGACGACCGGTGGAAAAACACGTCCCTGAAGAGGCTGAAGTCTGTCTGTGCGGCTCAGGCTGCTTCAGTTACTGATCAAACCAGCGCGGTGTTGTTTCTGAGAGCTAATGTTCACACAGATCTGTTAGAGCCCATGGAAAATGTGATGAAAACAAATGACACAACGACCCAAAACATGCAGCCAAACTTGGACACAACACTTCTTTTCCAATTGATTTAAACCAGGAGAAAAAATATTAGAATCGTCCCAAGTCACATTTTGACACGCAACATGAGACTGACGACTAGACAAAGACAGAACACGGAGAGAAATGATGGTTAAAATCAAATATATAACACAAATAAAAGCTCTGTACTAACTTCAACTCTCACTATTTTATGTAAAGTTGTAAAGCTTCTGCGTCCTGATTGGCTGAGGGACTGTAGACCATTGTGTTCTGCGTCCTGATTGGCTGAGGGACTGTAGACCATTGTCCATCAGTCTCCTCCGTGTCTCCTGTACAGTAGAGAATGTGTCAGACAAATTTACATAAATGTTGGATGGCAGTGTGACTCTGAAGTGCTGTATGTTTGAAAGTTTTCTCCCCGACAAAACCCACGATGTCGATGAAACTTTCTGACAAAGGCACCGACGAAGGTTTGAACTTTGAGAGAGTTTAAACAAGAGAGAAACACGAGAAAATGTTAATGCCTGTGTGAGAAAAGTGTATAAAGTGTGTGGTGAGGGGTTTTACAGACAAGAAACATAGAGAATAATTGTTAAAAAAAAAAAAATCTGATGCTTCACAAATTTCACCTATTGCGGGTTATTTTTAGAACGTGACCCCCGCGATAAATGTGGGACCAGTGTATTTAAAGGGTAAAATCTAAACGACATTACCCTGATCTTTCTCCAGGGAAACGAGCAGATCCATGGATCCTGCCACGTGTCAGATCAATAGAGACGTGACCCTGCTCACGGTGAGAACGCACGACACCAGTGTAAAACAGACACGTTTAAAGCCATACTGTGGAACATTGTGAAGGACTCATTGTTTCGCCTCATAGAGTTTCCATTCAGGATGAAGCAGATCGTTTCAGAACAGTGGAAGCAGAGCAGGTTTCGCAGATTATGAGTCCGGGTTATGGCTTAACCTTCACACTTCCTCCAGACCTGCTGTAGAGATTCATTCACATGATTCTCAGAAAGCTGCGTGTTTTGTTTTCCTATCGTCCAGTAAAGTTATTAGGCCTGCAGCTCAGAACGGCCCGTTTACCCTCTAACCGAAGCTAAAGACTAAAAACTGAGACTCAGAGAGGCTCCACGGGCTCGAGACGCAAGAATAAATATAATATATGCATCAGGTTCATGTGAGGAGGGAATACAGTTACTCTGCCATGATAAGTTTAATATCAAGTATGTATCTACAATTTAACGATTTAAAAAGGCTGCATAAAGTAAAATACAGATATGAATCATTCTAACATTAGATTATATGCACTGTAATATGTCAAATAATAGAATAAAGTAATATTTCTGCTTTTTGTAGTTGGTTTAAGTTTTAATACTTCTGTGTTTTGTGGTCGTTTTTTATGTTGAAGTTCTTTACATTCCTAAAAATGATTATAATTTTGCTGAATATCACCATCAACATAATAAAACATTTAAAAATAACTTCAGCTGAACCAAAGTTGCTGGTGTTAAATGCCAGGGAGAAGAGGAGGGTCTAGTATAATATAAAGATATATTTCGTTTCATAATAATAAAGCCGTGATGAGGTCTGAAACACGAACCGTATTTTGTGACAGGACCAAACCCGGATAAATTACATATGAATCTGCATAATTCAAACATTAACTTGAGACTATAAACTGAATGCAGTATTCATGACCGTGCGTTCACCTCGTTCTGTCTGATGCACTGACTCTGTAAATGTTTAGTACGCCGTGCGATCGTCCCCTGCAGAGGTCACTCTTGAAGGACATCCCGAACAGGTGCATTTAAGGTGAGTCTGGGTGGCCCTGTGTTTATCCCGCAACGTCCATGATGCTGGGCCCACTGCCGCAGGTGAACCACAGTCAAGGCTCAGTTATTACAGGACCAAAACATATTCTACTTCCTCAAGGCTTTTAGCTACGGCTGCACAGTGAAAAGAAAGACTGAAGCATCAAAAAGGAATCTGGACTTTGCAAAAACATACATCGTGTTCGAGAAGTGCACATTTACTGAATGTTCCTGGCACTAAACACATCTGTCTTGCATGATTTCATTTAAAAGTGGTTTTATTGCTCACAAATACATTAAAAAACATGAATTCTCCACAGATCTGACCTGTAACTTGGCCTTGACAGAGTTGATTAATGCCATGCTATGTAACAATAAAGGAAACGCAGTTATATCTCCATGGAAACAAGCATGTGGTACATCCTCCCACTGCAGAATTACACAGTGCGTCTTTAAACATGGCTTTATATTATTTACAGCCGCAAACTTAATATAGATAAAACACTTCCGCCTCTCCCTGAGCCCGTCCTGTTCACTGTGGACGTTTGGGCTCATCTGTCGTCCTGCTCTCGGTGCGGAGGAGGGGGTCGTCCCGGACACTCCCAGGATCACCCCAGGGCGACCCTTCCACTCCCCCAAACGTGATGCCTCTGCCTCACAGCCGGTGATCACAGCGTACGTCCGAGTGGAAAACTACAGTGTGACACTTGTTTTGTGATGACAACAGTAAAACCTCCTGATGCTGCTTCAGCGGCTCAGGTGAAATCGTCCAAATGCCAAACAGAGCTTTGTTTTGGGTCACTCTTTACACCGCTCTTCTAATGGTCCAGCAAAAAGCAGGAATAAAACAATAACCACTCCACTGCTGCAATAAAGAACTGACAGGGCTTAACGACTGATAAATAATTCAGATAAAGCTTCTAGATTTGATTTATAAACAAATAAATGATGCCTCCAAAGTGCTGCGCAGGCAAAATCTATTAAACGACAAAAACAAACAAAAAAGAGCTAAATGACATTGTTATAAAGCTAATAATTTGATTTATTTAGAGTTTTATTCTGTTGTTAACTGACGTTGCCCCGTCCCACACAGACGTCACAATTCAAGGACTATTTTATGTCAAATACCGACTTATGTATTTGTTTTATAAACAAAGCTGCAAAACTGACATATTGAACAATTAAAAACATGTTGTGAAAACATGTCGTCGTAGGGGCCAGTGATACCGACCGAAATAATGTTCTCAGTGTTTTTAATGTTGTTTTTTATCTCAGTCGTGATGTTCTGGAGATAATTTAACGATGCTTCAGGAACGAGTTAAAATGTAAATGTAAATGTCTTTGAGGATCAAGAATCACACGAAACATTAATGGAGCATAAAATTAAGCACAAAAGGGCAGAAATATCACTGTATAATGTGAACAGCCAGAAACACAAAGACTCTCTCTTTATCTCTCTCTGTCCCTTCTTTTTCTCTCTCTTCTGTCCATCTCCAGAACTACAGCAGAAATATCACTGTGCACCTCTGTTTGGGACATTAAACGTGTTGTTCTGCTCATTTTATTAATCCTCACCTCTTTTTTATCGCTTCTTGTATAGAGGATATAGTCCATATTCTAATTTAGCATATCTACAGATCAATAATGGAGATATTATCCATATATTTCCACTGACAGTCCATAATAACACTTTAGACTTTTTCACAGTTTTTTTTGCCGTTACTACAGTGTTAAACAGAACCATACACACGTCCCAATCTCTTGTTAAATGTCACAACATCATGACAGCAGCCTTTAGCGTCTTTTCCATCCCTGATCCTGGCCTTATTTCCTCACTTTTGGTCACATCTGTGTCATTAAACTTTTATGCGTCCACATTTGGGGCAGTAATAGCGATCCCCGTGGCACATGTGTTGTTGTTAATTAGTGCCGTGTCCCTGGTCCAGCTGTGCCACTGCAAAATCCCCGTCTCTCCCACTCTGACGTCTTCACTGACAGATGACCCACAGCCTGCCGCTCCGTCCCTCTCTGCGTCTCAAACTCCCGATGCATCTGGTTTGTGTTAGCTTGTTGCCATGCAGGAACAAACACAGTTTTTCTTTTGTAGTGTGTTCCAGCCAATCAGGAAGAGACTCGGGGGTAGTTTCCTGTTTCCTGTGCGGGTCCCAGACAGGACAGAATCCCGGTAGTGCTTTTGAGTTTCCGAAATTCATGCGTGTACAGCCAGGAAGCCAAAGACAGTCATAGCAAAGCGTGCCCTTTCTCTCTCTCTGTCTGTCTCTCCTTCTCTCTCTGTCTGTCTGTCTCTCCATCTGTCTTTCTTTCTCTTCTGTCCATCTCTAAAATGGTCATCTTTATGCATTTTTGGCCAGGAAGCAAAAAACTGCAATAACATGACAACAATACATGCTGTCGCTCTCTGTTTCTCTCTCTGTTTCTCTCTCTGTTTCTCTCTCTGTTTCTCCATCCCCTCTTTTTTTTATCTCTCTTCTATCCAGCTCTAGAACTATGGCAATCTCCCTCCTTTTTGTTTCTCATTTTTCTATAAAACTACGACATTTCCCTCACATGTTTAGCCAGGATCCCCAAAAGAGCAATAACAACAATACAAGCTCTTTCTCTCTTTGTCTGTCTATCTCTCTATCCTTTCTTTTTATTTCTCTTCTATCCATCTCTAAAAAACTATGGCTGTTGGTTTATATGTTCAGCCAAGAAACAAACACAGCTATAACATGGTAGCAACAAAGCATGCTCCCTCTGCTTCGCTCCTCTCCTTCGCTCCTCTCTTGCACTCTTTCCTTCTCTCTCTTTCTCTCTTCCCTCTCTTTCGTTCTCATTTGAATCTGTAAAACTATGTCAGTCTGTACCCACGTTCAGCAGGAAGTCAAATCACACAGCCTGGTAACGACAGCACATGCTCTCTTTTCCTTTCTCTCCCTCTTTTCTCCTCTCTCGTTCTATCTGTGCGTAAATCTCCGGCAGATTCTCCAGTGTGAGTCATCATGAAGCCACGGCCTCACGCCAAAGGACAAGCTCCGCTGCTGACTTTGATGAAAACAATGTGATGCAAGGGTTACACAGACACAACACGGCAGAGCGCCGCGGGAATCAGACCAGAGTTTGAGCAGCCGCTGGGAAACTCATGCACCTTTTCATGACGCTCGTGTGAATAATGACAGTCAGATTTAGTCCGAGAAATGAGTAAGATAGAAGGAAGATCTTGAATTCTGTCCAGAGTATTCATGGGCTTTAGACAAACAGTTCCTTCCTGATTTGAGAGACTTTGTGAGGATCCATACAGGACCTTTCCCCCATTCAAAAGATTTTATACTTTGATTTGAATTGCCTGGTTGCTCTGACATTTCCCATCACTTGAAACCATAAATAAAACCCTGTTAATTGTTTCTCTATTGTAAACAGAGATATTATGGGCTTACGTATAGATTAAATGCAACCACAAGGAGGTCGATGTGTAAGTTTTGGAGCAATCTAACAGTTCAGGGGTGAGCACCAGGGCTGGACGATAGAATTTGGAGATATCGTTGTGATGTGTTTAAGTGTTTTTCTGTTTAATGCTGTTCGATGTCCAAAAACACTTTCTCCTACCAGCTCTGACATGTTCTGAGTGAGTGACAGCTGAGTTTAACCAATCACAGTGAAGTATGAACGCTCCCCTAAGATTAAAAACAGTCCCCATAACGATTTCTCTTTTTAAATGTGTTTAATAGAATTGTTGAGCGTCGGACATATCTGCTCCGCTCTGCCCTATAGATGAACTCATTAGAACGTGACTGAAAACCCGCCTTCCTGCCTTTTTCATGTTGTATTTTTCACTGATGACTCAACGCAGCCTTGAATCGAACACTTCCATTTCTGAATGCGAGAGGTCCTTCTGTCTCCATTCACAAAACGGCGTTAGCGTCATTCACAAACTGCACTGAAACTAACAAGTCCTGCGGGGTTTTAATATTACAATCCTCCTCTGAAGATCAAATGCAACGCTCTGCTGTTCGCTCTTCCTCCTCTTACTCATAAGAAACTCCCAGAGACACGTCCTGAAGCCAATCCACCATTATTATTATGATTATTTGATTTGATGCATTAGTTTAAGAGTTACAGAGGTTTGCAGAGTGTTGGCAGCAGCACACGCTCCCCAGAGTCTGCTGCTACTTGTGTGTTTGTTGTCATTTTCCCTCCTCTGCTCATCCCTTCTGTCGCATGTTTGGACTCAAAACAATGCAGACGAGATAAACGGACAGCCAGATGTCAATAAAAACATCCAACGAGGCCCCATAATAAACAAGTCTTAGGAACATTTGACATAGAAATAAATAATACCATTTTAAAGCAAAATTTTCCCTGTCGTGCTATTTATAGTAAAAGATTATAAGCTGTTAAAAGCCATGGCCTGGACGTGAAAACTTGACCATATGTTTGCTTTCCAAGTCTAATTATGTAGTAAAATGTAGCTGCCCAATTACACTGCAATTCTCAATTTATGAGGTCTGAAAATGATATACTTTGTACTGTCCAAACAGTTAAAGACAGGGCTGCATCCGAAAACAAAACCAGCAATGATATGATTTAAAATTTGGTAAGAAAAGACAATCCGGCAGCTTATTACATCTCTAAAATAATAATAAAATAGTCCATCAGAGAGAGAGCGTCTGTCTGTTAAACTGCACGTTTCTTTTTAATTAAGATTCTCCATTCATGAGATACAGTTGGAGGTGTTAAAATGCATGAGTCTAACTACACGAGTCAAGATCAATGGGCTGAGCACAGACACATCTGCATAAATCCTCTCCACAACGGCCCCAAAGGCCTCTTCACGGCTCTCAAACCACAACACGACACAAACTGGGTTAAACCACCGGTGACAATGTTAACCTATTCAAATCAGCAGAGTCAGTCCACAGTGAGACAGTCCATCATGAGGACACAGCTTTTGGACGTGGGAGGAGGGGCAGGCAGGAGTCCCCCCATACACAAGTGAAATTATCAAAATATATAAGGATTTGCAGCTGAACTCCTCATTCTCTCCTGTAAAACACTCTAATAACAGTGTCTCAGTGCACAGAACAGTCACATGATCTGGACCCAGCTGCCACTGTGCCACATTTTACCCACAAGCCTCCTGGAGGAGTCACAGTCTCTACATTTACATTTACATCTCAGAATATTCAGTGAAAGGACCAGAGTGTGTGATCTGAATGACAAAACCAGCAAACAGGAGGACTCTGCCTGCTCCTCCTGCTCTTCCAGACCCTGCCTGCTCCTCTAGACTCTAGGAGGACTCTGCTTGCTCCTCCTGCTCCCCCTGCTCCTCCAGACCTTGCCTGCTCCTCTAGACTCTAGGAGGACTCTGCCTGCTCCCCCTGCTCCTCCAGACCCTGCCTGCTCCTCTAGACTCTAGGAGGACTCTGCCTGCTCCTCCAGACTGTGGGAGGACTCAGCCTGCTCCTCCTGCTCCTCCAGACTGTGGGAGCTGCTGGTCTTGGCCCGTTCATGTGGAGTGATCCATTGAAGCGTCAGACTGGGGGGAGGTGGGATTTTTCTTACCTATTTTGATTTTAACGCTCTGAAACACGCGCAGTCCTTCCTCTTCCACGGCCATGCTCGCGCCCGGGCTCGGTGCTCCTCAGATGCGCGGAGTGCGGCTCCTCCTCGGGGTTCTGCTGATGCTCCAGCGCGCGGTTATTCCAGAGGCTGTGCACATCCAGGCAGAATCCGAGCAGCGCTTTCTCCGGCCTGATCTCTGCTCCGAACAACGAGCCGCTGGTCCCGCAGCAGCAGGGACAGGGGGCGTGGCTCTGCACCACGCCCCGCCCACACGTGTGGTCTGCAGGACGCTCCCGTGTGGTCAGGGCCCAGAGTAACGCCCCCGTGTGGTCAGGGCCCAGAGTGACCGGAAACGGCCACTCTGCGCCCTGAGGAGAGAAAAGTCTGGATTTATTTTACTTTAATAACCCTAAGAACTAAAACAGTGTGTGCGTAAAGTGTGCGTAAAGTGTGCGTAAAGTGTGCGTAAAGTGGATGTGGCCAGGGCTCTGTGTCAGTGCAGTGATGTAAAGAGACATGATGAGAACACAAATTAGTTTAGTCCTTCAGGAGGGGCTCCTCAGCTCTGTAAAGTAGGAATATTTTATTAGTGTGTTAAAAAAAAAATGGGGAAATGTGCATATTGTTAAAACCAGCTCCGTTTAGACGTGTCAAAACTGAAATTATTTCATGTAAAGCAGAACAGTGATGGACAACAGAAGCTAAACCCAGTGGCTGTGAGGCTGTTGACACTGATCCTGAACAAAGATGTGACAGAGATGAGGTGAAAACAGAGGCTGTATTTAGATGAAACTCACACGGTCACATCCTGAGGACCACACTGAACCTGCTCAGAGAGAACAGCCCTGTGGAAACATGTGACAGGATCATAACAGCTCAAGTGCTTCTGTCGGTCAAGGTGTGAGGATGTGAGGATTACCTGTCTCTGCTTTAACTCTAATCAGCTCAGGCTGTGTGAGCCTCCTCATGAGAACAACAGACCTGTCAGGACCCTCAGTGTGTCAGACTACAGCACACAGACCAAAACATCTGTGTAATTATCTGTCCTACTCCACACGAGATAATATATCTTCTAGTGCCACGTCCTGTGGCATCATGGGTAATTATCACTGTGGATAGGGTCTAATAGAGGCCATAGAGCTATAATTCCAATCTCTTCAGAGATCAGCTTCAGTAGACTGTACAGTTTACTGCACACTGAAGCTGAAGTACATGGGGGAAAAACGGTTTCTAAAAGTTTATGAGATTTATTTCAGTTCAGCTTTGGAGGCTACGCCCTGTGGTAAACCACAAACATGACTGAGTAACAGTGTAAAATAACACTCAGCTGAGTGTCTAATGACAAAGACAGGCACTGTCTGCAAGAAAAGAGAATTAATGGAATAATTATCATGAACAACCTCCACATAAACACATATCTGCAAATGAGAGTGTGGACAGGCCTGTGCAGAGTGAATCCTGTTTTACAGAGACAAAGCCTTTGTGAATAAAGAGTGAGCAGACTTCTGAAAACACTTTTTTAGAAAACAGAAAGTCCAGAGTTTCAGTCGGAGGATTTACACAGCCTGAGCATGTAAAGTCATGCAAATATGTTGCTACAGCAAAAACAGGACACAAACCTATGGAGCAAGGCACAATGTCATTTCTGAATGGAGACATTTCAGAAGCTGTATTACAGCGCCACCTCGTGGAAATTTGGGGGAAATTATTGAGATTTTCAATGGTTCAATTCATCAGAAATTTTTAACAAGATTTACCAGCATTTTGTTCACCTGTAAAACACTGGATATAAGAGAGAACTTTCCTCTTGGACTAAAGGCTCACAGGAGGAGACTACAGCTCTACAGGAGGAGACTACAGCTCTACAGGAGACTACAGCTCTACAGGAGACTACAGCTCTACAGGAGGATACAGCTCTACAGGAGGATACAGCTCTACAGGAGGAGACTACAGCTCTACAGGAGACTACAGCTCTACAGGAGGATACAGCTCTACAGGAGGATACAGCTCTACAGGAGGAGACTACAGCTCTACAGGAGACTACAGCTCTACAGGAGGAGACTACAGCTCTACAGGAGACTACAGCTCTACAGGCGGATACAGCTCTACAGGAGGAGACTACAGCTCTACAGGAGGAGACTACAGCTCTACAGGAGGAGACTACAGCTCTACAGGAGGAGACTACAGCTCTACAGGAGGATACAGCTCTACAGGAGACTACAGCTCTACAGGAGGAGACTACAGCTCTACAGGGGGAGACTACAGCTCTACAGGAGGAGACTACAGCTCTACAGGCGGATACAGCTCTACAGGAGACTACAGCTCTACAGGCGGATACAGCTCTACAGGAGACTACAGCTCTACAGGAGGATACAGCTCTACAGGAGGAGACTACAGCTCTACAGGAGGAGACTACAGCTCTACAGGAGGAGACTACAGCTCTACAGGAGGAGACTACAGCTCTACAGGAGGATACAGCTCTACAGGAGACTACAGCTCTACAGGAGGAGACTACAGCTCTACAGGGGGAGACTACAGCCTACAGGAGGAGACTACAGCTCTACAGGCGGATACAGCTCTACAGGAGACTACAGCTCTACAGGCGGATACAGCTCTACAGGAGACTACAGCTCTACAGGCGGATACAGCTCTACAGGAGACTACAGCTCTACAGGAGACTACAGCTCTACAGGCGGATACAGCTCTACAGGAGACTACAGCTCTACAGAAGGATACAGCTCTACAGGCCAACACAAATACACAAATACACAATACACAAATACACAATACATAATACATAATACACAATACACAAATACACAATACATAATACACAGTACACAAATACACAATACACAAATACACAATCCATAATACATAATACACAATACACAAATACACAATACACAAATACACAATACATAATACACACATACATAATATCGAATACATAATACATAATACACAATACACAAATACACAATACATAATACACGAATACATAATACATAATACACAATACACAAATACACAATACAGAACACAGAATACACAAATACACAATACAAAATACACAAATGCAAAATACACAAATAGAAAATACAAGGAGACTATGATATCTGTGATTAAAGTAAACAGTGTAAGAACATATTAGACATTAGACAGGACAAGATTAAATACAAATGGTGAGTTCATAATAAAATGCTGACACTGGCCCAGTGGTCCTCTCACACTCTGGCTCTCTGTCTCTGTCCTTGTCCCTTTAAGTGTCCTCCCGGTGTGTATCTGCCCATTTCGTGCTTTGTTTTCATTGAGGGTCTGTGGCCCCTGTCACTGGCCCCTCTCACCTCACACTCTGTCTCTGGACCTCTCACACTCAGTCTCTGGCTCTGTCTTTGGTCCTCTCACACTCTGATCCTCTCTCACACTGTGACACAGTGACTGTGTCTCTGTTCCTTTAAGTGTCCCCCCGGTGTGTATCTTTCCTTTTCGTGCTTTGTTTTCATTGAGGCTCTGTGGCCCCTGTCACTGGCCCCTCGCACACTCTGGTCCTCTCTGACAGTCTCACACAGTGTCTCTGTCCCTTTAAGTGTCCTCCCCGGTTCTTCTTCCCCATTTCGTGCTTTGTTTTCATAGATCTTGTGTAGATCGTGTGTGTATATCCTGTCTGGAGCCTGTGTGTATTCTGTGAATCATGGCTGCTCATTCTGCTGAAGAACCTTTTCCTTTCCACGGGCTGCTGCCTAAAAAAGAGACCGGGGCCTCGTCTTTTCTGTCCCGGTTCCCGGAGCACGATGGCCGGGGGGTGCTCATCGCTGTCCTGGACACGGGGGTGGACCCCGGGGCCCCCGGGATGCAGGTAAATGCACCCGGCGGACTCCCGCTAGCCGTTAGCACTTAGCTAAAGGCTAGTTAGCATGCTAAGCTAAAGGCCTGACTCATTCATGTTCACTGTGCTCTGTCATTAGCTCGTGTAGCTTTAGCTCTATTAGCATGCTGCTTCATTTAAGAACATTAAACTGCAGAATTAAGGTTTAATATAAACATGACAGCGCCTGTTTCACATTGAAATAAAGCATTTAGATCCTCTCGTTAAATGACTGATGCCCATTGTCACAGTTTAACATTTTATCCAGTGGAAGCTAACCACGTTAGCCTCATATTAGCATGATGTTAGCATGATGAGTTAAAACACTGATTATTTTTTAAATATGGCATATTACCTACAGAGTTATAAAGTTTACTTAACCTTCTATGGTTTGTGTTAAACATGTTTTAATATCCTTTTATATTATTATATTACAGAAGTAATATTGTAGTAAATGATGTGCATCATTTTTAGATGATGATCTGTTTTATACAATCTGTCCTGGAGCATGTTTAAAGATGCAGATATGTGATACTCCTGAAACACTAGCAGCTGTTAGACTTTTGTCAGATGAGTGCTACATGCAGGCTCAGATTTTCACCCTGTTAAATTATACCACGGCTTGATACTTTGCAGGTCACCACAGAGGGAAAGCCAAAGATCCTGGACATCATTGACACGACAGGCAGTGGTGACGTAAACATGAGCACAGTGACAGAGCCTAAAGATGGGACAATCACTGGCCTTTCTGGAAGAACACTCAAGGTAAAAGAAACACAGCACACTTTGATTTACAGGGGAAAGTATAAGTACTACTGCACAGACAGAATTATTATTTTTGTGTATCTCCACGTATCTGGAAAACATCTGTCTTTTATGTCTTGTAGATTCCCCCTGCCTGGGTCAATCCAACAGGGAAATACCACATTGGAGTTAAAAATGGCTACGAGTTCTTCCCTAAGGCACTCAAAGAAAGAATACAGGTATAATAGTCTATTATTACTTCAGTTAATTAGGGTGGAGTCACTGAGCAGTTTAAAATATGTCGACCTACTCCCTTGTAAGCTGTTGTTGTTGAAAGTTTGTGACGTTGTATCTTAATCACACTTTTAACGTAAAAATAATCTAAGATAACCTAAATGGATCTTAAAACTAACATTTTTTATGTTGTTATATTGTCACTTATAAATAACATTTTAAATTGTTCTATACATTTGTCTTTTTAGAAAGAGAGAAAGGAAAAACAGTGGGACCCAGCACACAGGGCAGCGCTTGCAGAAGTCTCACGTAAAACTGAAGAATTTGACCTCTCTCATCCCTCACCCTCTCAGGTCAGACACCCAAGTTTGTTTAGTGGCCAAACTCTTACACATCCATCTACACTGCAGTCTCATCAAATATTTATTTATTTGTTTTCATAGATTGAGAAGTTGCAGAAGGAGGAATTGCAGAGTCAGTCAGAGCTGTTAGCAACATTAGAAAAGAAGTACAGTGATCCAGGTCCAGTCTATGACTGTGTGCTGTGGCATGATGGCACAACATGGAGGTGGGGCAGCGATATTAAATGTTATTGTTTATAATTATTTATCATGCCTTCACATGTCTTTTTTTTGCTGCGTGTAGGGCTGTAGTGGACACCACAGAGTGTGGAGATATGGCCCAGTGCACTGTGCTGACGTCCTACAAAGAGAACCAGGACTATGCAACGTTAGGCAACGCTGAAATGCTCAACTACTCTGTAAATATCTATGATGAGGGAAACACACTCTGCATCGTCACAAGTGGAGGTGAGAACATCATGGAAATGAAGCGAAACTTTCCATTAAGAACACAAAAACAATTCAGGAGATGAAATGTAACATATATTGAATTTTCTAATGAAGGGGCTCATGGGACACATGTAGCAAGTATCGCGGCGGGCTACTTTCCAGAAGAACCTGAACGCAACGGTGTGGCGCCTGGTGCTCAGATTCTTGCCATAAAGATTGGTGACACTCGCCTTAGCACAATGGAAACAGGCACAGGACTCATACGGGCGGTAAAAAGCTTTAAGTTTAGATCTGAAGCCGAAGCATAGTGCACAGTCATGTATATTTAATGTTATTTTTTTACTGTCTTGTAGATGATCGAAGTTATCAACTATAAATGTGATTTAGTCAACTATAGCTATGGAGAAGCTACCCACTGGCCTAATTCAGGGTCCGTACTAAAGGACTTACTTTTAAAAGACTTCTTCATTTCACATTATGATATTTCTTCTTTCTCTTGCAGGAGGATATGTGAGGTGGTCACAGAAGCTGTACAAAAGCACAATGTCATTTTTGTTTCAAGTGCTGGAAATAATGGCCCCTGTCTTTCAACGGTTGGCTGCCCAGGTGGAACTACAAGTAGCGTTATCGGTAAGTTATTCAAATATTCAATTTCCCTGTACATTTGAGCAAAATGATTAACGTATATCTTTGTGCACAGGTGTTGGTGCCTATGTGACCCCCGACATGATGGTGGCTGAATATTCTTTGAGGGAGAAGCTGCCTCCAAACCAGTATACGTGGTCCTCCAGAGGCCCCTGCACAGATGGAGCACTCGGGGTCAGCATCAGCGCCCCTGGTGGTGCCATCGCGTCAGTCCCAAACTGGACTCTTCGGGGAACCCAACTGATGAATGGCACATCTATGTCATCTCCAAACGCGTGTGGAGGCATTGCACTGGTCCTCTCAGGTGAGTGCGTACTGGTTTGTTTGATAGCATGATGAATGGAACAATAATTAACAGTAATTTTGAAGGGGTCAGTATTTGTTGTGGGCACTTTTTCTTTGTACTAGTGGGGAGTATTTTGTTATTTTTCTGGACTTCTGGGCTTAGGGGTATTTTCTCAGTGGCATAAATCAGTCATACTGTCATTTATTTCTCTTTATAGAATCTAATTATAATTTTTCTGACAAACATTTGCACCCTTAAGTTGTGTGCTCTTGTGTCTTTATATTGGAATTGGTGAGTGAAGTTACTTTGTGGTTTAGGTCTGAAGCAGAACAGAATTCGTCCCTCGGCACCAGCTGTGAGGAGAGCGCTCGAGAACACAGCCATTAAAGTGGATGACATTGAGATGTTTGCACAAGGTCATGGGATTATCCAGGTAATTTCTCTTTAGAGTGTTGTTATTTTCCATTTGCATCTTTCAGGACTGTGTTACACTGAAAAGGCTTTCAAATCTGATTACGTTGGATGTCATATTTATTTTTTACACAGGTGGACAGAGCGTTAGACTACCTCACTCAACATGCCTCATTACCCACAAGCCACTTGGGCTTCTCAGTGTCAGTGGGCTCACAGAGAGGCATCTACCTCAGGGATCCGTCCCAAGTTCTTGCTCCTTCTGATCATGGAGTAGGGATTGAACCCATCTTCCCTGAAAATACAGGTACATATTCAAGCAAATCTAAAGTTGTCTTTCACTTTGTTTTGGATTTCCTAAGATGTTGTGTTTTTGTCCAGACAATTCAGAGCGCATCTCCCTTCAGTTGCACTTGGCCCTCACTTGCACTGCCCCCTGGGTCCAGTGTCCTTCCCACTTAGAGTTAATGAATCAGTGTCGCCATGTTAACGTCCGCATAGACCCAGTGGGGCTGAGAGAAGGAGTGCACTACACAGAGGTAAACAGAGCTTACTGGAAATGACCTGTCTCTAAAGTTTGTCCATGAAAATGTAATTATGCTTTATCTTTAGGTCTGTGGCTACGACACAGCAGCACCCACCTGTGGTCCCCTGTTTAGAGTCCCTATTACAGTCATTATCCCAACTAAGTAAGATTTTATATGGATGTAAAATGACTGTTGTATAAGATTAGGTTCTGACTGTACTGCTTTGTTTACAGGGTGCCAGAGAGTCGTAATCAGGAGGTGTGTTTCACAGACGTCCACTTCAGACCAGGCCAAATCAGACGCCATTTTATCACTGTACCTCAGGGAGCCTCCTGGGCAGGTCAGTGTGTAGGAAATACTCAAGGCAGATGTCCAAAAAAGTTATGAAGTATAGTAATTAAGTTCATAGAAGAATATTTTTGTATTTTGGCTTAATGAGGAAGTAGTGGTAAAAAAATAAAAGCTTTCTTTGCTTAATGACGACTGAGAAAAGGGAAGAACAAATTTGGACATGGATGATTTTCTCACTACAGATATTCTAGCGTTGTTCCTTTTCTCTTTCAGCTAGAACAGATCTATTAACATTTGTCTCACATTGTTTTTTTGTCTGATTTTGAAAATTAATAATTTTAGGGTTGTGTTTTTCTTGCAGAGATCATGCTGACTTCTCATTCAGGAGACGTATCTTCAAAGTTTGTTCTTCATGCAGTGCATCTAGTCAAGCAGAAGGCATACAGAGCAAATGAATTTTACAAGTTTTCCTCTCTGTTAGAAAGAGGGTCATTAACTGAAGCTTTTCCGGTGCTGGTATGTCCAAATACATTTTCACATCAAGACAAATGTTTGTGAAATATCTCAATAAATGTACCCAAATTGAACATTTCTGTATCTTGTGTTCTAGTCGGGTAAAATAGTAGAGCTGTGTATTGCGCGCTGGTGGGCGAGCCTTGGAGACGTGACTGTGGACTACAGCATCTCGTTCCATGGCCTCAGCACATCTCCCTCACCGCTGCACTTGGTAAGAAAGAAGCAACAGTTTATCGCCTTAAAAATGACTTTAAACTAAAATATTTTGTTGGTACACAGCATGCCTCTGAGGGGGTGACAAGTTTTGACGTCTTCTCTCCTCTGCGATATGAAGAGGTGGCTCCAACTATCACCCTGAAATCATGGGTGCAGCCTCTCAGGTTTTGACTGAACGATTCTTCCCTTTACAGTGTGTCTTTTTGCTCACTGTGATTGAATGAACTTGACTTTCTTCCAGACCGGTGTCTTCTAAGATCAAGGCCTTAGGAACAAGGGATGTTCTTCCAAACAACAGGCAACTCTATGAGATAGTTCTTACCTACAATTTTCACCAGGTACTTTGTTGTAAAGTCATTTCAGACATCTTTCAAAGTAGTGTTATTAGTTACTGATTCTTATTTCTTAACATGTCCACGTCTTTAGCCTAAAAGTGGCGAGGTCACCCCCAGCTGCCCCACGCTGTGTGAGCTGTTGTACGAGTCTGAGTTTGACAGTCAGCTGTGGATGCTGTTTGATCAGAACAAGAGACTGCTGGGCTCCGGGGACGCGTACCCACACCAGGTACTATCAAATACAATTCTATAAACGCACGGTAAAACCCGATCTCATTTACTCGAATAGAGAAAAACTGAACACTTTCTCAAACTCCTAATACAATACAGGATAAAACAAGTACAGTTACTTTCAGCGTTTTAATCTGATGGTTTGAAATGATGGAAATCTGTCTTTTTAATAGTTTAAAAGTGCTTCTAATGGTGCTTCTATAACAACAAAAAGTCATACAAGTTTTGTAAAGTTACATCTGCAATTAAGACTAAGCTTTGAAAAAGACATTGCTCAATTATTCACTGGTGCTTTTTTGCAGTAACAGTTTGTCTACAGTAGTTTTTTTAATTCAAACATTTTTTACTGTCATTGTTCATTTTTATTTGGTAATATTTTTTGTGTTCCGTACAGCACTAGTACAACACAACTGAGAATAAATTGAGGTTTTACCAAAAGATAATTGTTTTTACTCCCATTGTTGAGGTCACTGCTGACTTTGTGCACATATTCCTCAGTATTCTCTGAAGTTGGAGAAGGGTGACTACACCGTGAGGCTGCAGGTCCGTCATGAACAGTCCAGTGAACTCGAGCGACTCAAAGATCTGCCCTTTGTCGTGTCCCATCGCCTCTCCACCACACTCAGTTTGGACATTTATGAAAGCCACCGGGGGGCGCTCATGGCCAAGAAGAAGGCCAACTCTCTCACTCTGTGTCCAGGAGCCACACAGCCCTTCTACGTCACTTCTCTGCCTGATGACAAGTACGTACTCTCGTGAATTAACTACTATTCGGACTGCGTTTAACTCCTATTGAATCACAGTATTAATTTCCTTAACATAAACAGTACAGACTTCTAATCAATGCCATTTAACACAAAAATAGCAATATTTCTTCCTCAAGTCAGAACTCTGCTCTAAACCTTACCTTTTTACAGTTAGAGTGTTGGCTGTAGACCTCTTATAAAGACCCAAACATATCAGTGACGTAGAAATGACCATTTTATCTTGATTACATTCTAGTTAATTGCACAATCCTTAATACTATAAAAGAATTGAAATTCTTAAAAGTCATGAATGCAATGTTGAACAGACGACAAATTTGTGGAATCACTGACAAGAACATTTCACTAACTGACACCAATCTTTTTCCTTTTATTCACGAGACAAAATTGTGGTCTGTTTAGTAGAAAGAGAAGAATATGTTGAATTTTTATTATTTCAGGTGGACAGACCCAGTAATGAGAGGCTGACCCTAAACCAGAATAAAATATCTGCATTTTTACAGTTAAAACATTATTTCTGCCATAGAATCACCTCTATTTTAAAACATGGGCATTTGTGACTCACTACATCAACTGAATCCATCCCTCTGAATTTTCTAAATGAACTTAATTGTGTTTCTTCCAGGATCCCCAAAGGAACAAGTCCAGGCTGTTACCTTTCAGGGTCTCTGGTTGTTGCCAAAAGTGAATATGGAAAGAAAGCAGTGAGTGGCATTTTTATTAACACTATAGTAGCACTGAGTTCAGCTGCTAAGATGAAGAACTCGTTAAAATGGTTGATCTCTGCACTGCTTATCCGTTTGTTTTTGTGTTGCATGGCAGTTATCTTCATTATTGTCTTGTGCCGTTCTCTTGTGGCAGTCCAGTGATTTCCTGACTCCCACCTAACATTTTTTTTGTCTTATTTATTTATTAAGCATTGCATTTTGTCTTTGGTCACTGTTATCTGCTCCTGTCATGTCTTGGCTCAGTGGAAAAGTAATTTACACAGTTGTTTTTAGCTTTGTTTGATAATACAATGCTCACAGTAGTTGTTGTGTTGAGAGTGAGTATGGCTGGATCCGAAGTACATGTGATTTGAACATAATGCAGGTTGGAGCACAGGTTGGTAGAAATCTGTGCGTGAGGTTCAAAGATGACTGAAGAGCGAGTGTGTTATTGTTGTCCTTTGCCTTACTGTGTGTTATTCTGACCACCAGGGGCAGGCCTCTGCAAAACGACAAGGAAAGTTTAAAAAGGTACTGGATGAGCTAGATCACTACCACAGAGCCACCTCTGCTCTCCTGCCATCGGGAAAGGGCCTTTTCTAACTTTGAGATGGGATCTGCTGCTGACATTCATATATACAAACATTCCACTGTTACTTCAGTATTTGAAGTATTTTGACATGGTTATAATGAAGTTCTTTAGTTACTAGTTTGTTTTAAAAATAAATGGTGGTCAATAAATCAGTTAAATGGGTTTTTCTGCTTTAAAAATTGGGTCCTTGCTTTACAGTACAAAACATTTTAGAGTTGGCACATCATCTGTTTTTTTGTTTGTTTGTTTTTTTCTTCATTTTAGGATGCTGATTCAAACTGTCAGTCTGTTGAATTACATCTAGTCTCCTCTTTGTGTTCACACAGGACATAGTGCCAGTTGTGTACCACCTCATCCCTGCTCCAAACAAATCAAAGAATGGAGGAAAAGACAAAGAAAAGGACACAGACAAAGAGAAGGATGTGAAGGACGAGTTTGCTGAAGCCATGAGAGACTTGAAGATTCAGTGGATGACAAAGTAGCAATGCTTTTCAGAAATCTGTTTTATAAGTAGATTCAAGAAATATTTATTACTTTATAAATTTGTCCTTTAGGTTGGACTCTAATTCAATTTATGATGAACTGATGGAAAACTATTCAGAATATCTTCCTCTGCATGTTCAAAGACTGCATCAGCTCGACTCTGAAAAGGTAAAGTGCCAGAAAAAAAACATTTAAACAAATCACTGACAGAATTAACTGAATACAAACCTGATGTGTTATTTTGTAGGAGCGTGCTAAACGTCTTAAAGAGGTTGTTGCTGCAGCTGACATCGTCATCTCACGCATTGACCAAACGGCTTTGGCTGTTTATCTCACCATGAAGACAGACCCACGGCCAGACGCCGCCTCTATCAAAAGGTAGATTTCTCTGTGTAAAGTAAATAATAGGCCTGTCACAATAATGACTATATCGACTCATTGTTCAGGATATGAAAGCTGGAACTATATATTTTGGGGCTCAGTATTTATCATATGTTCAGTTTATTTGCAATAGTAGAGATTATCTGCTGTTTATCTGTTGCAGCTCAGGTGTTTTAATGATGTAGTAGTGTAAAAACGGGTTTACGGCAACTCTCCTGTTTTGTGTCAGTGGCATAAAGTAGTTTCAATATGCCAATATTTTTTTGTAGTGATATATCGTGCTTCAAAATGTGTCGTTGTGACAGGCCAAGTAAATAATAGGACTGGGCGTATGACCAAAAAAATGTTAGAGAATTATTTTTTTTTTCCCCCCACTTACTGATCAAGCTCTGTTTTTGTTACAAAATAAAATGCTGTCAGTACTAATTACTTGAGGAAAATGACAAATTTTGGTGCAACAATTATAATCTGTAATGTTTATGTTCAAGTCTGCAGAAAATGTCTGTGTCCCTCAGTCAGTCCAGGTCCAGGTCACAAAAGTAAAATGTCATCTTAAGACGTTTGGCTGCTCATCGAAGGGGTTCATTCAGGGTGAATGAATATGCTAATTATGACTCAGGCACAGTGCACACTCGGTGTAGCTCAATAGACCTAGTCTACAAACAGAAACTGTAAACAAAAGCTGTTTCCAGTTTCAGTGCCGTTAGCTCCTCCTTCAGACAGATATAAGGCAGTGTCCAGCAGTGATCTGACTAGAACTGAAGAAGAGACTTGGATGAGCAGCCAAACGTCTTCACTCCTGCAACTTTTTCTCCAGTTGACAGATTTTACTTTTGGCTTTCGCTCAAGTCTGTTTACCCAAACCACAAGCCTTTACTTACAGAGGATTATAGACTTTTCAATTAAAAAGACCAAAGCTGATCACTATTAGAAATTGCCTCAGTTAAAATCTTCCTGCTGTTATTGGGCTAATCTAACATATTTTGTTTGTTTCAGTGACATGGAGAAGCAGAAGTCCTCTCTGTTGGACGCCCTGTGTAGAAAAGGCTGTGCTCTGGCCGATCAGCTCCTGTTGCCGCTCACTCAGGACGGGGCGGCTGCAGGACAGGTCCTAGGAGAGGAGGGGGGAGACCCGACCCCCAGCAGCTCAGACGACACCGCACAGGCGATCACCAAAGCCCTGTCCGACGTCTTCTGGGACGTGCAGAAGTGGGCCGAGCTCACGGACTCCAAGGTGAGACCTCCTTAGCTGACATTTCCTTGGTTTATTTTTCCTTTTGGTAAATTATCACCGTGGTTAGATAATTACCTTGTTTGTTCAAAATACATTATTGTGACAGGTGTAGGGATGAAGTACGATATATTGTTAAAGTAAATATAGACAATAAACCATAATATTAAAACAAAACTCTAGAGCAGAATTATGTCCAGAAAGTTTTCTAAAGGTACAGTATTGTTTAAAAAAGCCCTATTGATCCCTCTTTTCCTCCTGACAGGTTCTGATGTTTTCATACAAACACGCTTTGGCCAATAAGATGTACGGTAGAGCCCTGAAATTTGCCACAAAGATGGGAGAGGAGAAGCCCAGTAAAGAAAACATGAAAAACTGTATTCAGGTATGTTTCCAATGCTGCTCTAATACAGTGGTTTTGGGTGAGGGTTGTATTAAAATGTGGAAAGCAGAACTAGGTTTAACTTTAAATAGTTTGCATCTAATTATAGGGCAGTGTTTAATAACTGGATTACTGCAAAGAGTGCACATTTTGACTCAGCTGCTTTTTCAATGTATTGGCACTGGGGCAAGACAAAAAGTAGGGAATAACAAAAATGTTCATATTTTTTTAGGATAAATATAATTAAAAAGTACATTTTGGGAACATTTGCAGTAATGTTTCTATTGTAGATTATATTATTGTTGTTGTGCTGTACTTTCCTCTTCACTAACTACTATTTTTTCTCTTTTCCAGCTCATGAAGAATCTCAGATGGACCCATTGCGCCACCTACAGCGAGAACTGGCTCCCCGTCATGTATCCTGCAGACTACACCCCTTTTTAAACACTCTGTCTGCACACAGCATCAGCATGGCCCTCCACCACTCCAAGACTAAGTCCTTAGGGTCACTTAGGTTTTTTTAATTATTTTTTCAGACTTTTACCAACAAAGTTTACTCTGAATGTTCACATATAACTACGACGCATTAAGATCAAGGGAATGCAGTTTATTTTTGGAAAAGGGACGATAGTCTGTTTTGAGTAGCACAGCGGGCATTGCATCTCTGCCTTGGCTCAAACCTAAATGCCAGCAATGCAACAAACACTTTTCAATCTTCACGTTTTTTGATGCTAAGGAAATTTGGACACTGCTTTTTTTAGTGTCATGAGCACATTCAAGTCTTCAGACCTACCTATTGTCATATCGTAATTTTGTTTATTATCAATGTCCAATCATCAAACGATATCGATTGAAAACATGGTGCTGTCTGAACTTGGGACTTTTTAAACAATCAGACTTGTACAGACACCATGTAGTACAAACAGGTTACAATAGACTTTCAGATTTTCGTTTTTATCGTTTTAAATTAGACATGTTTGCAAGTTAATGTTAAGTATATGCCATTTTCGGCTCAAACTCAGATCCAAAACTCAACTGTTTTGAGGTGCCTTGTACTCGTACCTTACCGTCTTTTTTTGGGTGTAAAGTTTAGATTTTTTTTGAGCTGCAAAAAAGTCTCGAAAAAATCACTCGCTTCACCCAAATCTTTTCTCACAAACCTCACTTTAACAAACAATGCAGCTGCCTTTACTCTCATCTTATTTCACTGTAAATTACTCAGTGTATTATTTCTGCAACTTGTACACAGTGTCAAATTGTACATACACGTAACGTACAATTATGAAAATGCAATAGCTATATAGTCAAATGTTCTATTAGATGTATTTTGCATATATGCATGTCGTCTAGAAACAAGGCTTTTATTTGGACACATTTTATCTTATTTTACGGTTTATAATCACCCTTAAAAGTAATATTATACCTATTACGATGTTGAAGAGTGTGTCTGTGAGTGTTTGTACTTGTTTATTTCATGTAGTTTTTAAACTGACAGAAGCCATTTAATTAGGTAGATATATGGCCCGATGTTATAAATGCTAAAATGTATTTAAATATGTCGTTAATAAGAGCATCAAAGCAGACCTAAGCTTCACTGTGATGGTTATTATCAGCCATTACTGTGTCCTGGAATATTGGAAATCAGAGCCAATAGATCCTCTTTGAAAATGGGCATTGAAGTTTCGTAGTATTTTAGCATTCGCAAATTAATTGTGTGTTATTTAATTGTTAAAAAAATCAAGTGAGTGTGGCTTTTTAAGAATTCGGCTGCATTCACGATAAACCTGCGCAACTGGCTTAACATAATGTGTAATTTTGATTTAGTATTTAGATATTATTCAATTACATACTGTACAGGTTTCAAGAGACTATGACTATTATCTAAATATAAACCAATGGGCTCAAAAGATGCAAAGAAGCAGGAAGGAGCTCTCCACTAAGCCCTTTGCACTGCTGATCTTTTGTTACCCGTTGCGTCGTGAAGTGCATTGGCCACGTGTGTTAGTCTTTCTGGTTATTAGGGTCGCAGTGTACCCCTGGGAATGTGGAAGCAGCCGCTCTTGAGTGCAGAGCTTTTGTGTCTCTGGGGAGTTCATGATCTTTTTTTGAGACTTGGATCTCTGCCATCACATCTCACGTTTTTCCCACGGGGCACGGACCTGGTGCACTTCTCTTTTAAAGCTTTGACTGTCTGCACTTTGTCGGCTCAGGCTTGCCCACATTAAGTTTTAAATGTTGATGTTTTTGTCCCGACCTCATGTATTGAAAGTGTGTTTGAGGTTTGATTTAGTATCCATTGCCAATAATTTCTCAAATGGCCTTAAATTTCACATTAAATGCCGTCCATTTTATAGTTTTACATTTCTCTCACTTTGCTGGTATCAGGAAAAAAAGTTGAGTGACTTTAAAAGTAAAAATGCCAAGATTTTAAAATTGTATGTATGCATTTAGTATTTTTACCCAGAACATCTTCCCTGGGTGATGGGAGTGAGAGCTTCAGCCACTGACACGTTTTGTGATCTCAAGACTTGCGTCAAAACAATGAAGCAACACTCAATAAATGACTTGGAAAAAAAACAAATGTGTTCATTTTTGTTATGGAAAAACACGACTTGGATGATGTTCTATAATCTTCCCGTTTACTGATAGTTTTCAAACTCTAGAACGTCATGAGACAGGCAAGAGACCGTTTTGAAATATCCAAAAGGAAAAGTCACAAATGTTGAGCCTGATTATTTCAATTTAGGGACTGGACCTTAGAACTCTGTATTTAAATGTTCTGTATTACACATAACTGAGTGTTAAACCATGTTCTAATGTTGTTTACCTCCTCAAAAACAGACCTCAAGTTGTGTTTTGTTTTATTCACATGTTTGAGTGACTTTATTTCTAGTCTCTACATCTCCAAAGCCCTAAATGCTGTTCTACCTTGTGTCATAAAGCAGTAGTTTTCATGTTAACCGCTCCTTTTACCTTGTTTTAATAGAGATGAGAAATTCCAAGGCTGAAATTATCCAAATGATTCTAGTGAAGTGGAGCGCTCCCTCTTATTACCACATGACATCACAAGGTGGAACAGGCTGTTTTCAGTTTCAGAGAAGAACTCAGCCCATTGATGAGGAGACAACATTGTAACATAGATCAGATCAGAAAATGGCATAATATGGGCCTTTTAACCACATTCATTTTCCCCGTCCCTTATCTGTATTAAATATTATTGGCCTGTAGAATGTTGTGACGTCTGAAACCCTGCAGTTATACTACAAGACTACTTAAAAAAAATATTTACATGGATTGCAATTTCATGCATTTTTCTTTATTTTTTTGTAGCAAAATATAAAATACAAAAAGCGTAATTGCCAACTTAGCAAAACCCAACAGAGGTGAATCAGAAAGTAAGTTTTAGCTTGAAGTGCCAGGCTCTGCTTCTGTGCATTATTCAATTGTGTGTTTGGTGTGGGTCACAGAAGTTAAATATATTTGGTTTGGATATATTTTTGCTGTGAAATTTACCCTGTAAATTATTATTGTCCTTTTCGAACACAATATAATAATATACAAAAGCTCTGTCTACATTTTAAACTTCCCCATAAATATTTTCATGTCTCCATCTTCAGCCAGCAGCTTTGTGTTAAACTCCTTTTTAAACTTCTCTGTGAACTTTAAGTCTGACTCCAAGCGGACCTTATTGGCCCAGATGATGGTGGTTCTGGGATGGCAGAAGTGAGCCATGGTGGCCAGGAGCTCATCGAGGAAGTCATGGTGATAGACCACATCAGCGGCCAGCACGTAGTCGAAGCGGTACAGAGCCGAGGGGAAGGTACGCTCCACGTCGAAGCTCCAGGGCAGAGCGCAGATCTCTGGTAAGTACTTACACCTGCCCCTGGTGTTCCTCATCACATTGGACCGCAGGTTCCCCAGGATGTCTGGCAGATCTGTGGCTGTTACTTTGGCTCCTGAAACACAAAAATAAAAGTAATGTTTTCTGTGTGAAAAATCCAGTGTCGAGTATATCCAAATGAATAAAAATGTTTTTGCACAATTATCACTCATGTCTGAAGAAGAGGTTTACCCCAAAAATCACACTGTGGAGCTCCAAAGAACTGCAGATCTGTTCTTTTTTTCTACTGTTTTGTCTTTGGACTCAGCACAGCCTGAAATTTTTATCAGTTGCACATGTCTCTACCAGCACAGTTATCAATTCACAAAGGCTTCAAATGCTTATATCATTATTATATCCTTTGTTATAGAAGAATCTCACCTGTAGTTTAGCCCTCTGCAAATGCATGGGGTATTGATTTTAGTTTATATGTTTATATTTCACTTGTTTCTGTGTAGGCTCTGCACACCCCAATCTAATCGCATTTCTTTTCCAAAATTCAAAGATAACTTAAAATGTTGGTATTGTGTCCTGCTCACTAATGGGTAACAGAGAGATGACTTGTCAGTGGTCATTATGTTATGCTTCATCGCTTTATATACGGTATGTGTACTGTGTTTTTGTTTTTTATTCTCACCCAGAAGACTCGCTACAATGGCCACCAGTCCAGTCCCAGCTCCGAGCTCCACAACCGTCTTATCCTCCAGATTTACCATGTCCCTGTTGTGCTCCAGAAAAGAGCAAAGAGCCACAGCCTACAGCCAAGACAACCATACTCAAGTTAGTACGAGTTTCTATTAAGATAAATATGACCTTTTTATGGCTGGTACTTACCCCTGGCCACATCACACCCCCGTAGGAATCAAAAGCCTCAAAAATACTAATACTCGTCCCCACGTACTGATAAACCTCTTTACCGAGACAGCTGATGACGCTGGGGGCCCAGAAAAATGGTTTGACGTTTTTCTGTTCTCCTGTATAGATAAATCGTGTTTGATTACAGTCACAGTTTCCACATTTGAATAAATCTTTCAGACTTTATACAGGTTTATGACTTGTAAAGTGAGGAGATCGGGTCACTTTCCCCTTGGTATTAAAACGGTTCAACACATTTTTGGCTTGTCTAAACTGACCTCATGAGCAACTCAGATACCAGACTTCATTCTCTCGCTTCTATCCAACTGTAAAAT
Source organism: Periophthalmus modestus (assembly GCA_019594935.1). Lineage (NCBI taxonomy): Eukaryota > Metazoa > Chordata > Actinopteri > Gobiiformes > Gobiidae > Periophthalmus > Periophthalmus modestus. Next base: position 34,039,875 of record JAIEZT010001214.1, read on the forward strand.
TAGACGGTGTTGCAGACTGGAGCACGGTGAGGGGTTCGTGCCTTTTGTGGGTTTAATCCACGGGTCAGTTAATGTCAGGTCTATGACAGAGGCTCACCCACACTGTAAACCAGGCGGATACTGGGGCACACACACACTCTCGCCTCACCAGTGCAGAAGTGTTTGTATGAATGTGAGTGAGTGTTGGTGGCAAGTTTGGCAAGCTCCTGTTAGTTCACCCCAGGGCAGCTACCAAAATACATGGGGAGTGAGTGAATATTTGTCTACTGCAGCGTGTGTGAAGCTTGACAAGCAAAATACTGATTTAAGCCATTATTATAATATTTTTTTTGTTTTTTTTCAACAACAGGCACATGACCAGGGAGAGTTTTTTCTATGTTGTTTTTTAATAATAAGAAAATTGATCAGTTAAGGGCCTTCTGCATGATTTTTTACAATTTTTACATTTTTTTCTAGTTGAAGTAAATGCCTGTAAGACCACATATTGTTTCTTAAAAGCTGCTTTTTGTGAAAACTTTATGCATTCTAAAAAAAACCTAAATACAAGCGTCTGCCAGGGACATTTTTTCACGTCAGCAGCTGCAGATATGTAAAGAAAATCCTCCAGACTGTTGTTTGTCTGTCATGGTTCAACATAAGGGTTTGAAGAAGGGACTTGTGGGTGGGGTTACTAAAAAAAAAAACGTTTAGGGCCTTTAGGTGAAATTTGGATGCAGAAAACTCACTACACAGACACACCGGGTTGGCACAAAGACATACACGGACACAAACGACCAAACGCACGATTAACCTATGATGTTTTTCCTTGTTTTCAAATTTTAGCCATAAAACCAGAGCACAGTGAGTTAATTTGCAAAAACAGACAGCCTTCATTTCAACATTTTTCATTATAAGAATGTGGCTTATCTATTTTTGCAGATTAACTCATAACAGGCGTAACATACAGTAAATCAAACAACATGTGTGAAAAAGAAGGCATAAGTAGAAGCAGCACAGTTTGTTTGTGACTGTTTTTATTCACTAAATGATCACATGGAACAAATATTACAAACAGAAACAGACATGTAAGCAGACGTCATAAAACAGCACGTGTCACTGGCAACATAAGCAACAAGAAAATGGTGTGGAATGTGGCTTTAGAAAATGTTTAAACTAGGAATGCTGAAAAAACAGAGCACGTGACGTAACAAACGAGGAAGTACTGAGGAGGAGGCGGGGAAAGGGAGGAAGACAAACGTGGATTCAGTGCAAAAGTGAACTGGAATGGACGGTCTTAAAATAATAATGTGTGTGTGTTTAACAGAGACGTTTTTGTCCACTTTAAGTTTCCTATTGTAAGTCATGACTGACCTTGTGTGTCTTCTTTACTGTCTTGATCTGACCTGTCGGTTGGCTCTTCGTTTTTATCTTCATCATCGTTTCCTTCCTCCTCATCTTCCTCCTCTTCAGTCCCTTCACTGTCTTCGCCGGTATCACTCAGTGTAACTTCCTCCTCTCTTGTATCTACTGCAGCTTCAACCTTTTCCACATCATCCCCTTTCTCAAACTCATCATCTGGACCATTCGAAACATCTGCGTTTATATCTTCGTCAGCCTCTTCTTCATCGTCTGTCTCTTCATTATCCCTGATGTCGTCATCTTCCTCACTCTGAGCCTGAGTCTCATGCTCACATGTCGATTTAGCATTCACATCTTCTGTTTCCTCCTCTCCATCCTCTCTGTACGTTGCCATAAATATCTTCATATCTCCCTCTTCAAAAACCATCTTCGTATTAAACGTCTTTTTAAACTTTTCCACAAACTCCAGATCTGTTTCCATTCTCATCTTATTGGCCCACAGAAGCTTTGTTCCCGGTTGGCAGAAGTGCTTCATGGTGGCCAGTAGCTCTTGGAGGAAATCGTGGTGGTAAACGATGTCGGCACCCAGGACGTAGTCGTAGTGGTAAACTGAGGTGGGGTAGGAGCTCTCCAGGTTAAAGCTCCAGGACAGAGCGGCCACCTGCGGAGTGTGCCTGGACTTTCCTCTGGTGTTTTTCGACAGATTCGCTCTTAAGTTTCCCAGAGCGTGTGGGAGGTCTGTGGCCGTCACCCAAGCCCCTAAAGACACACAGGTAACATCCAAAGTCAAGGTTTTTTTGGTGCACTGCAAAGGTTTTTTTGGTGGACGGTTCATCCAACTGCTTGTCTCTATGGAGATGTTGAGATACATGCCTGGAATGTTACGAATTATAGCATTAGAGCGTTAGAGCATAGACATACAATTACTGGTGTTTTGTAAGAGCTGTAGATGGGATTGCCTCTCCACAGATCAGACTTTTTATTGGACTTTTTATAGTCTCAACCAGAGAAAAGAAATGGTTTGAGACAGGGGATAAAGAGGCAGTTTTTGTGAGGAAAGCCAATTCATCTTTGAACAGGAATGTGTGTTTTAGACGTTTCTCCTGTTTATAACTCCATTCTCAGACCTAAACAACTGCGCTAGCCAGAATGCTAATAGCCAGAATGCTAGTATGTGTGAGGGCATCCATTAGGGACCTGAACGATTATGCTAAATATGACTCAGACTGTGGTTAGCTCCTCTCTTCAGACAGATATAAGGCAGTGTTCAGCAGGAATCTGACCAGAACTGAAGAAGAGGCTTGGATGAAACGTCTTGAAATTCTCTTTTACTGTGCCTGACCCGACTGGACGACTGAGGGACACACAGACACAGATGAGACTTAACTTGCCTGTGGTGTCATCTTTTCATAATGCTTCACTGTGGAACAATCCAGGCAAAGCAATAACATCCCCATGGACACAAAGCAGGTGACGGACCCCACGCCAGGAAAAACGATTTATATTTTATGTTAGTTTTCTTTCTCATACCAAGAAGAGCTGCAACGATAGACACGAGTCCGGTTCCTGATCCGATCTCCAGCACGGCCTTATCCACCAGATCCAGCTCCCTGTGGTGTGTCTCCAGGTACCGACAGAGAGCGGCCGCCTTAAACATGAAGATCAGAGTTTAAACGAGGTACAGTAACGGTGCCAAACAACTGTGATTTAGACTGAATCAAACACTCCACACAGCTCTGTGTTCAGGTCCCTGGAGCAGACCATAGATGTGTGAATATTACTGACAGTACACACTCAAAATGAGCAGTGGTGGACGGTAACAGAGTACAAGTAGTAAAGTACTGTACTTATGAGAGTTTTAGGTATCTGTACTTTACTTTACAGTGTATAATTTTTACTTCAGTACATTTGAGAGCAGTATCTGCACTTTCTCCACTACATTTCTGAACAGGACTGAAAGTGAAGGTACTTTTCATCTGATTTCAGGGGTTATTTTTACCATGTTTGTGGAAACATCCTGACTCAAGTTTTCAAGTTTAAGCTTCGACTTTGAGCAAAACAAAAATACACAAAAACACACAACATTCATAAGAAAAATGAAGAATTTGATTTGTTTTGCTACTTTTGACCAACATAAGTATAATTTTTTAATCGATATCACTACATTTACACTTAACACATTAACAAAACACGTGTGAAATACTTAGATTTTTTTATTCTTTAAGTGCATTTTTAAGCAGGTACTAAAATACTTTTACGTAACTACATTTTTTCATGTGATACTTTTATTTGAGTAACTTTTTACCTCTGTATCTGTACTTTTACTTAAGTAACAACACTGAGTACTTCATCTACCACTGAAAATGAAAGTAGTTTCTTGTCACTAGAGCTGCGCTGGTTTTAGGATTGATTTACCGTCTTAACATTAATGTGGATAAAACATAGTACTACCTAAAAAAAAGTCACGTTTACAAATAATGATGTAGCAATATCCAAATCTCACAGCACCATAGTTATTTGAATATTTAGGAGAGTAACAAATACAGGGGAGGGACATGTTCCAGTTTGTTCCTTTAAATTTAAGCACTGAAAATATCAGCTGCCCAGAGAAAAGTATTTTCTCAGAACATGTTTTTTGTAGAGAAGCATCAAGTCGTCTCAAGTCACAGGTCCAAGTTTTATCAAGTCGAGTCTCACTTCATTAAAATAGTGACTCAATCTGACTCGAGTCCAAGTCACGACTCGACTCCCACCTCTGGATGTAAGCTCACCTTAGGTCAGATGAGGCGAATTATTTTTGTGGTATTTAAATTCCCAAAATGACTTTATGAGCTCTGAAACGTTACTGACGTGTCGATATAGGCTGTTACATTCTTGGAGGAGGCTGCGTGGACGGAGGCCAGATGATTAATGCTCCGTGTGCATGTGTCTAAAAAGTCTGTGCTAATTTCCCGCTGTTACTAGAGGCATCAGATGAAGTATCACATGTTTTTATCAGACGCAATGCCCTAAACGAAGGGGCAGTTTTCAGATTCTGTGAGAAGCAGCAGAGAGAGACAGTTTTCCTGTATGTTTATTACACTGTGCAGTAATGTGCTGATATTTTATGTTCACCTCAGAGTTGAATCAGAATCAGAATCACTTTTATTGATCCCTGAAGGGAAATTCTCTTAGTTAACAGATGCCACAACCACAGGATAGAAGTTTAAGAATAAGAATAAGAATAAAAAGTCATTTGGCTCCTTTTGTTGTTCTTATAACTGTTTATGTGGCGTTAATGTCACTGTTTTTGTGCGTGACACTTGTTTGCTTTGCCGACAGGTGGATGTGGAGGTTCTATTGGTCTGTTTTGGAGACTGGCTCTCGTGAGGTGAGACAGAGTTTTGCTCGTGTTTTGGCGTGGGTTATGGCCTACCTAACAGCCAGAAGAAATTTAGTGTGTTTCCTTACACCAGAACGCTACAGTATTTTCAAAAAGTCCACAAATGTTGAACCTGACTTAAATTTTTTTGAATGAAAACATTTATAGGAACAATAACAGTTTACTATTAACTCAAATAAATGTTATTATACCACTGATGGTTTGGTCACATTTCTGATTATGAGATGCCATATTCAGGACTTTTGGGTGTAAAAGATATATTTCGATGTTGAAGATGAGATTGTTGAATATTTCTCACCGCGGGCCAAGTCGTAGCTGCGAAGGAGTCCTGTGCCTCTTGTATTAAAATGTCCTGTCCCACAAAATGATGCATCTCTCTGTCCATTCTGTAGAAGAACGAGGGAGTCCAGGAGCTGTGCTGTTTCTGGGCACATGGCTCCTCTTTGAGCGGGGCGTCTACACAACACAAAAGTTGTGTTATTCAAATGTGAATTACTGTTTACTGGACGCCAGAACTCACCATTTTCATCCCCTTGAGTTTTGTTCGTGTCTTCCTCCTTTTCGTCACTGGTGTAGCTGCAATAGTCGTCCTCCTCCAAGTTTGAAGATGTGGTCTCCATTTAAATCCCTGTTACTGCTGTACAGACAATATATATATTAACATAAATCCATGAAAATATTATTATCGATCAGGCATGTCATTCAAAAACATAAAACATTCTGACTCTACATAAAACAAAACTTTAACAAATTTAAACAACTAATTAAAAAGTCTATTTACAATTAGCATATCTGTATTTCTCTCTGTAAAAAACTGTCCTGGATATAACCTTTGACCTACCTGCTGCCTCTGTCTGCTCCTCAGGTCTGCGGCCTGATCACGTAATACCTTGAGTGCATAGAGAGACCCCCTAAATGCAAGGTTATACTGAGCATCCACTGGGTCCACCCCTCTGCATCATCACAAGGGCACGGGGCTATTTTTACCTCCACAACGACATAAACACAGACTGATGATATGAGAGCGGAGCACGTAGAGCGGCCGAAAGAGTAACGCCCACGATGCCAACCACAACCAGCGGGGAAAACTATCTACGCCCGCTGGGGATTCAGAGGGAACGTAATTGTTTGAGGTTGTAAGTTTTATAAATTTATAAGCTAAATTTATATTATGATGTAGGTCTGTAAGAACTCACCTGTTTCCTCTTAGTTAGAAACAAAATGGGATTACATTTGAAACAATTTTCTACTGATTTTTCAACATTTCCACACTTAGTAGCAGAACTAAACCAAGATTTAACCAAGGCCAAATATCTTTAAGCTAAAATCTCAAACTTTACACTGATCTGACGCTGCCTGTTTTGCACGCTCAATTTAATAAACTTGTTTTTATGATTTTTAATTTAGTTTTAGTTTGTTTAGTTTTGAATCAACTTTGTAAACTCGAAAAATAAATAAATAAAACAGTTTATCACTATTTAATTCAGCATAGAATACATATTTGGAGCTAGTTTAACATGTTATGCAACACGTGTAACATCTACACTTTGAAAACAAGCCAAGTTCATGATTTGTGTCTGACTTGAGTCAAACTGATCTGGAGAATCGAGGTCTGTCAAACAGTATTCACATTAAATGTGAAATTAATTTAAGTATAATCACTTCTAGTGCAACAGTGACTCAAACAAAACAACAACACGTTTTAGTCCTAGTTTAGACCTGGTTTAGTCCTGGCTTAGACCTGGTTTAGTCCTGGTTTAGTCCTGGTTTAGACCTGATTTAGACCTGGTTTAGACCTGATTTAGACCTGGTTTAGACCTGGTTTAGATCTGGTTTAGACCTGGTTTAGGTCTGGTTTAGACCTGGTTAAGTCCTGGTTTAGACCTGGTTTAGTCCTGGTTTAGTCCTGGTTTAGTTCTGGTTTTGACCTGGTTTAGTCCTGGTTTAGTCCTGGTTTAGTCCAGGTTTAGACCTGGTTTAGTCCTGGTTTAGTCCTGGTTTAGACCTGGTTTAGTCCTGGTTAAGACCTGGTTTAGACCTGGTTTAATCATGGTTTAGACCTGGTTAAGTCCTGGTTTAGACCTGGTTTAGTCCTGGTTTAGACCTGGTTTAGACCTGGTTTAGTCCTGGTTTAGTCCTGGTTAAGACCTGGTTAAGACCTGGTTTTAGTCCTGGTTTAGTCCTGGTTTAGACCTGGTTAAGACCTGGTTTAGTCCTGGTTAGTCCCTGGGTTAGACCTGGTTTAGTCCTGGTTAAGACCTGGTTTAGACCTGGTTTAGTCCTGGTTTAGACCTGGTTAAGTCCTGGTTTAGACCTGGTTTAGTCCTGGTTTAATCCTGGTTTAGACCTGGTTTAGTCCTGGTTTAGACCTGGTTTAGACCTGGTTTAGTCCTGGTTTAGTCCTGGTTTAGTCCTGGTTTAGACCTGGTTTAGTCCTGGTTTTCATGATTTTACTTTCAGGATTATATTTGTATAATTCTGCTTTTCTTAATGGCCTCTAAATTGCTTCCCCAGACATGGAATGAAACAGGATCAGTCTGACTGGGGCCCACGTATGAGCGCTAAAATAAAAGAAGACGAGATCCTATAACCCTAACCTCAACTAAACCTTTGCCCGGCCACATTTCAACTGGAGCTAACCATGAAGTCTCGCCTTAGAGGTTCCGTTATCCACACTAGGCTACGGAGCGGCGACTGCATCACCCCATAAACAAAATACTACCACTCTGAGGTCACTGCGCCGCCGCTTTGTCAACAGGAAAACTACTTATCAAATAGCTTGTGTTTAACCTGCTGGGCCTCCTGGACTGTGGAGAGTTTGCAGCTTTTCAAATGAGCCACGTTTATTCAACAGTCGGTTGGCACTCAGGCATGGACACTCTTGGAAACACAGAATGAGTAGTTATATGGGCTACTCTATAAGAAAAATATACACATGATTATATATATGTGTGAGTTTTGGAGGGTTTTAGACATCAACAAATCTATAAGTAATAACTGACAATACAGGATTACTGCTTCAAGGCCTAAATATGATAGACAAAGTGGGACAAAGGCCATATTTCTGCACTTTTGTCTATTTACAAAGACATTTAAGGCATGTTTTAGGATGGGCCTATTCCAGATAAACTGCAAAAAAGATCTTATTGTTATAGAGAGAATCCAAAGTTAACAGTAGAGTATGAAAAGTAATATAGTAAGTGTATGTTTATCTCACGTAGGCCAGTAAGTGTCTGCAACAAAGTAATATGGATCAAATCTGGCCTGGGAAATGTAAAGTATTTGCAAGTATGTAACAGTAAATAGTACGATAAACAGCAGGTATTAACACACATCTCCTCTGGACACTGACTAATCACATCGTAACTGCTGATTTATAGATAACCCTTAGTGACCTGTAAAGCCTCGGCCTGAGCCAAACAGATCCTTGTCACCGGGCACAAAGACAAGAGTGACTTTGCAGTAGAAAATAGACGCCCAAATGTTTGTAAGATTTGGCTCATAAAATCTGATATCAAGTTTAGTGGAGCAACTGCATGACAACAAACCAGGAGCAGAAGACACCAGCAGGAACGAGGCTCTTTAAAATACGTAGTTTTTTTCCGTCTCATCCTGCTCCTCTTGTGACTGCATGAATAAGGGACAATGAAGGGGACCGAGGGCTTCTGGAGTTTTGAAATCAAACACTATGATTTATCCTAATACTCCTCAGATTAAACATTAATGACCCTCACCTGGCACAGGCGTCGTTTTAAAGAATCCAGATCACATCACAATATCACTGGCCTATATCCTCAAAAAAGTCCCTGGACATGTTTGTGAAAGACTTTAAAGCCCTGCACCTGTAACCTTTACTGATACTGACACAGTTTAAATGATGTGAAAGTGATTAAATAGTAACAATGTGCACTAACTAATGTGCAGGTGTTGTAGCCGATTAGCAGCTAAATCACCCCCAAAAAACAAACATAATCACAGTCTCTGAAACTTCCATGAAGTTTGTTCATTAGGCCCAGTGTGGTTAGTTTCTCTGGCAATTCTCTGCTGCTGTCACTGCCACAGAGATATTCATAAAATATATATCTATTCAAAAAAAGTGTGACAAAATATTAGGAACCAAAAACTTCACAGAGAAATGGGCCTTTTCACAGCATTAACTGGATTTAAATAATGTCTGTGTCAGTAAGAAGTCTGAAAAAATGCAAAATGGACAAAAATGTTGAGAGGGAAACTTCAGGGTTAGGGCTGGTACTCACAGGTCACAAAGGAACTCTCCAGTCAGACCCATCTTCTCCTAAAGGCTGCTGTTTGTTGTTGTACGTCTCTGTAAAATCCACGTTTGTGCCAGTCCCCAGTCTGGATAAATGGAGAGAGTTTCTTCAGTGTAAAACCTGCCTCTTTTAGCCTGATCTTAATGTGAGACAGATCTGAATCATGTCTGTGAATACTGACTGTACCCACTCAAATATATCACTTTTAAAGGTTTAATTAAGTTGATCAGAACCAAAGGGACAAACTTTTACTAAAACTTGTGAGGCAGGATGTGGATTATGTCGAAAAGTGCAAAAACAATTAAAATCTCCCCCCTGTTTTGATCAGGAGGACTTTGTGTTAAATGTGGATGTTTTTAACGTTTCTTCAGCTCATGAGGGGGAAAAAACTGCCAGAATCTTTAGTGTTAGTTAATGCTCTATATCAGGGATGTCAACCTCAAATTCACAGAGGGCCAAAATTAAAAACTGTGTCTAAGTCTAAATATTTATAGAAACATTTCAACAGCATCTGCATGTTTTTCAAAAGGGGTGGATTGGATGGAACAGAAGTGGGGGGGCCGGCGCCAACACATTTGTAAAGAATTCTGGGCATTCATAGTATTAGAGGAGCATGTGATATACTGACAGCCGGTGGGCCAGGTCTAATACGCGTTTCATATGATCTCGCGAGCCTGAGTTAGACATGTCTGCTCTATATTGTCCAATATGTTAGAATTATAAAGACACAACGATGGGGTGGACATTTTAAACTTGACCAAACCTTTCTCCTGAGACAAAATAATGATGAGGCCGGTGTTTGATTCATTTGATCGATTGTTTTTGGACCAAGACAAACACAGATGAGCTCCAGTGGCTGATGGCACCTGGCAGCTCCAACGCAGCTAATGACAAAGTCTAAGCTCTATTGTAATGCCTGTGTATCCTTCTCTTACAGCCAGCACCTGCAAAGTGATAACGTGACAACAGTGAGCAACAATGAGCCTCCTGTGAGACTGCCAGAGCGTGGAGAGGGGCCTGAGATCACATCAGCCCTGTAACGGGTAGGTTTTTGCTTCCTTTTGACCTCACTGTAAACACAAATCTTGGTTTATGTCCCGTCGTAACTACCACCTTTACCACCTCGACTTAAGATAAGATAAGATAAGATAAGCCTTTATTAGTCCCACAGTGGGGAAATTCCAGCATTGCACCGCACACATAGAGAACAGGCACACATAGAGAACAGAAGAAACAGGGTAATAGATAAATAGTTAGAAATAATTTAAGAAATAACTTCTTCATTTACTGCACATTTGGTCCACTACCTTCCAGCTGATTCTTTTCAAAAGCTTTTAAAACTATAGGTGATTTACAGACTTACATTACCACAATGGACTCAAGTTTTTTAATAATGTCTCTGTTAAACTATAAAATGTTTCATATGTTTTAGATGTAGAATGTTTAGATCAGTCTGTGTTTATTTTATTAAAGGTAAGAACTAATTACACATTTTATTGAAGATGGTCACAAAGACAGACGATTAAAACGTGTCTAAATGATTTTAATGACCAATAAAAAATGCTGTATCCAAGAAACATTTAAGACATGAACCAAGACATGAGTTGGGGTTAACGTCACAGAGGATTTGAGTTTAACGTCACTGTAACGAAAGGGGGGATAAGGTGGACCCAAGTGCAGCACAAAGAGACCGCCGCCCAACTCAAAGTCTCAAAAACAGGTCAGGTTTATTGAACAAGAAACAGAAACAGATACAGAGCCTGCATGTCCTCGCCTGGAAAAGTGAAACAGACGAACAAACTCACATAAAGGAACTGAAGAATCCAGCAAACTAAGCTGAACAAGGACAGAACATACAGGCTGCCCCCCTGATGAGCGATAGGGATCAGGTGCGGGGAAAACCAGGGAGGCAGCAAACCAAGAAATGTAACTGGGATGGGGAAAAAACAGACAGAACTCAGGCAGAACCGTGACAGTCTCAGAGGATTTGAGGTTAACGTCACAGAGGAATCAGAGGTGGTAGAGCTGAAGATGTTGAGGAGGGTTGAAAATGAGAGGGACACAGGTCTGCTGTTTTGGAGGTAAATTACCGTTTGTTAAGACGTGTTCAGAGCAGAGTTAGAGAATAAATTAAGTTTTGATGCTGCAGTTTGGAGGAAAACCAACCAAGAAATGAACAAATGCAGTGAAACAGGAGGTTGGTTTATAAGACATGAAAATGCAGAGGATAAGACGACATGATACAAGGCAAAATGGCCATAAAAACACTTTAAATCAAATAAATAAACCAAAAAATATGTTGCTCGTTATAACAAATGGTCAGGAGACGAGGTTTCAGTGAAATGTAAACAACAATTCCCTGCATAATCCCATCATTAAAGGCTCAAATTACACAGTTTCTGATCTGTTCTAAAGTCGTTTCCTCATCACAAACAGACCTGGAGCTGTGTTTTGTTTCATTCACACATGTTTAACACACAAACCCCCCTGTTCCACCTTGTGATGTCATCGTGTGGTGATACAGGAAGTGCTCCACTGTGTTTTTCAAACTCCACACACCTTCATTTCTAGCATCATTTGGATAATTTCAGCTCTGGAATTGCCAATGTCAGAGCATTTTGAACTGAAGATGTAGACAGACTAATAATAAAGCATGTGAAATAAACAAAACACAACTCCAGGTTTGTTTTTGAAGACGTAACGACATTCTAACACAGTTTAAAGCTCACAAGAGTCAGTTTTGTGTAATATCGGGCCTTTAAACTCCACAGGTGCGCGGGTCCCTCTTCCAGGCACGGTACAGTTTGATGCTCAGGGTGGGCAGGTCGTACAACTCCTCCAGGTGAAAACGCTCCTGAAACCGACCCACAAAACTGTTCTCTGGGTCCAGTCGAAAGCGCATGGCCCATAAGATCACTGTGTTTTCTCTGCACAGATGGTCAAACGTGTCCAGCAGCTCGTCTAAAAACGGGTGAGCGTAAACCACGTCCGCCGCCAAGATGTAGTCAAAATAATGTGTGTTATGAGGAAAGCGCTCCTTCACCTGAGGGCCCCAGGAGAGTTCAGTGACCTATGGAAACAATAAGTAGTGTTAGATTAGATATAATAATATGTAATCATAGTTTGAAAGAGGAAAAACACACACTGTGTAAAGAAAAACCTACCACAGGGATGTACCTGCACCCAGTCTTTGTGTTCCGCATTACGTTGTACTGAAGGTTCCCCAACAAATCAGGAAGGTCAGTGGAGGTCACCTTAGCTCCTAGAGAGAAAAAAAAATACATTCAAAATATAAAGAAAATGCTGAAAGTTAATTTACTTTTGTTGCATTTTGGAAAGCAGAGCCCGTCTGTGTAATGATGGGCTCGATGGAATGGACAAAAACCAGCTCAACAAAGAGACATATCGTAACTTTCTGGTGCAAATTTCTTCTGGTTGTTTTATTTTTTTAACACAAGAGCGACTGCAGACTGTAACCCACAAGTAAAACAACAGCAGACTCAACGCACGAGAGCCAGTGTCCAAAAACAGACCAGTAACTGACCAGTAGAAGTGTCATGTACAAAAGCTTTTACGTCAACTCTGAGCTAAACACGTCTGAACAGTTACTCACTTTACTTTAGAGGCACTTTCACCCTTCTCTTGTGTTTCTGAGCTGTTGTTTTGTGTATGTGCATCCACTATTAGGACTTTTAGGAGCAAATTACCAAGTGTTTCATTTGAACATACCTAAAAGACTGGCTACGATGGTGACGAGTCCAGTCCCGGCTCCAAGTTCAATCACATTTTTATCGACCAAGTTGTAGCTGCTCCGATTCTCCTCCAAGAAGTGACATAAGACCATCGCCTGTAAATACAGAAACACTTTACCAATAAGTTCACCTTTACTGAAAGTCTGAATGTGTCTTTTCGTACAGAAGGCCACAGCACCGCTCCGTAGAAATCTGTGGACTCTTTAATGCGGATCTCCAGGTCTGAAAACGTGTATCCCTCCCAGGCCTCTGACCCGATGACGGGGGGGTGGAAACGATGGGCCAGTACGGCTTTGGCCAGGTCTGCACTGTCCACTGCAGCCGGGGAAGCGTCTGGGGGAGCGAAAAGTACTTTAATCTTGTGTTTTCACAGCAAGAAGCTTTTATTCAAACTGCTCTATGGCTTGTACGTGTGGTTTGTCTTTAATGCAAGTTTTGGTCCAAAGAAATCGCACAACAGGCGACTAACGTAACAGAGACGAGGCTATTTGAAATGAGTTTATTCCAGATGCCCTACCTCACAGTTGATCCCATTGTCTTACATAAACAGTGGGTACAACCTTGGCCTAATCAAAACTTGGTCTTCTTCGTTAATCAGTGAATCGCTCGATGCTGTTTTAGTCAAATAATTATGATATTGTTCGGATTTAAATGGGACGACAGCAGAAGGGAGACGTTTGGAGTGAGGTGGCTGCAGATTTGGGAGGTTAAGCCGCCTTTTTTTTACAGATAACACAGTGCTTCTTTTACTTTTCTGGAAGAATAGTTGTTTTTTTATGAATTGCCATGTAGTAAAAAGCACTGAGCTTCTTCCAGTTTCACACGTCCCCTTCCAGAGTAAACATAACAAAGACGTGCTCAGGAAAATGCTGTGAAGTTGAAGTAAGAGTTGTGTTTAGCAGGACAATATTTCCAGTGGCCTTTATGTCACGGGGCAGAAACGTGGCCTTGTCCAAATCCCTCAAATCCACATCATCGTTGTGTTTGTCATCTCAGCTTTATCATTTCTATAAAGGTTTCAGAGTTAGGCCCATAATTCCACTCTGATCCTGATTTGTTTTGGATGAGATCATGCATCGTCTGTTTGTTCCATTTATCGGTCAGTGGTGTATCTGACACACGAGCCGACGCACTTATGTAACCGTGATAAGGTCAGGAGAGCCCACAGATCTACAATGAGGGTTGGCTGAGGACAGGGGACGCTACTATGCACTTCAAAATACACCTGGCAAATAGCTCTTATAAGGCTAGTCTTACATGTCACATTTGATTGCCATATTTGAAATTTAGGGATAATTTAAGCTTCAGTGTTTCCATAAATACTCACTATTTTAAGCTTCATGACGCAGCCAATGCAGTAATTTAAGTGTTTTAATGATGTTTTAATGGCTAGTTTCTTGTAATTTTCTTGTTTTATTTTAGTGAGTGACATTTAAAACTCTGAAGATATGAAATAACTTTGGTTGTTTTAATGTTTTATGTGTTTGCTTGGTAAAGTTTACGTAACAGACTCTTTGTGCAGAAACATTTATCTGTTTTTATGTAGTTATTGTGTGAAAAGTATTACCTTTCTCACTGGTTGTCTTTGCCTGCTGTGTGTCCATGCCTGAAGTTAAATCCGTCTCATCCGGGAATGCACAGAGTCCCAAACGGTTCAGCCTGGTTTTTTAGTCCTGGATGAGTTTTCCTTTGGATCTGGATGGGTTTGGACCTCAGTCTTTAGTTTGAATTGTCCTTTTAAGGATTTAAATGACACACATACACAAACTTCATGGCCCGGCAGCTCCACCTCAGCCCTGCTCTTCTTTGAGTCCAGACGGACAGTGTGGTGGAGCAGTGAGTGACAGAGGCAGCTGTCTCAATACAAGCCCACAGGAGCTAAAGAAGGGAGCACGGGAGGAAACGCTGCTTAATGACCAGGAAAACAGATTTGGTTTGAAGTTAAACACATAAAATACTTACATTTGACTTACATTTGCACATTTATGTTTCATCACTTACATTACTGTCTGATATATGTCATAATGTTGTTTCTACATAACATTATAACAAGCCTGAATGTGCACAGACCCTGCAGATTTAGGCTGAGTTCTTCTCTCAAACTGAAAACACTCTGTTCCACCTTGTGATGTCATCATGTGGTAATACAGAAAGTGCTCCACTGTGTTTTTAAACTCCACGCACCTTCACTAGAATCATCCGGCTCATTTCAGGATCCCTGGAATTGCCACTTATCTCTCCTGAACTAAAGGTAAAAGGAGGAGGAGTTAACTTGAAAACTACCACTTCATGACATCACAAGGTGGAACAGAGAGTTTTGAGCTTTAGAGATGTTACAGACTAATAACAAGTGTTACTCAAACATGTGAGAATGAAACAAAACACAACTCCAGGTCTGTTTTTGAGGAGGAAACAGCATTAGAACAACGTCAGTTTTGTGTAATATTGGCTCTTTAATGACTTTTGGTTTTCAAATTTGATGACGTTTTACTTTGCCAAGAAATATCCTAAAGATTAATAACCTGATGTTGAACCTGATCATTTCTATTAAAACTAAACCCTCGATGACTCACTGGTTTATAGTTATCTCATCTGAAACTGAGCAATACAAAACAAACGAGTTGCTCTTTCACCTTTCTCAAAATCACATTGGCTTTTGAATAAAGTTTAACCCAATACTATTATTATACCTGCACCTGTCACTGCTCCTAACGACGTGACAAAAACCCAAGTACAAGCTTAAGTTTTGACTGTGACAGGATTTAATACAAAATTCCCAAATATTCTTACACTTAAAAGACATTATTTTATTATTATTTTCTTACAAAAAGCCAAATGAACTAAATTCATACCAAATACATACACAAAGTCATTACATTTATATAAAGAGAAATAATTTACATGTAACTCATCCACACAAGGTTGTAACCAGTTACATTTGTGCTGGTCCAACTGTAAAAAACATGATATTTTATACATTTTAAGCCTTGCATCCTGCATTCTAAACTGTTCAAATCATAATTAGTATGTTATCTACGGCTGTAAATGGGTCAGTGACATATTATTTGACCAGTTGTGTGTGTAATTCATTCATAGGGAGAAGGAAAAGGACATTTATGGGCCGCTGTAGAATGGAAAAGGCACGGCATGAGTTATGTAGCTTGAGTTTTGGGAGCAACTGGTTTGTTTATTCTACTCATCACTTCATCACTCTCTGATCATTTATCTTCATTACTTTTTCCCTCTTGCGTTGCCTCTTGCGTTGCCCCTTGTTGCCCCTCTGCCCCTCCCTCTCGTACTTTTGGCCCCGCGCCCCCTTCGACTCCCCTCAAACACAGATTTAGCCACGACCATCGCGACTTTCCCATCACTGTCACTATCCTCTGAGCTACTACTGCTACTGCTCCTTCTTATTTTTACGTTTTTCTGTGGTGTAATGTTGGTTTTCTCATTTCTAGGCCTAGCTGTGCATTCAGTGTCTTTGGTATCGTCTGTTGAAGGTGAAAAAGTTGGTTCGAGTGTCATTTGTGAGGCGAGAAACCCTCCTGCGGATGGCATTGTCCTCTGTTCTGGGGTAGGACTGGAGGAGCTGTTTTTCTTAGATTTGGATGGAGAGATGGATTCGTCTTCATCCTCCTCTCCCTCGTCTCCTTCTCCCTCTCTCTCCTTTCGTTTCATACAGGTGACGGCACGTCGGAGTCTCTGGCTGCGAATCGCTTGCTTCTCGTGGAGCTCAAGCCGGAAAAATGAGTCGATCCTCAACTGTGTCTGTAATAACAAGAAAAAGCAACAAGAAATACTCCAGGGCCTTTACACGACATGAAATGTTAAAAGTTACACACAGATTTCTGAAAATCCTTTCCAATTACCAACATTTGGAGTAAAAATCCCACCTTTTGCCTCCATCTTAAACAGTTTTACAAATGTGAACAAAGTATAATATACACTGAATATTTTTTCTATCCTTATGGACCCGGGAAGACTAGTCGACTACACGTCTTTCAGTTAAAGGGATCCAGATAAATCATAGCTCTTGTAAATGGACATTGTTGGACTGGAGTCGATTATTAACCACAACACTCCTAAACCTTCATCATTCTGACACCTGCACTCACCTGCTGCGTGTCGAGCTGCTTCATCACTGGCAGAAGAGTTTCCTCAGTTCTGCGGCTGTTCCAACCAAAACGACTCAGACAAAATGTAATAAAACAGTCAAGGAAATACAACAAAATCACATTCAGCACATTCACTCAAACTCCCACTGCATCACTGAGGATATTCTTTGATCATGTCGAGTTGCGGGCGGCCCCAGCTGAAGGAGCTCTCTGATTGGTCGACGGCTGGATGTAAATACGCCTGAGCCACAGAAGGATTTGGGAATCCAGGCGTCAGCTTCAGCTCTCGGATCTTCTTCTTCACTTTTGTGTCTTTGGGATTCTCCGTCAAACGCTTTTTCTCCTGGGCGTCTTTCCACCATTCACTGTGGGAGTAATAACAGGATTACTTATAAATACAGAAATATATAACTAAATCTGTGGGACAAGTGAGATATTTATTCTATATTGTTTAATTTTCCCAAAAGCCAGTATATCCTTTACTGAAAAAGAATATTTAACTTTATATTTGACATGTAATACTGTAAATATGAAAGAATTTGAACTTGGAGCAATACAGATATTTGACAGTCTGCTCCCCTTATGAATCAGAAGATCGATACCCCTCCATTAATGTTTTTTTGCTTGTCGAAAAACTTTGTAAAAAACAAAACCACATGCACTCACTA
Source organism: Periophthalmus modestus (assembly GCA_019594935.1). Lineage (NCBI taxonomy): Eukaryota > Metazoa > Chordata > Actinopteri > Gobiiformes > Gobiidae > Periophthalmus > Periophthalmus modestus. The sequence continues at coordinate 34,057,401 of JAIEZT010001214.1, forward strand.
TAACTGTGTGAGTGGCTCCAGGCCTGGTCCTGGAAACTCATTGAGGATCTCCATCCCGGTCACATATCCCACCCCCGGGACGCCGTCCGTGTAGTCGCTCCCCAGAAGATACGCCAAGTTTATCAGTTTAGTTCTGTCCAAACCTAAAGGAACATGTGTAATATTTAGATGATTTAGATCGTGTGCATCCCTCCTGCCTCCTCATCCTCACCCAGCTGGTTCTGCAGGTCACTGAACTGATAGTGCTCCACATATTTGTTTTGGCTGAAGAAGTTCTTGTAGACGTGACGCCCTCCGAACAGCCAAACGTCTGAGTCGTCCGTGATGGTCCCGTGTGTGTGGTCAGAGCGATCCAGGGCAGCGCACTGAGCCTCTGCCTCCATGGGGGCGATCAGGTACGGGACCCCGAACAGACGGAGAAGCTCCTGAGGAACAATGGCACATACAAAGAAATCAATAAACAATAAAAACAACAGGATTCTGTGGATTATGGCTGAAGTCTGTATAAAATAAATATAGATTTGTCATTTCATATTCACTTTTTCCCTCAACACTGTTTCAATCATTATAAATCTTACACTCTGTCCTAATATTGCAAATTTAATCCAAGTATTTTATTTTTATTTTTTCAAATTATAGAGTAATGTAACACTAAAATCCACAACCTTTCTTGTTATTTTCCTCTCCTAAAAAGTTGAACACTTTCAAATGTAGAATGTGACTGATTTAAAAAGCAGTGCAGCTGTATTTTGATACGAGACCATTAATTGGGTTTATTTTAGTTGCCCATGTATAGCAGTGCTACTTTGACACACATCCGTCCTCAAAACCTTTGCTCTTTGCAGTTAATTAGCTAAACATATCGGGTAACAGGTCGCTGGTGTAAATGATATTACCCTTAAGATTTTAAGTGTTGAGGTGGTGTTTGAATTACCTTGTGTACGAATTGTGCTATACAAATAAACTTGCCTTGCCTTAAAGACACACAGGAGCAGGTTTGTGGACACAGATTACACAGAGCAGAGCTCAGATGGTAAAATAATCCTGGCTCCACTTCATTCAGGGAATATTTGGCAATGATACAAAAAAGAAAGTCATCCCTGAAAATGTAACTCCTCAGCTGCTGTCATCGCCCCTGCTCAGACACATATACGCCTGTTTATGTGTAAAATCTTATGATGTTTATGGCAAGACAAGTTTATCTGTATAACACAATTCAAGTGATTCAAAGAGCTTTACAGAATAAGAAAGACATTTAAATCACAACAAATCAAAACAGAAATAATCACAAATAATCATCATGAAATTAACATTAAAGGAGAAAAGTGCAGAATAAAACCCTTTCAGTCACATGCAGCTAAACTGACAATGTTTAAATCCAGGCTCAACATTGTCAAAGTCGAGGCCTGTGTCACATCTTCAGGAAGAATGTTCCAGGTTTTAACTGCACAGAACTCAAACACTGATTCTCCAGGTTTAGTCCAGGTTTAGTCCAGGTGTAGTCTAGGTGTAGTCCAGGTTTGGTCCCTGGTTTAGTCCTGGTGTGGTCCTAGTTTGGTCCTAGTTTGGTCCTAGTTTAGTCCTACTTTAGTCCAGGTGTAGTCCAGGTGTAGTCCAGGTGTAGTCCAGGTGTAGTCCAGTCCTGTGTAGTCCTGGTTTAGTCCTGGTTTAGTTTAGTCCCCTGGTTTGGTTTAGTCCCGGTTTAGTCCTGGTTAAGACCCGGTTTAGTCCTGGTTAGTCCAGGTTTAGTCCAGGTTTAGTCCAGGTTTAGTCCAGGTTTCCTGGTCCTGGTTTGGTCCTGGTTTGGTCTGGTTTTTGTCCTGGTTTAGTCCTGGGTCCTGGTTAGTCCTGGGTTTAGTCCTGGGTTTAGTCCTGGTTGGTTTAGTCCTGGTTTAGTCCTGGTTTTAGTCCTGGTTTCCCGGTTTAGTCCTGGTTTAGTCCTGACTTTAGTCCTGACTCTGGGCACCAGCAGGAGGCTGGTCCCTGAAGTCCTCAGAGTGGGAGATTGTGAACTACTTTTTCGAGGACTTTGCCTAAAAACAGCAGACTTGAGATTGGTCGGTAACTGTTCAATATTGTAGCATGAAGACTGCTCTTCTTTAGGACAGACTTGATAACCGCAGGTTTCAAAGCTCTTGGGAATGTTCCAGATTGAAGTGACATGTTAACTATGCAAACGAGTGGTGACAGCAAACTGTTGAGCTCAGACTTTAGAAATTTAGTGGGTAACACATGGAGGCAGCATGTAGATGAACTCAGACTGGAGACGATCTCTGGAACAGTTTTGTCAGTTACAGGTGCAAAGTGAATATATTCAACAAGAAAAGAGGCACGACTCATAATGATTAAAGCTAGAGTTAATTATTATTTAAGGTTATTATTGAAATAACTGTCAATGTTCTGCCAAATGTTTACCTTTAGAGATACATATATACTATAATTTATCATTAAGTTTGTAAGTGGTTTTGCACCAGGTTATAAGAGAGAGCCCTGATCATCGTAAATGAATGTCATTTAACTGTCACCCTCTGTCTTACCTGACTTTCCAAACACATCTGTCCTGTGACAGTGTTGGCCATCCGCTCCTGCTGCTGCTTCTGCTCCCTCAGCTGGTTCTGCTGCACCTGAAGAGAACTCTCCAGCGCCTCCAGCTCCTCCTGTCGCACAAAACACACAGCTTCACTCAAACGTTCATTTGTGATCTTTACTTCAACTTAAGATAAATTAGTGGACCTTGCTTTGGATTTAAAAAGCTAAATATGGGCATTGGTAAATATCGGTTATCGGACACAGCAGCAGATCAAATATCAACCTATTTCTACCTGCTTTCCCATATTCTGCATGAACAATGGATTACAGAAGATTAAAACATTTTACAGAAGAAAGGCCATAAAAAAATAATACATCTTTCCACTTTTGAATAATAACTTATAGCTGTAACTTTTATTCATATCTAAAATACATTATGCACAAAAGAATGGAATGTTTAAAATAATTGTCAGATGAATTTTATAAAGCCTGTGATAGATACCAGCATTGAGTTCTTTAGCTACTTTTACCCCTGAAGAAATCCTGATGTGTCCTTGAAACATCAAAAACAGTCATGTCATAATATAATTAGTAGTGCAGTTGAAACTTGGACCAACCATGTCCAGTTGGTCCCATTCGTTTGATGCAGGAGGCTGTGTCTCTGTTTTCTCTTGGATCTCTTCTTGGATTTCTTCCTGTTTCTGAGTTTCTTCTTGAACATCCTCAGATTTTGAGACTTCTCCTACTTCACTGGTCGTCTCCGGTAAACTGTCATCTATAGTTTCTTCTTCTTTGGTCTTTTCATCAGTCGATTCAATCTCTTCATCTGAACTTTCTTCCTCTGAGACTTCGACAAAGCTTTCTGCAAACACGCACATGTACTTAAATAGTTCAAATAGTAAAATGACTATCATTTTGATTTTTAAAACAGATTAAATGAATACCTTCTGATTCGCTCTCCTCTTCTGGCTTTACAAACCCTCCATTGGCAAATTCAGTATTAATCAATTCTGGTACCAAGGATTGAGAATCACTTTTTCTTGACTCATCTGAAAACCCAGTAGCTTCCCTCTTTGACGGAGTGAAATGAGTTATCTCAGAATATTCAGTCTTGTCTCTACTAACTTCCTCAGCTGAATCATATGGCTCATTTATTCTCACTTTCTCTGACAGTATCTCCACATTTCGTTTTTCTGACTTTTGATGCGGTTCACACGGTTGGTGCTGCAGACCTAAGAGCTTTGTTTCTTTGTGCAATGACGTCTCCCATTTCATCATCTGAACTACTCATTAATAAACTGTCTTTTACATCCAAGCCCTCACCGTCAACCTGATCTAAAATCTTTTTTTGCGAGTTTGTATCAACAACCATTTGATTTGCCTCTGCCTCTTCATCTGAGCTCTCAATAATCACTTGAGGAACAGACTGCAGCCCATAAGATTTTGTGTTTGTTTTAAATTGATCATCGTTGCCATCTTCAGCCACAGCTTGTTGAATTGCGAGCAGAGTGCGAGGAGAGACACTGCCATCTGTGTTATTACGATCACCGTCTTCATCCGAGTTTTCATTCAGAGCTGCTTGTATCGCTTCAAGAGTCCGTGGTGACGGTGGTAACGCATCATCTTTAGACTTTTCTGATGCAGTGGGTTTCTGGTCTTTTATTTTGTCTTGAAGAACAGGATCACATTGTTTTTCGTCCTCCTCACAGATGGGACGCCACAGTGGTTCTGGTTTTCCCGCTGCTCGACTCCTGACTCCGGACAGAGAACTCCCGGACCAAGGCGCTGCTGCTGGCTGTGCTTGAGTCTGTGGAGCTTTCTCCTGTTTTGAGGCACCTGTGAAGAAGATAAAAGAATAAACAACAATTGACTAGAATAACTGTTATCAATCTTAAATATTAAACTTCACTGCAATTGTGGTCCAATAAGTTATACTTTTTTACAATTTCATAAATTGTAATAGTAATGTATGAAAAGAAAAAAAAAAAAGCAAAACGGCACTAATTCACTTTTCATCAAATATAAATAGAAACTTTGTCCTATTTGTATGCTTTCAAATCGCATAAATGTATTTTTAATGCATATTTCTCATGAATATTTGTCATACACCAATAAAAAGGTATTAGCAGGTATTTATCTAAAAAAAAATGTATGAAGAATGTTTAAAACCACAATATGATTTATGAACCGACACGGATGTAAATTTGGGTTGGATTAACTATTCTCAGCACAGAAAATCATGAAAATGCACAGTATCACTTCATGAGTCTTGCTTTTACCTTTAATAAGGATGTAGTGAGAATGATCCTCTGAAACCAGCCGCTGAGCCTCCACATCGTGACTCTGTTGATCCCCATAGATCTGAGGAGCACTGCCCGCACTGCGCTCACTCATTTCCTTCTCCACTCCCTCCAGACGCTGGTTCAACTTATTCCTCTGCAGCAAACCGGCGAGCTGGTACTGTGAGAAGTCTCCAGAGCGCTACAAAAATCAACAAGTCCACAGTCAGAAGTGTGAACAAGGCATGTGAAGAACTATACTGTGTATACTGTACCTCAGGAGGTTTTTGGTACATGGTGCGCCGTCTTTTAGAAAACTCCTTCATTTCTTTAAGTATCTCGTGCTTCATTTCAGGAGGAAGACTCGCAAACTCTTCTGAATTGATGTCAACAGAGTTTGGATCTTCATAAAAATCATCCTTGAACAAACAACAAAACAGTAGATATAAAAAGGGAAAAGGTTCGAGCTATACAATCTAAATTTACAAGATCCTGTGAAAACATTTAATTTTTTTTCTCCCAAATAATACCTGGTGTGAGGTATTGGCAGATCCCTCATGCGAAGATTCATCATCCTCTTCTTCAGAGCTGTAAGGAACAAAAACACACACTGAAGTACCTAAACAAAGTATCTAAAGTACAAGATTAACTAGATTTTTTTGTTTAATGAGAGGTACCTGCTGTTCTCTTTCTCCTCTGCAGCAGGAAGAGCAGGAAGAACATACATGTCATCAACCTCATCTCTCCTCACACTGGAGAGACTGGGAAACGGCTCCTGACTGTAGACGCACAAATGTACATAACAAATGAATTAGTCAAAAACTACAAACACTAAAATATGTGGTTTAGTATTTGTGTAAACGTTAATTAACAAAAACACAACAAGAAAACCCCAAAGCCTGTAGATTGTTTACCTCTGATCTCCTCGTGCCGCTTTCAGAGCTTGTCTCTTCAGAAAAGTCCTGAGGAGTTTCTCATTGGTTTGTTTGGACTCAAGACTTAGCTCCTCTTTTCTCTGCCTTCTCAAAGCCTAAAGTGAAGACAGTTTATACAGTGTATGTTTATATATTTATTTACAACCATAGAAATAATAAAATAATGTTGTACAGCTGTTGGACTCACTAGGGTCTGTTTCTTGAGCAGAGGTGCATCTCCATCAAACACAAAGACTGGCCTGATGCGGAAGAACAGCAGTTTACAGATGCGGTGGAAGAGGGTGAGCAGGTGGGCATTTTGGACACTGTTTCCATGTCTGTCCCTCACTCCCTTCACTGCCTGATTCAGCCAAATACTGATGTCTAGAAATGTCTCTTAAGGATAAAGCTTTACAAATAATGCTTTACAAAGTGCACAGGTCCACCACAACCCTGCATTTATGAGTCCACATATTAATAATGTAATCAAACATAAAACATGGAAAAAGCAATAATCCTAAATGAGTTGTAAAGGAAAAGAAAAAGGATACCCACAGCCAGGATTTTACCCTCCAGTGTTTCTGGGTTGATGGGTTTCCCTGTACTTTCCAGAAGTCGCCAAAGCCCTTGTACTCCCATTTTCCATAAATAATCTGTCTCTTCCACTACCTGCGGCCTCTCTAGTCATTTGATTTTATTTTTGGACTGTAAAATTACATAAATAATGACACCGGCTACAGAAGCGCCTTTAAGTAACGGAGAGTGCTCACTTTATTTTGGTCCGTGTAGAAAGTGTGCCTACAACTCCAACGTTCCGCACAGCAACTAAGTTTAGAAAATATTGATTATTTCGCAAAACACTGACCAGGACTCAATAAAAATGTAGCACAATTTATGAAACAACAGGAATGCACAACATAACAGATTTACTGACGAAATTAATCACACCTTTTATGGAAAACGGACAGTCTGAGAGGATCGTTTGCCCTTATTTTTGTACTCAAGGCTTTAAGATTTTAAAACACTTAAAAAATATAATTTTTTTTTATTGTTAGTACAAATCCATAGTCAATCAATTTAGGCAGACAGAAATTTGTGAAACTAAATTTATCTAACAGAAACCGTTTGGATCGCGGGAAATAGCGCCTGACAGACAAAGCTCAGGGTTTACGCAGCCGCTGTTGACGTCGCGACTTCCGGTGACTGAAAAAGCAGCTCAGGGTTTTTCACCCTGAAGTACTCGAGGTATGTGAAGATCGAAACTCTAGATTTATAATGTGTGTAATGTGTCTTAACTCGCATTAACCCGTGTAACCGGAGTTTTATTGTAAATACAAACAAGTAGCATAAGGTTTAATTCGTCTCCACGCCATAAATCAAGCTGTTTTCAGACAGTCCTGCAGCTTTGTTGTTATTGTCTCCAGATCAGATCATTTACACTCATCATGTTTTATCAGTGTGGCCTTTGACTCCAGCTCCTCTTTGCTCTTTTGTAAACACTGTGATATATACGTGTTATTACAGGCTTTTATTCATGTTTTTTTCAGGAAACCGTGATTTAGACACAGATTTTCCTGAAGCAGTGGATTCATCATCACCATCATGAGCACAGCTGTGAGGGGTATGAGCTTTTATAAATGTTTTCAGATTAAAACATCCCATGATTCAGTTCAGTTCATCTTTATTCTGAACTTTAAAGCAGACGAGGACAATGACATTTGTGTTTTATAAAGACAGCCACACCAGTGTCTCCACATGACTGATGCAATTAACATTATTGTATTATTTAAAGATTCATTTTAGTATTATCACATTAGTAGAGAAGATTGGAATTCAATTAAATTTATTTTTGTAAAGCCCCAAAAATCACAGCAGCAGTCGCCTCTTTGAGTGAACATGAGAATTGATTTAACCAACAGAAAGTTAGAAAATCAACAAAGAAACAGAAAAAGAGAAGCAAATTAATCAACAGAGAAAAAAAGCAAATGGAGAACTGTCCCAGAACATCCCTGTCCTTATACGCTCCTTCTTGGCAAGGAAAAAAAAAAAAAAAAACCCAGTGGGAAAGAGAGAAACCTGGAGGAGAACCACGGTGAAGGAGAGATCCACTTCCATTTACAGATAGAGTTCAAGACTGTAGGACCAAAGTCCACTTGGAAAAGAGGAAATTGACAGATTTACAGATAGAGTTAATCATACTGTAGGACATATGTGTAATCCCTCAGTCGGAAAGGTCTAGCAAAAGACGAAGTTTAAATCTGTCAACATCTGTGTAATCCCCTCAGTCGTCCAGGTCTGATCCATAGCAAAAGAAGAAGTTTAAATCTGTCAACTGGACAAATCGTTGTAAGAGTGAAGATTTCATCATTTGACAGATTTATACTTCGTCTTTTGCCATACTGTAGCACATTGTTGCCAACAGATCAATTTAAATGTTTTTAAGCACTTATATTATGTAATTAACTTGGTAGTGGTTTATAGTATGGCTACTATTATCCTAAATTGTACTGTCTGTTTAAGTTGATCTTTTTCTTTGTGTGTTTTGCAGCGTCGTCCCATGTGCCTGTCCGGGGCTCGGGTGATGGCATGGAAACTGAAAAACCAAAAGCTATTATAGAAGTTAGCACAGACAAACCACCATCACCAACTCCAGCTAATGTTTCCCTGTTGAGAGTAGCCAGTCCAAAACGTAGCCCAAAGTCTCCAGTCCCATCTCCACCCCGCCCCGCCTCCCCTCAGCCTCATGGGGTGTTACATCTGGGGAAAGTGAGTAGAGAGGCATGTACCGAGGTAGAAGCTGTGAGGATAGTGGTGCCCCGGGCTGCGATAAGCAGAAGAAGTCATAAAGGCCCTGCAGAAGGCAAAGGAGAGTCAGGACAGCTGGGAGAGGACCAGGGGTCGCCGTCATGGCCCCTGGTGGAAGACTGGAAAATCCAACTGGAAAAACTACAGAACTCTGAACGAAGACTGCTGCAGGACAAAGAAGGACTGTGCAATCAGCTACGTGTGCAAACAGAGGCAAGTGCAGCACAAAGCAAATTACTACTTCAGTAAAGAGTTATGACCTTGATGAAATGAGTTAGGATTAGGGTTATGATAAGATAAACATTTCCTCTGTGCACTGTACAACGATGCACATAAAACTGTTGTGATTTGATCATAGATTTGAAATTATGTTGTGATTCTTTCATTATTTGTATCCAGATTCAATAACTATACAAGGACAGGCAATAGGACAAAATAATTAATCAATATTGTGTTTTGTCCTATTGAAACAAATAAAAATGACTTTTAATATTAACTTCCTCAACATAAACAAAACAGACCTTTAATCATTGTCATTTAACACAAAGATTTCTGCCAAAGTGTGAAATTTGCTTCAAAATACACTTTTACTGACAAAATATATCACTGACCATTAGAAATGTTTGAATTTCTGTTAAAATTACATCGAGCATCGTCCCCACATTTATCTAGTTTATCGTATTCAGTTCAGGGCAGGATACTTTTTTATCCAAGCTATGAAATGTGTGATTAAAGAGTTTAACATAAAAATGAAACCAATAGCGTGACTATGTGTTGCCAATAACTAAAATAAACTTACATTGGCCCTGTATTATTGTTTGTAGGTGAACCGTGAGCTGAAGAAGCTGCTGGTGGCCTCAGTGGGTGATGACCTCCAGTATCAGTTTGAGAGACTGGCCCGAGAGAAAAACCAGCTGATTCTGGAGAACGAGGCTTTGGGCCGAGGCCTGTCTCACACCGCGGAGCAACTCGAACGCATGAGCATCCAGTGTGACGTCTGGAGGAGCAAGTTTCTCGCCAGCAGGTACAAACTAGAGACAATGCCATAACATGAGCCGAGACTGAGATCATTTGTAATTATCTGTGTACTCCCTCAGTGTCCAGGTCTGACTCATAGTAAAAGCAGATTTAATCATTTCTAATTGTCTGTGTATACTTGGGTCTTTTTGTTTGAGGCGTGTGCAGCAAAACCTCTGTAATTTGGAGAGTTCTTTGGAGAAATTGGGCTTTTGGGGGTGTTAAACGGCAATTATTAATGATCAATGTCCATGAAATCAATACTGAAAGTCATTTTATCTTGTTTAAAAATAAATAAATAAAGATGGATCAATATGAGGAAAAATGTGATTCATGTCTTTGCCATATCACCCACTGGCCAGAGTTTAGAAATGGTTTATGTTTTATGCATTGCTCAAAAATGTGTAATATGCTTTATTATTCTTCAGAGTGATGGCGGAGGAGCTGACAAATGCCAGAGCAGCTCTACAAAGACAAACAAGAGAAGCCCAAGGAGCGATTCAAGATCTGCTGCTGGAAAGAGAAGAGTTCTCCAGGGAAATGGTTCAAACGCACAGGTAACAGGAGAAGACAGTGGCCTTCAAGATACTGCTATATGGTTTAAGTACCTGGGACAATTTTTAATACAAACACATCTGCAATTCTTCATGCTTACAGGTGGAATAATAGTGCATAACATCACATTTTTGAGATATGCAAAATTTTAATATTAAGTAATTTAAAATGACAGCAAAAAATCTGATTAAAAATAAAATAATAATAGATGTCCAGAAACATCTAGTGCAGGCTTCCCAACAACTGTAATATGTGACATTTCTGCATTTTTGCTTTTATTTTATTAATTTTAGCAACGCTTCAAAACATTTACAGGGACGTTTTAGCCGATGTCTGCATTTTTGTCAATGTTGCCCACCCTATCTACATTAAATCTACATTAAATTAAATTCCATACTGCCTTACAGAATCGTTCTGAAAATGCATGACTTATGGACATGAGCACAGTCCTTAATGTTTGAATTCACAGGTCACTGGAGCAGCTCTTGGTTTCCCTTCAGTGGGGCAGACAGCAGACGTATTACCCCAGCGCTCAGCCTCTCAGCACAGGTGAACTGGCCGCAGCGAATCACAAACTCGCGAACGCCATCAAGTCTCATCTGCTCGGAAACACAAGCAGCAATGTGGCTAAAGGCAGCAGCACCAACTCTGAACAGCTCTGCAGCACGCCAGCAGAGAAGATGGCTGAGAAGGTACAAATACAACCGTCTAAGAAAGTTAATATCGTTTAAGAAACATGTTTTAAGTATCAATTTGTCTTTTAGGTACTTAAGATCTTGGACCCAATTTCCCATTCTGAAGGCCAGACTGAGACGTCTTTGAGTGACGATTCCTCATCAAACTTTCTTAATAACAAAAAGAGTATTGGCAGGTTTCACCCTTATACTCGATATGAAAACATTACCTTCAACTGCTGCGAGCGCTGCACGGGGGACATCATAGTGCTGTAAGACAAGTGTTACTGTTGACTAAAGCTGTGGAGATTTTGTGATTTCAATGAACTGGTGAACAGCGTTTTATATGACGTTTCAGTTTTCACAAAAGTCATTAATTTAAGGTAAAAGAGCTAATTTATTACTGCTGAAGTGGTATGTGAGGAAAACGGTTTAAACAAAGATCTGTGTAATTCTAGGATCGTTTAAGCAAGACTTTTATACTGTGGAAGACTGTGTGTTTATTCATACTTGAACTTCTAAAGCTGCTGTTAATATAGCTTTTTAATACTAGCAAAAATGATGTAATTGTGATGATGCAGTAATTTAAGGGCCACTCGCCCTCGTCTTAGCTTCAAACATGGACATTGTAAATCACACAGGTTCTGTACATTTCCTTGTGATGATGGAGAGTTCTTGCCAGTAATTCTTGCAGTGTTTTATGAGAGATGTAAAAAGAGTCAAGGTTTTAAGCATTTTTATTTTTGTTTATCAATCTGTATTTGATGAGAAGAGCTGACAGGATTGTATTAAGCCTCAGACTCATTCAGCAAAATGTTGCACAGTGTTCTTTGCTCTGAAAACATGAGATTGGCCTTCAACAAATAAAAATAAAGGCATTTTTTTTATATAAGTGTGGTCTTTGAGCATTAGTTCCAGACGTCTGTCCTCACTCATCCCACCAGTTTCCATTTCTGTTTGCTTGTTTTGATTTTCCTGTTTTGGCTTTCACAGTCTTTGGTCTATTCAATGTAGGTTTTTTATTACTATTGCCAGGCATCGAGTCTTTTGCTGAGATGCTCCCACTTTTAAATGTCTTTTGAGTTTTATTTATCACAGATTTGGTCTCTTTCCGTTGGTGAGGATGAAATCCATCATGCTTCCTTGTTGGCACAAACTGCAAAGCCTCTTCCCACTTTCCTGTGTCTTTAATCGTGAGCATGATGCGCATGAGCTGGTCTAATGTCAGATTTTTTGCCCCCGTCTCCCAGTGAAGAAACTCGTCTAGAGGCAAACGTGCTGTGGCGAGTTTTAAACGTTTTGCATTTGCTAGAGACAGTCCTCTTTGGATCGAGCGGTCGACTAAAGCCCCAACTATGTAGACTTTATTGTGATCAAAGGAGCGAAGGACATTTGGAGAATCAGCAGTGAGATACACAAGTTGTTCACGTGGGAAAACCTCAAAATGTTGCTTTTCAGTGCTGGTTATAAACAGTCGATCCCAAGTTTCTTCTCCATAGCGTTTGATCAGCTGCTGTTTGTAGTAACTGTCCGGCTGCAGGTTACAGAAGTGCAGATGGAACGGATCAATGGCTCTTCTGTTCCACGCCTCCACCTCCATGAGCTGGGATACAGTATTTTCAATTTCTTGTTTTGTCATATTGTCCTCATAACTCAAGTCAAAAATCAACGGCTGACCAAAAACCATAGCTTGTGCACTCCTCCAGGCCAAAAGCTTGTCCAAGGACCGGTTCCAAAACTGTAAAATTAAAGAATTTTTCATTTCTGGTTCTTTTTGACCATCACCCTCCACCTCACTCCTTTCCTCCATCAAGGCTTCCCTGTGGGCTTTCTTTTTCTGCTGTTTCTCTTTTCTATTCTTCTTGTGACCCTCTCTGATAGCCAGATACTTAAGGTACTTCTTTCTTGCAGACTTTGTGCCGAGTTCTGACAGTGTTTGCAGCTCCTCGTCACTGATTTCTTCAGGTACAAGTTTTCCAGCAAGTCTCCACATTGAAACCAGTTCACGGGTTGCTTCAAGTGTCATGTCTCCCTCCGTCTGCTCCTCATCTTCACCTTCATCCACTTGTATCTTGTTTTCTGGAGTTGCTTTTGACCTCATCACAGTTTTCCATTTGTCCAGGTCTATAGTCTCTACACGTGGATTGGGGAGTGAGGCATCTTTCCTGGAGGGGCTTATTGTAAAGAAATTAACTCTTTGAAAGCGATTCACCTGTCTCTTTGCCAGGTTTGATGAAGTAGGAACACTTTTCTTGAAGATTAAACTCAAATTCCGGGTAGTAAGGAAACGCAGCATCCTGACTGTGGCTTTTAAATCTAACCAGGAACAAAGGAGCGATTCAGATCAGATTCCCACATAGCCTGATTTCCGTAAAAGTAGATATCAGAGTCATATGAATGCGTCGATCCGATTTCCAAGTGTTTTTATTGAATATTCACATCTCGGTTCATATTTGAAAGGTCACGTTGTTTTGGTGCGTCGTTAATATTGAACCGGCATGAAACAAGTGACGTTTTTAAAAGGTTCCTCCTATTGTTTCCACACGGACTCCTTTGAGCACCGTACCGCATAAACAGCGCAGTTTAGAAGCAGTTTAGCTTTAGCATTTAGCTGTAAAATGAGTTTATTTCTACCCAAATTATCGTGCAAAAAGGATATAGATGAAGTCATTAAAGGTGTAGCGGAAAAGGTCCTCGTCTTGAGATTCGGGAGAGATGAGGACTCTGTTTGTCTGCAGCTGGATGAGATAGTAAGAGTTTATTTTGGCTAGTTTATCAAAATAGAACAAAACTGCACATGAAGGTCATTTTATCAACTTACTGTTTGTTTTTCAGCTTTCAAAAACAGCACATGATCTGAGTAACATGGCGTCTATTTATATCGTTGATGTGGATAAAGCTCCAATTTACAGCAGATATTTTGACATAAGTTACATTCCCTCCACTATTTTCTTTTTCAACGGGCAGCACATCAAAGTGGATTATGGGTAAGATCACTTTATTTTAAGCATTATGTTTGAAATATGAGGGAACACAAGTGTCTTCTATGTTGGCTTTTTATACTAACATATTATTATGCTGTATAACCAGTCATTTAAGGTAAACTTTCAGTGAGAGTTTCGCTGTTAAAACACACAACAATATAAATAAAAACAAACAAAATAAGTAACTACATAGGTCCAATTAAAACATTAAAAAGGTTTTGCATGTCCTTGAAATCTATTTCATTTTGGGAAGCAAAATAATCAAAAGCTTTTTTCTCCTTTCAGTTCTACTGCAGCCAGTTTTTAGACTTATACAATCATGATATCTTGGATTAAAAATTCCTGTATCAAAGTTAAACGAGCAAGTGAGATATTCAGGGAGTTTATCAAGTAGTCCCTTATTAATAAATTGTATAGTGTTGTTCTCTTCTGGCAGCGATGGACAGCCTACGTTTTCATAGAGTGAACAGTGATGGGTTTAAATTCATCACCTGTTATAAAACAAAGGGCTGAGTGAAAGAGTGAATCTAAAAGTTTAAAGTAGAAGCAGAAGTCTGCATGTGTGTTATATCTACATGCTCTAGAATAGAAAGAAAGGTTGCTTGAATAATGTATTTTCTGTCATTCAAGGGGACTTGTTTCTATAATAAAAAAGATCATTTTGATTTGAAAGTGTTACATAATTCTGAGATGTGTATTTAGGATAAGGATAGGTATATAAAGGATAAATTTGATGGATATACCTAATCTCATCTGCTTATTATTACCACAGAAGATAAAAAAGGTCTCAGGGCTGATATTTGATGTCCCTCACTCTTATTCCACAGCTCCCACACATTTTATAAACCATTTACAAAAACACAGTACAACAAATCATTTCAGTATTTCAGTTTCCTCAAAGCTGCACAAGTACTGATATAAACTTTATTAATATTGTTTTAATACATTGCCTAGTGTCCAGCTGCATTCATACATACAATAACCAACCATTAGATAAATAAAATGGCTCTTTCTTTTTACTCACAAGCTGCTCACAAACGCTTCTTCCTGGTTTACTGTATTTTCACATTACGCTTTAGTTTTCCTAACCATATTTTTCTTTTCTTCTAGTTCCCCAGATCACACAAAGTTTGTCGGGAGCTTTAAGACCAAACAGGATTTTATGGACTTGATTGAAGTAATTTACAGAGGAGCCATGAGAGGAAAGATGATCGTCCAGAGCCCCATAGACCCCCGAAATATACCCAAATATGATCTTCTGTACCATGACATTTAGTGCTGACTGTGTTTGTTCTTTGTTATTATGTTTTATGTGATGCTACAGTTTTTATATAAATGCAGTTTATTAATACTTCCTATGGAAATATTTTCGATCATTGTGGAAAATACTATAATAAACTTCTTTGTGTGAAGTTTTGCACATAGGCTCCAACTTAAACACTTTGCCATGTTTTTGCTATGATCAAATTAAGCTTAAAAGTTACACACTACTAACATCCTCAGCTTCTACAGTCTTGTGTCGTGTGCACGAAAATGGTCTGACAATGTAGAACTGGATGCATGTTTCATCTCCAGGAAAACCCCTGAGTTCTACATCACATCATTAAAGATATTAGCGCCATCTAGCGCCCTGAGACTGTTAAGGTGAGACATATTTTTAAAACACTTATTTTTCCTTTTTGAATCCAGAATGGTCTTGTAAACCATTGTCTCATAAAACAAAACAAAACCGTTCTGCGCTGCACATTCATCCAGCGCTGTGGTGGGTCACGTGGGTCACGTCAGCTGTGCGTCATTTGTGTGGTGGGTCACGTGGTACGTGGATGTGTCACGTGGATCACGTCAGCCTGCGTCTCTCACCAAAACGAAACCACACGAGAATATCACGGATTTATTGATGTAAATGGAAATTTACAAAGCAAGATACATCAAATAAACAATAATAAACTTTTTGTTTCATTTACAACCAAGAGGAAAAAAGAACGTGTCCAGCCCACGTGTGCGTGTACAGGAAGTGACGTCAGGAACCGACCACGATCCCACTGTAGTAAGTTTTTATTGTATTAACGCTTTCTGTGACTGCTGTCGGATTTGGAGGCTTACGGGTAGGTTTACTTTTTACTTTTTCATAATGAGCTGTATGTTTGCACACAAAGGCTGGCAGCAGTGAACAGATTAGCCTGAAAGAGTCAGTCATGTCACTGTCAGCTCCATTACTCCACCAGCGTCACACGTCCTGACATGTCTGTTACAGGGATGACTCAGACCAGAGTCACACATCCTGACATGTCTGTTACAGGAATGACTCAGACCAGTGTCACACGGTCTGACATGTCTGTTACAGGGATGACTCAGACCAGCGTCACACGGTCTGACATGTCTGTTACAGGGATGACCCAGACCAGCGTCACACGTCCTGTCATGTCGTTTACAGGGATGACCTAGACCAGCGTCACATGGCCTGACATGTCTGTTACAGGGATGACTCAGACCAGCGTCACACATCCTGACATGTCTGTTACAGGGATGACTCAGACCAGAGTCACACGTCCTGACATGTCTGTTACAGGGATGACTCAGACCAGTCACACATCCTGACATGTCTGATACAGGGATAACTTAGACCAGCGTCACACGTCCTGACATGTCTGTTACAGGGATGACTCAGACCAGAGTCACACATCCTGCCATGTCTGTTACAGGGATGACTAAGACCAGCGTCACATGGCCTGACATGTCTGTTACAGGGATGACTCAGACCAGTCACACATCCTGACATGTCTGTTACAGGAATGACTCAGACCAGTGTCACACGGTCTGACATGTCTGTTACAGGGATGACTCAGACCAGCGTCACACGGTCTGACATGTCTGTTACAGGGATGACCCAGACCAGCGTCACACGTCCTGTCATGTCTGTTACAGGGATGACCTAGACCAGCGTCACATGGCCTGACATGTCTGTTACAGGGATGACCCAGACCAGCGTCACACATCCTGACATGTCTGTTACAGGAATGACTCAGATCTGTTAATAGACATATTTTTTAAAAATATTATATGTTAAATTAATAATTTTTGAGTTCCACATAGGCAAACAAACACAAGAAACTGCATGAAAAGGAACGGCTTTAGAGCAAACTGTCATTGTGTCCTTAAGCAAGACACTGTTTCACCTTGCCTAGTATGAATGTGGTTTGTGAGTGAGTGGTTGGTGGTAAGGACTGCAGATGGACACTAGCATTTTGCTAAATCTGGTGCAGCCATCTTTTTAATGTATCTGCACATTGTCCTTCAAATAAATAAATAAATGGCATACATTGGAAGCCTTATTTGTGCCACTCTGCCCCAGGACAGATGTGGCAACAGTAGTATAATTCCACCACCCAGTATGGCATTAGATAAATCCAATGCACTTTTAATATTAATGAATGATTATTATTAACCAAAATGTAAATATATGTATGAATTAACAGGTGGTTTTAAAATGCCAACAACTGGAGCAGAAAGGCAAAGGCTGTATCGCGCTCGCAGAGATGCAGACCCTGAGAAGAGAGCCCAGTACCTGGAGAGAGCGAGGGAGAGGTGGAGGAGAGAGCGGGAACTGGGGAAGAGAAAATCTATAAAAGAAGTGAGTGAGAATGAGCAGAGTTTAAAACGACTGCAATGGAGACGGGCCCAGGCCAGGAGGAGGGCAGTGAAAAAAGCAGTGTTAGATGGAGGACTCAACATCTCTGCATCTGTTTCCACTATATGCACCGTGAGTTACCTCTTTACCAATAATGGATTTGTCTTTTTTTTTTTATATTTCAGCACTGTTTGGTTAGCTCTCATCATTATTATATTGACACATCGTTCAATAAATGAAAGCCAGATCAATATATTTTGGAGCTCAATGATGAGTGCACAGAGATTTTTTCTGAGATTTTTGTTATTTTGTATATAAGATTTGAGCTGTAGAGAGTTGAAAAAGAAACTTGTTTGGCTAATTATTGCTTCATTCTGCTATTTATTTGTTGCAGCTCTTTCCTTTTAATGATTCTCTATGTGTTTACTGAGATAATTCCAGCATGTGTTTACTGGGATCATCTAATCTAACATTTAGTGGGGCTGTAAAATGTTATCATTGTACTTTTAACTCAACTGGATTTTGGACAAATGCAAAGAAAGAAAAATCTTGATCGCCCTCTTAAATGTAAAATAGAAAAAAAAAATAAGTCATTACAAAAAATTGCTTCTTGTTTGTCAAAAAGGGCCGCAGCTAAATTAACTTATTTATAGATAAAGGAATACTGCGTCTGTCAGAAATCAATTTCCATAGATCAAATTGGTGAAAATAAATTATAATTTGCGTGATTTGTTTCTGAATTATGTGAATAGAGAAAAACAGAAGAAGAGCCTATTGCAATCACTCCAAGGAAGTTCAAATCAACAGCAAAGTCCAAACCAGCACCTACCCAGAGTAAAGGCGAGTGTGATTCCAACTTAGTGAGTTTTACAAACTGTGCGGCTACTGCTTATATATTAAAACTGTCCCTAATCTTAAACTTTTGTCTGTATAGAAACCCAGACCCCTGACAACATCTGTGCTGAGATTGAGATGAGCTGTAATAATCGGGGAATTCCCAGGAAGAGGCCTCGTTGGGAGTTTAATGAAGACTGGGCCCCTATTGACTATGACATCTCACTTCACTCCAAAGAAAATACAGCGTCTTCCTCTGCCCCTCATAAAGATTCAGTACCAGGGGACATTCAATTTTCGTAAGTTGAAAGTTGTTCATACTTTTATATATTGCACATTCCAAGACATATGTCATTATTAATGTTGTTTTGTAATCCTGTAGGATGGAGGAAAGACCAGGTAGTAATAATACTAAATACATGGTTTATGAATCGTGCCTCAGACAGTTGTTCGACTCGTGTCCAGTCTGCAGTATGCCCTGTGAAGTTAAACGTCACCGTATGGGCACTTATGTCTCGTTTTATCAACACTGTGCACACTGTAACTACAGCAGGGACTGGAAAAGTCAACCTGTTATTGGAAGTACGCCTCTTGGAAATTTCCAGATGTCAGCTGCCATTTATTTCACTGGTTTATCATTCTACCAAGTTCAAAAGGTATTTGTGCAGCAAGTACACAGGAAGAACATGATCACAATCTAACAATTTTGGGGTCTGGGCAGAAATACTTTTGTTTTCCTCTTGTCACAGTTTTGTAAAGCTTTGCAGCTTCAGTCATTTAAATATGACACCTTCAGAAAACACGCTAGAAATTATCTCGAGCCTGCGATACTTCATAAATGGAAGGTTGATCAGCAGCAAATATTACATCAACTTAAAGAAGAAGGAGGAAAGATTAAAGGCAGTGGAGACATGTGGACAGACTCCGGTTGGTAAAAAGCACTTTACAGATTCGTGTGATTTGTGGTTTGTGTTATTCCTGTTTTTTCTTCACCCCTGATCAGCTCGAGCTGAAGGTTATGGGTGTTACACACTGACTCATCAGGACAGCAACACAATCATAGACCTTCAGCTTGTACAGGTTTGTAATGGCAAAAACGTGAGTAACTTTTATATTCTGACAAATATTATATATCTGTTATATTTTTTATTGTGTTTTTGAAAGGGCAATGAAATGGGAAAAGGCCACGTGAAAGCAGATGGTTTGAAGCGGTGTTTAGATCATCTAAAGGCAAATGATCTGGAAGTGGACTCTGTCGTCACAGAGAGCTGCCCCAAAGTCCAGGAGTTTCTTAAAAAACAAAACATCGCACATTTTTACGACACCCGGAGTTTTGAGAAAGGCAAACTGATAATGTTAAAAAATATATCTAAAAACATTAGAACATTTAAAGTATAATATAAACATTATTAACTTTCTCTTATTTTTAAAGTGTTGTCTAAGAGGCTTGAGAAACTTTCTCGTCACAAAGACTGTGGTGTATTGAAGAAATGGCTTCGTGTTATAAAGAATCATCTACTCTGGAGCGTAACATCTTCAACATCTGGAGCCGAGACGGTGGCGAAGTGGACATCACTGATAAACCATATGCAAAATATTCACCAGCACCAAAATCCACTGTATCCCACATGTACGCATCTGGATGTAAAGTCAAACAACTCACAAAAATGGTTGGAACAAGGTAAGAGTTAAATAACAAAATATATTTTTAATTCAGTATTTTTACTGATAATTACTGATTTCTTATTTTTTACACTCAAGGGTCCAGTGCACTTGACAAACTGGACAAAATACTTAACAACAAACAAGTTTTGGAAGATATTTCAAGACTCTGTCCCAACCTTCAGATGTATTCAATGGAAACTTTTCACAATCTGATTAAGGAATTTACTCCAAAAAACATAATCTTTCTACCCACTGGGATGTTGTGCAGGTATTTTCCCAGCAAGTATTCATTAAGTTTCATTTAAACAATATCATTATATGTTGCAAGATATTTGAATAAAGAAAAGCATCTCTTAAAATGCAGTTTTTTTTCTTAATAAGGTTATACTTGGCAGCAATGCATCATAATGAAAATGCTGATCTTAAACACAGAAAAAGTGACATCTCTTTAGCTTTTGGGACGTCATCCCAGGAGGAATTTAAGACTGAGACAACATACAGTAAGGGTTTTCAAACAAATTTAACAAGGTTCTCATAGAAAATGTGTTTTCAACCTCTAGCTTTCTTGCAGATTATTTGGAAGAACTGATGAATCTCATATTTGAAGTGTTACATGACCCTGTTCCTTTTACTGAGCAAATGAAGCTCATTTGAGACTGCAGCATAATCTTCAGATGGAGAAGTCCCAACATGCCTTCAAAGAGCCATTGATTGTATAACTGAACAGTGTTTTGTATTTTTTTATTTAAGTTTTTAAAAATTTTATGAAGTAATAAACAACTACATTTTATGAAATACAAGTTTTCTGACTTTTTAGTTATCTACTAGATAATGATAATCATGATTACTGCTTAATAAACCATACAAATTAAACATAAGATACAAATTTACAAAAACAAACTGTAAGATCATATTCCGGAAGTGGTATTACGTCAACCGGAAGTAATTTCTTGACCTTGCGGCTGCACAGCTGCAACATGGAGACACGAGTCCAGTTTTCTCTTATTTAGACTTTAATAATTACTTAGAATGACAATACATTTACTCTAATACTCAGTGATCACCGCGACAATGATTTCTCTTTTTAAAGCCGCTGTTGGAGGATTAGTTTGTGCCCCTAAAACAAGTAAGACGTTAGCCGAGGCTAAACAGTGATGAGCATGTACACTTTATATGTTTTTAATACGTGTATTTTATATGTTTTTAATACGTGTTCTTTATATGTAGTTAACATGTGCACTTTATTTGTTTTTAATATGTACACTGTATGTTTTCAATATGTGCTTAGGTACAAATGGCCTGTGTATTTGTCTGTACAGTTACACACAGGAGTTTTACACCTGGGTTAAATCATTGGTGAAAAGATGGTTCATGGAGTTTGCGACTAAACCACTATAAGGCCTGCAAACCTGATTAGTTTATGTCACACTGCAGTGCTTGTTTTTAAATGTATTCTGGTAGAATATTTTCAATTTGCTGTTAAAAGTACAGACTGGCTATGATTATGTGGGCCAATTCACCAGGGAACCTAAGAGCTAACATACTGTGTTTGTCTGGGCTGCATTTTGTTTCCATAGAGTTATATGTTATAACTATAAGTTAAACCCATAATGGCACTGGTGTTTTACTGTAGTTAAATTTGATTTCTTCTCAACAGGTCTGTTACAGAGTCAACTCAAAGTCTTAAGTGCTGGACTAAAGACATATGAGATCCCTCCAGACCACAGCGGTAATAGAGTCAACATGTAATGAATTATTGTGCATGTATTTGTTGTGGACAGCACCAAAGAGAACACGTTCCTTTACTGAACTAGAACCCTTATAGTTTGTTTGTATGTATTTTATTTAGTATGTTTATATGTAATATATGTTAATGAATAAAATAAATAAGAATATGATAATAATTGCTTGATGATAAAAGGTCAAAAGCTCCCCAACCTCTGCTTGTTAAATTTAAGTGTTGGTTGTGTACTATTATAATCTTACTTTGATTATTTGTCTTCATAGATGCATTCTTACCAGAGAAACCCAAGCTGAAGTTTTTGAACAAGGTTCCCAACTTTAAAAAAGCCAAGAAGGAAATGAAGAAATTGCGAGACATTCAAGGGCCAGCCAAAGCTGCAAATACATTTATCACGGGGCAATATGCAATTGTAGTAAGTAAAGCATGGTCCTGTTGTAAGAACAGCTGTAAAAATTTATACCAGTCTATACTCCAAAATCAATCTTCTTTTGTTATTATGCAGGCTTTGGGAGGAGGTTATCTTCACTGGGGTCACATGGAGATGATGCGTTTGACCATCAATCGAAAAATGGATCCTAAAACCATGTTTGCACGATGGCGTATCAATGCTCCCTACAAACCTATAACACGCAAAGGTCTTGGACAGCGCATGGGAGGAGGCAAAGGAGCCATTGACCACTACGTAACTCCTGTCAAATATGGCCGTTTGATTGTAGAAGTTGGTGGCAAAGTAGAACTGGGAGAAGTTGAACATATACTTACAGAAGTGGCCAAGAAGCTCCCATTTCCTGCCAAGGTGTGAACATATTTATCAAAAGTGTCGTAACATACAGCAACCTACTACTTGGCTATACCAGGTATGAAAACTTAACAAAGTGCACTTTTTTTTTAACCATTTTACAAATTGTCAACAGGTGCTGAGCCGAGAGGCCCTTGAAGAGATGCACAAAGAGCAGGCCGAGAGGGAGGAAAACAACCAAAATCCGTGGACTTTTAAAGACATTGCTCGGGGAAACATGATGGGCCTCCGGAAGGTCCTGAGTCCTTTTGACATACGCAACGATGGACGATTTACAGGGAAATTTCACCTTCCAGGAAGAGTCTGAAGTATGCACTCTCAAAGGGCTTTTCTTCACCTGTATATATTTGTGTTCATAATGAGGTTCCTTTTTATTTGCTGTCATATAATGTACAAGGACATATGTAGTCAATATTTGGAAAGGAAATATCTTGGACTTTTTGTTCTGTTGGATTAAAAATTAAAATTGGAATTTAATTGAAACCATTGTTGAAATGTCGTCATATATTAATAATTACTCTCCTCCAACGTTTTGTCTAGTTGACAGATTTCATGTTTTCTTTTACTATCTAACTAGTACAGTACTGGAGTCAACATTCATAGATTACACTGATTCCAGTAAATTGTATATATCGAGGGTAAAAGCCAAAAGTAAAATCTGTCAATCGGACAAATTGTTGTAGGAGTGAAGACGTTTGGCTCAGATTCCTGCTGGACACTGCCTTATATCTGTTTGAAGGAGGAGCTAACCACACTGAAACTGGAAACTGATATTGTTTATATAGTTCATATACACACTCACACTCTGAAGACCTCAGGGACCAGCCTCCTACTGGTGCCCAGAGTCAGGACTAAACATGTTTAATCAGTGTTTGAGTTTTGTGCAGCTAAAACCTGGAATTGTCTTCCTGAAGTTGTGAGACAGGCCTCTACTTTGACAATGTTTAAATCCAGGCTTTTTAGCTGTGTACATGACTGAAAGGGTTTTATTCTGCACTTTTCTCCTTTAATGTTAATTTTATGATGATTATTCCTATTTTGATTTGTTGTATTGTGTTTTTAATGTCTTTCTTATTTTGTAAAGCACTTTGCATTACCTTGTGTACCAATTGTGCTATACACATACATTTGCCCTTTTATATATCGATAAAAACGAGCCACAGTGAAACGACTGATCGATGTAAAATTAGGTATAAATGTAGTGTTCTTCTGAGTTGTTATCTAGAACTATTAATAGATAAAATGTGACATGTCATAACGTTTGTGCCTTACAGCCAAAACCCGGGGAAAAACCACACAACTTAATCTAGTCTGATAAAATGTTTTTTTGGTTTTTTTTTTTTTAATTAATAGTAAAGGTATACAACATTTGTGGCACAGTCTGATAAAATGTGACATCATGACATTTGTGCCTTACAGACAAAACCCGGGAAAAACTACAGTCTGACGCATGCGCAGTTTGTCAAACGTTTGAAACAGCGGCGCGAAACACAAATATTTTGCGTTTTAACGATAATTGAGTTAAATAATTAGTCTTTTTACTCCGAGGTAGAGCCTGAAGATCCGAACAACCAATAAATACGTACACGGTTTAAGTAGAGGCTTGATCAACGTTGCAGCGAGAGTAGAAAAGACATTTAGCTAACGATATACAGACTTTTAGCTAGCTATAGCACTAAAACAAGGTAAAACTGTTAATTTGAGAAGTAAATGAGTGTGTAGGATCATGAAGCCACTGAGAGGATCCAATCGAGATGCTTCCAAAGCTCCAAACACCAAGACTAAAGACAAGAAGACAAGTGATGAGAGAAAGAAAGAAGTACACAAACAGCAGGTGAGATGTGACACTTTCATTTAGGAGTTTTTCAGAACCACAAACTGAACATTTATTTGCTTTAGGACTGTGAGAATGAAGATGAAACTGGCAAAACATCTCAACCCAAAATATCACAAAAGAGAAAAGGTAACACACATCATTAGTGTTTAAACTAGAGAAAAGTTAACACACATAATTATTGTTTAAACTGCAGTGGTGCCACAGACTGTACATATTTGAATCATTTTATTGATTGCTTTTATTTTGATGAAATATGCTACTTATTGCCTTCACTATTCAAGAAAGGATTAACTAAATTTACTTCTATATATTTATGATAATACAACAACCAAAAAGTGTCATTATTTATCACCAATTTATTGCTACAGGGGCTAAAATGGATTACTTTGGGCCAGTGTAGTCTTCTCTATTATTAGGAAGTATATTATTAGAAGTCACTAAATGCAGGAATCAATTATTTTCCTTTTGTTACGTTTAAATAACTCTATATTTAATGCCATTTCTGTTCAGCTGAGTCCCATCCACGACTATCAAAAATAAAGAAACGGGAGAACTGGAGGCCCATGTCTGCGTCCTCTTTAGCAGATGTGGAGAAAATCATGGATCTGTCAATATTGTAAGCACTTATCTCTGCATTTGATAAAGCCTACTATGGAACATTTTTATTATAATAAAGTGGTGCACATGTATGTAGAGCAACCCTTGCTGGGAAACGTGCAGACAAAAAGGAGGTTCAGGAACACCTAAATGCTGTTAAAAAGAGGTAAGTCAAATGAACTTTCTTAAATCAATTCCTTTGTATGTTAAAGTTATTATATTGTATTTATTTGTCACATTTTTGCTCTAGATTTCTTGACCACTGTTCAACACTTAAAGTCCCCAGTCATAAACAGAAACCTGAAGTTTCAACCTATCGTATTCAGGAAGAAACCAAGAAATTAGGAGCTGAAAAGCAAACTCTGAGCTCCCTAGAAGTAAGTAAAGCCACAAGATTTATTGGTGCTTTTTAATTTGCATTATACATTTTGTAAGTTTGGAGCCTGTGGATTTTTGGAAATAAAGAAAATTTTTTTAGACTGGATATTTGCCATGGTAACAGGGCTGTACATTTAATCAAATTTAAATCTAAAGTGATTCCATCATTACAGATTGTCAATGATACGCTTGAGTCTTTTTATTGGAAAAATCAACAGCCAATCATCCGTCATGAGGAGCTAATTTCTTTCTAATAGTTTTTGTTTATGTTTAATTGTGTTATAAGATAAGATGAGATAAGATATGCCTTTATTAGTCCCACAGTGGGGAAATTCCAGTATTGCACCGTACAGTTAAAGTTAAAGAACAGAAGGATATGTTGTTTTTAATAACCGCCCCTGGATGGACAAAGGATTACGTCAACATTATTTTTTGGGACAGGTTGATATGGATTTTTTTTTTTTGAGCCGACACCAATATCTGATATTTGGTTTGCAGCTTTGGCCAATATACAGACATCTACTCTAATCTATAGCAAGGCCCACAAATTTGAAGTAAAGATCATAAAGTAACAATTATACAAAGTACATACAATGGAAAATCCTTTGTTATATGTTTGTGTAAATATACAGCACTATAACACTGTTTTATTTCCGTGTTGACTCTGTAGTCTGTTCAAAAAGGGCACACAGAGAATGGGGCAGCGATATCAGTATCAATATCGGGCGATATTAGAACCATTATATTATAAAAATGTGTGACTGATCAATACAGGTAAAAAATATGATTATTTTATTCATATCCCCCCAGCCAAAAAATGCTCTTATAATTGATAGAGGAATGCTGCTCTGTACTTATTCAGGTTTATTTCCATAGCACATTCAAGACAGACCAAAGTTCTTCACATAAAAGTCAGCGAGAAACAAATATACAGATAACACGATACACAGGAAAAGAACAATAAAACAATAAAACACCAATAAAACACCAACTTATCTAGAATTAAATGCCAGGGAGAAGAGGTGGGTTTTCAGTTTAGTCTTATCTGTGTTAAAGACTGAGAGGATCTGACAGGTAGAGGGTGCTGTTCCATAGTCTGGGTGCTGCCACAGAAAAGGCTCTGTCATCTCTGGTCTTGAGGCTTTGGGCACAGCAGCAGGAGCTGACCTCTGACCTCAGGGCTCTGGCTGGAGTATAGAGCTGCAGTGACTCCCTCAGATAAAGCGCAGACATTTGAACACGATCAATAATATTTTGAATAGCACACAGTATGAAGCAGGGAGCCAGGTTACACAGTCTCTTGGTTTTTGTCAGCAGAGGAGCTGCAGCTTGTTGTTCTGGACATTCTGTGAGCGCGAATCGTTTAATGATACAGTATCAATATCAGCTGTGGTATCAATATTTTTTTGTATATTTTACCAAATTACGCTCTCAAAGGACTACAATTGCGTGTCTTGTTTAGAGGAAAGAAACTTGTTATGCAATTCATAGATTCACTGTTTTGATGATTAAAACAGCTGTATTTCATATTATCTTTGCACAGACAGTGGTTTAACAAAAACTTTTAGTCTCACAGTTGTGATTTAGTAGAAATGTTGTGATCCTTTAGAGCTGTTAAACTGCACATGTCCCTGTGTACATGTAAATATAGAGCCTTTTTAAGCTGTGGATGAATAATGCTGATGTGATGCGTTCTTCTAGTTAGGCACATGCACTAAACAAAATGCTCTTGGTTATGTCCGTTCTTCAATAAATGGAAGATAAATGCACCATTAATGTTTATTTTTTTCTGAAAATGGTGTTGATCATTAAGGGTCCTGAAAGCCTGTGCTTTTCACTGAATTGTATCACATATATTTTAAATATATTGTGTCATATTGAATTGAGTCAACAGTTCACTGTATTGCAATATGTGAAGAGTATAAATGGATATGGTGTAATCTGTTCTGAGAAGTTTCACACTGTTGGTTTTCAGGAGAATCTGAGGGCTGTGGTGAGTGCGTTGGAGAAGAATGAACATGAGATGAACTCTCTTGAGCATCAGTGCAGTGTTCTGAGGAACCGGCTGCAGGACCAGGAGGAAGAAGCACAAGAGGTCCTGACCGCTGTGTATCACTATACACCTTTATACTACATGCACATTTTCATATACGTAATAGCAGCTGAACAATAATAATGTGAAATAATCAGATCTACTTTACTTCAAAACACATTTAGAGTTTTAAAAGAAATGATGGTCAAATCTGCTGCCATAAATTAACAGGTTCAAACTCTTTAAAGTTTTCCCTTTATTGAACACCAAGTGACAGGGCATACAAGATTTTCAGTTACATTAAGGTACGTTTTTTGAAAGGAGAGAATGCAAAGACATGTTAGCCAGAACAAACTGACAACAGATGGATGTAAATGAGGTGTAAATATGTAAAACTAATATGACGTGATTCTGTATTCATTTCGTTCAGATATTTCAGAAAAAGGATTCTGTTCTCAACCTCCCCCCGCTCCGGCCCTCTCACGATGAGCCAACTTTAGAGGTGAGGATTAGTTTGTGTCTTTTTATTGATAACAGTTTTGAATTTTGTGTATCTATTTCTGGCCAAATTATACAAACAGGCCATAGCGTGGGGGTCAGGTGTGGTAGAAAATAGACCTTGGACAAATGGTGTGCAGGGAGTTGGACCCACAGTTTTAATATTTACATATGTGCAGCACCAGAATATTTCACTCTGCATTCTCCCGATTGTAGATTTGTTTATTGTAAACCCAGTGGTGGAAGAAGTACTCAAGAAGTACTCAAAAGTAGATACAGAGTCAAAAAACACTCAAGGAAAAGTTTCACATGAAAAAATCTGGTATGAAAGTACCCGTATAATAATGCACTTAAAGAGTAAAAAGTAAAAGTATTTGGTGCAGGCCTTATAAGGCTTCAAAGATTTGTGCAGATTTTTTTTTCGTATTTCATATCTGTTTTGTGGTTTTTTTGCTTAAATTGTGAACGTGCTAAAATGAAACTCCTTAGCCTTTTCAGCAGATCTGACAATAATAAAAAAAAGTCCAGTTCAAAAATGTAGTGGAGTCGAAAGTACAGATAGTGCTCTCAAATGTAGTGAAGTAAAAGTTAAAAAGTATCCACTTTAATATTTACTTAAGTACAAATTTTAGGTATCTGTACTTTACTACTTTTATTTTGTTATGTTCCATCTTTGTGTAAACATAAGAGTTGAATAAGTCGCTTGTTTATAATATTATTTCAGAAAATTTGTCTTATATAGCGTTTCCTCTGTGAGAAACAGGAAGATCTATACATCCTCTGTTGAGCAACTGTTTCAATATTGTGAAAAAATGAAATGAGTAAATAGTGACAGAAAGTTCTGTATTTTGGGTCTGAAGCAACAAATCATTACATTTACTCCTCTGTCAGTAATTAGACAAAAGCCAAAACAGACAAGAGTTTATTTGCTTTAGTTTATTGTGTATTATACTTGAGACATGAATTTAACCTATTAATAAAATCTCATCTTTTTCTTGTTAGAAAAAACAGTCAAGTAATGCACTGTGAAGAAAAACAATGAATATAACAACTGTTAAAATGCACAAGCTCACACTGTTACTAGGTCTGTGCATTATGTTTGTATTTTTATTTATTTATTTATTATTATTATTTTTTTTTAAAAAAGCTCATGTACATAGACTTTACAAAGTTCATTCATTGTCATATGCTCCTAAATCAGTGCCAATCAGCCCCAAACTGATAAAATCAATAAAGTGGACAGCCCTAACTGTCATTTTCTATATTTCAAAGGCTAAAATGAAAGCAGCAATGTCAGACAGTGACGCAGAGACCATGGCCAGAAGACTGGGAGAGATTCTTCAGAACAGTGAAAGTCTCCAGGATGCACAGGAGCTGCTGTCACAGGCTCACAAACAGGTGGATGAACTGCTCCACCCAGACTCCAACGCAGGCATCATCACTCACTGTTTAGAGGTAATCGGCCCCTGATTTTGGATTGTGATTCAGAGATTTTAGACTTGTGTTTATAATTCTCAAAGTGTTTCATCTGTCTCATTTGTAAAATTAAGATATTGTGAAATATTTGCCGACATAATGTTTAAGTATTTCAAGTAAACTGTTATTGCCTAATAACTTTATTCATGTTTTTTAATGCTTATATTAATGCTAAACAAAACTCAAAATACCTTGTTGACAGTACATTCATTGGGGTCCATGCTCCATACAGTCCTTGAGCAATAATATTAATTTGTTCTAATCTGCCCACAACGTAGAGACAAGATGTCTCATGAAAGTATGTTATGCCACTGAGTTGCGACACTGTTCTCATGTTGCAACAGTAGCAAAGTTTTTGGACTGGATTCAGTTCATGACAACAGCTTCATTCAGAGCTCTTTGGGAACTGTTAGCTTAACTCTGGAAAAATGTTTCAGCTCTGTTTACTCAGTGCGCTGTACCCTGTACATACGTGAGATTAATCAAACATCTTGCTTTACATTGTTGTCCCCTGCCTCATTAAAATAAAATGTTTGATATTTACATCTGTGAGTTTTTGAGTGACTTTCGTCGTATAGACTCTGAGGAGTCGTCATTGAAGAGTCTCTCGATGGTGGAGACGAGTGAAGCTCGGACAGCTTTGCTCAGCCCTCGAGCTGCAAACACGTACAGAACAGGGTTCAGGGCGCACTTTATATAGACCAAGTACAAGGACACGTACAGCCCCCGAGACGCCCCCATGTACAGGGCAGATCTGTCCGGACGCCCCACAGCCAGGGCCCTCAGGAAGCGACACACAAAGTATGGCACCCAGCAGGTGAGGAAGATGAGCATGGTGAAGAAGAGCACATGGTACATGCGCAGCATCCTGCGAGCTGTGGAAGGGGAGGAGGAAGTGGGTGTGGGTGGCACAGCCTGGTGAATTGTCAGCAGCACGGCCAGGTTACTCCCCAAAAACATGAGCAGAGGAAAGATGAAGCCTGCGATAGTCTCTGTGACAAAGAGGCCCACGTTAAACTGTCCACTCTCCAGACACTGATGTTTCCCCTTCACATTAAGCACAACAGCACTGTGGAAGTAAGGTGCAGACAGGACTGTGGCTAACACCCACATGAGGGCACAGGCCAGAGGGACCGCCCAGGAGGGCCGTTTCAGACTTGCCCAGACCGGTCTAAGCAGACACAGGCAGCGCTCCAGGGCCACAGCACAGAGCAGGAAGGCAGAGGCATACAGGCCTAACCCCCGCAGGAACACCACCAGGAGGCAGGACACGCGGCCGAAGGGCCAGCTGTTGTTGTGGGCCAGATACCCCAACATGAGTGGGGTGCGCAGCAGTAGCACCAGGTCAGACAAGGCCAGGTTCAGGACGTACACGCGGAAACTGCTGGCAGCGCGCGTCTCCTCTGTACTGCCTCTGCGCCTCAGGTGTCTCTTCCCCCGCAGACCAAGCACCCACACCACCAGGCTGTTCAGAGGCACACCCACCTACAGGTGTACAAAAAACACTAATGAACTCCTGTACGGTATCTTACAGTTAACCCCTCCTCCCAAACTCAGTCCTAGCACAAAGTGCTGTGGTTGGTCCTCACCAAAAAGATGATGAGTGTGACAGTTATCTGGACTCCTTTAATGGCCTCATCCTGCCACGATCTCGAGCTGTTCGATAAGAGCTGGTTCACTTCTGTGAGCTGTGAGTGATTCACCGCCATCAGAGCTGCAGTCGGCCTGTGAGGGCTGAAAACAGACTTTTTTTAACTTAAAAAGTTCAGTCCTTTTGAATGTTCAGTTCAATAAAATGTCTTTTATTGTATATCTTTATATACAGTATCGTGTATTTCAATTTTGATGGTGACTTTTTAACGTCTGTCCAGGGACAGCAGATGAAAAATAGCTGATTAGGCCAAATCTGGTGCATTTACAGAAATATTTATCAATGCACACTGTACCTGTTTATAAAAATAAGTGAACATTAACATGAGTCGTCTGTGGCTATTAGACATTTCAGGTCTTTCCTGTTGTGTTCGGTGAGAAAAAAACACCAGCATGTTTCTCAGAAGAGATTCAGTTTAGATTAGCTGCAATTTCTCTAAAGTTCACATAAACGGGAGTCTGTGCTGAGGTGAATAGGTTTCTGTGGCTGAGAGTTTGGTCTAATACCTCACTCAAACCTCTGCTCTGGTGCATTATTGGTTCATTTGTTTCTCATGTTAATTTTTTCTCATATTAGTTGTATTAATTGTCCACCTTAACTGATAATTTTTCTCAAGTAAAACACGCTTCTTTTAACCCAATAATTACAGAATATATTTAACAACAATTTCAATATTCTTTCACTCTTTTCACTGTTTTTCTTTTCATAGATTTCAGTTTCATATTTGTGCCAGTCAATTGCTCCCAATCTGTTCAGGCTGTGCACTCCTCCCTGTGATTCACACGCAGGTTTAACTCTGTGCATTTGACTGTACCTGTACAATACACAAATGATTAACATGAAAGGAATTTGAGTATTATTTTTATGCCTGCAGGTACACATACTGAAAGGCCATGTGACTGGGCGTGTTGCATACACTTTGGATTTATTTAATGCAAACAGTTTCATTAAAGATCAGACCTTAGCTGCAGCACCAGATTTGCTCTTAACTGTAGCAGCCAACTTAAAAAAGTAACTCAAAAGTTCAGAAAGAAGAAATTTTGAGAAAACATTTGAAGTAAATATATTAACAATTCAAGAAAACTTGTACAAAAAATCTGATATGGAAGATATGGAATAATCTATGTGATAACTGAGTGTGTGCTTACCTCCTGAGTGTCCGTCTGGTGCTGGAGAAATGCAGAAGGTGTTTGAGTTATGGGAGTGACGAGCCCTTTCTCTGCTTCCTGTGTGATTACAACACACCACCTCCTTTAAACACATCTGGTTATTTCAGGCTTTATCAGAATCCTAATGTGATTAAATGGGGAACAATGTTTAAAGTCATAAAGTGGCATTTATTTTGGCAAAAATAGACAAAAATAAAAGCCTGATTTTTTAATTTATTTGTTTTTTTGTATGTTTTTATCGCACAATAAAACACATGTTCTTACTCGTAGTGCACTTGCATTGCCACAAATCTGACTAATTTAGTACTATAATCTTCCACAGTATGGCATTAAGCCCGTTTCCCTGGAGAATGGAATCATGCAGGTGATGTGCCATGTCCATAAAGTTACAGACTGTGGCTTTAAGTGTACATTTAATTTGTTTTTTCAGAAGAGAACCTTTGACTTGAGGTTGACTTTAAACCTTTAACAGTGTCCTACCCCACAACCCACTTTAACTTTTATGTGGCCTTTTAACTGTGGTTTTTGACTACAGCTTTTTGCTCTTTGATGGTTTTTTGTTTTTTTAAATGCCATAGTCTATTGGGTTTGTTTCAGTTAAATATATTTTTTTAGATATTTTTATTACAGCAGACTTTAAATGTAGACTTTGGGCAGTAGTTTGGAAACACTAACCCCAGAGTATGTCAGTAAATTCAAGTAAAATGTGATTAACATATGAACCACAGGTATTATTGATGGTAATGGTGTTAGAATTAGGTAAAAAGTTTAAGTAAGACAGTTAAATAAAAAAAAAAAAAATTAATAAAAAAAAAATACAGCCTGCTGCCTTCCACTATTAGTGCTAGTTTTGTTCCAGAGCGTGGTGATGTCAGTACATGTCTGTGGTATCTGGAGCTTTTCTGAGCCCAAGAAGTCACATTTTCAGATTTTAAAGATTTGTCCCACTACACAGCTGTCTATTGTAGTGTGTTGGATTGGACAGTAGAGGGCAGTACTGCTCCCCATCATTTTACAGATTTGTCACTTCGGCAACGTGGTTTGGTTCTGGATCTTCAGGCTCAAATATCTTCATTCTCAGAGGAGGGAAAACGCTGCCTCAGAATATATAACAGAAAACCTTTGATATTCTAGTGACATTTTTCTACCACAACAGTTATGATTGTGTCCATATATTTTGGACAGTCCTGCTTTGTCTACCTTTTTTTTTTTTCTTTTTTTCCCCAGACCACAAACCAGCCCTGGTCTTGAGGTCACAGAGTGGATTAAAATGTCATACATTGTTTTGTCCGAGTTAAAACTATTGAGCTGCATAGTCTTTGATTTGGTCAAACCGTGGACAGATTGACCTGATTCCCAGTGTGCTCCTCATTCAGATGTGCTGCGATGTGATGCCGGAACATTTCAAATATGTTTGATGAACCCACACTTCCTTTAGAGCGTCTAATTTTAGCAGCAGATTTCTGAAACAGACACACGTGCTACACGCTGGTAGACACAGAGGGAGATGTGCTGCCACTGCCTAGAATGTCGACTGTCTTGAACTTTTGCTCTTGGTAAAGTTACACATTTATTTTACAGTCATTTCTCGGGACTTTAAAGACACTTGCAGCTTGTCCCTGAAATGTTCTTTAATTTGGAATTAAACGTATATCTTGCATTTATTCAATTAAACTACAGGTGGTTTTGCTCATTGCACGCATTCTTACTGTGAGCAGGATCACCTTCCCACAGACCTGACCTGCACTCAGCCTGGAGGCATCCCATGTTTGTCTCTATGGAGATAGACAAGTTTTAATAATAATAATAATGCCTTACACTTGTAAGGCCCTTTACAGGCTTGTCAAAGCACTACACTATAGTCATTATTCATTCACTCCACACTTGGTGATGGTTAAGCTACTACTGTAGCCACAGCTGCCCTGGGGCAGACTGATGGAAGGGAGGCTGCCAGTTCGCCCCATTGTCGCGGAAATACTGTGAAACATTCCAGCCAAAGTGCATTTGCCTGGATGAGCATTATAAAAAAACTGAGACTCCGCGAGCCCCAAATGTATGAAACGAGACCTGTCCCGGGACGAACTCCACCACCGGGATCCTCCAAGAGGAACAAATAAGACCACCAGCTGAATGATGAGGGGCCCATGTCTCCAGTGCTCTCACTGCTGAGGGCCCCGTGTCCCCAGTGCTCTGGAGCTTCATCTGTCATAGAATATGAGTCATCTCAGCAGTAGGTGGCCTGTGGTTTTGGCAGATGAGGACTCGTTCACCCTGGGCCCTTGTGACAGACGTGTGAGGGTCAAGAGAGGACAGGGTGGTGGATCAGAGGAGGTCAGAGACCAGTCTCCACAGGCTCGGTGTGTTCTTTCTGCCATGAAATCATCCTTTGGACCCACTGTCCTGGGTTCCTTCTGGTCCACCATAATTCCTTGTTGTGGTAAAAGTATGGAGGCACTTTGATTTTTGTGAAATCTGTCTTGTTTGATTTGTTAACTGAGGTTAAGGATTATTTATAAAACAGTCTCTGAACGTCTGAACTAAAATGTTAGACTAATGACTTTAGACCAGGCATGGACAAATTACGGCCCAGGGGCCACACACGGCCCTTTGGATTTATTAATCCGTCCCGCCAAATGTGACCAATTATATTAAAATAGATAAGGGTAAACTTGCTTTTCTGCTGTGTTTATTTAACTGAAATTTAATAAATTAATTCTTAATTTAAATAATGCATTTGCATCATGGGTCATATATATATATATATATATATATATATATATATATATATATATATATATATATATATATATATACCCTGGCCCTGCCCCTCTGTCACATTTTATAATATAATAATAATAATGCATTTTATTTATAAGCGCCTTTCATAACACCTTTCATAATAGCCTTTCATAACATTTTAGACCCACTGTGGCCCGAGTGTCAAAAAGTTTGCCCCCCTCCGGTTTAGACCATGTTGTATTTGCGCCTGGGACATTTTCTCTTTCCAGTCATGTCACTGTTTAACCCAAACTACAAAGACGTGACCTCATTTACAGAAACGTGTTCTGTCAGTGTCTGACTTTAGCCTCTAAACTGAGGTCTGCCAGGTCTGCTCCTAAATGCTCACACAAAAAAAACATACATCGTTAATTTGCGGTTTAGTTTTCTTTTGCTCATGACTAATTGAGAGTAAATCGAAAGTAAATGAGGTTATGAGAACTTTAAGTCATAACAATATATTATTCTATTCTAATCTCAACTTCATTTTTACATCCATCTTCTCCAGCTTTATCCAGGGCCAAGCTCCAGACGCAGCAGTTTAAGCTCAGACACACAGCCTTCCCTCACCCCAGACACTTCCAAGGGGATCCCGAGGTATTTTCAGGCCATTACCTTTCGATTTGGCTCCATCTTCACACACATACACACGCACATATGTGTATATATATATATATATATATATATATATATATATATATATATATATATATATTCAGTATACATTATATTTATATATATATATATATATATATATATATATATGTGTGTGTGTATATATATATATATATATATATAATTTATACAGAGTGTATAGAGTATATAGAGTGTATTTTTTAGCTTGTGCCTCCTTCATCTATTTCCACTGAAATGTGATTACTACAACCAACCATTTTATAAAAGGGGAAACTCAAACTTAATGACGGGCGACTTTGAAGTTAATAATATTGTGCTTTTTTAATTTTGAATTTCCCGAGTTTAGGGGGGGTCCCTGTGTGTCTGGTCTGCTTCCCCGCCTCCTCATGCTCTTGCAGCTCTTCCTTTAGATCATGTGATATCACAGTTTCCTCTCTACAGCGGCTCTCGGGAGGTCGCTGTTTTTGGGGACAGTCGCTGCTGGAGACGACAAACATGGGATTGATAGTGTGAAAATATTAGGGGATGCACCTAGTCTTTCCAGAATCAGAGCAATATGACTAAGTCCTCACGAATAAAGAATATGGTGTGATTCTAGGCCAATCAAAGCTCTGTATTCTCAGGCAGTTTGAAAGGGGCAGAGCACACTCATTTAGTGAAAGGAGGTCTTTTCTCAGAAGCCCCT
The DNA here is from genome assembly GCA_019594935.1 of Periophthalmus modestus. NCBI lineage: Eukaryota > Metazoa > Chordata > Actinopteri > Gobiiformes > Gobiidae > Periophthalmus > Periophthalmus modestus. The sequence continues at coordinate 34,093,565 of JAIEZT010001214.1, forward strand.
CGGTGGCACACCCAGATTCGAACTGAAAGTTTAACTCATCTGTGGCCTGGAGCAGACTCATCCTGTGGCCCCAGTGCAGGTGTCCTCCTGAGAAGGGGGCTCTTTTGTTTTCATGTACGAGATGAAATTATCAAAACTGTACAGACCCACTGGCTGACCTGTGTGAAAAAAGATACAAATTATTAATTGTAAAAATTTAATTTGTTCCCACAAATTAAGAACTTAACTGTATTTTTAAACTAAGAATTACTGAAACCCTGCACAAAAGCAAGTGTTTAACAATGTCCTTAAGCCTAGGTTAAAATAAAACTCAATCAAACTGAAACTGAATTCTGTCCATTTGTGCAAGGCGATGGAAGTACAGTTGGAAGTACAGCTGGAAGTACTCCCGGAGGTACTACCCATGCACAGAACAAAGATATTCTCTAGACTCACTGCAGCTGCACAGCCTCTGCTCTGGCTCCATCAGTGGAGTTTATGCTAATTAGCCTTGTAGCTTTAAGTTTCGTTTTCATAAACATAACAATTAACAATACAGGTGTGGATACATGTGGATATTACAATATTCTGTACATACATGTGCACAGATTGGCTATATCGCAGAAACAAATTGGTTAAAGCGCAGGAATTAATTGGCTAAAGTGTGCATATGAATTACATGTTGTAGAAACAAAATGATAATTAGCTCATCATATAGGCTCCGTGGGACTGTTGGCTAAAACTGTTCTCACTGTTACACTGTTGTGGATTCAAAAGTCAAAGTCCTGAAGTAAAACTCTGATGGGTCATTTATTCATTTGAGACGTAGTTCTCTCTTTCTGCAGTGACTGTGCGGCGGCTGTAAACTTTCTACTGGACTCATCAGGGCTTAGAGACAAAGTTCAAACTGATTTTGGCTTTGATAAAATGTATTTTTTTTTTTTTTTTGTAGCGGATGGGCATCTGGTGACAAATGGCTTATTTAAAAAACACGTTTATGCATCACCCTGTTACTATTCATGAATTAGTACTAGCCACATGTAATAACTGTTTAAAGTTTGATTTAGCTGATTCCTGTATAATATTGTGTAAAATCCACCTAAAGTTTCATGATGTCAGTTCAGCCTACTCCTTCATCACTTTGACGTTTGTGTAAAAAGCCCAGCTCAGTTCAAACGCATGATATTTGGTCCTCTGTATGTGGGCTGCATTTACATACAAGATAAAAGCATCTTACTGCAAACGAGTGCGTGATTTCTTTTGCTTTACTCATACTGTTAAAAGGGATTTTTGCATGAGTCATAGACATGAGCTGCTATATAAGACTGTACCATCACTGTTTACTTCTGAGTGAGAGACAGCAGAAAGAGGAAGTACTGCGAGACAACAGGTGAGTGAGGCCACAAACATACTATGAACACACTACACCACACACCACACACCATAATGTGCACACATTTCCTGAACACGAGCTTTAAAACACTTTTAGACTCTAACTTCCTGCATGCCTCTTCATGCTGTTATAGACAGACTGGTGTGTGGCTCATAATGGTAGAACTAGTCTATTGCCTGAGCAAATATGGGTTTAAACTATGAGATTATAGTTATGGTGGAGCCAAAAAAGGTCAAAAACTCATGTTAATGTTTGTTAAGTGCTGGTCCCAGGTCTGCATTTGTCTGTAGGGTTGGAAGGTTCAGCAAAAGTTGTGAAATTAAGATTTTTAGAGATTGTATCCACTGTAAAAATCTAGACAAAAATCCAAATTTAAAAGTGTAAACATTTTTTCTGTCTTAAATATCCCCATTGAGAGTTTCAATGTTCAGGTAGCAGATCTCATCCAGCAGCTGAAGCGTGCATTTCAGAGGCCGTGACACCATTTAGTCCAACGTGAACAACATTCAGCATCACTTTTTTGGAGATTTTCAAACAAAATCACAAAATGTCTCATATGTTGTGTTTAATGTGGCCCCTGCAGGAGTGACGCCAGAGATGGGCCCCAGGTGAACCCCAGTGGATCCTGTGGACCGTCCCGTGGACTGTCCCGTGGACTGTGGACCGTCCAGTGGCGTGTGGACCGTCCCGTGGCGTGTGGACCGTCCCGTGGCATGTGGACCGTCCCGTGGTGAGGTTAATGCTAAACGTGATAGGGGTTGTTCTGTGCTAACACCTGCCATGTGAAGCGTTAGCCTCACTGTGGGAGAAATCGACTCAGAACAAACCTCTGCAGATCTGCTTCAGTCTCAAATTATCCTGGGATCTACACACGGAAAGTATTGTCCAGATTTGAAAAATGCACCTGCAATTATTCAGTTTCAGTTTAGTTTTGTAAAACCAAATATATATATAAATAAACAGCAAATAGAAACAGCTGTGGCCTCACAGGTTTCACCACATTCTGATGTAACCAATAGAATGGAAAATCAAACAATGAAACAGCTGATGGATCAATAAAAAACAGATTCATCAACTTTCACAGGGAACAGGCCATTTCAAATCTCACTTTTATTTCAGAGGAAAAGTTTGCAGCAGCTGTGGAGCCACAGATCCATCACATTCAGAGGAAGAACAGATGCATAGAGATATACTGGGCTTTTTCTTAGTCCGTAATGTTTTATACTTTAGTCTTAATTCTCATCTCAGCTGTTGAAAAGACGCAGTAGTGTTTGTTGATTGGCCTCAGTTTGGCGTTTATCTTAAATTACACGTGGTAATTGGTGTGCAGAGGCCATTTTATTATAGTCTGTAATATTAGTCAGAATCAGAATGGGGTTTTCCCTTCTTTTTCTCTGTATTACTGTGAGTCAGACGTATAATGGATCATTATCTGCCGCTGTGGCTCATTCACACTCGGCTGAAATTGGCACCAGCAGAAATGATGCAGCTGCAATTAGAGACACAGATGAGGGTCAAACAGGGAAATCAAAACACTGAAGGTCATTTCTTTATTAATAAGTGTGACACTGGTGTGAAGGAGAAAAGAGTCTGTTCACCTGATGAAATGTCATTTAAAGTGATCTTTTATACCAATAAAGTTGTGGATGTTAAACTTTGTCTTTGTCTTTTATTTGATATGTAAAAGTGTTAAAAGAGCAGTGTGTGTCACAGAGGTGAAGTGTCTGCTCTCGTCCTCACACTAAAGCCTGGAGCTCCACATGTATCAAGAACTCGCGGTTTAAAAAAGATTATTGTGATAAAATGCAGATTTACACAGGCCCACAGCAACTTTTCAGTTTTAAACTGAAGGACTGTTACGGGTTTCTTCTGAAAACATTATTATTGCCAACACGGGACAGAGGTTTATTAAATGTGTTTATTCATTTAATTTTTATTTAAACTGCAATTCAATTTACGTTTAAACCATGTGTCTACAGCATTTTCCTTCTGTCCCCTCTCCCTCCTCCTGTCCCCTCTCCCTCCTCCTGCCTCCTCCTGTCCCCTCTGTCCTCCCTCCTGTCTCCTCCTGTCCCCCTCCTGTCCCCTCTCCCTCCTCCTGTCCCCTTTGTCTCCTCCTGTCCCCTTTGTCTCCTCCTGTCCCCTATGTCTCCTCCTGTCCCCTCTCCCTCCTACTGTCCCCTCTTCCCTCCTCCTGTCTCCCTCCTGTCCCCTTTGTGTGTCCCCTTTGTCCCCTCTGTCCCCCTGCTGCCCCTCTTGTCCCTTCTCCCTCCTCTTGTCCCCTCTTCCCCTCCTGCTCCCCCCTGCCTCCTCCTGTCCCCTCTTCCTCCTCCTGTCCCCTCTGTCTCCTCCTCCTCTCTCCTCCTGTCCCCCTCTTCCCCTCCTCCTCCTGTCCCCTTTCCCTCCTCCTGTCCCCTCTTCCTCCTCCTGTCCCCTTTCCCTCCTCCTGTCCCCTTTCCCTCCTCCTGCCTCCTCCTGTCCCCTCTCCCTCCTGTCTCCTCCTGTCCCCTCTCCCTCCTTCTGCCTCCTCCTGTCCCCTTTCCCTCCTCCTGTCCCCTCTTCCTCCTCCTGTCCCCTCTTCCTCCTCCTGTCCCCTTTCCCTCCTCCTGCCTCCTCCTGTCCCCTCTCCCTCCTCCTCTCTGCCTCCTCCTGTCCCCTTTCCCTCCTCCTGTCCCCTCTTCCTCCTCCTGTCCCCTTTCCTTTCCCTCCTCCTGCCTCCTCCTGTCCCCTCTTCCTCCTCCTGTCCCCTCTCCCTTCTGCCTCCTCTCCCTCCTGTCTCCTCCTGTCCCCTCTCAGTAGATGGACAGTGTAGGGTCAGATCCTGTGGTCAGCTGAAGCTTAAATCCTCCTCACTCCCTCATGGATTTCGTCACGTGAATGTTTTTCTCTCCATTACGCGCAGAGTGGAGCATTTCACCCGCGGCTGAGGAAGAGTCTGCGCGGCTGATGAAGAGTCTGCGCGGCTGATGAAGAGTCTGCGCGGCTGATGAAGAGTCTGCGCGGCTGATGAAGAGTCTGCGCGGCTGATGAAGACTCCGCGCTGGTCCGTGTCCACGATGCGCCCTGAGCCGCGCGCGCCGGGAGTCTCTGGAGACATGCAGAGGCACAAGACTGGAGCGCGCACATGAGGAGTCGGAGTCAGAGGCTCGTGCGGGCTCCTGTGATGGGGACAGGCTCCTGGCGCTGCTCTTTGCGCTGCGCTCTCCTCTTGGTCTTGACTCTGGTCTGCTCCTGTGTCGCGGTCACTCTGGACTCCATCCACTGGAGCAGCTCCAATACCAAGTAAGTGCGGGAGCAGGTGCGCACTCTCCAGGTGCGCACTCTCCAGGTGTTGCGTAAAAGACAAAGAAAACCCCACAGACTTGTGTTTGTTTATATTTATGGGTAAACCTGCCTGATATTGGAGCACAGTGTCTGTCACTGTAAAACATCAGTTTATGTCACATTATACAGTGTTGTGCTTTGGACCCTGCCTTTGTTTTGAGTCAAACATTTGCTTTGGAAAGTGTTTTTCCAGATTAGTTCTTGCCTGTGCCAAACTGATCACTTTGTTTAAGAGAAATACACAGTCTGACAGATCCTCACATTCTGGTCTTTTGCTCAGTTTGTCCTTAATCCCACAACTTCCAGAAGAAGACCTGTCTTCTCACAGACATCTCTTGACAGTGTCTCTTGACTGAATCTGTTCTTTTTCTCAGGTTTGTCCGAGGACTAGGTCTGACCCTTTACCCTCAAATTGGGGACAAGATGGACATTGTTTGTCCCAGATCAGACCCAGGGCAGCGGGAGGAGTTTTACCGCGTCTACCTCGTGTCCCGCAGACAGATGGACAAGTGCATCATAGAGAAGTCAGACACTCCTTTACTGAACTGTGACAAACCGCACAAAGACGTCAAATTCACCTTCAAGTTTCAGGAGTTCAGCCCAAACCTCTGGGGCCTGGAGTTTCTCAAAGGGAAGGACTACTACATCACATGTGAGTCCAGCTGTGCCACACTGTCTGTTTTTAACTTAAATTGAACAGATCTCAGTGTTTATGAACCTTTAACAAAACAGATCATTTATGTTCTGTTTGTGCGGTTCATCTTATTCAGTCACTTTCTTTAAGTCTGGACAGGTTTATACAGGTTATACCAACAACTATGTGCCTTAGGTGGGATTTGAGGATTTATATTTGGCATTTATTTGGTGAGAGAAGTACCTGAAAACATCACTTCTGTAATCATTTTCATCATGTAATCATGTTCTTTAAATGACATGAGCAGTACTCCAGACCATGCCTCCTGTAGGACTGTGCAGAGAATTACATATTAATTAAATCCTTTTGGGGCGTTTAAACTGTAAGAGGTTAATCTCCAGTCCAGTCACTTTAAACATCTTGTTTGGAGCAGACTTCACAATTTGCAGAAATAAACTACTATTACTGTTTTTGTTAAATGACACTGATTAAAAGTCTTGTTTCTGAAATAACTAAACATGATTTTTTTTATCGCCTCGCCTTCCTCCCATTCGTGTTTCAATTGGATGATCTAAAATAAATTATGCAGAAGTGTTGTACAAGCTGCTACAAGTTGCACTAGATTCAAATCAACAGCACCAGCCCTTTGTCGTACCGTTGGAAGAGGAAGCGTTCCTCTTTAGCTCGTTCTCTCCATGTCTCTTCACTTTAACGTCACCTCTTTGGCCTTGTTTTAGTGGCAACTGAAGCATGTGATGGAGGCGTGCACAGAGCAGAGCTGTGGTTGTCCAGTGCGATTCCTAAAGCGTACATGCCCCAAATCACTCAGGGCTCGTACAGCATCAGGCAGATTTGATGTGAGTTTTCATGGTAACGGAGCTTGTAGCCTCTGAGATGTTGTATGTGACCTAATTGCAAGTTGCTGGCGCTGGCCGGGGTGATGCAGAGTTGAACATGGATGTATGAACGCTCGTCCACTCTACATTACACTCTCTTCTGTGAGCTCATGTGATGCAATGTTTGGTAACGAGGTTTAAATTTGTAAAGAGTGCGTTTTCTTCTATAGATTATTTAATATTTTCTCTTTGCTTGGTCAGCCACCTCCACGGGGGCTCTACAGGGACTGGACAACATCAACGGAGGAGTGTGTCGGACCAACTCCATGAAGCTGGTGCTAAGAGTTGGACAGAGTAAGTTATTTATACCCAAAACATAATGATTCATTTATCACATGAAAGAGCAAACACTTATGTTTGATTCAGTGATGGGAGAATTATGTCTGCCTCATAGTTCGAACTCTGCAGGTCTGACCTCTTCAAACATGTTCTGAAATGTTTTTGGACTAGTTAAATAGGGAACATATCAGTCTTGTCTCAACTCAACCACATTATAGTAGTTTTTCCTTCTAATTTTCCCTCGGAGCTGCCATTTTCCAGATCAGTCCTCGTTTTCACCACCTCCTGCATACGCCCGTTGCTCTGTACTTACTTCATTCTCCAGTTTTATTTTCTTAATCAGTGATATGTGTTGAATTCAGCTCTTTGCTGTGATGACGTTTACGGCGACGTCAACTCCATTGTCAGGGGCTGTGTTTCTTTTATTAAGGCAAGGCAAGTTTATTTGTATAGCACAATTCGTACACAAGGTAATTCAAAGTGCTTTACAGAATAAGAAAGACACTGAAATCACACAAATCAAAACAATATTAAAACATTAAAACAAAAGAGTGCAGAATAAAAACCTTTCAGTCACATGCACAGATGAACAGAACTGTTTTGAGCCTGGATTTAAACAAAGTCGAGGCCTGTCTCACATCTTCAGGAAGACTGTTCCAGCTTTAGCTGCATAAAACTGAAATGCTGATTCCCCATGTTTAGTCCTGACTCTGGGACCAGCAGGAGGCAGGTCCCTGAAGTCCTCAGAGTGTGAGATGGTTCATATGGCACTAACATGTCAGAGATGTACTGTGGACCTAGGCCATGAAGAGACTTGTCCACAAGCAGAGCTGCTTTAAAGTCTATTCTTTGAGCTACAGGAGCCAGTGGAGAGACTTGAGCACAGGACACATGTGTGAAGTACTTCCTGGTTCTGGTCAAACCCGAGCAGCAGTGTTCTGGATGTACTGTTCTGTTTTAAGGCCCGTTTGGAGAGGCCAGTGAGCAGGCCGACTTTTTTAAGTTGTTTAAGCTGAATACTCGATTATGACCGTGTAGTAGTCACAATACGTCCTCTTTAAATTGGCTCTATGTAACTTTTTGAGTGGAGGGTAAAAAGACCTGCTAGTTTTACAGGAAATGTCCCACTGGATGGCATCAAAACTCTATTTATACATTTATAATCAGTGTGTTCTGTTATTTCAGTGTCTTTCTTGCTATTGGAAACACACAGTCTTATGTGGGTGTGCTCGCTTTTCCACAGATCTGACCTGTAACTTAGCCTGTCTCCATGAAGATAAATACGTCTAAGGCCATACTCTGGAACTTTCTTGGCAAAGCAGTAACATCTCCATGGAGACAATCAGGTGGTGGACCCTCTACAAAAAGTTACATGGTGCTTCTTCAGTGCTCCTTCATTTTAAAACATACATTTAAATGATAGTGAGTCAGATGCCCTTCCAGACACAGTCCTGTCTTTTTGGCTGAACTTGTCGAGTCTCCTGATTCTTTTGGATTCCTCTGAGGACACACTGATGCTGATTTGACTCTCCTGATACAAACTCAGCGGCATCATGTGACCAGGTGGAAGAGGTCGAGAAACTTCAGCTTTTCTGCATCAGACTGTGAGCTTCAGTCATGTACACGCCAGGCAGGCACAGCACGTTTCAGCTCATGAGTCAGCTTGTATCTGTATAAATCAGCTTATGTTTGTATCAGTCTGGACACACAGCCTCACAGTCCGCCGCAGTGGCCGTAGATCAGGGGCAGTATTCTGTTGTTCCCTGACCCGGGGACAAAACAGTGTGGGGCGGCTTCAGTTAAAATGTTTGCACCCTCATCTCATGCTCCTAAAATAATGTCACTTAATGGAGCGTTTTATGTTTGAGCCCCTTTGAAAGTCGAGTTCACCCTCAGTTTGGTGCCCGGGCTGGTCGTGCTACTGCTTTTAAAAACCTATGCAGTAATTTTATCCCTGTGAAAGAGAAAGTCTCGATATACATAATTCAGGAGTTTGACTTGGAGATGAAAAATCAGCATTTTGTGAGAGTCCGTTCTTGAAAGCGTGTGGCTGTTTGCTGGCTGTGTTTACGAACATTAGCGCTGTAAACCAATATTTAAATGAGAGGAAGCATGAATAAGTTAAACGTAGCTCTGATACTCAGTATGTGGTCACATTAAAAAACAGCCTTTCCAATATTGGAGGCTGTGGGTCGACTTCAGCTGTTATTGAAAGAGCAGGAAAAACGCTTTTGTCATGTACAATGTCCATAATCTCTTTACAGTTTAAAACAATCATTACAAAGGAAATTGATCAGATCTTAATCATACTTGTTCTGTTGGACTCAGTAGTTTTCAGAGTTTTTTTAACCTCATTTAATACAACGAGACTGGATTTCTCCCCGTGTGTTTCGCTGCAGAAAAGCCTCAGCGAAGGTCCAGTCACATCTGTATCTTTGGCTTTAGCTCAGTAATGTTCTGTATCTTTGTTCCATAAACGACGTCTTTAAAACAGCCTCATAAAACCATGATTCACACTGTGCTTCTCTTGATGAGGAGACACTTCTTTTGGGGTTTATTCAAAAGGCACCTCTTTAATCAACAGGACGCCTGAAATACAAAAATGCAAAGTGATTAAAAATAACCGCTGAGAACAATAGAAAAAATCTAAGTATTATATCTCATCACTGTCCTTTGTAAAACTGTAAAGAGACGTCACGGACGCTGTAGATTTAATCCCACATGTGCAAATATGAGGCCCACATCATTTAATCAAGGAGAATCAAAGTGTCCCCAGTTCTGATCCCACGCATCACTGACCTGACACAGACTGACCTGACACAGACTGACCTGACACAGCACTGACCCGACACAGACTGACCCGACAGAGCACTGACCCGACACTGACTGACCTGACACAGCACTGACCCGACACAGCACTGACCCGACAGAGCACTGACCCGACACTGACTGACCTGACACAGGCTGACCCACAGCACTGACCCGACAGAGCACTGACCCGACACAGCACTGACCCGACACAGACTGACCCACAGCACTGACCCGACACTGACTGACCCGACAGAGCACTGACCCGACACAGACTGACCCCCACACAGAGCACTGACCCGACACTGACTGACCCGACAGAGCACTGACCCGGCACTGACTGACCCGACACAGACTGACCCGACACAGCACTGACCCGACAGAGCACTGACCCGACAGAGCACTGACCCCTACACTGACTGACCCGACACTGAGCCGACACAGACCCGACCCACAGCACTGACCCACACCCGACATGACCCGCACTGACCCGACATAGACTGACCCGACACACACACTGACCCGACTGACCCGACACAGACTGACCCGACACTGACCCGACACAGCTGGTGGTCTTCTTGAGTTTATCCAGGTGGAGGTGACTGAACCACATGTGGCCCAGCGTGTGGGTGGGTGATCTTTATATTTTGTATTATTCTGATGGCAGATGATATTTTGACGTCAGAAAAAGTGTTGGTAAATGCAAAATGGTTAAGATTTAGATCAACAGTAAAATGAACCACAAAAATACAGATATCAATGTATTTCCCCTGGTTATTTCTTCTTAAATCATCTTTTTTGCATGAGTTTTAAATTTATATGTCAATATTATTATTTTTGTGATAATTTAAGCTTTCAGGAAGTTAAAACATTTCACACCGTTACCACAAAGAGCCAGATCTATCAAGGCCAACCTCACGGAAACAACTTCAGAGTAACATACAAAGCTTCTGAGTTTCTCTGTTACATAGATAACCACTGACCTGGAAACGGCTTTTATTTGAACTCAGACGTGTGAGATATCGTTCATTTACACCATTATCTTTCTGTTCAGCGTAAACTGGATCTGAACAAAAATCTTTTTCATTTCAATGTCTCACCAAAACTTCCATATTTTCTGAGCTGATTCTGTGCTTTCCCCACATTCAAAACCACTGCATAAATTAACCACTTTCATTTATGTTTTGGTGGAAAAAGATATGATTTAGATATTTTCCAGGTAAAAATAGTAATGGTTCAGATTCTGACTCGAAAAGAAACTGTAGCTGTTTTAGAAAAAGTGTTTTATTGTCTTTGAACAAAATCAAACAGTTTCGCATCATGTGGAAAGTTTTTTGAGGCAGAGCACAGACTCAGGTTTAGACTTTGACTTTAAATACTCTCCGCTCATGGGAGAATTCACAGATAAACTCGTTTGTTTTTACATTTTAGCAACATTAGCGCATGATTATATGAAACAATGACGGGATTAAAGTCGACAAACAGCTTTTTTAAGAATGTGAATGTTTTAAAGGTTGAATTAAGAATTTGTCAGAATCAAGATGGTTTTTTTAAAGGATTTTTTGGCCCAGACAGAACAGAACAGAAGCAGCGTGAAACAGGGGTGGAGAGTGAAGAGAGACATTCATCAGGTGCTTAGAGTCTACAGTGTTTAACGTTTCACTCTGACTTCCTCAGGGATGTGTCTTTTTTACCTTTGAGTCACGTGTCTCAGAGTTTTTACACCAGATGCCCTCCCTTTAGCAATGACAGTACACAACAGAATAAGAACAGAGGCATAAGCTCACGTTAGCCCATGACAGAAAAACAAAAAGAACAAGGTTTAATTCAGCATCTTTTGATATTAGCCCTTCAAAATAAAACAGAAAACTGCCTTATTCTTAAAGCAAAATGGACTCTGTGAACTTTAATCCATGTTTTAACACTGTTTTCTCCTCAAAAACACCTGGAGTTGTGTTTTTTTTCATTCACACATGTTTAAGTAACACTCAAAATGCTCTATTCCACCTTGTGATGTCATGATGTGGTAGTTTTCAAGTTAACAGCTCCTTTTACCTTTGTAGCACTTCCTGTATTACCACATGATGACATCACAAGGTGGAACAGAGTGTTTTTCTGCCTAAATCTATAGGGTTTGTGTGTTAAACATGTGAGAATGAAACAAAACACAGCTCCAGGTCTGTTTTTGAGGAGGAAACATAATTATGAACAGAACATAGCGTCATATCGGCCCTTTAACGTCTGTATAAACACATTTGTTGATTTTTTTTTTTTTTTTCAGACTCTTCAGACGCGCTCTCCACACTTCAGGAGTCTCCCACTCGATTCCCGCCTCCACGACCAAAGTCCAAGGCCAAGGATCCAGACTCCAGCGATGTCAAGGGTAAAACTGTTTGTCGTCGATGGAAACTTTAGACTTAATCTCACTGAGCTCACAACATGGAACAACTTAAGAGACGTGTCTTTAAGAATACACATGTCACCGATCATTTTATCAGTCTCTGTTTAGTCAGTGTAGATGCAGAACATACTGACACACTGCACAAATACACTGAGTCATGTATCATTTCACTCCTGCTCATGACAGGGACTTTTGAACGTCACAGATATCATCAAAGTGTCTCGAAATAAGAGAGAACAAAATGATTCATTATTGTCACAAAATTCACTCAAATATAGTTTAAGTCCATAAACTTTTTTCTATATTATTGGTCAGTTTATCACCACACTCCAGGATTTTCTTTTGTTGATGTTCCTTTGTCACTTTTGCTCGGTTCTTTCTCTCTTTTTTCTTTATTTCTACAAATTCATTACCAAAGAAACATGATTTGTACCAGATTTCGCTGCTGTTACTTGTGGAGGTGAAAACACACAAAAAAACACATTTCATTACAGTTACTTTATAAATCTAACTTCTCAACTTCAAACTTCTGCTCGGACTGAACTGAGTGATTGCTGCACTTTTCCACACGGCTGTGACACACTGCGCTGCCTCTAACTGGACACGAATATAAGACTTGGAAGTTTGTTTTCATGATTGATTATACTGCGGTTGGTTGGAAATATTTATGACACTATTTAGACATATTTCATTGGACCATTTAGCATCAGGCAAGACAAGACGCGTTTTATTTGTACAGCACAATTTGCACAGAAAGTAACTCAAAGTGCTTTACAGAAACAAATCAAAGCATAAATAATCATCATAAAAATAACATTCAAGGAGAAAAGTGCAGGATAAAACCCTTTCAGTCACAGCAGATGAACAGAACCGCTTGAGGAGCATGAAGCAAACCGTGTTTTTACTACACGTCCCTTTAACAAACTGAAAATCAAAACTCATTAGACGATCAGGCATGACTCAGAACATAAGGTCACTACTCAGCCCAAAACACTTCCTCTTAATATTGATCCTTCTGTGCAGCACTTCTGTTCCTCAGTCACTTTCTCTCTCTCAAATACTTTGTTGTGCAACATTTTTTCCACTGAACGATCGAGCTGCAGGATGTGATGTCCTTGTGTCGAGCAACGGACCAACAGCAGCCACTGAAACACCTCTTAACCTGAGTGAGGTCACAAATCGACTCTGAGCGCTGAGACAAACAGGACAGAGTCAAGTCACAGCTGTAGAATAGTGCAGATGGGAATATTTATATGGTAAATGGCAAATAGTCACGTTTTATACAGCACTTTTCTACCTTCAAGACACTTAAACACAAGGAACCACTCACACATTCACTCACACATTCAGGTGAAGTGTCTTGAGCTGGAATCGCACCACCAACCTGAGGCTCAGTGGATCTGATCGCTCCACTAATGATGTTTTTATCTTGAGAGCGGGATTCAAACCTCCAACTTTCAGATCAGTGGATGAGCGCTCTACAAACTGAGCCACTGTCACCTCCACATCACAGTATTTTGACAAAACACAGTCCAGGATTACAGATAAAATGACATAAATGCAGCTTTTAAAATGATTCATGGAGCAAAAACGGCTCCTCACAGACTCTGTTTTATGTGGAATTATATGATATTTATTTCTAATCATCACTCGGGCTGTGTATGTTTATGATAATACAACAAAAAACAAATAAAAACAGACCTGAAGAAGCCTGAGGGACGATGAAACAAAAGGTAAAATGTGTTTTTTTTACTCAGGGGGAGAAAATCAAAGGGAAACGCTGCATTTATCCAGTTTCTTCTGATGCTGATATTGATCCTGATCATTTTCCACTGGTTATAACTGATGAACATAATATAAATCTGTTACTTGTCCTAATTTCCTGTCCCATGCCTGTCCCTCTCTGTAATGACAGACTTTCCCTCAGAAGCGGGACAAACCAACCCCAGTGGCGCTGATGGCCCTGATCCAGGCCTGGTCATGTGGCTGGCGTCTGGGGGGGCGCTCCTCCTTCTGGTCGTCTTCGTCGTCTCGTTTGCGGTTTTGTGGAGAAGACGCCGTGGTCACTGTGTCCCAGATGGGCCACAGTCCGCCTCTGTGTCCCTCAACACTCTGACGGTGCCCAAACGGGACAGTATCAGCAGCGACATGGGCTCGGACCGCAGTGATGTCGTTTTCCCTCTCAGGGCGTCCGATTCGATGATCTGTCGTCATTTCGAGCGTCTGAGCGGTGACTATGGTCCTCCCGTGTATATAGTCCAGGAGATTACCCCACAAGCCCCACTAACATCTACTACAAAGTCTGAAATATCTGCAGAAATCCCCCAGACGCTCAGGAGACTTTTAGTTTGATTTATTTTATTAAACCTGGTCTGACACCGGCTCATGCCAAAACGTCAGAATATTGTGGAAAACTGTATTTATTTATTTATCTGTCATTTAAAGTCGACTCGATTTACATTTACACTGTGGTTTGTCCAGAGATCCAACACTTAACCCCCTCGAACAGAGTCTGTGCACACTGCTGTCTGAATGTGTGTCTGAATGTGTGAATGTGTGTGTGAATGTGTGTGTCTGAATGTGTGAATGTGTGTCTGAATGTGTGAATGTGTGTGTCTGAATGTGTGAATGTGTGTGTGAATGTGTGTGCGAATGTGTAAGTGTGTAAATGTGTGTGTAAATGTGTGAATGTGTGTGTAAGCGTGTGTAAATGTGAGTGTAAATGTGTGAATTTGTGTGTAATGTGTGTAAATGTGTGTGCAAATGTGTGAATGTGTGTGTGAATGTGTGTGTGAATGTGTCTGAATGTGGGAATGTGTGTGTAAATGTGTGAATGTGTGTGTAAATGTGTGTAAATGTGTGTAAATGTATGAATTTGTGTGTAAATGTGTGAAAAATGTGTGAATTTGTGTGTAAATGTGTGAATTTGTGTGTAAATGTGTGTGTGAATGTGTGAATTTGGGTGTAAATGTGTGTAAGTGTGTGACTGGTTCCTTGATGTAAAGAGCTTTGATCCTTGAAGATACAAAACTGTTATATAAAAATGACCATTTAAACTGAAGCACATTTTTATTGAGATTTTATTGAGATAATTAAATCCTAAACCTCTTCGTGATATTTATCTGAGCCTGGGAGCAGTGCCAAACCTGCGTTCACATTTGTGCACTCAAACCTTTTATGATAAATGAATGATCCTCGATGATATTTTTCCACAATATTCCGACGCACAGACGAGGCAGACGCGTTTTCCCTAAACCAGCGTAAACTGTACAGACGTTTGAAAAGTGAAAGGAAACGAGGAAGTGAAAGAGTTCCTCGTCGTTGTCGCAGTAAATCGTGTTTCCACTGGCTGCAGCATCAGTGACGTGCGAGAACGAGTCACTTTTGAGCGTTTATGAAGAAAATGAAACTCTGTGGAATGTTACTTTGTTCATTTCTCGAGGGAGCCGCCTTTGGTTTCTTTTGTTTCTAAAGTAAAATAATGTGAATGATGAATTTTGTGGCGCTGGATGCGTGAAATTAGTCTTTACTCCAAGGACCTTCTCTGTTCATTACTCTCTTAATGGTGCTCCTGGGAACGACTCTGTCATTCTGGAGGTAACAAACCCGGGACCATCTACAAGAAATGTATTTATTATATTTTTATTTGTAAAAACATCCACGTGTTCACATATTTGTACAGTTTGTCGTACTCCATCCTGAAACTTCTGACCTTTTGAAAACCTTCTCAGGACACAAAAAACGTTCAGCTTTGCGTAAAAAGTCCAGACATTGACTAAAAGACGATTCTCAACCCACTTTACTCCTGTTTCTCCAAAGTTTCCTCTGTTCACTCGCAGCAGTCAGCACTTAATTGTGTGGATCTCCTGTGTGTTGGTGCTTGGATGAACATCTTTTTCACGCTCTTTCGGCCGCATCATGCCATTTTCAACCTGTCAGCGTCTGTGATCTGCCTCTGCTCCAGGGACCGAGCGGCTCCTGAGGACGGCAGCTCTGCCCTGAACAAACGAAAAAAAAAAAACGCTCAACATTTATACCAGAAAACTCAGAGCTGTTGTTTATTGTGCTGCACTTTTCCTTTTGGACCAAGATAAAACCTAAATAAAAACATCAGATTATTCCCCTCGTTTGATGTTTATCTACAGATACAAAACGACCTTTAAACATTCAAACAATGTGTGGATGATAAAAACGGGAAATCTGAGGAGAATTTTTGTCATTAAACAGATGTTTGACAAGAGAAGTGGTAATGTGAAAATAAAGACATTCTGTAATTTAATTGGTGATAAAAGTTGATCCAAAAAGCCTAGAACTGCCAAAAATTTACACAGCCGTCTGTATATCTCAATAATAAAATAAAAAAAATAATAAAATAAAATAAAATAAAATAAAATAAATAATAAAATAAAATAATAAATAAATAAATAAAAAAAAAAATAAAAAAAAAAAATAAATAATAATAATAATAATAAAAAATATAATAAAAAATAAAATAAAATAAAAATAATAATAAAATATAATAATAATACATTTTACCTGTAAAACAAAGAACAGAATTTATTTGTATTTGCACTAATCTTAAAACAAGGTTAAACTTTATTGAGCTGAATTGAAAACACTAAAATTATTTAAAGAAGCCATTTTAAAAACTACAAAGCGTTTTCTCGTTCCTTGAAGAGCCTCGTGACTCATCTTCCTGCAGTGATCCAGCTGAGGTTTTACGCCGGATGCCCTTCCTCACACATCTTTAAACTCTGTGTGAACTAAAATACAACACTCCTCTCTCGTAAATGAAATCTGTTTGTGTTGTACGGCTAAAGTTAAAACAATGATGCAAATAAATGATCCTGATGCAAATAAAATCAAGTCTATGATTCATTTATAAAAAGTGATTTACAAACTTCAAGTCAAAGTCGGTAAATATCTCGGGTTTTGGTTTGACAGAAACTTCCTAAAAACATCTTGGAATTATGTCACAGCTTAAGAGAGGAGGACACAGTATAAAGAGGAGGACACAGTGTAAAGAGGAGGACACAGTATAAAGAGAGGAGGACACAGTATAAAGAGGAGGACACAGTATAAAGAGGAGGACACAGTATAAAGAGGAGGACACAGTATAAAGAGGAGGACACAGTGTAAAGAGGAGGACACAGTATAAAGAGGAGGACACAGTATAAAGAGGAGGACACAGTATAAAGAGGAGGACACAGTATAAAGAGGAGGACACAGTATAAAGAGGAGGACACACAGTGTAAAGAGGAGGACACAGTGTAAAGAGGAGGACACAGTATAAAGAAAGAGAGGACACAGTGTAAAGAGGAGGACACAGTGTAAAGAGGAGGACACAGTATAAAGAGGAGGACACACAGTGTAAAGAGGAGGACACAGTATAAAGAGGAGGACACAGTATAAAGAGGAGGACACAGTATAAAGAGGAGGACACAGTATAAAGAGGAGGACACAGTGTAAAGAGGAGGACACAGTGTAAAGAGGAGGACACAGTATAAAGAGGAGGACACAGTATAAAGAGGAGGACACAGTGTAAAGAGGAGGACACAGTATAAAGAGGAGGACACAGTATAAAGAGGAGGACACAGTGTAAAGAGGAGGACACAGTATAAAGAGGAGGACACAGTATAAAGAGGAGGACACAGTGTAAAAGAGGAGGACACAGTATAAAGAGGAGGACACAGTGTAAAGAGGAGGACACAGTGTAAAGAGGAGGACACAGTATAAAGAGGAGGACACAGTATAAAGAGGAGGACACAGTATAAAGAGGAGGACACAGTATAAAGAGGAGGACACAGTATAAAGAGGAGGACACAGTGTAAAGAGGAGGACACAGTATAAAGAGGAGGACACAGTATAAAGAGGAGGACACAGTATAAAGAGGAGGACACAGTATAAAGAGGAGGACACAGTGTAAAGAGGAGGACACAGTGTAAAGAGGAGGACACAGTATAAAGAGGAGGACACAGTGTAAAGAGGAGGACACAGTATAAAGAGGAGGACACAGTGTAAAGAGGAGGACACAGTATAAAGAGGAGGACACAGTATAAAGAGGAGGACACAGTAGTAGTGTAAAGAGGAGGACACAGTATAAGAGGAGGACACAGTATAAAGAGGACACACAGTATAAAAGAGGAGGACACAGTGTAAAGAGGAGGACGCAGTGTAAAGAGGAGGACACAGTGTAAAAGGAGGACACACAGTGTAAAGAGGAGGACACAGTATAAAGAGGAGGACACAGTATAAAGAGGAGCACACACAGTATAAAGAGGAGGACACAGTATAAAGAGGAGGACACAGTGTAAAGAGGAGGACACACAGTATAAAGAGGAGGACACAGTATAAAGAGGAGGACACAGTATAAAGAGGAGGACACAGTGTAAAGAGGAGGACACAGTATAAAGAGGAGGACACAGTATAAAGAGGAGGACACAGTATAAAGAGGAGGACACAGTATAAAGAGGAGGACACAGTATAAAGAGGAGGACACAGTGTAAAGAGGAGGACACAGTAGGAGGAGGACACAGTATAAAGAGGAGGACACAGTGAAAAGAGGAGGACACAGTGTAAAGAGGAGGACACAGTATAAAGAGGAGGACACAGTGTAAAGAGGAGGGACACAGTATAAAGAGGAGGACACAGTATAAAGAGGAGGACACAGTATAAAGAGGAGGACACAGTGTAAAGAGGAGGACACAGTGTAAAGAGGAGGACACAGTATAAAGAGGAGGACACAGTGTAAAGAGGAGGACACAGTGTAAAGAGGAGGACACAGTATAAAGAGGAGGACGCAGTATATAGAGGAGGACACAGTATAAAGAGGAGGACACAGTATAAAGAGGAGGACACAGTATAAAGAGGAGGACACAGTATAAAGAGGAGGACACAGTATAAAGAGGAGGACACAGTGTAAAGAGGAGGACACAGTATAAAGAGGAGGACACAGTGTAAAGAGGAGGACACAGTATATAAAGAGGAGGACACAGTATAAAGAGGAGGACACAGTATAAAGAGGAGGACACAGTGTAAAGAGGAGGACACAGTATAAAGAGGAGGACACAGTATAAAGAGGAGGACACAGTATAAAGAGGAGGACACAGTGTAAAGAGGAGGACACAGTATAAAGAGGAGGACACATTGTAAAGAGGAGGACACAGTGTAAAGAGGAGGACACAGTATAAAGAGGAGGACACAGTGTAAAGAGGAGGACACAGTATAAAGAGGAGGACACAGTATAAAGAGGAGGACACAGTATAAAGAGGAGGACACAGTGTAAAGAGGAGGACACAGTAGAAAGAGGAGGACACAGTGTAAAGAGGAGGACACACTGTAAAGAGGAGGACACAGTATAAAGAGGAGGACACAGTGTAAAAAGGAGGACACAGTATAAAGAGGAGGACACAGTGTAAAGAGGAGGACACAGTGTAAAAAGGAGGACACAGTCTAAAGAGGAGGACACAGTATAAAGAGGAGGACACAGTGTAAAGAGGAGGACACAGTGTAAAGAGGAGGACACAGTATAAAGAGGAGGACACAGTGTAAAGAGGAGGACATATCGCATGAACTGAAGATGAACTGAGATGTTCTGTCCCGTGTGGAGCGTCCCGGGTGAGTGCCGCTGGTCGCTGAGGTGCACTGAGTTGACCCTGAGGTCGAGCGGAGACAATGGTCGTCAGGCAGAACAAAACAGAGGCCCCCGTGTGGGCGGAGCCTGGTGATGGTGGGCTGTTTTTAAAGAAAGCACAAGAGGAGGAGTTAGACGGTGTGGAGTTAGACGATGTGGAGTTAGACAATGTGGAGTTAGACGACGTGGAGTTGGTCGGTGTGAAGTTAGACGGTGTGAAGTTAGACGGTGTGGAGTTAGACGGTGTGGAGTTAGACGATGTGGAGTTAGACGATGTGGAGTTAGACGATGTGGAGTTAGACTGTGTGGAGTTAGATGGTGGAGTTAGACGACGTGGAGTTAGACGAGTTAGACGATGTGGAGTGGAGTTAGACGATGTGGAGTTAGACGATGTGGAGTTAGATGATGTGGAGTTAGACGGTGTGGAGTTAGACGATGTGGAGTTAGACGATGTGGAGTTAGACGATGTGAAGTTACACGATGTGGAGTTAGACGATGTGGAGTTAGACGATGTGGGAGTTAGACGATGTGGAGTTAGACGGTGTGGAGTTAGATGATCTGGAGTTAGACTGTGTGGAGTTAGACTGTGTGGAGTTAGACTGTGTGGAGCTAGATGATGTGGAGTTAGACGACGTGGAGTTAGACGATGTGGAGTTAGACGATGTGGAGTTAGACGATGTGGAGTTAGACGATGTGGAGTTAGACGATGTGGAGTTAGATGATGTGGAGTTAGACGATGTGGAGTTAGACGACGTGGAGTTAGACTGTGTGGAGTTAGACTGTGTGGAGTTAGATGATGTGGAGTTAGACGATGTGGAGTTAGACGATGTGGAGTTAGACGATGTGGAGTTAGATGATGTGGAGTTAGACGATGTGGAGTTAGACGACGTGGAGTTAGACTGTGTGGAGTTAGACTGTGTGGAGTTAGACTGTGTGGAGTTAGATGATGTGGAGTTAGACGATGTGGAGTTAGACGGTGTGGAGTTAGACTGTGTGGAGTTAGACGATGTGGAGTTAGACGACGTGGAGTTAGACGACGTGGAGTTAGACGACGTGGAGTTAGACGACGTGGAGTTAGACGATGTGAAGTTAGACGATGTGGAGTTAGATGATGTGGAGTTAGACGACGTGGAGTTAGACGACGTGGAGTTAGACGGATGTGAAGTTAGATGGACGTTTTGGGTCATAAGTTTGTCATCTTTGTGCGCTGCTCGTTTCTGTCCATATATTTTTGTATATTTTAATCTGATGTAATAATCCATCGTTTTAAGCTGCATCGTTTCTCGTTTGTGAATTTCCCTTTGTGGCAATAAAACATTTTCAGATGTGATGCGACTCCTGGTCATTATCTGGACGCTTTGAAGAACATTGTTCACATCTTTTCTGAATCTAATGGTGATTTAAAAGAGCAACAACAGCGACATTTACAAGAGTTGAATTTAAAATAAGGTTTAAAGTTGAAAATATCCCTCTGACTAAAGTGAAAGATGTGATGTTTGTACCTGTGTGTGATGTATCTGGTGAAAGAGGCGCAGAGGCGGGGGGCAGGTCTGCGGGGGGCAGGTCTGCTTCAGGGGCTTTTATCTGACCCCATGGGACGGACTGAAGACCAGTGGCTCCCGGACGCCCACCCCCCTCTCACTTGTGTATGCAAAGGAACTGCCCCAGCGCCGGCTTTGTGTTTGGGGGCTGGGGTCATGACTGAGCGCTCACACAGTCCCACAAACACCTCCTCTGAGGAGGGGGACGCAGCCTGGACACCGCCGCCGGTCACTGCTTCTGTGGTCAGAGAGGATCTGGAAGTAAAAAAACAAATGTACTTTTAGTGGAGCCAAAGAGCAGCATCAGCAGCAGAAAAAAGTGTAAATAATTAATAATGTGAGCTATTGATCAGGGGGAGGTGGACTGGAGCCTGGAGCCGCAGGGTGATGTGGTTTGAACAACACAAACTGCAGCGATGAGGAAGTTTAGAGCTTCCTCTTATACTTAAAAAAATATCCACACATAATATTCAGAGTGCAGTTTGCTGGTTCCCTCTGCTGGCCGGGATCATAAATTAAATCTAATCTTATATTTATGCAAATGTGAAGAGTAAAATATGACCCTGCAAACAATCACATAAATCATGGGAGAAATAGTGGATTTAAAAGCCGCCTCCTCCTTTTAATCAATACACTAAATGTTTTAATGATTAGTTCGGGCGGGTGGAGTTTTTCCAGCTCTTCAATGAAATCCATGTATTGATTTTGGAGAGCGGCGTTGGGACGTTTGGTCGTGAATTTGACTCTGTTCTGTTATTGGAGCTCGACACAAATGCACTGAATGTATAAAAAACACGTCTCACATTCTGAAAACATTGATCTTTGTCTAAACAGCAACAGCAAGACGTACGGTAATGTATTTATGTAAAGTATTTATGTAAAGTATTTATGTAATGTATTCTACAGAAATCACTTAAACCTCTGAGTCTGTCCAGGCAGAGCTAATGAGAAACTGAAGAACCAGAGTTTAATCTAAGACAAAGAAGCGTTCAGACACGAGATCACGTGTCACATCATTATTATTTTAGATTTAAACAGTATTTTGGTCATTTTGCAGATATGAGACAATTATCTACAAGCTGCAATAACATGATGTTTTTATTTATGCAAAGACAGTAGAATATTAACGTTTGTAACAATTTAAATTGAATTTAAATTTAAAGATTTTAATGAAAGGAGAAGTTTGTTAATAATTTCTACATTTGACCATGAAGTTGACAATAAGAAAATAAATAAAAAATCTGAATTTACACATTACACAATGGTTAAACTTTAGACATGAAACAGTTTTTATCACAAATGTGTTTTTTTATTATTTTATTTTATTGATTTGATTCTAGTTTAACAAGCTTTTAATTACACCTAAATAAATTATAGGGCATCAGACAATTGTGTAATTCTGTTATTTATTTTTATTTATTTATTTAACAAAATAAAATGTGTTTAAGTCTCAGTTTTTCAAACTTCATCCATAAAAACATTTACAGTTTACCACAGACTCTGTTATTTCATTTACTGAACATTTCATTTTTTATATTTTTATATAAATCTATAAAACAATGATTATTTAAAAAAAAAGGCCTGTTATTTCTTATTTTGTTTCCTGACAGTGGAAACTGTTTTTCTGATTTTACTTGGGCCTAAATCCTGATAATTTTTCCTGTTATTTCTGATTTTAAATGTCCTGAATGAGTGATAATCTGATAATTACAGCCAATTAAACATTTAATGAGTCAAAGAGCCAAATTGCCTTTTTAAGTATAAAATAAACAAAATCAAAACTAACGTGGATAATATAACAATGAAAATGAAAAAATCCCAAACTGTCATTATAAATCAAATCTTACATAATTAAATCTGTTTAATCTGGTTGAATATTAAGCAGCAACAGGTTCTGTTTTTAATGTTACATTTAGGAAGAGTTAATCCTGCAGAATCAGCTCGTCTCAAGTCCCAGAATGAGTTTTTTTTCTTACTGTAAACCTCATCGTGCAATAATGACTAAGCCTCTTCCCGTTAAACTAATGTGTCGCCTCCGGTAAACGGCCCGGTCTGAGGCTCTGAGCCCCCACGGCTCTGAGCCCCCACGGCTCTGAGCCCCCACGGCTCTGAGCCCCCACGTGTCTGAGCCCCCACGGCTCGTTTCTCAGGGACAGAAGGTGGGATCTGTTTGGAGCTGTGTTGAGCTGTGTTGGGCTGTGTTGGGCTGTGTTGAGCTGTGTTGAAGCAGCATTGAGCCGGAAGCGCCTGTCCTGTGCTGTACTGTGTTGAGCTGTGTGTTGAGCACTGTGTAGTGTTGAGCTATGTTTGAAGCAGTGTTTTGAGTCGTGAAGTCAGAAGTCCCTGCTCTCTGTGTTGAGCTGTGTGTTGAGCACTGTGTAGAGTCAGTCGGAAGTGCCCCGTTCGCTGTGTTGGACTGTGTTGAGCTGTGTTTGGAGCTGTGTTGAGCTGTGTTCAGTCAGAAGTCCCTGCTCGCTCTGTTGGACTGTGTTGAGCTGTGTTAAGCTCAGTGTTCAGTCGGAAGTGCCTGTTCGCTGTGTTGGGCTCTGTTTGGAGCTGTGTTGGGCTCTGTTTGGAGTTGTGTTGGACTGTGTTGAGCTCTATTTGTAGCTGTGTTAAGCTCAGTGTTCAGTTGGAGGTCCCTGATCGATGTCTGTTCACTGTGTTGAGCTCTGGTTGGAGCTGTGTTGAGCTCAATGTTGAGTCAGAAGTGCCTGTTCACTGTGTTGAGCTCTATCTGGAGCTGTGTTGAGCTCTCTGTTGAGCAATGTTGAGTTGGAAGTGCCCGTTCGCTGTGTTGGACTGTGTTGAGCTTAGTGTTCAGTCGGATGTCCCTGCTGGCTGTCTGTTTGCTGTGTTGGGCTCTGTTTGGAGCTGTGTTGAGCTGTATTGGGCTCTGTGTTAAACTCAGTGTTCAGTCGGAAGTCCCTGCTTGCTGTGTTGGACTGTGTTGAGCTGTTTGGAGCTGTGTTGAGCTGTGTTGGGCTCTGTGTTGAGCTCAGTGTTCAGTCGGAAGTCCCTGTTCGCTGTATGCTAATGGCGCTGGGGTTGTATCTTGATATTTACGTTCTCGGGAGCCGCCCTTCATTCACCACATGGTTTTACCCACTGGCCGCTTCGCGCCACTTTACTCTGCTCTAATCATCTTAACAGGCGCAGCTGGCTCTAAATGGAGCCGCTGAGGGACTCGGATCTTACTTTGTTTTTGTTCCCTTCGTGTGTCGACAGTAAAGTTTTGGAGATAGTTGTGTATTTATTGGTCTCTTTTGTGGGAAAGAGGCAGGACTGCAGCCCCGTGAGCGAAGATGGAGGCTTCGGCTGGTGAGTGAGCGCATGTTTATCACCGAGGAAGTCCGTTTTGGGCTGATTCCAAGTCTTTATTTCGGGCTGTGAAATCCAGTGTCGAGTGTTTTTCTCTTGTTTTCACTTGTCTGAAGCTCAGGGCTGTGTCTGTGTAAAATAAGAGTCTAAAATGATCCGCGGGGATGAAAACAGAGCCGCGTGAGGCGCATGGCTCCATCGAGGGAATGAGGGAGATTTGAACCGCGTCCTGCGCTTTAAGACTACGCTACAGAAAATAGTTCCAAAAACACTGTTTTATTTTACAAATAACCCAAACTTTGTGTTGGTTCTGAACCGCACTGTGTGAAAGTAAGTTTGTCCCGGGCTGAACGTGCTGCTGGGCTCGAGTGCAGTGGTGTGTGAGTTAAAGTGCCCCCAGAACAAAGCAGCAGCACATGGGCCAGGCCCCGCCATTAGCCTGCTAGTCCCGTTAGCCTAGCCTCACAAACTTTACACTTTTTATGGACATAACGCGCCGTGGACACGCATATCCACGGCCCCGGGGGTTGTGGGGAGACGGAGCCCAGTAACTGATCTGAGGAGCATCATTTTATTTCAGTTCTCCTGGAGGTGTTATTGAGCACTCTGCTGCTCAGGCTTTAAACTCTTTGCTAACTCTCCTCCAAACTCTGCTCCCGCTTCTACAAACATTAAACTCGCTGAAGAACTGGACACACTCAGTATTTCTTGGCTCATTACAAAATGCTTCTTTCTGCCACACGCTGAGCCATGTTTTCGTAAAGCTAAAGTTAGCTGTTAGCAGCTAAGCTACCTGCTGTTTGTTGCTAGCCGTTAGCAGTTAAGCTAGCTGCTGTTTGCTAGCCCGTGCGCGCACACAGACATTAGCCTTGTTTTCTGAGACTTTAAAAACGCCACGCGGGGGCTTCTCTTTTGGAAAGAGCTGCCCGCAGGTTCAGGACGTCCTGCTGGAGACTAACACTGCGCTCAGCCGGACACGTTTAAAGTGTTTTGTGCTCAGGTTGGCGCACTTCGAGGCGCCATGTTAAAGACGGTGGGGGGGGGTGAACGGCGTGCTCTGCGCATGCGCATAGTGGCGCGAGGAACGCGGGCCACAGCCTCATTCATGTTTCTACTGACCTCGTGCTGCTCAAATAAATCATAACATCTTGATCTGGGACATCATCGCGGTGTTTTTGTGAAAACGACAAACTCTTTGAGCGACGCTCTTCTGAACAGACTCGAGGTTTTCACTTGTTGCACCAAATGACTCCATTTTCATATTGTGATTGCAGATTCCAGTGGACTGGAGACTTTGAGGAGAAACACCTGAAGACTGGGTGCAGTTTGAGTCTGGAGTATTGTCAAAGTGCTTACAGTGCAGGTAGTACTGTCAAACCTACTGCAGTGGAGGCACTTAAAGCAATACCCTGACACTGGTGCTCTTTGTAACGTGTGACTAAAGTACTGTCTTTGTGCTAAGGTGCATCTAGTGCAGATAGTGACATAGACTAGCACCTACTGCCCTAAGTGCTCCTTCTGGCATAAGGGGCTGTGATATGCGCCACCACTCCAATTTGACTTTAATTGGGCCTAAATTTCTCGCAGTTCTCTGCTAGTTTTGCATAGTTGCACTACAAGAATAGATGAGTTGTGCAAATCTATGCAAAACTGATGGTGGCCTGCTTGCTCTACTCCTGTTAGATTGGTCGTTTGAGGTGTTGCTTGTATTTACGCTTCCAGGATTTGAGTTGTCCATTGACTTGAAGTTTCAGCAGTACTAAAGTGCTTATAGTGCAGGTAGTGTTCTCCAATCTACTGCAATGTAAGCACTTGAAGTACTTCTAACTAACGGCATCTGATGGTGCAATTTTCTCCACCTCCTCCTGTGTTTTCAGTCATAACCGGGTGAGTTTTGCTGGTTTGCTTTCAGCTTTAACTTGAGTTGCTGTGCAAATCCATGCAAAACTGACTAGGTTATTGAAAGTCCTTCTCCCGGTGTGATGCACATGAGATAAAAGCTCCTGTGTGCCGTTCTCGAGTGTCCTTCTCTGTGCAGGTAGGGATTAGTAGCAATGCTGTGTTCCTTCAGGTATTGCACTTGTCCCGGCCTGTGAAGGGATGGAGCAGACAAAAAGATTGTGCCGTTAACAAATTTGTCACCAGACTATTAAAATGTAATGTGACTGAATCCAAATAAACATTCTGACATGTTATTTTCCTTGTCTGTTTTTTTTTCCCCTCAGTCTAATTATGGAACAGATTTTCAGTCGTTCAGAGTCTTTAGCATCCACACATTGGGTTGGTCTTGGCCTGTGCAATTTGATATGACACAAGGCTTATGCAAGTATGTTAGGCTTGCTTTTTAATAGCTACTGAAACATGAACTCTATATGAAGTGCAAATGATATTTAAAATGTGTGAGGGCTGTGGGTCACTGCGCGGGATAAACTTTAGGGAAGCGCAGGAACGATACAGTCCACTTACGTTTTACAAAATTTACACGTTTCAGCAATTAAACATTTAAATTTAGGTAAAAAGTCATGGAGTACAAAGCCATAAAACCCATAATGTGGATAAAGTGCTCCTGCATAACCCCGTGAGTCCGCAGGAGGGCGCCATCGGCTCGCTGTGCAGGCGCGTGTGTCCAGCGGCACAGCGCGCGCAGGTAATCCTCGGTTCCGCCTCTGTCCTCGGTCCAGGCTCACTCTTGGCCCTCATGCAGCGTCAGTCTGACTCCGCGGTGCGTCTGGAGCAGCTCCCCGCGCGCATTGCCTCATGGTCCGGCTCCAGAGAGGATCCAGAGCCGGGGATGTGGACGGGACTCACCTGAGCGCGCACATGCTTCAGGACAAACTACAACTTTAAACGTTTCCTCTGGATTTATCCCCTGGATGAACATGGATGTGCTTTTTTGCGCGCTGTCTCTGCGTTTGGACGTGTTTTTACGCAGCGGCGCTCGGGAATCCGCACAAATGTGATGAAGTGCGCAAAGTTTTTCAGCTCAGGCAGATCGGACCGAGTCAGCTGCTGCCGCTGAACCCCAGGCCAGGTGAGAAACTACCTTTTTATGCAGTTTAACAGTTTGAAAGAGTCAAAGTGACAGATTTAATCCTCGTGGAGATGTGTCTGAACTGAGTCTCTCCACGAATGAACCACAGGACGCACAACGCACACAGTCTGTCAGGCCAAACAAACACATCTGGATCAGTTTTAATCAAGTTTATGTGAATTATAATCAATATTCAGACACTCAAATGTCCTGTGTGTGTGTGTTTAGTGTCTCTTTGGTCCTGAACCTCCTGTTCAGTGGATTTGTTGTGAGCTGGACATTCATAATCTGAAGATAAACGGACTGAAACTGAGACAAACTACATCACACTTGACTTTATGAACTAAACTCTGCTCCACACTATAATGTTACGTGATTTTTAGAATATTGTGGATGTATCACGTTTTTCTTTTGATTTTCTTTACAAACTGGGGCTTTCCGCTTCTTGTCAGTGTCAGTTTGTAAAATCTCTGAGCTCCTGTCACTGGGACACTCCACAGACATCACTTCTCCATCACTTCTCCATCACTTCTCCATCACTCTGCTCCTCTTTAATTCTATGTTGACTTTAAATCAGTTTTATAGAGCAGCTTTATCTGAGGTCAGTTTAACCTGAGCATAAATCGCCTGTTACATCCTTTTATTGCAGCTAATTACTGTCGTTAAAGTTCCGAGCTCACAGCAGATTTATGTTTGATTATTAAAAGTTCCTGAGTGAGACTGAGTCGTGCAAAAACAAAGAGCCACATGTGTCTGCAGATCCCAGACCTGTGGAGGAAAAGCCAAAAGAGACGACGTGTGGGCATCGTTTTCTTATCTCTGTAGTTTGGACATTTTGAAAAATTCCAGGAATCCAGAGCCGAGAGTTTTGTCCAGGAGCCTCTGTGTGATAAGCACCACAGACACAAACCTGAGTCAAAACAAGAAATATCTCCCCACACAGGAGAAACACAGGTGATAAAAGAGTCTGTGAAGCATTAAAGAGGCAACGTGGAACTTTTCTGGTGGGAGGTGTCCATGGAGATGTTGTGATTTACCTAAAATGTCCCACACTGTGGCATTAAACTGTATCTATGCATGTGTTTCAATTACAGCAGTTTTTTTTTTTTTTTTTTTTTTTTAAAACACTGACATACATTTGTTCTCTTACTGTGAACACCTCTCCACAAACCTGACCTGTAACCTAGTCTACACGGGTGGTGTCATCTGCTCATCTCCATGGAGACTGACCAGATTAATGCTTTACGGTGGATAATTCATAATAATACATTTTTATTTACACTTTACATTTGATGAAATCTCACAGTGCTACAGATATTTACAGTTACATCATGTAAACTGACTCTGTCGTCATGGAGACCAGCAGGTCATAGACCCGACAACAGAAAAGTTACATAATGCATCTTTAAGTGGTCCTCATTCATTTTATCTGAAGCTCTTTGAATTCCTCCATGAGCAGCGTCGCCAAAGTCTCACAGTGAAGCGGAGAGACACTCTCTTCACTCTTCTACACTCTTCTCACTCTTCTACACTCTTTCTCACTCTTCTCTTCTCACTCTTTCTCACTCTTCTCACTCTCCTCATTCTTCCTCACTCTTCATCGCTCTTCTACACTCTTTCTCACTCTTTCTCACTCTTCCTCACTCTTCTACACTCTTCCTCACTCTTCCTCACTCTTCCTCACTCTTCTACTCTTCCTCACTCTTCCTCACTCTTCCTCACTCTTCCTCACTCTTCTATACCCTTCTACACTCTCTTCCTCACTCTTCCTCACTCTTCTACACTCTTTCTCACTCTTCCTCACTCTTCATCGCTCTTCTACACTCTTCCTCACTCTTTCTCACTCTTCCTCGCTCTTCTCACTCTTTCTCACTCTTCCTCACTCTTCTACACTCTTCCTCACTCTTCTACACTCTTCCTCACTCTTCCTCGCTCCGTCTGGACTCGTCGGAGTGTCGCTCAGACTCTCGAGTGTTTGCCGTGTTTCTTTTGCCTTTATCAGAGTTTGATTTCACATTTGCTGAAGAAATGTGACGTGACCTCAGTGTCATGACACTGTGATTCATGACACTGTGATTCTGATCATCACATTATCACATTTATCACATTTCATCATATTTTGGACGTGCTGTGTGTGTTTTTATTGCAGAAACATGGTGTAAAACTCTGAAAAACACCGTTATGTCTCTAAAAAGGTCACTCGTCACTGCTCCGGTGATAAAGGACAAAAGAATGAACTCTTAAATATAAAAAGTCATGGGAAAAGTTTTCATTTTTGGGTTTTCTTTAAAGGACAGATGGTGTTTTTCCTGACGATGCTGATTGCAGATGATAAAAGCCTCTTGGAGCGTTCTTGCTTAACACTCCCGTTTTGTACTTTCTTAAACATGTGAGATCTTATATGAGAGGAGCTGGTTTTATCTTTATGGACAAGGCGGAAAATACTTGGAGACAGTCTGTGTTATTCATACCTCAGGGCACTTTAAGGTTTCAAATCCACTTAGCTCGTCTTTTCAGCAAATATGGGTCAAGTATAATTATCCACAGTGGATTCAATCTCCAAATGTCTATATGTTTGAGGTAATAAAAGTCCTGTCAAAATGTAGCGTTGGTTATTGAAACAAATGTGTAATTTAGTTTAAGGCCTTTTGCCAAAACCTTCTGAACTGATGAAGAAAAGTGAAAGTGACACAAACCGTCACTTTACATTTACCTTCACTTCAGTGGAGTTTAGGAAATAAGAGTCTGATTGGTTCAACTTTAAAATGGTCACTACTTATATTTTCAGTTTTATTGTGACCTAGGCCTGGGTAATCATGACAGAAGTTAATATTTCAGTGTTTTTACAAGCTCTTGATGATGGTATTTTAAAAAAAAGCTCTTTGTGAATGTGCTTAAATGTGTCTGTAAATGTCTTATTTGAGGTTCAAGAATTGCAAAAATGTGAGTAGACACTAAAATTAACCACAGAATATCAGAAATATCACTTTATTCCTCAGTTTTGTAAGATTATATTTGATGTTTCTGTATTTTTCTGAGTTCATTTGCATAGTTTTAGTTGTAAATCATATACATGCTGTTTTAATTTGCTTATCTCTGTCTCGGGCGACAGTGGCTCAGTTGGTAGAGCGTTAGCTGAAGGTTGGTGGTTCAAATCCCTCTCTCAACTTAAACAAACATTGTAGAGCGTCAGAAGCTTTCATCTAGAGCAGGAGTCACCAACCCTATGCCCGCGGGCCCAGGTCACCCCCAAGGCCCACATGAGGCGCCCGCAGGCCGCTTCTAAAATGTAGCACAACTCACTAATGAGCTGCATCTAAAAATGTTATTTTATTCTGTTGCTATTTTTTTAAATTACCCCTACATTTATATAGATTTAAAAATGACAACATCTTAAAAATATATTCATTATACATGAAGTTTAGAAAAGTAAGGTGAACTCTGACCTCCTCAGGTCAAAGGTCAGTATTGTGCGCGTGACAAAACCAGTGCTCCGCTCGCGAGCGCTGTGAAGATTAGCTCTGAATGTAGTTTCACGACTGTAAAATAAACCTGCGTGTGTCTCATCTGCGGCGCGACTGTGGCGATGGCAAAGCGGCACAATGTGGAGGGACATTTCACTACGTGTCACAAAAGTTACCGAGCTAACTACCACCAGTACGCGCACTACGGGCGGGAAAGGCCCGTGAGCTAAAGGCAGCTTCGGGTAAGCAACAGTTTTTTTTTTTCACGAGACCAGAGAAAAAAAATAATAAATAAAAAGCAACAGAGATTTATTTAAAAAATATGCAAGTTGATTTTTCTTTAACATTACATAATTGATAACTTTTTGAAACATGGTGCAAAATAGTTTGTTTTGTTAAAAAGGTTTGTCAGTGGCCTGTGAAAATGGGACACTGAGATGAGGTGATCATCTGAAAATTTAAAGTACTGAGATTTATAAAGTTAAAGTACTGAATACTGATATCTGTTTCCCACCTTGCTGTCATTGTTGATTGTGAGAAATCATGAACGTGATCAGTTTTTTTCCAGAGATGATTATCATTATTAATTATTAATAATGTATAACTAAGGGCAAACTGAGCATATTTGTCATTTCAGAAGAGCGAATCAAACTGGTAGCCCTTCGTATGACTTAGTACCCATGAAGTAGCTCTCGGTTTCAAAAAGGTTGGTGACCCCTGATCTAGAGGTTGGCGGTGTGATTCTGCCTCTATCGTGACCTGAATAACCACATAACCAGATATAATACTGACCTCCTGTTTGCTTTATCCAGGTTCGGATCTTCAGGTTTGCTCGTCCAAAAATCTGACCTGCTGCACGAAAAAGATGGAGGACAGATACCAATGGCGGCGAGACGCGACATCCAGAACCTGCTGCAGACGTCCAGCTCCAGCCTGAAGTTTCTCATCTCCAGAAACGTGGCGGCGTTTCAAGGTAAGAGTTTTTCAAATCGGCTGAAATGGTGCAGAACATGTTCAAATGCTCGATGTGCAAATTTGAAATAACGTTCTTCAGATTTAGATGATGATTTTGGGGTGAATGGCTCAGGTTTATGCATCGTGTGTGGCGCTACAGTTTGTATCATAGTTATTTGGTTGTGTGGTAAAGTACTGTACTTAAGTATACTTTTAAAAGTATCTGTACTTTACTTGAGTACAGTTTACAGTGTGTACTTTTTACTTGAGTACATCTGAGGGCAGTATCTGTACTTTCTACTCCACTACTTTTGTGAACTGGACTGAAAAGTAAAAGTATTTCTTGTTATTGTTGCTGCTGAAAAGGCTCAGGGTTTATTTTATTTTTAACACGTTTAAAGTTTGCGCAAAAAAAGAAAAGAAAATTACACAAAAATAAAGCTGCTTGGCAAAAATGATCAATTTAATTTTTTCTTCTGAACAAAATTCAGCTCAAATCTGCATCAAAATCACCACATCTGAAGCTTTATAAGACAAAATCTGCACGAAACACATTTTTTAAACCAGTACCGTAACACTTTTACTTTGACTTTTTTTTGATGTGATACTTTTACTTGAGTATTCCTCTGCTCCAGTGTCTGTACTTTTACTGAAGTAACAAAAAGTGAGTACTTCTTCTCCTCCTGTTTCACGCAGCTCTTTTTGCAGAAGATTTTACTTGAAGGACTTGTAAATATTCAAAAGGACTGAAGGATGATGAGGTTTTGTTCTGTGTAGTTTGTTAAAGACGTTCTTCTTCACAGATGGTTAATCAGCAGAAGTTTGACTCAGGTCCAGCTGAAACAAGAGACCTTCATCAATCTTATTATATGGAATTATGATTATTTTAAACACATATAGGCACCAAAATCATGTATCTGTGTTCTTTATGTGGTGTATTTTTAGTGACAAAGGCCTGTCTCTGTGCTCGTGTGGTGTATTTTTAGCGACAAAGGCCTGTCTCTGTGCTCGTGTGGGTGTATTTTTAGAGACAAAGGCCTGTCTCTGTGCTCGTGTGGTGTATTTTTAATGACAAAGGCCTGTCTCTGTGCTCGTGTGGTGTATTTTTAGCGACAAAGGCCCTGTCTCTGTGCTCGTGTGGTGTATTTTTAGCGAC
This sequence comes from Periophthalmus modestus, assembly GCA_019594935.1. Lineage (NCBI taxonomy): Eukaryota > Metazoa > Chordata > Actinopteri > Gobiiformes > Gobiidae > Periophthalmus > Periophthalmus modestus. The sequence goes on from JAIEZT010001214.1 coordinate 34,126,379, forward strand.
AAAGGCCTGTCTCTCTGTGCTCGTGTGGTGTATTTTTAATGACAAAGGCCTGTCTCTGTGCTCGTGTGGTGTATTTTTTACTGACAAAGGCCTGTCTCTGTGCTCGTGTGGTGTATTTTTACTGACAAAGGCCTGTCTCTCTCTGTGCTCGTGTGGTGATTTTTTACTGACAAAGGCCTGTCTCTGTGCTCTCGTGTGGTGTATTTTTAGTGACAAAGGCCTGTCTCTGTGCTCGTGTGGTGTATTTTTAGCGACAAAGGCTGTCTCTCTGTGCTCGTGTGGTGTATTTTTTAGCGACAAAGGCCTGTCTCTGTGCTCGTGTGGTGTATTTTTTTAGCGACAAAGGCCTGTCTCTGTGCTCGTGTGGTGTATTTTTTAAGCGACAAAGGCCTGTCTCTGTGCTCGTGTGTGTATGTTTTTTAGCGACAAAGGCCTGTCTCTGTGCTCGTGTGGTGTATTTTTTCGTGACAAAGGCCTGTCTCTGTGCTCGTGTGGTGTATTTTTAGTGCTGTCTCTGTGCTCTGTGTCTTTATTCTCTCTCTGTGGTTTCTTGCAGAGGCGCTCAGTCTGTTTGTTTTGCTGTTTTACATTTAGTTAACTCTGGGTTGTGGGACAGAATCCACTTAGACCCAGAGAAGTGACGTTCTGTTCTTCAGCTCCACGGTCGTTCTGTTTCGAGTGTTTGATTTGACAAAGTGCTTCCTGTAGATTTGATCAGTGATTGTCCAGTGTTTTTTGAGGCGACTTAAACATAAACAAAAACATCTCCAAATAACACAGTCGTCAAAAAAGAGATGCATTAAATGAATCTAAATGAACCAGGACTGAACCAGGACTGAACCGGGATTAAACCAGGACTGAACCTAGGACTAAACCAGGACTAAACCAGGACTAAACCAGGACTGAACCAGGGACTAAACCAGGACTAAACCGGGACAAAACCAGGACTAAACCGGACTAAACAGGGTCTAAACCAGGACTAACCCAGGACTAACCAGGACTAAACCAGGACTCAACCAGGACTCAACCGGGGACTGAACCAGGACTAAACCAGGACTGAACCAGGACTAAACCAGGACTGAACCAGGACTAAACCAGGACTGAACCAGGACTAAACCAGGACTGAACCAGGACTAACCTACCAGGACTAAACCGGGACTAAACCAGGACTGAACCAGGGACTAAACCAGGACTAAACCGGGACAAAACCAGGACTAAACCAGGACTAAACCAGGACTAAACCAGGACTAAACCAGGACTGAACCAGGACTTCAACCAGGACTGAACTGGGACTAAACCAGGACTGAACCAGGACTGAACCAGGGACTAAACCGGGACTAAACTGGTACTAAACGGGGACTGACCGGGACTAAACTGGTACTAAACGGGGACTGAACCAGGACTAAACCGGGACTAACAAGGATTGAACCAGGACTGAACAAGGACTGAACCAGGACTGAACCAGGACCAAACCAGGACTAAACCAGGACTGAACCAGGACTGAACCAGGACTGAACCAGGGACTAAACCGGGACTAAACCGGGGACTAAACCGGGACTAAACCCTAAACCGGACTGAACCGGGTCTAAACCGGGGTCTAAACCGGGACTAAACCGGGACTAAACCAGGGACTAAACCAGGGACTAAAACCAGGGACTAAACCAGGGACTAAACCAGGACTAAACCAGGTCTAAACCAGGTCTAAACCAGGACTGAACCGGGAATAAACCAGGTCTAAACCAGGACTAAACTAAGACTTGCTCTTTTTCAGGTTGAGGAAAGTCTCCTCCAGTTGGACTAATAAAAGAGGGCACTAATTAAAACAGAATCAACATGTGAAAATTCCTGGAGAATCCTGCGACGCTACTACACACTGCTCCTCTTCCCCTCGATTATCCTGAACATGAGCTCGTAGAGATTCAAACTTTCTCTTTATTTTGCCCTTTTCTGCGCTGTGAGCCTGTTGTTGTTTCTGTGACTTTCCTCCTACATCCTGGTTCTTTGGTACAGCTCGTGTTTGTCTCTGCCGCTGATCTCTGTCATATGACGGCTCATTTAGGTGGGCAACAAACAGGCGGCTTATGACTTAAATGTACAGCTCAGACGTATCATTAAGTCAATTCACTCCAACCATGTCTGTGTCTCTAAAGCAGCCCTCCTCCTCCCCCGTCTCCTCCTCCTCGTCCTCCTCCTCGTCCTCCTCCTCGACGTGAGATTACACAGGGAGAGTCTCTTGATCACTGTGTTTAGTTGTGGTTAGCACTTTGCACTTGCCCTGTTTTTGTCATCAGATGATTCACTTGTGCCGTCTCAGGCTTTTCAAGTTCAAAACTGTCGAAGTCGTGCCCTTTGCAGACAAAATTCAGTGTGGTTTGAGCTTTGGATTTTCTGTTTATTTCAAAACTGGACAACATAACTTTTCCTAAACAGATACTCAGTGTGGATGGTTTTACTTTTCTGAGCTTTAGTGTGGAATTAAATCAGAGTCGAATGACAGCATCATTAGTGAGTGGTTACATCATTACTGACTCACAGATTGGCTGTTCATCCCACAGAAGAAGCTGTTGTGTCCTTGGGCAAGACACCTGACACATCGTGCCCCCAGTATCTGCCGACACTGTGTAAAACTGTGACTGTTTCTCATGTATCTGCCTTGTGTTCAATTAAAGATGGTTTTATATTCAAACATACTTCGAAAAACATGGTGTAGTTCCTCACTCGTCCAGCAGGGCGTCGCTGCAGAGGTGGTGCAGAACTCTGGTCATCTGGACTTTGTTTTTTTTTTTTATTTGTTGAAGTCATCTTGGCGTATTATCGATGTTGAAGTCGTCTTGGTGTATTATCGATGTTGAAGTCGTCTTGGCGTATTATCGATGTTGAAGTCGTCTTGGCGTATTATCGATGTTGAAGTCGTCTTGGTGTATTATCGATGTTGAAGTCGTCTTGCCGTATTATCGATGTTGAAGTCGTCTTGTCGTATTATCGATGTTGAAGTCGTCTTGCCGTATTATCGATGTTGAAGTCGTCTTGCCGTATTATCGATGTTGAAGGCGACTTGGGCGTATTATCGATGTTGAAGTCGTCGTGGCGTATTATCGATGTTGAAGTCGTCTTGCCGTATTTTCGATGTTGAAGTCGTTTTGCCGTATTATCGATGTTGAAGTCGTCGTGGCGTATATCGATGTTGAAGTCGTCTTGCCGTATTATCGATGTTGAAGTCGTCTTGCTGTATTATCGATGTTGAAGTCGTCGTGCCGTATTATCGATGTTGAAGTCGTCTTGCTGTATTATCGATGTTGAAGTCGTCGTGGCGTATTATCGATGTTGAAGTCGTCTTGGCGTATTATCGATGTTGAAGTCGTCTTGGCGTATTATCGATGTTGAAGTCGTATTGCCGTATTATCGATGTTGAAGTCGTCGTGGCGTATTATCGATGTTGAAGTCGTCTTGGCGTATTATCGATGTTGAAGTCGACTTGGCGTATTATCGATGTTGAAGTCGTTTTGGCCGTATTATCGATGTTGAAGTCATCTTGCCGTATTATCGAGTTGAAGTCGTCTTGCCGTATTATCGATGTTGAAGTCGTCGTCTTGCCGTATTATCGATGTTGAAGTCGTCGTGGCGTATTATCGATGTTGAAGTCATCTTGCTGTATTATCGATGTTTGAAGTCGTCTTGCCGTATTATCGATGTTGAAGTCGTCTTGCCGTATTATCGATGTTGAAGTCGTCTTGCCGTATTATCGATGTTGAAGTCGTCTTGCCGTATTATCGATGTTGAAGTCGTCTTACCGTATTATCGATGTTGATGTCGTCTTGCCGTATTATCGATGTTGAAGTCGTCTTGGCGTATTATCGATGTTGAAGTCGTCTTGCCGTATTATCGATGTTGAAGTCGTTTTGCTGTATTATCGATGTTGAAGTCGTCGTGGCGTATTATCGATGTTGAAGTCGTCGTGGCGTATTATCGATGTTGAAGTCGTCTTGCCGTATTATCGATGTTGAAGTCGACTTGCCGTATTATCGATGTTGAAGTCGTCGTGGGCGTATTATCGATGTTGAAAGTCGTCGTGGCGTATTATATCGATGTTGAAGTCGTCTTGCCGTATTATCGATGTTGAAGTCGTCTTGCTGTATTATCGATGTTGAAGTCGTCGTGCCGTATTATCGATGTTGAAGTCGTCTTGCTGTATATCGATGTTGAAGTCGTCGTGCCCGTATTATCGATGTTGAAGTCGTCTTGGCGTATTATCGATGTTGAAGTCGTCTTGGCCGTATTATCGATGTTGAAGTCGACTTGCCGTATTATCGTATGTTGAAGTCGTTGAAGATGTTGAAGTCGACTGCCGTATTATCGATGTTGAAGTCGACTTGCCGTATTATCGATGTGTTGAAGTCGACTTGCCGTATTATCGATGTTGAAGTCGTATTGCCGTATTATCGATGTAAGTCGACTTGCCGTATTTATCGATGTTGAAGTCGACTTGCCGTATTATCGATGTTGAAGTCGACTTGGCGTATTATCGATGTTGAAGCCGTCTTGGCGTATTATCGATGTTGAAGTCGTCTTGCCGTTTGAAAGCCGTCTTGCCGTATTATCGATGTTGAAGTCGACTTGCCGTATTATCGATGTTGAAGTCGTCTTGCCGTATTATCGATGTTGAATTCGTCTTGGCGTATTATCGATGTTGAAGTCGTCTTGGCGTATTATCGATGTTGAAGTCGTCTTTCTGTATCATCGATGGCGTCATCGTGGCGTATTATCGATGTTGAAGTCGACTTGGCGTATTATCGATGTTGAGGTCGTCTTGGCGTATTATCGATGTTGAAGTCGTCTTGGCGTATCATCGATGTTGAAGTCGTCTTGCCGTATTATCGATGTGTTCGTCTTGGCGTATTATCGATGTTGAAGTCGTCTTGCCGTATCATCGATGTGTGTCGTCGTGGCGTATCGTTGGCGCTCTGTCGGCGTCGCGCCTCAGGTCTTCATCGTTCGCTGCAGCACGGCTCACGTCAACATGAAAAAGTGGGTCAAATATGTGTGTGTGTAAAGTGTTTAACGTGTTCCCCCCGGAGGTGTGTCTTTGTGTCGTCGGCGTGTGTGTGTGTGTGTGTGTGTGTGTGCGTGTGCGTGTGTGTCTGTGTGTGTGTGTGTCTATGTGTGTGTTCATGACCAAACAGAATGATGTTATGAAACGTGAGCCTCTCTGTCTGATCCGACTCTTTTTTGCTCGGAGTCAGATGTGTCTGAACTGGTCTTACTTTAAATCAGATTATTTTATTGTTCTTGTTCAAAATCATCTCAGAGTAAAAGGAAATTCACTTTGACACAATTATTTGGATTTTCTGACCGACAGTTTGGGAAAAAAACGCAGCAAAACAAGTCACGAGTTTGATTATTTTTATAAGTTTCTCTGGATTTGTCCCACTGCAGTGATCCGTGTGATTTAAACCAAACCGGCTGCTGTTGTGAGGTTTTATAACTGTCTTCAAAAACAGATCTTCGTTTTTTTATTTCCTTCTTGAATCAGTTTTATTTCCTTCTTAAGTCGGGCCGCAGGTTGAGACTATGTCCCTCTTCAGAGCACGCAGCGTTTAGCCCCACACCGTGATGTCATCAGGTGGAAATCCAGAGTCGTGTCGAGTTTTTTTAAAGTTCAGGGACTTTCAGTCGTCCTCACAAAACGACCTTCAGAGAGATGGATGGATATTAGGATGGATAGAACAGATAGATGATAGACAGATAGAATATTAATAAATAGATAAATTGATACATGGAATAGATAGATAAATTGATAGAGAGAATATTGATAGATGATGAACAGATGGATAGAATATTGATTGATGATAATAGATAGATATTTGATGGATGATAGATAGAATACGGATGTTGGACAGATGGATGGATGGATGATGGATAGATAGAATATTGATAAAAAGATAAACAGACACATGGAATATTCATTTTTAGATAAATATATAAATATGAATTGATGGATGGATAGATAGAATATTGATGGATAGTTGGACAGATGGATAGATAGAATATTGATAGACAGATGGATAGATAGATTGTGTTACAGCTTTAAATGTAATAGTTATTGTTTTAGCCTCATTTAAACTGCTTCATTATTAATCTTATTATTAAATGAGTTTGAACCAATTAAATTGGTTCAAACTCAGAGTTTTACTGTTTCAGATGATGCAGAATCTAAATAAAACGCTGCACTACAATAATCATTTTAAAGTTCAGTGTTAATCAGTGTAAAAATGCACAAATTAGAAAGAATAAGATTCGGATCCAACCGGAGCCGTTCAAAAGAGCCGCAAAAGAGCCGCCTCGAGCACAAACGTATTGAACCGGATCTTTTCATTTATTAAACGTTTTCGGTTTGAAAATGATTTTTTCACTGATCCACTGCAGGAATCACAAGAGCAAACGGTTTTTATAAGACGGGATTAGGTTTGTTTTTGCTACACAGCAGCAGCAGCAGCAGCAGCAGCAGGGGTCACATTAAGAGGAGGGTGGTGCAGCCTGAAGGAGCGCAGCCTGAAGTGAAGGAGCGCAGTCTGAAGGAGCGCAGCCTGAAGTGAAGCGCAGCCTGAAGTGAAGGAGCGCAGCCTGAAGTGAAGGAGCGCAGTCTGAAGTGAAGGAGCGCAGTCTGAAGTGAAGGAGCGCAGCCTGAAGTGAAGGAGCGCAGCCTGAAGTGAAGGAGCGCAGCCTGAAGTGAAGGAGCGCAGCCTGAAGGAAGCGCTCCTCACATGCTCCTCACTTGCTCCTCACATGCTCCTCACTTGCTCCTCACTTGCTCCTCACATGCTCCTCACATCCTCCTGACTCCTCTCTCCTCACTTGCTCCTCACTCACATTGCTCCTCACATGCTCCTCACTTGCTCCTCACTTCCTTTCACTTGCTCTTCACTTGCTCCTCACATGCTCCTCACATGCTCCTCACATTGCTCCTCAAATGCTCCTCATGCTCCTCACTTGCTCCTCACAGCTGCTCCTCACTTGCTCCTCACTTGCTCCCTCACTGCTCTCTGCTCTGGGACAAACCACTTGGAGCCAACCAAACACAGTTCCCTCGTCAGTCAACACTCCACAGAGCGCTGAGTAAATTGGCAGCACTTTCTCAGCTCCGTCCTCTGAACAACACACCGCTACATGCTACATCCTCTACTGCTCTGACATGCTACGTGCTACGTGCTACATGCTACGGGGGCTACATGCTACGTGCTACATGCTACATGCTACATGACAGTGACACGTGATGGGAACATACTGGTTTTTGATTTGTTTTATTAAATGTTTGGTTAAGTAAGTCCTGTTATAATGTTTCCCTCCTCAAAAAAACAGACCTGGAGTTGTGTTTTGTTTCATTCACAACATTTGATTAACACTATTATTATTAGTCTGTGACATCTCCAAAGCCTCAAAATGTTCCACCTTATGATGTCATGAAGTGATAGTTTTTCAAGTTAAACACCTCCTCCTTTTACCTTTAGTTCAGGTAGAGATAAGCGGCAGCTC